>CAUVZT010000008.1:777500-1977500 GCA_963556525.1 Cochlearia excelsa | reverse complement strand
TTCTCAAAATAGTTATCTATTATAAACTTAGACACGTATTCTATTTCTAAAAAAATCACATTTATCGTTTGTTTCCGAATATATCACAAACATATTATTTTCTGACATTCGGGAAATAGATGGATAATATTTTTTGAAGTTTCCGTAGATGACGTTCATTATCGAAGTTTTGTATATCTACCCTAGTTTATAGATGTATAATATAACTAACTCTAAAAATAGTTAGTTTAAAATAGAAATATATTTAAGTGAAAATGACTCCAACCGACCCTAATAAAACTCGAATAACTAGAGTAACCCATTTTTGGAGAGGGTTACTCTAGTTATTAAAAAAAACATGATTTTGACTTAGGAGGTTATGAAAAAAAACTTATTTACGGTTATGCCATTTACGAAAATGCCATTATGAATAAAAAAAACTTATAATTTGTGACTTTTAGAATTCCTTATTTATGATTTATAACTTTTATAATTTGGATTTTTTTTTAAAAAAAAAATAATTCCCTCTCTCCTCTCTCTCTCCTGTGCGATTTTGCGAATAGCGGTTTCTTCGTCGTCTCCGTCGTCTTCGTCTTCGTCCTCGCCATTGTCTTCTTTTTCGTTATTCAGGGTTTTCGTTTCTCGCCGTGTTTTCGTTTGTCGCCTTGTTTTCGTTTCCCGTCGTGTTGTCGTTTGTCGCGCCATGGAAGAAGGTTATATTTCGTAATTTAGGGTATCATTGTTTGTTAGGTTTTTCAATCACATTTAGCGTTTCATTTTTTAGGATTTCATTTCGTTGTACATGTCGTGCGTAGATATGTTGCATATAATTTGTAGATTTGTTTCATCTTTGTAGATTTATTCTTCGATTTGTAGATTTGTTTGATAGGTTTTGTAGATTTGTTTCTTCCGGTATTCTTTTGTAGACCGGTTCTCTTGTGGTTCTCTTTTGCGACATATAATTTGTAGATTTGTTTCATCTTTGTAGATTTATTCTTCTGATTTGTAGATTTGTTTGATAGGTTTTGTAGATTTGTTTCTTCCGGTTTTCTTTTGTAGACAGTTCTCTTGTGGTTCTCTTTTGCATATAATTAGGGGCTTTTACGTTCTTACATACAAAGTGATTTGTAGACTTGTTTTGTAGATTTGTAGATTTGTTTCATAGATCTGTTTTGCGATGTGTTGTTGTTCATATGTTTTGTAGACTTGTTTCATAGTATTTGTAGACTTGTTTCATCTATTGTTAACTATTGTTAACTATTGTTTTCGTTTGTGTTTTGTGGGTATAATAATAAAAGGATATGATTATGTGGGTAAAGTTTATTTAGATTTAATTTCGAGTGTTTAGATGTAGTTTTAAAAATTAACTTTGAAATGGTATAGTTTTGTGAAATACAATTTAAAAAGTTGAGTATTGTAATCGTTCCATACTAATATCGAAGAGTTTCTCTAAATTTAATTTCTCTTAAAATACGGATATGTTTTAGGTCGGTCATGTAAATTAGGCATGGACATATTAACCTGAACCTGTGGACCCGAACCTGGACCCGAACTTGTAAGATCCGAACCTGGACCCGTACCGAAGTTAGAGGTGTAACCTCGTTGGGTATGTTTTTGTAATACCCGTGGGTACACATGTTCGGGTCCGGTAAGAACCCGTACCCGAAGAGGAACCTGTACAGGTTCTTGTATTATGTCTTTAGTCCTTTATTTTCTTTATATTTGATACAAAACTATTTGATACAAAACTGATTCTGATAGTATAATTGTATGATTATTGTTTTTGGCTAAACACAATCTTTGAAGACTTGAACATTGTTTTTTTTATGTTACAAATGCATTATTAAGCTCAATTTACAGGTTTAAGTTCAGGTTTTTTTATAATTTCGGGTAAAAATATAGTGCAGAACTTGTACCCGAACCTGTACCCGAAAAGAACCTGTAAAAATTCGGGGTATTTTACAGTTCAATAAGGTGGAACCCGGACCCGAACCCGTACCGATAGGACCCGAACCTGTACCCGACCTGAAGCATTACATATACTTAAATGGGTCCAATTTATATATATCCGTTGGAACCTGTACCCGTTCGGACCAGAACCTGTACCCGTTTGGACCCGAACCGAATACCCGTATGACTAGGCCTAATGTAAATTATGTCAAGGTATCGTGGAATTGACTTTTAGTTCAAAAAAAAAAAAAGACTTTTAGAACATCTTTATAGGGAGCTCCAGTGGGCTTTTAACATGTGGGCCTCCACAAAATAACTAAAAGCCTTCTCTAAAAAACTCCCCACTAAGAGTTGGGCTCTTCACCGTTTCGCGGGCCCACCGACACGTGGCGGCCCGCCATTGGTCGATTTAATTTTTTTTTTAATTTTTTTTTTTTAATTTTCAAGAATCTTTTGGTGACTCCACATATAAAGATGCTCTTAGATGAGAGGGCTAGATCAGAGGGCTTTTTAGATATTTTGTACAATTAGCCTCAATAAATAGATGGAGGAGGCTAAGGAGAGATAGGTAATATAAAAAAAAAATGTCTCGGTTGTTGCTAATTGGGGCGGCGAGATTAGTCAGAAACGTTGAATGCGGTGGTGGTTTGTGGTAGGATCCGACGTCGTTTTCTCGTCGGAAGGGATAGCCGACCACCGTATATGTTGCTTCCCTATGAGGTCGTTGGAGATTCTCGAAGCGGTGGCAAAGTAGTGAATCTGAACTACTATGATCCGGCGAAGAAGGAGACGGTGAGAGTTCCTAACCGTACGATTCCAGATAAGCTAAACGATTCAAGCTTCATGGGGTTGTCGAGGGGTTGGGTTGGTCGAATAAACACCAAAGATCTAACTGTCCACCTGACCAACATGTTCAATCCAATGATGACCAATTCATCTCATCACAAGGTCATCTCGTTACCTCCGCCGCAACCTATCCGATCCTTGCTTGTTGAATCCTCCATACCTTTGTATAAGATAATTAAAGGCATATCTCTCTCTTCTTTTCCGGATCAAGACTCATCATCATCGTGCACCGTTGCTGTTAAATGGGGAAGTTCCATCTCTTTGTGTGAGTTGGGAGGAGGAGGATCTTCATGGACTCACCACTTAGATCTCCCTTGTAGACTCGCGACTCGGTGTACTCTACTCGCAGAGAGATTTCGTCTTCTACATAACTCCAAACACCGAGCTTTTTCGACGACACAGCTCTTTCCCGTCCTCGTCGTCTTTGAGTACACAATTGTCTCAATACACACAACTTGGACCTCTCCACATGCCCAACAACATCTCTGAATCGGAGAGCCACTGTTGGAATGGTGCATCCGCATCAACCACTTGGTTGAGTCACCTTCTGGAGATTCGTTCATTGTTCGTTGCTTTGTTCGATCTCGTGTGACGGGAAACCAATCCCGTTTTGGGAGCTTGCCAAGGACCAAGAGTACAAGAATAAGAAGGAAGGCTGTGTTGTGGCCAGAATCAAGAGTTTCACGGTTCATAAAAAGAGACGAGGCCAAAGGTTGTGAGCTTTTCACTCAAGACATTGGTGATCTTTGTATTTTCTTTGGTATGAACGAGCTCTTCTGCGTCAAAGCAAGCACCTATCCGGAACTTGTACCTAACTCAATCTACTTTATCGACGCCGGTCGAGTCTACAACTTCCATCTGGCCACTCATACATCCACTCAACTTGCTCAACCAAACCATCTCACTGTACCTTACTGGCTTCCTCCCAACATTTGATATGATTCCCTTTTAATTAATTACTGGCTTTCTCCCTTTAATTACTTGTTTGTTTAGTTATTAGTCTCTTAATTAAAATAACAATCATGTCTTTTCTTTCAACTTTGGGTGATTTATTCTTAGTCAGAAATCAGAATAATATGTTTCCCCAAGACAGCCAAACATAATCTCTCTGTTCTCTCGGTTCCTCCATGAGTTTTGTAGACCCATGATCTCTCCGATGTAGAAGATCTTAATCTAACATATTTCCCTTTGAATGTTTTTGAGAAGCAAATATATGGAGGAACCATTAAATTTCTATAATTCTGATTGTTTCACATAATGGCATATCTCTCTTGTTAATTTTCGTCTCAACATGTTATGTACAAACACTTTTTTGCTTTCGTTTTTTTTAAAAAAATAATTTTTAAAAATATATTATCAACCATGCTGGTTTGAAGAGAACTACCCTCTCCGACTCTTTTTTTTTATTATTAATTAATATAAAAAGGTAGCATTACAAAGGTAACCAAGACAAAGTTGAAAAAAAAAGAATACAAGCTCCCTAATTCATTATAAACTTAATAAACTAAGCAAAATTTAATTAACCCTTTTATTCAAAAGCAACATGACAAGACTCTTAAAAAAAAGACAACGTAACCATACCATATCATCCATATCATCTTTTAACCTTCAAGATCAGAAGGAACGCAAAGTGCTTGAGCGCCATACGAACACCTTGCTCCGTCAATTCTTTCTTCTTCTCATCGGATGTGTTAGCCATGTGTATGTTTGGTAAGATATTACCAACAAAATCTTGAATTTCATCTTCGGTTGCGACACCTTGGAAGCAAGTCTTGTTGAGGATGTTTTCCTTGGCCAAGTCATAACCCTTGTAATATGCATAACGAGGATGATCCTCTTTGGCTTTAGACACATCAAAACGATTACCATGAACCTCTTCGTTCTCTATACTCCCTGCGGCTACAACAGGAGGAGCAGCTCCAGAAGTGGAAGACTTACTGCGACTCGAAAGAAACCGTCGAAGACTCATTGTTATTTATCTTGCTAGTTTTCTTATTTGTGGGTTGTGATGATGGAGGGTCGACAATGATATATCTATATATATAGCCATTAGTAAATTGATCAGTTGGGCTTTTATTTTATTTTATTTTTAAATCCTAAAAAGTCTTTTTTTAATTGAGAAACCAAGTCAACCTTGTTCATAATTATTTTTAACATCTCAGAAATCTGGCAACATGCCAAAGACTATTTTCTCGTCATATTGGGAGGGATAGAGAATGTCCGCGTTGTGGTGCGGAAGAGGAATCCATAAACCATACTTTGTTCGAATGTCCCCCAGCGCGCGTCAAGTTTGGGGCGTTATCTCCCATCCCCTCTTCACCTTCTTTGTTCCCGAAATTTTCGGTGTTTCATAACTTTGAATTCCTTTTCTGGAAAGCAGAAAATAATGGAATTGAAAATGATGTTCTAAAAGTTTTCCCCTGGATCTTGTGGTTCATTTGGAAAAATAGAAATAATAAAGTGTTCAATAACAAAATGGATGTCCCACAAGATATAGTGGACCATGCTATTCTTCAGGAAAGGTCATGGAGACAAGTTAATGCTAAAGAAGACTCTGCAGAAGAAATGAATGCCTAATTATCTTTAGAAACCCATGAAATTGATTTCCCCTTAGAATGTCAAATTGATGGTTCATGGGCGGGATCTGACTTATTTAGTGGAATCGGGTGGATCATTTCACCCTCGACCACGCTCCAAAAGTACGGGATGAGGAGTATTAGTAGATGCTTGTCACCTCTTCATACTGAGTTAGCGGCATTAATTTGGGAAATGGATTGCATGAGGATCGAAGAGGTTCCAATTACGAGGTTTGCTACGGACTGTAAAGACTTAATCGCAATGATTTCCAATCCAGCAGGATGGCCAGCTTTTGCATCAGAACTTGAAACTTTTTCGACTCTTCGAGAATCTTTGCAGTTTTTTAACATTCGTTTTAATCCTCGTTGTACTAATACCAAAGCCGATTGTATCGCTAAAAAAGCGAGGGCTCGGGTTTCTTTATTTTCTCATGTAAGCTCATCGGGCTTCGGATTGACTTTCTTTAACAGAAAGTCTTTTTCCGATAGCTTAAGTTTAATATGATAATTTTTTGCCGTAAAAAAAAAAAATAATGATGTTGGTTTCTCAATTAAGCCTTAATCGGCAGCCGATAATCCTAAAAAAAAAAATTCTAGCTTGAACATAATAACCGTACGTAAGAAATGTTGAGACGCAAATTAACAAGAGAGATATGCCATCATGTGAAGCAATCAAAAGTAAAGAGATTTCATGATTTTTTTTATTCCATAGATTTGCAAGCTTAGTGGCTGAGTCATCGTCTAGTTTTGTTTTAGCTAGGTTTTCTCCACTTTCGGCAAGGGAGTAGGATGAGATGAGTAGGGTTTTTTTGTAGCTTGAACATATATACTTTTTTCTTTTTTGGATGAAGTTGAACATATATACTTCAAACTAAACAAGTAAAAACTTACAAGTTTTTTTTAACAGATGGACGTATCACAAGCTTTGATCTCACCGTATAGTGTCTTTTAAAAGGCAAACACATGACTTTACGCGAGAATCTTATATATTAATTGAAAAGCATTTTTTTTCAAAATGCCCTTAAAAAATTCTATTTACTATCAAATGCCATTGCATTTTTTTGTTTAACCTATGGTTTTTATTGGGCTGGAAAAAATCAAATGGACAATAAGAAAAAGAGGAAATTCACAAATCTACACCCTTTCAACCTTTTCTTCACAAAACTACTCCTAATTTAATATTTTCACATATTTACACCCTTTCAAAATTTTAAAAGCTTGATTTAACCTTTAAGAAATTACCAAAATTAAATATTTTTCATTTGGGTTCGCTAATTAGTGTTTAGGGTATAGTATTAAGGAGGTAAGATTGTTTGGGTAGAGTTTATTTGGATTTAATTTTGAGTGTTTAGGTGTAGTTTTGTGAAGTATTTTGGAAATGGTGTAGTTTTGTGAAATGTAATTCAAATGGTGTAGTTTTGTGATTCTCCCTAAGAAAAACCCAACATGAAGGCTCAAACAATTTCAATTTAACTAACATTCAAAGTATTTAAAAAACAAATATTAAGAGGAATTCACAAAACTACACCATTTCAATCCTCCTTCACAAAACTACACCTAATTTAATATTTTCACATATTTACACTCTTTCAAAATTTTAAAAGCTTGATTTACCCTTTTAAAAATTACCAAAATTAAAATCTTTTCATTTGGGTTTGTTAATTAGTGTTTATGATATAGTACTAAGGGGGTAAGATTGTGTGGGTAGGGGTTATTTGGATTTAATTTTGAGTGTTTAGGTGTAGTTGTGTGAAGTATTTTTTGAAATGATGTAGTTTTGTGTGAAATATAATTCACATGGTGTAGTTTTGTGATTCTCCCATAAAAAATATTAATAAAGGAAAGAAAAATCAATGTTAAAAAAAATACAAATCATAATAGCAAATACATATATATTTTAATTTTGAGGAATTCACAAGACTACACATATTCAACACTTCTTTCACAAAATTACATTTAATTCAATATTTTCTATAACTATACCCTTTTAAAAATTTAAAAGGTTGATTTATCCTTAAAAATACTATCAAAATTTAACTCTTTTCATTTAGGTTCGCTAATTAGTGTTTACAATATAATATTAAAGGGTAGATTTTGTGTAGGTAGAATTTATTTAGATTTAATTTTGAGTGTCTAGATGTAGTTTTTGAAAATAACTTTCAAATGACGTATTTTGTAAAACGCAATTCAAATGATGTAGTTTTGTAATTCTCATTTTAGTTTTTGTAACGGGTCGTTAAAAGATCACAAAAAAATTTAAACGAATGATAATGGTTATGAGATTAAATCGAATTCAATTTATGCACAAATATTTATGTGTAATTTAGCAACGGGTCAAAAAATAGCATAAATAATTCATAATATATAACTAAATTATATTCGAAATATAAAATTATACATAAATATAATTTTGAACTTTATATTAAATATAATTCAGTAAACTATTTTTAAATTTGTATCAAGACATCTTGGAAGGTATATCCGAGGAAAAAATTAAATATTTCTAATACACGGATGAATCTCGCGTTAAATCATACATCGCACAATCTACATGTTTTATTTAATGTATTTTATGAAATAAGAGACTATCTAAATATAATCCAAGTCGGTGAAATTTTTTTAATATATATTTTTACTAAATAATTATAAATATATAAAATTAAAAACTATATTAATTTTCGCACGTACGTGCGGGTCCTCGCCTAGTTAAAACTTAAAAGGGTTTGACAATTGTATTGGACATAGATTATGAATATGTAATATATATATATATATATATATATATATATACCTTTTTTTTTTTAACTCATAAAACTTCATTCATACTCTGATACTAAAAAACATTGTTTGGTTTCTCCTTTTCCACTAATGGACTAAGCCATTGAGGGATACTGTTAATCAAAAAAGCATAGTAAGAGTTATGATTTAACACACTTTTTGCCAACATATCGGCACACTGATTCGATTCTCTCGTAGTAAACCTGAAAGTTGGACGAAGACGCACTCGATGCAAGCCTAGGATATCTGTCGTGAAGGTTCTCAACCGGGGCCATTTAGTTGGTTCACCGACTGCTTGAATCATTGTCTTTGAATCACTTTCAAAAATAACACTTTCAAAACCAAGGTTGTTGACACAATGAACCGCCCAAGACAACGCTGTAGCTTCTGCTTCAAGAGGAGAGATCAGTGACGGGTAAGTTTTAGCTCCCATCCATCTAACCGCACCTCTATCATCTCTTAAGATCCAACCAACTCCACAAGTGTCCTTCTCTTCTTTTGTCCAAGCAGCATCCACATTGCATTTTGAAGGAGCCTTGAGAAGGAGGTATCCATTTATGAGCCCTTGTTTGCTGTTGTGTTTGCGGGGAGGAAGAGTCCATATGTTGATGAAAAAACCATTCGCCTGCGTCTTGTGCGGCTTTCTCGCTAATAACGTGAGGAGGGTCTGAAGAACCGGTGAAATAAAAGTCGTTTCTCGCCTTCCATATCCTCCAGATTAGCCAAGGCCAAGATTTGGCTCGTCCCTAGCTTCGCATTCAACATGTTTTCTGAACTCAAACATTTAGCCAAGTTTTCATAGATAGAATCCGAGAATTCTCCCGATAGGATGATACCCTTGCGAAGTTAGCCAAACCATTTTCGCATGTGAACATTGGAACAAAACATGATTGATGGACTCGAACTGAAGCCACATCTAGGACATTCAGGGGCTTTTTGTGAGTCTTTTAGAGTCCATGTTTGCTCCAACCGCCGACAATTGGATAAAACTCTCCAAATGAAATTGTGAATCTTGGGCATGGTTTTAGTCCTCCAACAGCTTCAAACAGACAATCAAAGTTGGGGTTAAGTATGGTGTTTGGATGTGTTTCGTTCTTAATCCTGGTTTTCCACACATAGTAACCCGACTTCACCGTGTATTCACCACTATTGTTGAAAGTCCAAGAATAACCTGGTTGTGCTCCTTTTCCCCTGGTTTTACCCGACAGATCAGTTTATGTCCTCCTCCACGAAAAACAAGCTTTGAGGTTATGTATCTTCCATTCATCTGAGTCGGGATCCTTGAAAATGGTAAGATATATTCCCTCCGTGTCCAAGTTCGCTTTGGTTCTTGGAGGTCTAGGAGGATCTGAGGGTAACCACGGTTCATTAAGGATGTTAATATATATATATACCTATTCATGAAATATCTCTCTCCTCTCTAGTACACTTCAAAATGAAATATATCGGTAACATTATTCTTCATAATTTGATTATGTTATATCAAAATCTTTTTGAATTTGATCATAAGCCTTAGAAAATGTAAAAAAAATGTGTCCACTAAGTCCATTTCATGTGATTATTATTTACGTGACAAACTAACATTTATGATATGGAACTATATATACATCATGAAATTTCTTTTGAAACCTTTTTCACATGCAAAAAAATGAACTAAATATCTCTTTATGAAAAAAAAAATTACAACAAAAATTGTAACTTCCACGAAGCAAGTAAAAATAATAATGCACTCGTCGAGTCGTCATCACAAATTATGAAAGCTGACATGTACTCTCCACTCATCTTTGTTTACTAGTGTTGATCTCTTCAATTTATTAATGTGAAAAAAATAATAATAAATGAAAGACCGTATTGAGAATAGATACAAACTCGATCAAAGAAATGCGGGACCCGGTCTTGTGAGATACTCCCTCCGTTTGTTTTCAATAATCACCAATTTTGATACACAAATCACCTTATTGCAAATTAAGGTCCAAAAATGTACCCGATTTCCTAATTTTTTCTTTATTTTTTTCTCACTTCTTTTTCTTTTCTTTATTCTTGTCTCTTTTCTTTTTTCTATGCTCCTTTTCACTAATCTCTTTCTATTGTTTTATGAATTTTACAAATTGAATCGTATAATCAAATTTATAAGTTTTAGAGAGTGAACTCAGTTGACAAAAAAAGAGTGAACTCGTTATTGTATATTGTACAAATTTACTTCGATGCAACGTAAAATTTACTTCAATACAATGTACAACTGATTTGTACAACTATGTAAGGTGTATATTGATCCGTACAAATTTGTATGTACAAATAAATAGGGTGATTTTGGTGAATATTATAAAGTGGGTGGATAAATATATTAATTTAAAACTATATTAATTTACGCACGTACGTGCGGGTCCTCATCTAGTTAAAACTTAAAAGGGTTTGACAATTGTATTGGACATAGATTATGAATATGTAATATATATATATATACCTATTCGTGAAATATCTCTCTCTCTCTAGTACACTTCAAAATGAAATATATCGGTAACATTATTCTTCATAATTTGATTATGTTATATCAAAAATTTTTTTGTATTTGATCATAAGCCTTAGAAAATGTAAAAACAAATGTGTCCACTAAGTCCATTTCATGTGATTATTATTTACGTGACAAACTAACATTTATATGATATGGTACTATATATATACTTCATGAAATTTCTTTTGAAACCTTTTTCACATGCAAAAAATGAACTAAATATCTCTTTATGAAAAAAAAAATTACAACAAAATTGTAACTTCCACGAAGCAGAAAATAATAATGCACTCGTCGAGTCGTCATCACAAATTATGAAAGCTGACATGTGTACTTCTCCACTCATCTTTTGTTTACTAGAGTTGGTCTCTTCAATTTATTAATGTGAAAAAAATAATAATAAATGAAAAGACCGTATTGAGAATAGATACAAACTCGATCAAAGAAGTACCAAGTGGTCTTTCTTAATTACATATAAAACCAAATCCCATGGTAGACCAGCCAGCTAAGCAAAAGTCACAGTAAAGGATTAGATATTTATGCGAAACCATTGATTGACTACTATTAATAAAAACTAATATTAGTATTAGTAATATAATAGACATATACTAATTGATTTACTCGTATTAATTAGTTTTGTCTGAAAGTCTATACATTTTACTACCTTTTTTAATAATCAACAAATTGCATGTGTGTAGGTTTTATATTGGACTTGTTGCTTATTTATACAATTTTTTGAAAATAATGTAAATTTTGGACAACTCACTAGTTATAGTAGTGTGAAAATAGACATGCGGACCGGTCTGTGTGAGATATTCCCTCCGTTTGTTTTTAATATATTTTTTAGGTATATCACACATATTAAGAAACTAAGTATGTGTTATCTTGTTTTTTGTAAAATCATAAATAAGGATATTATCACTCTATGGCTATGGAGGAATCATTTATTTGGTAAAAAAAACCTAGAGTGATAATATCCTTATTTATGATTTTACAAAAAACAAGATAACACATACTTAGTTTCTTAATATGTGTGATATACCTAAAAAATATATTAAAAACAAACGGAGGGAGTATCTCACAAGACCGGTCCCGCATGTCTATTTTCACAACTATAACTAGTGAGTTGTCCAAAATTTACATTATTTTCAAAAAATTGTATAAATAAGCAACAAGTCCAATATAAAACCTACACACATGCAATTTGTTGATTATTAAAAAAAGGTAGTAAAATGTATAGACTTTCGACCAAAACTAATTAATACAGAGTAAATCAATTAGTATATGTCTATTATATACTAATATTAGTTTTTATTAATAGTAGTCAATCAATGGTTTCGCATAAATATCTAATCCTTTACCCGTGACTTTGCTTAGCCTGCTGGTCCGTACCATGGGATTTGGTTTTATATGTAATTAAGAAGACCACTTGGTACTTCTTTGATCGAGTTTGTATCTATTCTCAATACGGTCTTTCATTTATTATTATTTTTTCACATTAATAAATTGAAGAGACCAACACTAGTAAACAAAGATGAGTGGAGAGTACATGTCAGCTTTCATAATTTGTGATGACGACTCGACGAGTGCATTATTATTTTCCTGCTTCGTGGAAGTTACAATTTTTGTTGTAATTTTTTTTTTCATAAAGAGATATTTAGTTCATTTTTTTTGCATGTGAAAAAGGTTTCAAAAGAAATTTCATGAAGTATATATAGTACCATATCATAAATGTTAGTTTGTCACGTAAATAATAATCACATGAAATGGACTTAGTGGACACATTTGTTTTACATTTTCTAAGGCTTATGATCAAATTCAAAAAGATTTTGATATAAAATAATCAAATTATGAAGAATAATGTTACCGATATATTTCATTTTGAAGTGTACTAGAGAGGAGAGAGATATTTCATGAATAGGTATATATATATTACATATTCATAATCTATGTCCAATACAATTGTCAAACCCTTTTAAGTTTTAACTAGACGAGGACCCGCACGTACGTGCGGAAATTAATATAGTTTTTAATTTTATATATTTATAATTATTTAGTAAAAATATATATTAAAAAAATTTCACCGACTTGGATTATATTTAGATAGTCTCTTATTTCATAAAATACATTAAATAAAACATGTAGATTGTGCGATGTATGATTTAACGCGAGATTCATCCGTGTATTAGAAATATTTAATTTTTTCCCCGGATATACCTTCCAAGATGTCTTGATACAAATTTAAAAATAGTTTACTGAATTATATTTAATATAAAGTTCAAAATTATATTTATGTATAATTTTATATTTCGAATATAATTTAGTTATATATTATGAATTATTTATGCTATTTTTTGACCCGTTGCTAAATTACACATAAATATTTGTGCATAAATTGAATTCGATTTAATCTCATAACCATTATCATTCGTTTAAATTTTTTGTGATCTTTTAACGACCCGTTACAAGAACTAAAATGAGAATTACAAAACTACATCATTTGAATTGCGTTTTACAAAATACGTCATTTGAAAGTTATTTTCAAAAACTACATCTAGACACTCAAAATTAAATCTAAATAAATTCTACCTACACAAAATCTACCCTTTAATATTATATTGTAAACACTAATTAGCGAACCTAAATGAAAAGAGTTAAATTTTGATAGTGTTTTTAAGGATAAATCAACCTTTTAAATTTTTAAAAGGGTGTAGTTATAGAAAATATTGAATTAAATGTAATTTTGTGAAAGAAGTGTTGAATATGTGTAGTCTTGTGAATTCCTCAAAATTAAAATATGTATTTGCTATTATGATTTGTATTTTTTTAACATTGATTTTTTCTTTCCTTTATTAATATTTTTTTATGGGAGAATCACAAAACTACACCATGTGAATTATATTTCACAAAACTACATCATTTCAAAAATACTTCACACAACTACACCTAAACACTCAAAATTAAATCCAAATAACCCCTACCCACACAATCTTACCCCCTTAGTACTATATCATAAACACTAATTAGCAAACCCAAATGAAAAGATTTTAATTTTGGTAATTTTTAAAAGGTAAATCAAGCTTTTAAAATTTTGAAAGAGTGTAAATATGTGAAAATATTAAATTAGGTGTAGTTTTGTGGAGGAGGATTGAAATGGTGTAGTTTTGTGAATTCCTCTTAATATTTGTTTTTTAAATACTTTGAATGTTAGTTAAATTGAAATTGTTTGAGCCTTCATGTTGGGTTTTTCTTAGGGAGAATCACAAAACTACACCATTTGAATTACATTTCACAAAACTACACCATTTCCAAAATACTTCACAAAACTACACCTAAACACTCAAAATTAAATCCAAATAAACTCTACCCAAACAATCTTACCTCCTTAATACTATACCCTAAACATTAATTAGCGAACCCAAATGAAAAATATTTAATTTTGGTAATTTTTTAAAGGTTAAATCAAGCTTTTAAAATTTTGAAAGGGTGTAAATATGTGAAAATATTAAATTAGGAGTAGTTTTGTGAAGAAAAGGTTGAAAGGGTGTAGATTTGTGAATTTCCTCTTTTTCTTATTGTCCATTTGATTTTTTCCAGCCCAATAAAAACCATAGGTTAAACAAAAAAATGCAATGGCATTTGATAGTAAATAGAATTTTTTTAAGGGCATTTTGAAAAAATGCTTTTCAATTAATATATAAGATTCTCGCGTAAAGTCATGTGTTTGCCTTTTAAAATACATTATACGGTGAGATCAAAGCTTGTGATACGTCCATCTGTTAAAAAAACTTGTAAGTTTTTACTTGTTTAGTTTGAAGTATATATGTTCAACTTCATCCAAAAAGAAAAAAGTATATATGTTCAAGCTACAAAAAAACCCTACTCATCTCATCCTACTCCCTTGCCGAAAGTGGAGAAAACCTAGCTAAAACAAAACTAGACGATGACTCAGCCACTAAGCTTGCAAATCTATGGAATAAAAAAAATCATGAAATCTCTTTACTTTTGATTGCTTCACATGATGGCATATCTCTCTTGTTAATTTGCGTCTCAACATTTCTTAATCATGCTGGTTTGAAGAGAACTACCCTCTCCGACTCTTTTTTTTTTTATTATTAATTAATATAAAAAGGTAGCATTACAAAGGTAACCAAGACAAAGTTGAAAAAAATGTTGAGACGAAAATTAACAAGAGAGATATGCCATTATGTGAAACAATCATAATTATAGAAATTTAATGGTTCCTCCATATATTTGTTTCTCAAAAACATTCAAAGGGAAATATGTTAGATTAAGATCTTCTACATCGGAGAGATCATGGGTCTACAAAACTCATGGAGGATTCGAGAGAACAGAGAGATTATGTTTGGCTGTCTTGGGGAAACATATTATTCTGATTTCTGACTAAGAATGAATCACCCAAAGTTGAAAGAAAAGACATGATTGTTATTTTAATTAAGAGACTAATAACTAAACAAACAAGTAATTAAAGGGAGAAAGCCAGTAATTAATTAAAAGGGAATCATATCAAATGTTGGGAGGAAGCCAGTAAGGTACAGTGAGATGGTTTGGTTGAGCAAGTTGAGTGGATGTATGAGTGGCCAGATGGAAGTTGTAGACTCGACCGGCGTCGATAAAGTAGATTGAGTTAGGTACAAGTTCCGGATAGGTGCTTGCTTTGACGCAAGAGCTCGTTCATACCAAAGAAAATACAAAGATCACCAATGTCTTGAGTGAAAAGCTCACAACCTTTGGCCTCGTCTCTTTTTTGAATCGTGAAACTCTTGATTCTGGCCACAACACAGCCTTCCTTCTTATTCTTGTACTCTTGGTCCTTGGCAAGCTCCCAAAACGGGATTGGTTTCCCGTCACACGAGATCTGAACAAAGCAACGAACAATGAACGAATCTCCAGAAGGTGACTCAACCAAGTGGTTGATGCGGATGCACCATTCCAACAGCTGGCTCTCCGATTCAGAGATGTTGTTGGGCATGTGGAGAGGTCCAAGTTGTGTGTATTGAGACAATTGTGTACTCAAAGACGACGAGGACGGGAAAGAGCCCGTGTCGTCGAAAAAGCTCGGTGTTTGGAGTTATGTAGAAGACAGAATCTCTCTCCGAGTAGAGTACACCCGAGTCCGCGAGTCTACAAGGGAGATCTAAGTGGTGAGTCCATGAAGATCCTCCTCCTCCCAACTCACACAAAGAGATGGAACTTCCCCATTTAACAGCAACGGTGCACGATGATGATGAGTCTTGATCCGGAAAAGAAGAGAGAGATATGCCTTTAATTATCTTATACAAAGGTATGGAGGATTCAACAAGCAAGGATCGGATAGGTTGCAGCGGAGGTAACGAGATGACCTTGTGATGAGATGAATTGGTCATCATTGGATTGAACATGTTGGTCGGTGGACGGTTAGATCTTTGGTGTTTATTCGACCAACCCAACCCCTCGACGACCCCATGAAGCTTGAATCGTTTAGCTTATCTGGAATCGTCTGTTTAGGAACTCTCACCGTCTCCTTCTTCGCCGGATCATAGTAGTTCAGATTCACTACTTTGCCACCGCTTCGAGAATCTCCAACGACCTCATAGGGAAGCAACAGATACGGTGGTCGGGCTATCCCTTCCGACGAGAAACGACGTCGGATCCTACCACAACCACCACCGCATTCAACGTTTCTGACTGATCTCGCCGCCCCAATTAGCAATAACCGAGACATTTTTTTTTATATTACCTATCTCTCCTTAGCCCCCTCCATCTATTTATTGAGGCTAATTGTACAAAATATCTAAAAAGCCCTCTGATCTAGCCCTCTCATCTAAGAGCATCTTTATATGTGGAGTCACCAAAAGATTCTTGAAAATTAAAAAAAAAATTAAAAAAAAAATAAAACCGACCAATGGCGGGCCGCCACATGTCGGTGGGCCCGCGAAACAGTGAAGAGCCAACTCTTAGTGGGGAGTTTTTAGAGAAGGCTTTTAGTTATTTTGTGGAGGCCCACATGTTAAAAGCCCACCTGGAGCTCCCTATAAAGATGTTCTAAAAGTCTTTTTTTTTGAACTAAAAGTCAATTCCACGATACCTTGACATAATTTACATTAGGCCTAGTCATACGGGTATTCGGTTTGGGTCCAAACGGGTACAGGTTCTGGTCCGAACGGGTACAGGTTCCAACGGATATATATAAATTGGACCCATTTAAGTATATGTAATGCTTCGGGTCGGGTACAGTTCGGGTCCTATCGGTACAGGTTCGGGTCCAGTTCCACCTTATTGAACCCGTAAATACCCGAATTTTTACAGAGTTCTTTTCAGGTACATGTTCGGGTACAAGTTCTGCATTATATTTTTACCCGAAATTGTAAAAAACCTGAACTTGAACCTGTAAATTGAGCTTAATAATGCATTTGTAACATAAAAAAAACAATGTTCAAGTCTTCAAAGATTGTGTTTAGCCAAAAACAACAATCATACAATTATACTATCGAATCAGTTTTGTATCAAATAGTTTTGTATCAAATATAAAGAAAATAAAGGACTAAAGACATAATACAAGAACCTCGTACAGGTTCCTCTTCGGTACAAGTTCTTACCCGGACCCGAACATGTACCCACGAGTATTACAAAAACATACCCAACAGTTACACCTCTAACTTCGGTACGGGTCCAGGTTCGGATCTTACAAGTTCGGGTCCAGGTTCGGGTCCACGTGTTCGTGTTAATATGTCCATGCCTAATTTACATGACCGACCTAAAACATATCCGTATTTTAAGAGAAATTAAATTTAGAGAAACTCTTCGATATTAGTATGGAACGATTACAATACTCAACTTTTTAAATTGTATTTCACAAAACTATACCATTTCAAAGTTAATTTTTAAAACTACATCTAAACACTCGAAATTAAATCTAAATAAACTTTACCCACATAATCATATCCTTTTATTATTATACCCACAAAACACAAACGAAAACAATAGTTAACAATAGTTAACAATAGATGAAACAAGTCTACAAATACTATGAAACAAGTCTACAAAACATATGAACAACAACACATCGCAAAACAGATCTATGAAACAAATCTACAAATCTACAAAACAAGTCTACAAATCACTTTGTATGTAAGAACGTAAAAGCCCTAATTATCTGCAAAAGAGAACCACAAGAGAACTCGTCTACAAAAGAAAACCAGAAGAAACAAATCTACAAAACCTATCAAACAAATCTACAAATCGAAGAATAAATCTACAAAGATGAAACAAATCTACAAATTATATGTCCGCAAAAGAGAACCACAAGAGGACCATCTACAAAAGAATACCAGAAGAAACAAATCTACAAAACCTATCAAACAAATCTACAAATCGAAGAATAAATCTACAAAGATGAAACAAATCTACAAATTATATGCAACATATCTACGCACGACATGTACAACGAAATGAAATCCTAAACAACGAAACGCTAAATGTGATTGAAAAACCTAACAAACAATGAAACCCTAAATTACGAAATATAACCTTCTTCCATGGCGCGACAAACGACAACACGGCGGGAAACGAAAACAAGGCGACAAACGAAAACACGGCGAGAAACGAAAACCCTGAAGAACGAAAAAGAAGACAATGGCGAGGACGAAGACGAAGACGACGGAGACGACGAAGAAACCGCTATTCGCAAAATCGCACAGGAGAGAGAGAGGAGAGTGGGAATTATTTTTTTTAAAAAAAAAAATCCAAATTATAAAAGTTATAAATCATAAATAAGGAATTCTAAAAGTCACAAATTATAAGTTTTTTTTTATTCATAATGGCATTTTCGTAAATGGCATAACCGTAAATAAGTTTTTTTTTCATAACCTCCTAAGTCAAAATCATGTTTTTTTTAATAACTAGAGTAACCCTCCAAAAATGGGTTACTCTAGTTATTTCGAGTTTATTAGGGTCAGTTGGAGTCATTTTCACTTAAATATATTTATATTTTAAACTAACTATTTTTAGAGTTAGTTATATTATACATCTATAAACTAGGGTAGATATACAAAACTTCGTTAATGAACGTCATCTATGGAAACTTCAGAAAATATTATCCATCTATTTCCCGAATGTCAGAAAATAATATGTTTGTGATATATTCGGAAACAAACGATAAATGTGATTTATTTTAGAAATAGAATACGTGTCTAAGTTTATAATAGATAACTATTTTGAGAATAAATAATGAATATGAGATAAAAGTTTATGATATAGGGTTAAATGTTTAGGGTTTTAGGGTAAATGTAAAGGTATAGAGTTTAGGGTTTAATGTTTAGGGTTTATGATGTATGATTAAATGTTTAGGGTTTTAGGGTTTAGAGTTAAGTGTATAAAGTTTATGATATATTCGGAAATAGATGATAAATGTGATTTTTTTAGATAATAAACGTCTATTTTACAGATAATATACGTTTATTGAAGATAATATACGTCTATTTTCAATTGTATAATGGACGTTTGTTTATTGACTCAATAAATAATTTTTAATAGATGACTATTTTCATTATAGAGAGATAAAGGATAAAACTGAAATTAAAAAAAACCCTTGTCATTTTGGCAAATTTATACCTCTTTTTGTTATTTTTGCAAATTATCCACCCACTTTATAATATTCACCAAAATCACCCTATTTATTTGTACATACAAATTTGTACGGATCAATATACACCTTACATAGTTGTACAAATCGTTGTACATTGTATTGAAGTAAATTTTACGTTGCATCGAAGTAAATTTGTACAAGTATACAATAACCGAGTTCACTCTTTTTTGTCAAACCGAGTTCACTCTCTAAACTTATAAATTTGATTATACGATTCAATTTGTAAAATTCATAAAACAATAGAAAGAGATTAGTGAAAAGGAGCATAGAAAAAAGAAAAGAGACAAGAATAAAGAAAAGAAAAAGAAGTGAGAAAAAAATAAAGAAAAAATTAGGAAATCGGGTACATTTTTGGACCTTCCTTCTATTTTTTTTATGACTGATATACCCTTCCGCGCATTCACACAGGTTCATGAATAATCACAAATTTTCTGTTTCAGATTTTTTCATGAATAATTTAATCAAACTATGAATGTTCACATGTTATCATGAATATTCACACATGTTCATTAATATTCACACATTTTCATGAATATTCACACATGTTCATGAATATTCACACATGTTCATGAATATTCACACATTATCACGATTATTTTATAAGGAATAATATAAATGTTCATACGAATACATGAATGCTCACGCATATACATGAATGTTTTCATGACCTGGCCAGAAAATTCAGGGTTATTTTTGACTTTTCAACATAAAATCACCTAAATGCAAATACAAAAAAAAATCACCGTATTGATAAATTAAGAAGTAAAAACTACATAATTTACTAAATAACTCAATAAAGAAAAAGAGAGATGAGAGATAAACTACATCATTTAATACCACACCATTTTTTCTCTCCCACTCCACCCATTATGAGAGGAAAATCAAGAACATTTAAAATTTACTCTACATTTTTTTCTCTTATCTCTCTCCTCACACTCTATCTCACAAAATTATATTCCCTCCATTTTTTATTAATAGAGTTTTTAGATTTCAAATTTATTCCTAAATAATAGATTTTTTACCTTTCCAATGCATTTTTATCCGCAAATTGTAAATTTCAATAATAAATCTAAATTTATAAGGGTTTATTTATACAAGAATTATGCTTTTATGATTTTACAAAAACCAAGATAACACATACTTAATTTCTTAATATGTATGATATGCCTAGACTTTTATGGTTTGTAGACGAAAATAGACTTTTCTAAAAGAAAATCGTCGTTTACACAGGAAGAAGTTATGAAGTTTTGATGGTTACACCAGAAGAACGAATCCAAGAAGAAAAAAAATGGAATAGAGAAACTTTTTGTTTTAAGAAAAAGAAACCGAAGTCTTAATTTTCTCGGAGGAGAGAGACAGAGATATTTATTAAAATATATAAATAATAAACATAAAATATTTTCCGCAGCTTGTGATATGCTTCATGAATATTTAAGAAAATCTAGTAATATATTTTTTCCTTTTTCCCTTCTATCGATTATTAAGCCCAAATAAAACCAAATATCAACCAAAGGAGGCCGGTTCTGATATTGCCGCCGATTCTGGTTCAGTCGGTCCGATCCGCCGTCGGTTTCGGTCCGATCTGCGCCGGTTAAACCTTAACCGAGATTGTTAAATTTATCCCCAAAGTAGTCTTTTAATTAATCTCTTTTAGTTATGTTTTAAACTCAATTTTTTTTAGTTTTAAAAAATAACCATTTCAATGTTATAATTTTAATTACAAACAAGTTGATTTTTTATAAAGACTAACTCAAAAATTGAAATAGTTATTTATAAGAGATAAATTAAAACTTTTATAAAAATACATATAAACCAATGAAAATATTGTATTGTGCAATGTACTATTCTATATAATAAAATTTTAAACTTACATAATATAATAATTTTATGAAGATCTTGCAAAAAGTAAACTAATTGGATTAATTTGGAACATTTATAAATAAATTGTGTTAATACTAAAATGTAATACTAAAATGTAAATAAATCTATATGGAATTCTATTTTAGAGGAAAAAATAGATTGGATATATTCGAGAAGAAAAGAGGAATATGCATCTGTATTCTAGAGTTCCTCTATTTTAAAGATAGAGATATTGAAGAAATATATGGCCCAAATGTTGACGAAAAAATATTAAATATTATCAACAAATGTTTAAGATGCTTGGCTGAAGTAATAATTTGTCCATGTGTTTTTTATTTAAGAAAAATGGTGTATGTCATTGTAAATTAAAAACCTTAGGCCCTTTTTGCAAGTTTTTAAATAAAGGAGGACTCAACAAAAAAATTAAAGAAATAAAAAAAAATAGACTCAATGCAAAAATACCGTAATGATTCAGATACCTTGCACCTAGAGAATCTAATACTCTCTTTTTCCTAATTGATAGCTACTAGAAATAAATCAACATTGCTGCACGACATAACATTTTTTTAATGCTAAGTTGCTAACTAATTGGTCGGAATTGGAAGTACTCCGGTTAATGAACCCCCGTTTCTTCCTAAACACATTCTGATTGATTTGTTTATATAGATTATACTCCAGTTGATATAAAAAAGCTTTAAACTCCATGCGTGAGCTTACTTGTAGAAATAATTAATATAAAAGGTAGCATTACAAGTAGAAAAGAAGCATACAAGCTCCCTTAATTCAAAAGAAACATGACTAGACTCTTAAAAAAAAGACAACTTAACCAAACCATTATATCTTTTGACCATACAATTAGTTGATAACACCGAATTGCTTAAGAGCTTGGCGGACACCGTCTTCGGCAGTTTCCTCTTCAAAGAGTCCGACATGTCACCGCCCGAGATGGTGGGGATGATGTCCGCGATGAACTTCTCAATCTCTTCTTCACTTGTATCCTCTTTGGTGAACGAACCGTTAATGCACATATCCCTCGCCGCATTGTATGTCTTGTAAAAGACATACATTTCTGGATCTTTGGTTGGGTTCAAGGTGCTTAAGTTGTCTTGAGAATCTGTGGTTTCTTCATCATTAGGAGGAGATGGAGGTGGATGAGAGTTAGAGCTTGCAGATGCTACAATAATTTTGTTAAAAGATGGGTTTTTTTTTCCAAACAACACTTTACGGAGACTCATTTTTTACTAGGTTATGATGTTTGTTTTAGTTGTGATATGAAGAAGATAGGAAGTCTTATCATCTTATTTATATTTTCTATGACATGTGTTTAGGGAAGCTCTCTCTCTTCACTCAAGACTCGTGCTTTTACGTGTAGGTACTGTACACACCATTGTTGTGTGATGTCATGATGTGCCTTCTTGTTGACTGTTGACTGAATAATTTATTGTGTTGTTCGGCTTCATATTAGTCTCGCTTATAATATCATGCACTTTTTATGTTTACCTTTTAATTAATATATTCAATAAGTCCATGTAAGATATATAAGCACATGTAAGTTAATTATCTTCGTTACAATATAAACATGTGTGAGATAGCAAGCTGAAAATTCTCAGAGTCACTTAATCTATGTTTTATCCACCAATTCAATATTGAATCATGTATTATTTGAGAATTATCTTATATAGTTTCATCCAACTTATGAATCCTATAGGGAGTTGTGTGGGTGATTTATATTATATAATATTTAGTCTATTAGTATATACTCGAATGAAACTTGCATATATTATAATATAGACCAACATAACATATACACACATTTATCTATGAAGAGGTCTAGTGTGGAAAATTCTAGTAAATATGTTTTGTTTCTCTCACTTCATATGAAAAGTAATTTATCATTTTTTAAACAAGAAATGAAGCACTCATTTATTTTACGTGATTTTTCTCTCTCCACTATAAAACTTTGTTTTGCACTATTATCTACAAAATGTTAAGATTTAATGGGATATATATTTTTGTTACTAATCATTTGTTTTCATGCTTTGTTACTTATCGTCTATGATCAAAAAATCTAACAAAACTTCATAACTTTGATTTTTTTAGAAAGGTATACCATTTTTTCTATGTCCACTTTAAAAATAAAAGAATTTTAACATCTATACGTTTTTCGTAATGTTGCATTATCCTCTTAGCATTTACCTCACTCACTATCTCACGTGGGACCAATTAATAGACTAATTGTTAGATTATTTTCCAAAAGCTATTCAAATAATCCATTCACCAACAAAAAGTTATATAAACATATGATGTGAACGTTGAAATTCCGGCTTTGCCTGGCCACCACATCGTCTATATCAAACGTAGTGTAGTAATTTATAAGATATTTCAGTACTAAATAAGAAAAAGTAATAAAAAAGAATATAGAGTAAAGAGAGAAACTTCACAAAATTCAGCACTTTTTTTATTGATAAAGATATATAGATTATTTAAAATAGCTGGTTCAACCAACATTTAATTTTATGTTTTGTAAAGATATTCTTATAGAGATATGTGAAATAGTGACAAATTAAAACACAAATAATAAATTAATATGGCCATCATAAGTTTATCTCTGCTAAAATTTAACCGATTTTTCGGATAGGGTTCGTTTTGCTAAAAAAACAAACCTTAGGTTTTAAAATGTGAAATAAAAAAGTTAAGGTTTTTTTTTACAACTGAATATTTGTCAGGTTTTTTCTGTCGAAAAATTGAAACCCTGGGTTTTTTTTGCAATTTTTCCTATTATACGTTGCAATTTTTCCTATTTGTCAGGTTTTTTCTGTCGAAAATTTGAAACCCTGGGTTTAAGACTTATAAGTATCTCAAATGTTTAAGATGCTTGGCTGAAGTAGTTTCATGCACTCATGTTGAATGAAACTTGGTTTAGAGTCCTAGAAACCGCGTTGTTAGATGTTTCATAAGTTTGTCAAACTAGTACAAAGCTCATTGAGACACTTATAAACACTCATGTTGCATGAAACTTCGTTTAGAGTCTTAGAAGCCGCATTGTTAAATGTTTCATAAGTTCGTCAAACTAGTACAAAGCTCATTGAGACACTTAAGCACTCATGTTGTATGAAACTTGGTTTAGAGTCCTAGAAACGCGTTGTTAGATGTTTCATAAGTTCGTCAAACTTGTACAAAGCTTATTTAGACACTTATAAGCACTCATGTTGCATGAAACTTAGTTTAGAGTCCTAGAAACGCGTTGTTAGATGTTTCATAAGTTCGTCAAACTAGTAAAAAGCTCATTGAGACACTTCTAAGCACTCATGTTGCATGAAACTTTGTTTAAGTCTAAGAAACCGCGTTGTTAGATGTTTCATAAGTTCTTCAAACTAGTACAAAGCTCATTGAGAAACTTATAAGCACTCATGTTGCATGAAACTTGGTTTAGAGTCCTAGAAATGCTTTGTTAGATGTTTCATAAGTTCGTCAAACTTGTACAAAGCTCATTGAGACACTTATAAGCACTCATGTTGTATGAAACTTGGTTTAGAGTCCTAGAAACGCATTGTTAAATGTTTCATAAGTTCGTAAAACTAGTACAAAGCTCAATGAGACACTTATAAGCACTCATGTTGCATCAAAACTTAGTTTAGAGTCCTAGAAATGCGTTGTTAGATGTTTCATAAGTTCGTCAAACTAGTACAAAGCTCATTGAGACACTTATAAGCACTCATGTTGCATGAAACTTGGTTTAGAGTCCTAGAAACGCGTTGTTAGATGTTTGATAAGTTCGACAAACTTGTACAAAGCTCATTTAGACACTTATAAGCACTCATGTTGCATGAAACTTTGTTTAGAGTCCTAGAAACGCGTTGTTAGATGTTTCATAAGTTCGTCAAACTAGTAAACAACTCATTGAGACACTTATAAGCACTCATGTTGCATGAAACTTGGTTTAGAGTCTTAGAAACCGCGTTTTTAGATGTTTCATAAGTTCGTCAAACTAGTACAAAGCTCATTGAGACACTTATAAGCACTCATGTTTCATGAAACATCGTTTAGAGTCTTAGAAACCGCATTGTTAAATGTTTCATAAGTTCGTCAAACTAGTACAAAGCTCATTGAGACACTTATAAGCACTCATATTGCATGAAACTTGGTTTATAGTCCTAGAAACGCGTTGTTAGATGTTTCATAAGTTTGTCAAACTAGTACAAAACTCATTGAGACACTTATAAGCACTCATGTTGTATGAAACTTGGTTTAGAGTCTTAGAAACGCATTGTTAAATGTTTCATAAGTTCGTCAAACTAGTACAAAGCTCATTGAGACACTTATAAGCACCCATGTTGCATGAAACTTTGTTTAGAGTCCTAGAAACGCGTTGTTAGATGTTTCATAAGTACGTCAAACTAGTATAAAGCTCATTGAGACACTTATAAGCACTCATGTTGCATGAAACTTGGTTTAGAGTCTTAGAAACGCATTGTTAAATGTTTCATAAGTTCGTCAAACTAGTACAAAGCTCATTGAGACACTTATAAGCACTCATGTTGAATGAAACTTGGTTTAGAGTCCTAGAAACGCGTTGTTAGATGTTTCATAAGTTCGTCAAACTTGTACAAAGCTCATTTAGACACTTATAAGCACACATGTTGCATGAAACTTAGTTTAGAGTCTTAGAAACGCGTTGTTAGATGTTTCATAAGTTCGTCAAACTAGTAAAAAGCTCATTGAGACACTTATAAACATTCATGTTGCATGAAACTACGTTTAGAGTCATAGAAACCTTGTTGTTAGATGTTTCATAAGTTCTTCAAACTAGTACAAAGCTCATTGAGACACTTATAAGCACTCATGTTGCATGAAACTTGGTTTAGAGTCCTAGAAATTCTTTGTTAGATGTTTCATAAGTTCGTCAAACTTGTACAAAGCTCATTGAGACACTTATAAGCACTCATGTTGTATGAAACTTGGTTTAGAGTCCTAGAAACGCATTGTTAAATGTTTCATAAGTTCGTAAAACTAGTACAAAGCTCAATGAGACACTTATAAGCACTCATGTTGCATCAAAACTTAGTTTATAGTCCTAGAAACGCGTTGTTAGATGTTTCATAAGTTCGTCAAACTAGTACAAAGCTCATTGAGACACTTATAAGCACTCATGTTGCATGAAACTTGGTTTAGAGTTCTAGAAACGCGTTGTTAGATGTTTCATAAGTTCGACAAACTTGTACAGAGCTCATTTAGACACTTATAAGCACTCATGTTGCATGAAACTTTGTTTAGAGTCCTAGAAACGCGTTGTTAGATGTTTCATAAGTTCGTCAAACTAGTAAACAACTCATTGAGACACTTATAAGCACTCATGTTGCATGAAACTTGGTTTAGAGTCTTAGAAACCGCGTTGTTAGATGTTTCATAAGTTCGTCAAACTAGTACAAAGCTCATTGAGACACTTATAAGCAATCATGTTGTATGAAACTTGGTTTAGAGTCCTAGAAATGCATTGTTAAATGTTTCATAAGTTCGTCAAACTAGTACAAAGCTCAATGAGACACTTATAAGCACTCATGTTGCATCAAAACTTGGTTTAGAGTACTAGAAACGCGTTGTTAGATGTTTCATAAGTTCGACAAACTAGTACAAAGCTCATTGAGACACTTATAAGCACTCATGTTGCATGAAACTTCGTTTAGAGTCTTAGAAACCGCATTGTTAAATGTTTCATAAATTCGTCAAACTAGTACAAAGCTCATTGAGACACTTATAAGCACTCATGTTGCATGAAACTTTGTTTAGAGTCCTAGAAACGCGTTGTTAGATGTTTCATAAGTTCGTCAAACTAGTACAAAGCTCATTGAGACACTTATAAGCAGTCATGTTGAATGAAACTTGGTTTAGAGTCCTAGAAACGCGTTGTTAGATGTTTCATAAGTTCGTCAAACTAGTACAAAGCTCATTGAGACACTTATAAGCACTCATGTTGAATGAAACTTGGTTTAGAGTCCTAGAAACCGCGTTGTTAGATGTTTCATAAGTTTGTCAAACTAGTACAAAGCTCATTGAGACACTTATAAACACTCATGTTGCATGAAACTTCGTTTAGAGTCTTAGAAGCCGCATTGTTAAATGTTTCATAAGTTCGTCAAACTAGTACAAAGCTCATTGAGACACTTATAAGCACTCATGTTGTATGAAACTTGGTTTAGAGTCCTAGAAACCGCGTTGTTAGATGTTTCATAAGTTCGTCAAACTTGTACAAAGCTCATTTAGACACTTATAAGCACTCATGTTGCATGAAACTTAGTTTAGAGTCCTAGAAACGCGTTGTTAGATTCTTCATAAGTTCGTCAAACTAGTAAAAAGCTCATTGAGACACTTATAAGCACTCATGTTGCATGAAACTTCGTTTAGAGTCTTAGAAACCGCGTTGTTAGATGTTTCATAAGTTCTTCAAACTAGTACAAAGCTCATTGAGAAACATATAAGCACTCATGTTGCATGAAACTTGGTTTAGAGTCCTAGAAATGCTTTGTTAGATGTTTCATAAGTTCGTCAAAATTGTACAAAGCTCATTGAGACACTTATAAGCACTCATGTTGTATGAAACTTGGTTTAGAGTCCTAGAAACGCATTGTTAAATGTTTCATAAGTTCGTAAAACTAGTACAAAGCTCAATGAGACACTTATAAGCACTCATGTTGCATGAAACTTGGTTTAGAGTCCTAGAAACGCGTTGTTAGATGTTTCATAAGTTCGACAAACTTGTACATAGCTCATTTAGACACTTATAAGCACTCATGTTGCATGAAACTTTTTTTAGAGTCCTAGAAACGCGTTGTTAGATGTTTCATAAGTTCGTCAAACTAGTAAACAGCTCATTGAGACACTTATAAGCACTCATGTTGCATGAAACTTGGTTTAGAGTCTTAGAAACCGCGTTGTTAGATTTTTCATAAGTTCGTCAAACTAGTACAAAGCTCATTGAGACACTTATAAACACTCATGTTGCATGAAACTTGGTTTAGAGTCATAGAAACGCGTTGTTAGATGTTTCATAAGTTCGACAAACTTGTACAGAGCTCATTTAGACACTTATAAGCACTCATGTTGCATGAAACTTTGTTTAGGGTCCTAGAAACGCGTTGTTAGATGTTTCATAAGTTCGTCAAACTAGTAAACAGCTCATTGAGACACTTATAAGCACTTATGTTGCATGAAACTTGGTTTAGAGTCTTAGAAACCGCGTTGTTAGATGTTTCATAAGTTCGTCAAACTAGTACAAAGCTCATTGAGACACTTATAAGCACTCATGTTTCATGAAACATCGTTTAGAGTCTTAGAAACCGCATTGTTAAATGTTTCATAAGTTCGTCAAACTAGTACAAAGCTCATTGAGACACTTATAAGCACTCATGTTGCATGAAACTTGGTTTATAGTCCTAGAAACGCGTTGTTAGATGTTTCATAAGTTTGTCAAACTAGTACAAAACTCATTGAGACACTTATAAGCACTCATGTTGTATGAAAATTGGTTTAGAGTCTTAGAAACGCATTGTTAAATGTTTCATAAGTTCGTCAAACTAGTACAAAGCTCATTGAGACACTTATAAGCACCCATGTTGCATGAAACTTTGTTTAGAGTCCTAGAAACGCGTTGTTAGATGTTTCATAAGTACGTCAAACTAGTATAAAGCTCATTGAGACACTTATAAGCACTCATGTTGCATGAAACTTGGTTTAGAGTCTTAGAAACCGCGTTGTTAGAAACCGCGTTGTTAGATGTTCGTCATAAGTTCGTCAAACTAGTACAAAGCTCATTGAGACACTTATAAGCAATCATGTTGTATGAAACTTGGTTTAGAGTCCTAGAAATGCAATGTTAAATGTTTCATAAGTTCGTCAAACTAGTACAAAGCTCAATGAGACACTTATAAGCACTCATGTTGCATCAAAACTTGGTTTAGAGTCCTAGAAACGCGTTGTTAGATGTTTCATAAGTTCGACAAACTAGTACAAACCTCATTGAGACACTTATAAGCACTCATGTTGCATGAAACTTCGTTTAGAGTCTTAGAAACCGCATTGTTAAATGTTTCATAAATTCGTCAAACTAGTACAAAGCTCATTGAGACACTTATAAGCACTCATGTTGCATGAAACTTGGTTTAGAGTCCTAGAAACGCGTTGATAGATGTTTCATAAGTTCGTCAAACTAGTACAAAGCTCATTGAGACACTTATAAGCACTCATGTTGAATGAAACTTGGTTTAGAGTCCTAGAAACGCGTTGTTAGATGTTTCATAAGTTTGTCAAACTAGTACAAAGTTCATTGAGACACTTATAAGCACTCATGTTGAATGAAACTTGGTTTAGAGTCCTAGAACCGCGTTGTTAGATGTTTCATAAGTTTGTCAAACTAGTACAAAGCTCATTGAGACACTTATAAACACTCATGTTGCATGAAACTTCGTTTAGAGTCTTAGAAGCCGCATTGTTAAATGTTTCATAAGTTCGTCAAATTAGTACAAAGCTCATTGAGACACTTATAAGCACTCATGTTGCATGAAACTTAGTTTAGAGTCCTAGAAACGCGTTGTTAGATGTTTCATAAGTTCGTCAAACTAGTAAAAAGCTCATTGAGACACTTATAAGCACTCATGTTGCATGAAACGTCGTTTAGAGTCTTAGAAACCGCGTTGTTAGATGTTTCATAAGTTCTTCAAACTAGTACAAAGCTCATTGAGAAACTTATAAGCACTCATGTTGCATGAAAATTGGGTTAGAGTCCTAGAAATGCTTTGTTAGATGTTTCATAAGTTCGTCAAACTTGTAAAAAGCTCATTGAGACACTTATAAGCACTCATGTTGCATGAAACTTGGTTTAGAGTCTTAGAAACCGCGTTGTTAGATGTTTCATAAGTTCGTCAAACTAGTACAAAGCTCATTGAGACACTTATAAGCAATCATGTTGTATGAAACTTGGTTTAGAGTCCTAGAAATGCATTGTTAAATGTTTCATAAGTTCGTCAAACTAGTACAAAGCTCAATAAGACACTTATAAGCACTCATGTTGCATCAAAACTTGGTTTAGAATCCTAGAAACGCGTTGTTAGATGTTTCATAAGTTCGTCAAACTAGTACAAAGCTCATTGAGACACTTATAAGCACTCATGTTGCATGAAACTTCGTTTAGAGTCTTAGAAACCGCATTGTTAAATGTTTCATAAGTTCGACAAACTAGTACAAGGCTCATTGAGACAATTATAAGCACTCATGTTGAATGAAACTTGGTTTAGAGTCCTAGAAACGCGTTGTTAGATGTTTCATAAGTTCGTAAAACTTGTACAAAGCTTATTGAGACACTTATAAGCACTCATGTTGTATGAAACTTGGTTTAGAGTCTTAGAAACGCATTGTTATATGTTTCATAAGTTCGTCAAACTAGTACAAAGCTCATTGAGACACTTATAAGAACCCATGTTGCATGAAACTTTGTTTAGAGTCCTAGAAACTGCGTTGTTAGATGTTTCATAAGTTCGTAAAACTAGTACAAAGCTCATTGAGACACTTATATGCACTCATGTTTAATGAAACTTGGTTTAGAGTCCTAGAAATGCGTTGTTAGATGTTTCATAAGTTCGTCAAACTAGTACAAAGCTCATTGAGACACTTATAAGCACTCATGTTGCATGAAACTTCGTTTAGAGTCTTAGAAACCGCTTTGTTAAATGTTTCATAAGTTCGTTAAACTAGTACAAAGCTCATTGAGACACTTATAAGCACTCATGTTGCATGAAACTTGGTTTAGAGTCCTAGAAACGCGTTGTTAGATGTTTCATAAGTTCGTCAAACTAGTACAAAGCTCATTGAGACACTTATAAGCACTCATGTTGCATGAAACTTTGTTTAGAGTCTTAGAAACCGCATTGTTAAATGTTTCATAAGTTCGTCAAACTAGTACAAAGCTCATTGAGACACTTATAAGCACACATGTTGCATGAAACTTTGTTTAGAGTCTTAGAAACCGCGTTGTTAGATGTTTCATAAGTTCGTCAAACTAGTACAAAGCTCATTGAGACACTTATAAGCACTCATGTTTCATGAAACTTCGTTAGAGTCTTAGAAACCGCATTGTTAAATGTTTCATAAGTTCGTCAAACTAGTACAAAGCTCATTGAGACACTTATAAGCACTCATGTTGCATGAAACTTGGTTTAGAGTCCTAGAAACGCGTTGTTAGATGTTTCATAAGTTCGTAAAACTTGTACAAAGCTCATTGAGACACTTATAAGCACTCATGTTGTATGAAACTTGGTTTAGAGTCTTAGAAACGCATTGTTAAATGTTTCATAAGTTCGTCAAACTAGTACAAAGCTCATTGAGACACTTATAAGCACTCATGCATGTTGCATGAAACTTTGTTTAGAGTCCTAGAAACTGCGTTGTTAGATGTTTCATAAGTTCGTAAAACTAGTACAAAGCTCATTGAGACACTTATATGCACTCATGTTTAATGAAACTTGGTTTAGAGTCCTAGAAATGCGTTGTTAGATGTTTCATAAGTTCGTCAAACTAATACAAAGCTCATTGAGACACTTATAAGCACTCATGTTGAATGAAACTTGGTTTAGAGTCCTAGAAACGCGTTGTTAGATGTTTCATAAGTTCGTCAAACTAGTACAAAGCTCATTGAGACACTTATAAGCACTCATGTTGAATGAAACTTGGTTTAGAGTCCTAGAAACGTGTTGTTAGATGTTTCATAAGTTCGTCAAACTTGTACAAAGCTCATTGAGACACTTATAAGCACTCATGTTGAATGAAACTTGGTTTAGAGTCCTAGAAACGCGTTGTTAGATGTTTCATAAGTTCGTCAAACTAGTACAAAGCTCATTGAGACACTTATACGCACTCATGTTGAATGAAACTTGGTTTATAGTCCTTGAAACGCGTTGTTAGATGTTTCATAAGTTCGTCAAACTTGTACAAAACTCATTTAGACACTTATAAGCACTCATGTTGCATCAAAACTTAGTTTAGAGTCCTAGAACCCGCGTTGTTAGATGTTTCACAAGTTCGTCAAACTAGTAAAAAGCTCATTGAGACACTTATAAACATTCATGTTGCATGAAACTTCGTCTAGAGTCTTAGAAACCGCGTTGTTAGATGTTTCATATGTTCGTCAAACTAGTACAAAGCTCATTAAGACACTTATAAGCACTCATGTTGCATGAAACTTGGTTTAGAGTCCTAGAAACGCGTTGTTAGATGTTTCATAAGTTCGTCAAACTTGTACAAAGCTCATTGAGACACTTATAAGCACTCATGTTGTATGAAACTTGGTTTAGAGTCCTAGAAACGCATTGTTAAATGTTTCATAATTTCGTCAAACTAGTACAAAGCTCATTGAGACACTTATAAGCACTCATGTTGCATGAAACTTTGTTTAGAGTCTTAGAAACCGCATTGTTAAATGTTTCATAAGTTCGTCAAACTAGTACAAAGCTCATTGAGACACTTATAAGCACACATGTTGCATGAAACTTTGTTTAGAGTCTTAGAAACCGCGTTGTTAGATGTTTCATAAGTTCGTCAAACTAGTACAAAGCTCATTGAGACACTTATAAGCACTCATGTTTCATGAAACTTCGTTAGAGTCTTAGAAACCGCATTGTTAAATGTTTCATAAGTTCGTCAAACTAGTACAAAGCTCATTGAGACACTTATAAGCACTCATGTTGCATGAAACTTGTTTTAGAGTCCTAGAAACGCGTTGTTAGATGTTTCATAAGTTCGTAAAACTTGTACAAAGCTCATTGAGACACTTATAAGCACTCATGTTGTATGAAACTTGGTTTAGAGTCTTAGAAACGCATTGTTAAATGTTTCATAAGTTCGTCAAACTAGTACAAAGCTCATTGAGACACTTATAAGCACTCATGCATGTTGCATGAAACTTTGTTTAGAGTCCTAGAAACTGCGTTGTTAGATGTTTCATAAGTTCGTAAAACTAGTACAAAGCTCATTGAGACACTTATATGCACTCATGTTTAATGAAACTTGGTTTAGAGTCCTAGAAATGCGTTGTTAGATGTTTCATAAGTTCGTCAAACTAATACAAAGCTCATTGAGACACTTATAAGCACTCATGTTGAATGAAACTTGGTTTAGAGTCCTAGAAACGCGTTGTTAGATGTTTCATAAGTTCGTCAAACTAGTACAAAGCTCATTGAGACACTTATAAGCACTCATGTTGAATGAAACTTGGTTTAGAGTCCTAGAAACGTGTTGTTAGATGTTTCATAAGTTCGTCAAACTTGTACAAAGCTCATTGAGACACTTATAAGCACTCATGTTGAATGAAACTTGGTTTAGAGTCCTAGAAACGCGTTGTTAGATGTTTCATAAGTTCGTCAAACTAGTACAAAGCTCATTGAGACACTTATACGCACTCATGTTGAATGAAACTTGGTTTATAGTCCTTGAAACGCGTTGTTAGATGTTTCATAAGTTCGTCAAACTTGTACAAAACTCATTTAGACACTTATAAGCACTCATGTTGCATCAAAACTTAGTTTAGAGTCCTAGAACCCGCGTTGTTAGATGTTTCACAAGTTCGTCAAACTAGTAAAAAGCTCATTGAGACACTTATAAACATTCATGTTGCATGAAACTTCGTCTAGAGTCTTAGAAACCGCGTTGTTAGATGTTTCATATGTTCGTCAAACTAGTACAAAGCTCATTAAGACACTTATAAGCACTCATGTTGCATGAAACTTGGTTTAGAGTCCTAGAAACGCGTTGTTAGATGTTTCATAAGTTCGTCAAACTAGTACAAAGCTCATTAAGACACTTATAAGCACTCATGTTGTATGAAACTTGGTTTAGAGTCCTAGAAACGCGTTGTTAGATGTTTCATAAGTTCGTCAAACTTGTACAAAGCTCATTAAGACACTTATAAGCACTCATGTTGCATGAAACTTAGTTTAGAGTCCTAGAAACGCGTTGTTAGATGTTTCATAAGTTCGTCAAACTAGTAAAAAGCTCATTGAGACACTTATAAACATTCATGTTGCATGAAATTTCGTTTAGAGTCTTAGAAACCGCGTTGTTAGATGTTTCATAAGTTCTTCAAACTAGTACAAAGCTCATTGAGACACTTATAAGCACTCATGTTGCATGAAACTTGGTTTCGAGTCCTAGAAATGCTTTGTTAGATGTTTCATAAGTTCGTCAAACTTGTACAAAGCTCATTGAGACGCTTATAAGCACTCATGTTGCATGAAACTTGGTTTAGAGTCCTAGCAACCGCGTTGTTAGATGTTTCATAAGTTCGTCAAACTAGTAAAAAGCTCATTGAGACACTTATAAGCACTCATGTTGCATGAAACTTCGTTTAGAGTCTTAGAAACCTTATTGTTAGATGTTTCATAAGTTCGTCAAACTAGTACAAAGCTCATTGAGACACTTATAAGCACTCATGTTGCATGAAACTTTGTTTAAAGTCCTAGAAACGCGTTGTTAGATGTTTCATAAGTTCGTCAAACTTGTACAAAGCTCATTGAGACACTTATAAGCACTCATGTTGTATGAAATTTGGTTTAGAGTCCTAGAAACGCATTGTTAAATGTTTCATAAGTTCGTCAAACTAGTACAAAGCTCAATGAGACCCTTATAAGCACTCATGTTACATCAAAACTTGGTTTAGAGTCCTAGAAACGCGTTGTTAGATGTTTCATAAGTTCGTCAAACTAGTACAAAACTCATTGAGACACTTATAAGCACTAATGTTGCATGAAACTTCGTTTAGAGTTTTAGAAACCGCATTGTTAAATGTTTCATAAGTTTGTCAAACTAGTACAAAGCTAATTGAGACACTTATAAGCACTCATGTTGCATGAAACTTGGTTTAGAGTCCTAGAAACGCGTTGTTAGATGTTTCATTAGTTCGTCAAACTAGTACAAAGCTCATTGAGACACTTATAAGCACTCATGTTTCATGAAACTTGGTTTAGAGTCCTAGAAACGCGTTGTTAGATGTTTCATAAGTTCGTCAAACAAGTACAAAGCTCATTGAGACACTTATAAGCACTCATGTTGCATGAAACTTGGTTTAGAGTCTTAGAAACCGCGTTGTTAGATGTTTCATAAGTTCGTCAAACTAGTACAAAGCTCATTGAGACACTAATAAGCACTCATGTTAAATGAAACATGGTTTAGAGTCCTAGAAACCGCGTTGTTAGATGTTTCATAAGTTTGTCAAACTAGTACAAAGCTCATTGAGACACTTATAAACACTCATGTTTCATGAAACTTCGTTTAGAGTCCTAGAAACGCGTTGTTAGATGTTTCATAATTTCTTCAAACTAGTACAAAGCTCATTGAGACACTTATAAGTACTCATGTTGCATGAAACTTGGTTTAGAGTCCTAGAAACGCGTTGTTAGATGTTTCATAAGTTCGTCAAACTTGTAAAAAGCTCATTGAGACACTTATAAGCACTCATGTTGCATGAAACTTGGTTTAGAGTCCTAGAAACGCGTTGTTAGATGTTTCATAAGTTCGTCAAACAAGTACAAAGCTCAATGAGACACTTATAAGCACTCAAGTTGCATGAAACTTGGTTTAGAGTCCTAGAAATGTGTTGTTCGATGTTTCATAAGTTCGTCAAACTAGTACAAAGCTCATTGAGACACTTATAAGCACTCATGTTGCATGAAACTTGTTTTAGAGTCCTAGAAACGCGTTGTTAGATGTTTCATAAGTTCGTCAAACTTGTACAAAGTTCATTGAGACGCTTATAAGCACTCATGTTGCATGAAACTTGGTTTAGAGTCCTAGAAACCACGTTTACAAGATGTTTCATAAGTTCGTCAAACTTGTACAAAGCTCATTGAGACACTTATAAGCACTCATGTTGCATGAAACTTAGTTTAGAGTCTTAGAAACCGCGTTGTTAGATGTTTCATAAGTTCGTCAAACCAGTACAAAGATCATTGAGACACTTAAAAGCACTCATGTGGAATGAAACTTTGTTTAGAGTCCTAGAAACGCGTTGTTAGATGTTTCATAAGTTTGTCAAACTAGTACAAAGCTCATTGAGACACTTATAAGCACTCATGTTGCATAAAACTTGGTTTAGAGTCCTAGAAACCGCGTTGTTAGTTGTTTCATATGTTCGTCAAACTTGTACAGAGCTCATTGAGACACTTATAATCACTCATGTTGCATGAAACTTTGTTTAGAGTCCTAGAAACGCGTTGTTAGACGTTTCATAAGTTCGTCAAACTAGTACAAAGCTCATTGAGACACTTATAAGCACTCATGTTGCATGAAACTTGGTTTAGAGTCCTAGAAACGCGTTGTTAGATGTTTCATAAGTTCGTCAAACTTGTACAAAGCTCATTGAGACACTTATAAACACTCATGTTGCATGAAACTTAGTTTAGAGTCCTAGAAACGCGTTGTTAGATGTTTCATAAGTTCATCAAACTAGTAAAAAGCTCATTGAGACACTTATAAGCACTCATGTTGAATGAAACTTGGTTTAGAGTCCTAGAAACCGCGTTGTTAGATGTTTCATAAGTTTGTCAAATTAGTACAAAGCTCATTGAGACACTTATAAACATTCATGTTGCATGAAACTTCGTTTAGAGTCTTAGAAATCGCATTGTTAAATGTTTCATAAGTTCGTCAATCTAGTACAAAGCTCATTGAGACACTTATAAGCACTCATGTTGTATGAAACTTGGTTTAGAGTCCTAGAAACGCGTTGATAGATGTTTCATCAAAGCTCATTTAGACACTTATAAGCACTCATGTTGCATGAACCTTAGTTTAGAGTCGTAGAAACGCGTTGTTAGATGTTTCATAAGTTCGTCAAACTAGTAAAAAGCTCATTGAGACACTTATAAGCACTCATGTTGCATGAAACTTCGTTTAGAATCATAGAAACCACGTTGTTAGATATTTCATAAGTTCTTCAAACTAGTACAAAGCTCATTGAGACACTTATAAGCACTCATGATGAATGAAACTTGGTTTAGAGTCCTAGAAACGCGTTGTTAGATGTTTCATAAGTTCGTCAAACTTGTACAAAGCTCATTGAGACGCTTATACGCACTCATGTTGCATGAAACTTGGTTTAGAGTCCTAGCAACCGCGTTGTTAGATGTTTCATAAGTTCGTCAAACTAGTAAAAAGCTCATTGAGACACTTATAAGCACTCATGTTGCATGAAACTTCGTTTAGAGTCTTAGAAACCTTGTTGTTAGATGTTTCATAAGTTTGTCAAACTAGTACAAAGCTCATTGAGACACTTATAAGCACTCATGTTGCATGAAACTTGGTTTAGAGTCCAAGAAACACGTTGTTAGATGTTTCATAAGTTCGTCAAACTTGTACAAAGCTCATTGAGACACTTATAAGCACTCACGTTGTATGAAACTTGGTTTAGAGTCCTAGAAACGCATTGTTATATGTTTCATAAGTTCGTTAAACTAGTACAAAGCTCAATGAGAAACTTATAAGCACTCATGTTGCATCAAAACTTGGTTTAGAGTCCTAGAAACGCGTTGTTTGATGTTTCATAAGGTCGTCAAACTAGTACAAAGCTCATTGAGACACTTATAAGCACTAATGTTGCATGAAACTTCGTTTAGAGTCTTAGAAACCGCATTGTTAAATGTTTCATAAGTTCGTCAAACTAGTACAAAGCTCATTGAAACACTTATAAGCACTCATGTTGCATGAAACTTTGTTTAGAGTCCTAGAAACGGGTTGTTAGATGTTTCATTAGTTAGTAAAACTAGTACAAAGCTCATTGAGACACTTATAAGCACTCATGTTGCATGAAACTTGGTTTAGAGTCCTAGAAACGCGTTGTTAGATGTTTCATAAGTTCGTCAAACAAGCACAAAGCTTATTGAGACACTTATAAGCACTCATGTTGCATGAAACTTGGTTTAGAGTCATAGAAACCGCGTTGTTAGATGTTTCATAAGTTCGTCAAACTAGTACAAAGCTCATTGAGACACTTATAAGCACTCATGTTGAATGAAACTTGGTTTAGAGTCCTAGAAACCGCGTTGTTAGATGTTTCATAAGTTTGTCAAACTAGTACAAAGCTCATTGAGACACTTATAAACACTCATGTTGCTTGAAACTTCGTTTAGAGTCTTAGAAACCGCATTGTTAAATGTTTCATAAGTTCGTCAAACTAGTACAAAGCTCATTGAGACACTTATAAGCACTCATGTTGTATGAAACTTGGTTTAGAGTCCTAGAAACGCGTTGTTAGATGTTTCATAAGTTCGTCAAACTTGTACAAAGCTCATTTAGACACTTATAAGCACTCATGTTGCATGAAACTTAGTTTAGAGTCCTAGAAACGCGTTGTTAGATGTTTCATAAGTTCATCAAACTAGTAAAAAGCTCATTGAGACACTTATAAGCACTCATGTTGCATGAAACTTGGTTTAGAGTCCTAGAAATGCTTTGTTAGATGTTTCATAAGTTCGTCAAACTAGTACAAAGCTCATTGAGACGCTTATAAGCACTCATGTGGCATGAAACTTGGTTTAGAGTCCTAGAAACAGCACTGTTAGATGTTTCATAAGTTCGTCAAACTAGTAAAAAGCTAATTGAGACACTTATAAGCACTCATGTTGCATGAAACTTGGTTTAGAGTCCTAGAAATGCTTTGTTAGATGTTTCATAAGTTTGTCAAACTTGTACAAAAAGCTCATTGAGACGCTTATAAGCACTCATGTTGCATGAAACTTGGTTTAGAGTCCTAGCAACCGCGATGTTAGATGTTTCATAAGTTCGTCAAACTAGTAAAAAGCTCATTGAGACACTTATAAGCACTCATGTTGCATGAAAATTCGTTTAGAGTATTTGAAACCGCGTTGTTAGATGTTTCATAAGTTCGTCAAACTAGTACAAAGCTCATTGAGACACTTATAAGCACTCATGTTGCATGAAACTTGGTTTAGAGTCCTAGAAACGCGTTGTAAAATGTTTCATAAGTGCGTCAAACTTGTACAAAGCTCATTGAGACACTTATAAGCACTCATGTTGCATCAAAACTTGGTTTAGAGTCCTAGAAACGCATTTTTAAATGTTACATAAGTTCGTCAAACTAGTACAAAGCTCAATGAGACACTTATAAGCACTCATGTTGCATCAAAACTTGGTTTAGAGACCTAGAAACGCGTTGTTAGATGTTTCATAAGTTCGTCAAACTAGTACAAAGCTCATTGAGACACTTATAAGCACTCATTTTCAATGAAACTTGGTTTAGAGTCCTAGAAACGCGTTGTTAGATGTTTCATATGTTTGTCAAACTTGTACAAAGCTCATTGAGACGCTTATAAGCACTCATGTTGCATGAAACTTGGTTTAGAGTCCTAGCAACCGCGTTGTTAGATGTTTCTTAAGTTCGTCAAACTAGTAAAAAGCTCATTGAGACACTTATAAGCACTCATGTTGCATGAAACTTCGTTTAGAGTCTTAGAAACCGCGTTGTTAGATGTTTCATAAGTTCTTCAAACTAGTACAAAGCTCATTGAGACACTTATAAGCACTCATGTTGCATGAAACTTGGTTTAGAGTCCTAGAAATGCTTTGTTAGATGTTTCATAAGTTCGTCAAACTTGTACAAAGCTCATTGAGACACTTATAAGCACTCATGTTGTATGAAACTTGGTTTAGAGTCCTAGAAACATATTGTTAAATGTTTCATAAGTTCGTCAAACTAGTACAAAGCTCAATGAGACACTTATAAGCACTCATGTTGCATCAAAACTTAGTTTAGAGTCCTAGAAACGCGTTGTTAGATGTTTCATAAGTTCGAAAAACTTGTACAAAGCTCATTGAGACACTTATAAGCACTCATGTTGAATGAAACTTGGTTTAGAGTCCTAGAAACGCGTTGTTAGATGTTTTATAAGTTCGTCAAACTAGTACAAAGCTCATTGAGACACTTATAAGCACTCATGATGAATGAAACTTGGTTTAGAGTCCTAGAAACGCGTTGTTAGATGTTTCATAAGTTCGTCAAACTTGTACAAAGCTCATTGAGACGCTTATACGCACTCATGTTGCATGAAACTTGGTTTAGAGTCCTAGCAACCGCGTTGTTAGATGTTTCATAAGTTCGTCAAACTAGTAAAAAGCTCATTGAGACACTTATAAGCACTCATGTTGCATGAAACTTCGTTTAGAGTCTTAGAAACCTTGTTGTTAGATGTTTCATAAGTTTGTCAAACTAGTACAAAGCTCATTGAGACACTTATAAGCACTCATGTTGCATGAAACTTGGTTTAGAGTCCAAGAAACACGTTGTTAGATGTTTCATAAGTTCGTCAAACTTGTACAAAGCTCATTGAGACACTTATAAGAACTCACGTTGTATGAAACTTGGTTTAGAGTCCTAGAAACGCATTGTTATATGTTTCATAAGTTCGTTAAACTAGTACAAAGCTCAATGAGAAACTTATAAGCACTCATGTTGCATCAAAACTTGGTTTAGAGTCCTAGAAACGCGTTGTTTGATGTTTCATAAGGTCGTCAAACTAGTACAAAGCTCATTGAGACACTTATAAGCACTAATGTTGCATGAAACTTCGTTTAGAGTCTTAGAAACCGCATTGTTAAATGTTTCATAAGTTCGTCAAACTAGTACAAAGCTCATTGAAACACTTATAAGCACTCATGTTGCATGAAACTTTGTTTAGAGTCCTAGAAACGGGTTGTTAGATGTTTCATTAGTTAGTAAAACTAGTACAAAGCTCATTGAGACACTTATAAGCACTCATGTTGCATGAAACTTGGTTTAGAGTCCTAGAAACGCGTTGTTAGATGTTTCATAAGTTCGTCAAACAAGCACAAAGCTTATTGAGACACTTATAAGCACTCATGTTGCATGAAACTTGGTTTAGAGTCATAGAAACCGCGTTGTTAGATGTTTCATAAGTTCGTCAAACTAGTACAAAGCTCATTGAGACACTTATAAGCACTCATGTTGAATGAAACTTGGTTTAGAGTCCTAGAAACCGCGTTGTTAGATGTTTCATAAGTTTGTCAAACTAGTACAAAGCTCATTGAGACACTTATAAACACTCATGTTGCTTGAAACTTCGTTTAGAGTCTTAGAAACCGCATTGTTAAATGTTTCATAAGTTCGTCAAACTAGTACAAAGCTCATTGAGACACTTATAAGCACTCATGTTGTATGAAACTTGGTTTAGAGTCCTAGAAACGCGTTGTTAGATGTTTCATAAGTTCGTCAAACTTGTACAAAGCTCATTTAGACACTTATAAGCACTCATGTTGCATGAAACTTAGTTTAGAGTCCTAGAAACGCGTTGTTAGATGTTTCATAAGTTCATCAAACTAGTAAAAAGCTCATTGAGACACTTATAAGCACTCATGTTGCATGAAACTTGGTTTAGAGTCCTAGAAATGCTTTGTTAGATGTTTCATAAGTTCGTCAAACTAGTACAAAGCTCATTGAGACGCTTATAAGCACTCATGTGGCATGAAACTTGGTTTAGAGTCCTAGAAACAAGCATTGTTAGATGTTTCATAAGTTCGTCAAACTAGTAAAAAGCTAATTGAGACACTTATAAGCACTCATGTTGCATGAAACTTGGTTTAGAGTCCTAGAAATGCTTTGTTAGATGTTTCATAAGTTTGTCAAACTTGTACAAAAAGCTCATTGAGACGCTTATAAGCACTCATGTTGCATGAAACTTGGTTTAGAGTCCTAGCAACCGCGATGTTAGATGTTTCATAAGTTCGTCAAACTAGTAAAAAGCTCATTGAGACACTTATAAGCACTCATGTTGCATGAAAATTCGTTTAGAGTATTTGAAACCGCGTTGTTAGATGTTTCATAAGTTCGTCAAACTAGTACAAAGCTCATTGAGACACTTATAAGCACTCATGTTGCATGAAACTTGGTTTAGAGTCCTAGAAACGCGTTGTAAAATGTTTCATAAGTGCGTCAAACTTGTACAAAGCTCATTGAGACACTTATAAGCACTCATGTTGCATCAAAACTTGGTTTAGAGTCCTAGAAACGCATTTTTAAATGTTACATAAGTTCGTCAAACTAGTACAAAGCTCAATGAGACACTTATAAGCACTCATGTTGCATCAAAACTTGGTTTAGAGACCTAGAAACGCGTTGTTAGATGTTTCATAAGTTCGTCAAACTAGTACAAAGCTCATTGAGACACTTATAAGCACTCATTTTCAATGAAACTTGGTTTAGAGTCCTAGAAACGCGTTGTTAGATGTTTCATATGTTTGTCAAACTTGTACAAAGCTCATTGAGACGCTTATAAGCACTCATGTTGCATGAAACTTGGTTTAGAGTCCTAGCAACCGCGTTGTTAGATGTTTCTTAAGTTCGTCAAACTAGTAAAAAGCTCATTGAGACACTTATAAGCACTCATGTTGCATGAAACTTCGTTTAGAGTCTTAGAAACCGCGTTGTTAGATGTTTCATAAGTTCTTCAAACTAGTACAAAGCTCATTGAGACACTTATAAGCACTCATGTTGCATGAAACTTGGTTTAGAGTCCTAGAAATGCTTTGTTAGATGTTTCATAAGTTCGTCAAACTTGTACAAAGCTCATTGAGACACTTATAAGCACTCATGTTGTATGAAACTTGGTTTAGAGTCCTAGAAACATATTGTTAAATGTTTCATAAGTTCGTCAAACTAGTACAAAGCTCAATGAGACACTTATAAGCACTCATGTTGCATCAAAACTTAGTTTAGAGTCCTAGAAACGCGTTGTTAGATGTTTCATAAGTTCGAAAAACTTGTACAAAGCTCATTGAGACACTTATAAGCACTCATGTTGAATGAAACTTGGTTTAGAGTCCTAGAAACGCGTTGTTAGATGTTTTATAAGTTCGTCAAACTAGTACAAAGCTCATTGAGACACTTATAAGCACTCATGTTGAATGAAACTTGGTTTAGAGTCCTAGAAACGCGTTGTTAGATGTTTCATAAGTTCGAAAAACTTGTACAAAGCTCATTTAGACACTTATAAGCACTCATGTTGCATGAAACTTAGTTTAGAGTCCTAGAAACGCGTTGTTAGATGTTTCATAAGTTCGTCAAACTAGTAAAAAGCACATTGAGACACTTATAAGCACTCATGTTGCATGAAACTTGGTTTAGAGTCTTAGAAACCGCGTTGTTAGATGTTTCATAAGTTCGTCAAACTAGTACTAAGCTCATTGAGACACTTATAAGCAATCATGTTGTATGAAACTTGGTTTAGAGTCCTAGAAATGCATTGCTAAATGTTTCATAAGTTTGACAAACTAGTACAAAGCTCAATGAGACACTTATAAGCACTCATGTTGCATCAAAACTTGGTTTAGAGTCCTAGAAACGCGTTGTTAGATGTTTCATAAGTTTGTCAAACTAGTACAAAACTCATTGAGACACTTATAAGCACTCATGTGGCTTGAAACTTCGTTTAGAGTCTTAGAAACCGCATTGTTAAATGTTTCATAAGTTCGTCAAACTAGTACAAAGCTCATTGAGACACTTATAAGCACTCATGTTGTATGAAACTTGATTTAGAGTCCTAGAAACGCGTTGTTAGATGTTTCATAAGTACGTCAAACTAGTACAAAGCTCATTGAGACACTTATAAGCACTCATGTTGCATGAAACTTGGTTTAGAGTCTTAGAAACCGCGTTGTTAGATGTTTCATAAGTTCGTCAAACTAGTACAAAGCTCATTGAGACACTTATAAGCAATCATGTTGTATGAAACTTGGTTTAGAGTCCTAGAAATGCATTATTAAATGTTTCATAAGTTCGTCAAACTAGTACAAAGCTCAATGAGACACTTATAAGCACTCATGTTGCATCAAAACTTGGTTTAGAGTCCTAGAAACGCGTTGTTTGATGTTTCATAAGTTCGACAAACTAGTACAAAGCTCAATGAGACACTTATAAGCACTCATGTTGCATCAAAACTTGGTTTAGAGTCCTAGAAACGCGTTGTTTGATGTTTCATAAGTTCGACAAACTAGTACAAAGCTCAATGAGACACTTATAAGCACTCATGTTGCATCAAAACTTAGTTTAGAGTCCTAGCAACCGCGTTGTTAGATGTTTCATAAGTTTGTCAATCTAGTAAAAAGCTCATTGAGACACTTATAAGCACTCATGTTGCATGAAACTTCGTTTAGAGTCTTAGAAACCTTGTTGTTAGATGTTTCATAAGTTCGTCAAACTAGTACAAAGCTCATTGAGACACTTATAAGCACTCATGTTGCATGAAACTTTGTTTAGAGTCCTAGAAACACGTTGTTAGATGTTTCATAAGTTCGTCAAACTAGTACAAAGCTCATTGAAACACTTATAAGCACTCATGTTGCATGAAACTTGGTTTAGAGTCCTAGAAACGCGTTGTTAGATGTTTTATTAGTTAGTAAAACTAGTACAAAGATCATTGAGACACTTATAAGCACTCATGTTGCATGAAACTTGGTGTAGAGTCCTAGAATTGCGTTGTCAGATGTTTCATAAGTTCGTCAAACAAGTACAAAGCTCATTGAGACACTTATAAGCACTCATGTTGCATGAAACTTGGTTTAGAGTCTTAGAAACCGCGTTGTTAGATGTTTCATAAGTTCGTCAAACTAGTACAAAGCTCATTGAGACACTTATAAGCACTCATGTTGCATGAAACTTGGTTTAGAGTCCTAGAAACGTGTTGTTAGATGTTTCATAAGTTCGTCAAACTAGTACAAAGCTCATTGAGACACTTATAAGCACTAATGTTGCATGAAACTTCATTTAGAGTCTTAGAAACCGCGTTGTTAGATGTTTCATAAGCTCTTCAAACTAGTACAAAGCTCATTGAGACACTTATAAGCACTCATGTTGCATCAAAACTTGGTTTAGAGTCCTAGAAACGCGTTGTTAGATGTTTCATAAGTTTGTCAAACTAGTACAAAACTCATTGAGACACTTATAAGCACTCATGTGGCTTGAAACTTCGTTTAGAGTCTTAGAAACCGCATTGTTAAATGTTTCATAAGTTCGTCAAACTAGTACAAAGCTCATTGAGACACTTATAAGCACTCATGTTGTATGAAACTTGATTTAGAGTCCTAGAAACGCGTTGTTAGATGTTTCATTAGTTAGTAAAACTAGTACAAAGCTCATTGAGACACTTATAAGCACTCATGTTGCATGAAACTTGGTTTAGAGTCCTAGAAACGTGTTGTCAGATGTTTCATAAGTTCGTCAAACAAGTACAAAGCTCATTGAGACACTTATAAGCACTCATGTTGCATGAAACTTGGTTTAGAGTCTTAGAAACCGCGTTGTTAGATGTTTCATAAGTTCGACAAAATAGTACAAAGCTCAATGAGACACTTATAAGCACTCATGTTGCATCAAAACTTAGTTTAGAGTCCTAGCAACCGCGTTGTTAGATGTTTCATAAGTTTGTCAATCTAGTAAAAAGCTCATTGAGACACTTATAAGCACTCATGTTGCATGAAACTTCGTTTAGAGTCTTAGAAACCTTGTTGTTAGATGTTTCATAAGTTCGTCAAACTAGTACAAAGCTCATTGAGACACATATAAGCACTCATGTTGTATGAAACTTGGTTTAGAGTCCTAGAAACGCATTGTTATATGTTTCATAAGTTCGTCAAACTATTACAAAGCTCAATGAGACACTTATAAGCACTCATGTTGCATCAAAACTTGGTTTAGAGTCCTAGAAACGTGTTGTTAGATGTTTCATAAGTTCGTCAAACTAGTACAAAGCTCATTGAGACACTTATAAGCACTAATGTTGCATGAAACTTCGTTTAGAGTCTTAGAAACCGCATTGTTAAATGTTTCATAAGTTCGTCAAACTAGTACAAAGCTCATTGAAACACTTATAAGCACTCATGTTGCATGAAACTTGGTTTAGAGTCCTAGAAACGCGTTGTCAGATGTTTCATAAGTTCGTCAAACAAGTACAAAGCTCATTGAGACACTTATAAGCACTCATGTTGCATGAAACTTGGTTTAGAGTCTTAGAAACCGCGTTGTTAGATGTTTCATAAGTTCGTCAAACTAGTACAAAGCTCATTGAGACACTTATAAGCACACATGTTGCATGAAACTTGGTTTAGAGTCCTAGAAATGCTTTGTTAGTGATGTGAGCACGGAACCGGATGCCCGAGCAAAACCGGAGCCCGATGTCCGAGCAAAACCGGAGCCGAAGGCGAAAGACGGAGTAATCACTCGGTCCAAGGCTAGGGAGTTAGCCAAAAACATTCAAACCATGATGATGGAGGATGATGAAGCAGCCCAAGAGCTTCTTCAACGTTTTCAAGACGACAACCCGATCAAGACCAAGCTATGATAGCTATGCGGACTAGGTGTCTCGCTTGGCACTCTTTTTCCCACTGGGTTTTAACGAGGCCAAGAAGAACACCACGTCGTCCATTAGTGATCATAGTTTGAAGAGAGTATGAGACGAGGCGCTTTAACACTACTCGTCGTTTTATCCGTTTTTGCGATTTCCTTTTTCTTGCCGGATTTCCTTTTTGTCTTTGTACGCGGTTTCCATTTCGCAGATTTTCTTTTTGCCGGTTTCCTTTTCTTCTTTTGCGCAACCCTAAAAAGGAGAAGCGACTTGTGCTTTCCCTATAAAAGGGGTTGCGCCGCACATCTTTTTGAGTTAGTCAAAACTTCTACCAAAAAAAACTTCTTTGTTGCGACTCCTCTTTGCTCGGCGAAACGAGCACGAATCTCTTACAAGCTTTACGCTTACAAGAGCTTCTTCGATCCATCATGCGAGACACCATCCCTTGCTTGAGTCGTCCATATTCCATCCTCACGTTTTTCCCCATCATCCGCTGCTTCATTCTTGACTTGTAATCCGCCTCCATATCCACCTACACCATTCATCCGCCATAGTTCTTTGCTTAGCCTTGCCCGGAGGAGAGTTCCGCCTAGTGGGATCCTATCGCTTAGATGTTTCATAAGTTCGTCAAACTTGTACAAAGCTCATTGAGACACTTATAAGCACTCATGTTGTATGAAACTTGGTTTAGAGTCCTAGAAACGAATTGTTAAATGTTTCATAAGTTCGTCAAACTAGTACAAAGCTCAATGAGACACTTATAAGCAATCATGTTGCATCAAAACTTAGTTTAGAGTCCTACCAACCGCGTTGTTAGATGTTTCATAAGTTCATCAAACTAGTAAAAAGCTCATTGAGACACTTATAAGCACTCATGTTGCATGAAACTTCGTTTAGAGTCTTAGAAACCGCGTTGTTAGATGTTTCATAAGTTCGTCAAACTAGTACAAAGCTCATTGAGACACTTATAAGCACTCATGTTGCATGAAACTTGGTTTAGAGTCCTAGAAACGCGTTGTTAGATGTTTCATAAGTTCGTCAAACTTGTACAAAGCTCATTGAGACACTTATAAGCACTCATGTTGTATGAAACTTGGTTTAGAGTCCTAGAAACGCATTATTAAATGTTTCATAAAATCGTCAAACTAGTACAAAGCTCAATGAGACACTTATAAGCACTCATGTTGCATCAAAACTTGGTTTAGAGTCCTAGAAACGCGTTGTTAGATGTTTCATAAGTTCGTCAAACTAGTACAAAGCTCTTTGAGACACTTATAAGCACCCATGTTGAATGAAACTTGGTTTAGAGTCCTAGAAACGCGTTGTTAGATGTTTCATAAGTTCGTCAAACTTGTACAAAGCTCATTTAGACACTTATAAGCACTCATGTTGCATGAAATTTAGTTTAGAGTCCTAGAAACGCGTTGTTAGATGTTTCATAAGTTCGCCAAACTAGTAAAAAGCTCATTGAGACACTTATAAGCACTCATGTTGCATGAAACTTCGTTTAGAGTCTTAGAAACCGTGTTGTTAGATGTTTCATAAGTTCTTCAAACTAGTACAAAGCTTATTGAGACACTTATAAGCACTCATGTTGCATGAAACTTGGTTTAGAGTCATAGAAATGCTTTGTTAGATGTTTCATAAGTTCGTCAAACTTGTACAAAGCTCATTGAGACGCTTATAAGCACTCATGTTGCATGAAACTTGGTTTAGAGTAGTAGCAACCACGTTGTTAGATGTTTCATAAGTTCGTCAAACTAGTAAAAAGCTCATTCGTACACTTATAAGCACTCATGTTGCATGAAACTTCGTTTAAAGTCTTAGAAACCTTGTTGTTAGATGTTTCATAAGTTCGTCAAACTAGTACAAAGCTCATTGAGACACTTATAAGCACTCATGTTGCATGAAACTTGGTTTAGAGTCCTAGAAACGCGTTGTTAGATGTTTCATAAGTTCGTCAAACTTGTACAAAGCTCATTGAGACACTTATAAGCACTCATGTTGTATGAAGCTTGGTTTAGAGTCCTAGAAACGCATTGTTAAATGTTTCATAAGTTCGTCAAACTAGTACAAAGCTCAATGAGACACTTATAAGCACTCATGTTGCATCAAAACTTGGTTTAGAGTCCTAGAAACGAGTTGTTAGATGTTTCATAAGTTCGTCAAACTAGTACAAAGCTCATTGAGACACTTATAAGCACTAATGTTGCATGAAACTTCGTTTAGAGTCTTAGAAACCGCATTGTTAAATGTTTCATAAGTTCGTCAAACTAGTACAAAGTTCATTGCGACACTTATAAGCACTCATGTTGCATGAAACTTGGTTTAGAGTCCTAGAAACACGTTGTTAGATGTTTCATTAGTTCGTCAAACTAGTACAAAGCTCATTGAGACATTTATAAGCACTCATGTTGCATGAAACTTGGTTTAGAGTCCTCGAAACGCGTTGTTAGATGTTTCATAAGTTCGTCAAACAAGTACAAAGCTCATTGAGACACTTATAAGCACTCATGTTACATGAAACTTGGTTTAGAGTTTTAGAAACCGCGTTGTTAGATGTTTCATAAGTTCGTCAAAATAGTACAAAGTTCATTGAGACACTTATAAGCACTCATGTTGTAAGAAACTTGGTTTAGAGTCCTAGAAACGCGTTGTTAGATGTTTCATAAGTTCGTCAAACTTGTACAAAGCTCATTTAGACACTTATAAGCACTCATGTTGCATGAAACTTAGTTTAGAGTCCTAGAAACGCGTTGTTAGATGTTTCATAAGTTCGTCAAACTAGTAAAAAGCTCATTGAGACACTTATAAGCACTCATGTTGCATGAAACTTCGTTTAGAGTCTTAGAAACCGCGTTGTTAGATGTTTCATAAGTTCTTCAAACTAGTAGAAAGCTCATTGAGACACTTATAAGCACTCATGTTTCATGAAACTTGGTTTAGAGTCCTAGAAATGCTTTGTTAGATGTTTCATAAGTTCGTCAAACTTGTACAAACCTCATTGAGACACTTATAAGCACTCATGTTGTATGAAACTTGGTTTAGAGTCCTAGAAACATATTGTTAAATGTTTCATAAGTTCGTCAAACTAGTACAAAGCTCAATGAGACACTTATAAGCACTCATGTTGCATCAAAACTTAGTTTAGAGTCCTAGAAACGCGTTGTTAGATGTTTCATAAGTTCGTCAAACTAGTACAAAGCTCATTGAGACACTTATAAGCACTCATGTTGAATGAAACTTGGTTTAGAGTCCTAGAAACAAGTTGTTAGATGTTTCATAAGTTCGAAAAACTTGTACAAAGCTCAATTAGACACTTATAAGCACTCATGTTGCATGAAACTTAGTTTAGAGTCCTAGAAACACGTTGTTAGATGTTTCATAAGTTCGTCAAACTAGTAAAAAGCTCATTGAGACACTTATAAGCACTCATGTTGCATGAAACTTGGTTTAGAGTCTTAGAAACCGCGTTGTTAGATGTTTCATAAGTTCGTCAAACTAATACAAAGCTCATTGAGACACTTATAAGCAATCATGTTGTATGAAACTTGGTTTAGAGTCCTAGAAATGCATTGTTAAATGTTTCATAAGTTTGTCAAACTAGTACAAAGCTCAATGAGACACTTATAAGCACTCAAGTTGCATGAAACTTGGTTTAGAGTCCTAGAAATGTGTTGTTAGATGTTTCATAAGTTCGTCAAACTAGTAAAAAGCTCATTGAGACACTTATAAGCACTCATGTTGCATGAAACTTGGTTTAGAGTCCTAGAAACGCGTTGTTAGATGTTTCATAAGTTCGTCAAACTAGTACAAAGCTCATTGAGACATTTATAAGCACTCATGTTGCATGAAACTTGGTTTAGAGTCCTAGAAATGCGTTGTTAGATGTTTCATAAGTTCGTAAAACTTGTACAAAGCTCATTGAGACCATTATAAGCACTCATGTTGAATGAAACTTGGTTTAGAGTCCTAGAAACGCGTTGTTAGATGTTTCATAAGTTCTTAAAACTAGTACAAAGCTCATTGAAACACTTATAAGCACTCATGTTTAATGAAACTTGGTTTAGAGTCCTAGAAATGCGTTGTTAGATGTTTCATAAGTTCGTAAAACTTGTACAAAGCTCATTGAGACCATTATAAGCACTCATGTTGAATGAAACTTGGTTTAGAGTCCTAGAAACGCGTTGTTAGATGTTTCATAAGTTCGTAAAACTAGTACAAAGCTCATTGAGACACTTATAAGCACTCATGTTTAATGAAACTTGGTTTAGAGTCCTAGAAATGTGTTGTTAGATGTTTCATAAGTTCGTCAAACTAGTACAAAGCTCATTGAGACACTTATAAGCACTCATGTTGCATGAAACTTCGTTTAGAGTCTTAGAAACCGCATTGTTAAATGTTTCATAAGTTCGTCAAACTAGTACAAAGCTCATTAAGACAATTATAAGCACTCATGTTGCATGAAACTTGGTTTAGAGTCCTAGAAACGCGTTGTTAGATGTTTCATAAGTACGTCAAACTAGTACAAAGCTCATTGAGACACTTATAAGCACTCATGTTGCATGAAACTTGGTTTAGAGTCTTAGAAACCGCGTTGTTAGATGTTTCATAAGTTCGTCAAACTAGTACAAAGCTCATTGAGACACTTATAAGAAATCATGTTGTATGAAACTTGGTTTAGAGTCCTAGAAATGCATTGTTAAATGTTTCATAAGTTCGTCAAACTAGTACAAAGCTCAATGAGACACTTATAAGCACTCATGTTGCATCAAAACTTGGTTTAGAGTCCTAGAAACGCGTTGTTAGATGTTTCATAAGTTCGTCAAACAAGTATAAAGCTCATTGAGACACTTATAAGCACTCATGTTGCATGAAACTTCGTTTAGAGTCTTAGAAACCGCATTGTTAAATGTTTCATAAGTTCGACAAACTAGTACAAAGCTCATTGAGACACTTATAAGCACTCATGTTTCATGAAACTTCGTTTAGAGTCTTAGAAACCGCATTGTTAAATGTTTCATAAGTTCGTCAAACTAGTACAAAGCTCATTGAGACACATATAAGCACTCATGTTGCATGAAACTTGGTTTAGAGTCCTAGAAACGCGTTGTTAGATATTTCATAAGTTCGTCAAACTAGTACAAAGCTCATTGAGACACTTATAAGCACTCATGTTCTATGAAACTTGGTTTAGAGTCCTAGAAATGCGTTGTTGACGTTTCATAAGTTCGTAAAACTAGTACAAAGCTCATTGAGACACTTATAAGCACTCATGTTGAATGAAACTTGGTTTAGAGTCCTAGAAACGCGTTGTTAGATGTTTCATTAGTTCGGAAAAACTTCTACAAAGCTCATTGAGACACTTATAAGCACTCATGTTGTATGAAACTTGGTTTAGAGTTTTAGAAACGCGTTGTTAAATGTTTCATAAGTTCGTCAAACTAGTACAAAGCTCATTGAGACACTTATAAGCACTCATGTTGCATGAAACTTGGTTTAGAGTCCTAGAAACGCGTTGTTAGATGTTTCATAAGTTCGTCAAACTAGTACAAAGATCATTGAGACACTTATAAGCACTCATGTTGCATGAAACTTTGTTTAGAGTCTTAGAAACCGCATTGTTAAATGTTTCATAAGTTTGTCAGACTAGTACAAAGCTCATTGAGACACTTATAAGCACTCATGTTGCATGAAACTTGGTTTAGAGTCTTAGAAACCGCGTTGTTAGATGTTTCATAAGTTCGTCAAACTAGTACAAAGCTCATTGAGACACTTATAAGCACTCATGTTTCATGAAACTTCGTTTAGAGTCTTAGAAACCGCATTGTTAAATGTTTCATAAGTTCGTCAAACTAGTACAAAGCACATTGAGACACATATAAGCACTCATGTTGCATGAAACTTGGTTTAGATTCCTAGAAACGCGTTGTTAGATATTTCATAAGTTCGTCAAACTAGTACAAAGCTCATTGAGACACTTATAAGCACTCATGTTGAATAAAAATTGGTTTAGAGTCTTAGAAACCGCGTTGTTAGATGTTTCATAAGTTCGTCAAACTAGTACAAAGCTCATTGAGACACTTATAAGCACTCATGTTGCATGAAACTTGGTTTAGAGTCCTAGAAACGCGTTGTTAGATGTGTCATAAGTTCGTAAAACTTGTACAAAGCTCATTGAGACACTTTTAAGCACTCATGTGGAATGAAACTTGGTTTAGAGTCCTAGAAACACGTTGTTAGATGTTTCATAAGTTTGTCAAACTAGTACAAAGCTCATTGAGACAATTATAGGCACTCATGTTGCATGAAACTTGGTTTAGAGTCTTAGAAACGCGTTGTTCGATGTTTCATAAGTTCGAAAAAACTTGTACAAAGCTCATTGAAACACTTATAAGCACTCATGTTGTATGAAACATGGTTTAGAGTCTTAGAAACGCATTGTTAAATGTTTCATAAGTTCGTCAAACTAGTACAAAGCTCATTGAGACACTTATAAGCACTCATGTTGCATGAAACTTGGTTTAGAGTCTTAGAAACCGCGTTATTAGATGTTTCATAAGTTCGTGAAACTAGTACAAAGCTCATTGAGACACTTATAAGCAATCATATTGTATGAAACTTGGTTTAGAGTCCTAGAAATGCATTGTTAAATGTTTCATAAGTTCGTCAAACTAGTACAAAGCTCAATGAGACACTTATAAGCACTGATGTTGCATCAAAACTTGGTTTAGAGTCCCAGAAACGCGTTGTTAGATGTTTCATAAGTTCGTCAAACTAGTACAAAGCTCATTGAGACACTTATAAGCACTCATGTTGTATGAAACTTGGTTTAGAGTCTTAGAAACGCATTGTTAATTGTTTCATAAGTTCGTCAAACTAGTACAAAGCTCATTGAGACACTTATAAGCACATATGTTGCATGAAACTTTGTTTAGAGTCCTAGAAACTGCATTGTTAGATGTTTCATAAGTTCGTAAAACTAGTACAAAGCCCATTGAGACACTTATATGCACTCATGTTTAATGAAACTTGGTTTAGAGTCCTAGAAATGCGTTGTTAGATGTTTCATAAGTTCGTCAAACTAGTACAAAGCTCATTGAGACACTTATAAGTACTCATGTTGCATGAAACTTTGTTTAGAGTCTTAGAAACCGCATTGTTAAATGTTTCATAAGTTCGTCAAACTAGTACAAAGCTCATTGAGACACTTATAAGCACTCATAATGCATGAAACTTGGTTTAGAGTCTTAGAAACCGCGTTGTTAGATGTTTCATAAGTTCGTCAAACTAGTACAAAGCTCATTGAGACACTTATAAGCACTCATGTTGAATGAAACTTGGTTTAGAGTCTTAGAAACCGCGTTGTTAGATGTTTCATAAGTTCGTCAAACTAGTACAAAGCTCATTGAGACACTTATAAGCACTCATGTTGCATGAAACTTGGTTTAGAGTCCTAGAAATGCGTTGTTAGATGTTTCATAAGTTCGTAAAACTTGTACATAGCTCATTGAGACACTTATAAGCACTCATGTTGAATGAAACTTGGTTTAGAGTCCTAGAAACGCGTTGTTAGATGTGTCATAAGTTCGTAAAACTTGTACAAAGCTCATTGAGACACTTTTAAGCACTCATGTGGAATGAAACTTGGTTTAGAGTCCTAGAAACGCGTTGTTAGATGTTTCATAAGTTTGTCAAACTAGTACAAAGCTCATTGAGACAATTATAGGCACTCATGTTGCATGAAACTTGGTTTAGAGTCCTAGAAACGCGTTGTTCGATGTTTCATAAGTTCGGAAAAACTTGTACAAAGCTCATTGAGACACTTATAAGCACTCATGTTGTATGAAACTTGGTTTAGAGTCTTAGAAACGCATTGTTAAATGTTTCATAAGTTCGTCAAACTAGTACAAAGCTCATTGAGACACTTATAAGCACTCATGTTGCATGAAACTTGGTTTAGAGTCTTAGAAACCACGTTGTTAGATGTTTCATAAGTTCGTTAAACTAGTACAAAGCTCATTGAGACACTTATAAGCACTCATGTTCCATGAAACTTGGTTTAGAGTCCTAGAAACGCGTTGTTAGATGTTTCATAAGTTCGTCAAACTAGTACAAAGCTCATTGAGACACTTATAAGTACTCATGTTGCATGAAACTTTGTTTAGAGTCTTAGAAACCGCATTGTTAAATGTTTCATAAGTTCGTCAAACTAGTACAAAGCTCATTGAGACACTTATAAGCACTCATGTTGCATGAAACTTCGTTTAGAGTCTTAGAAAACGCATTGTTAAATGTTTCATAAGCTCGACAAACTAGTACAAAGCTCATTGAGACACTTATAAGCACTCATGTTGAATGAAACTTGGTTTAGAGTCCTAGAAACCGCGTTGTTAGATGTTTCATAAGTTCGTAAAACTTGTACAAAGCTCATTGAGACACTTATAAGCACTCATGTTGCATGAAACTTCGTTTAGAGTCTTAGAAACCGCATTGTTAAATGTTTCATAAGTTCGACAAACTAGTACAAAGCTCATTGAGACACTTATAAGCACTCATGTTGAATGAAACTTGGTTTAGAGTCCTAGAAACCGCATTGTTAAATGTTTCATAAGTTCGTCAAACTAGTACAAAGCTCATTGAGACACTTATAAGCACTCATGTTGCATGAAACTTGGTTTAGAGTCTTAGAAACTGCGTTATTAGATGTTTCATAAGTTCGTCAAACTAGTACAAAGCTCATTGAGACACTTATAAGCAATCATATTGTATGAAACTTGGTTTAGAGTCTTAGAAATCGCATTGTTAAATGTTTCATAAGTTCGACAAACTAGTACAAAGCTCATTGAGACACTTATAAGCACTCATGTTGAATGAAACTTGGTTTAGAGTCCTAGAAACCGCATTGTTAAATGTTTCATAAGTTCGTCAAACTAGTACAAAGCTCATTGAGACACTTCTAAGCACTCATGTTGCATGAAACTTCGTTTAGAGTCTTAGAAACCGCATTGTTAAATGTTTCATAAGTTCGACAAACTAGTACAAATCTCATTGAGACACTTATAAGCACTCATGTTGAATGAAACTTGGTTTAGAGTCCTAGAAACGCGTTGTTAGATGTTTCATAAGTTCGTAAAACTTGTACAAAGCTCATTGAGACACTTGTAATCACTCATGTTGTATGAAACTTGGTTTAGAGTCTTAGAAACGCATTGTTAAATGTTTCATCAGTTCGTCAAACTAGTACAAAGCTCATTGAGACACTTATAAGCACCCATGTTGCATGAAACTTTGTTTAGAGTCCTAGAAACTGCGTTGTTAGATGTTTCATAAGTTCGTAAAACTAGTACAAAGCTCATTGAGACACTTATATGCACTCATGTTTAATGAAACTTGGTTTAGAGTCCTAGAAATGCGTTGTTAGATGTTTCATAAGTTCGTCAAACTAGTACAAAGCTCATTGAGACACTTATAAGCACTCATGTTGCATGAAACTTCGTTTAGAGTCTTAGAAACCCCATTGTTAAATGTTTCATAAGTTCGTTAAACTAGTACAAAGCTCATTGAGACACTTATAAGCACTCATGTTGCATGAAACTTGGTTTAGAGTCCTAGAAACGCGTTGTTAGATGTTTCATAAGTTCGTCAAACTAGTACAAAGCTCATTGAGACACTTATAAGTACTCATGTTGCATGAAACTTTGTTTAGAGTCTTAGAAACCGCATTGTTAAATGTTTCATAAGTTCGTCAAACTAGTACAAAGCTCATTGAGACACTTATAAGCACTCATAATGCATCAAACTTGGTTTAGAGTCTTAGAAACCGCGTTGTTAGATGTTTCATAAGTTCGTCAAACTAGTACAAAGCTCATTGAGACACTTATAAGCACTCATGTTGCATGAAACTTGGTTTAGAGTCCTAGAAACGCGTTGTTAGATATTTCATAAGTTCGTCAAACTAGTACAAAGCTCATTGAGACACTTATAAGCACTCATGTTGAATGAAACTTGGTTTAGAGTTTTAGAAACCGCGTTGTTAGATGTTTCATAAGTTCGTTAAACTAGTACAAAGCTCATTGAGACACTCATAAGCACTCATGTTGCATGAAACTTGGTTTAGAGTCCTAGAAATGCGTTGTTAGATGTTTCATAAGTTCGTAAAACTTGTAGAAAGCTCATTGAGACACTTATAAGCACTCATGTTGAATGAAACTTGGTTTAGAGTCCTAGAAACGCGTTGTTAGATGTGTCATAAGTTCGTAAAACTTGTACAAAGCTCATTGAGACACTTTTAAGCACTCATGTGGAATGAAACTTGGTTTAGAGTCCTAGAAACGCGTTGTTAGATGTTTCATAAGTTTGTCAAACTAGTACAAAGCTCATTGAGACAATTATAGGCACTCATGTTGCATGAAACTTGGTTTAGAGTCCTAGAAACGCGTTGTTCGATGTTTCATAAGTTCGGAAAAACTTGTACAAAGCTCATTGAGACACTTATAAGCACTCATGTTGTATGAAACTTGGTTTAGAGTCTTAGAAACGCATTGTTAAATGTTTCATAAGTTCGTCAAACTAGTACAAAGCTCATTGAGACACTTATAAGCACTCATGTTGCATGAAACTTGGTTTAGAGTCTTAGAAACCGCGTTGTTAGATGTTTCATAAGTTCGTCAAACTAGTACAAAGCTCATTGAGACACTTATAAGCAATCATGTTGTATGAAACTTGGTTTGGTTTAGAGTCCTAGAAATGCATTGTTAAATGTTTCATAAGTTCGTCAAACTAGTACAAAGCTCAATGAGACACTTATAAGCACTCATGTTGCATCAAAACTTGGTTTAGAGTCCTAGAAACGCGTTGTTAGATGTTTCATAAGTTCGTCAAACTAGTACAAAGCTCATTGAGAAACTTATAAGCACTCATGTTGCATGAAACTTCGTTTAGAGTCTTAGAAACCGCATTGTTAAATGTTTCATAAGTTCGACAAACTAGTACAAAGCTCATTGAGACACTTATAAGCACTCATGTTGAATGAAACTTGGTTTAGAGTCCTAGAAACGCGTTGTTAGATGTTTCATAAGTTCGTAAAACTTGTACAAAGCTCATTGAGACACTTATAAGCACTCATGTTGTATGAAACTTGGTTTAGAGTCTTAGAAACGCATTGTTAAATGTTTCATAAGTTCGTCAAACTAGTACAAAACTCATTGAGACACTTATAAGCACCCATGTTGCATGAAACTTTGTTTAGAGTCCTAGAAACTGCGTTGTTAGATGTTTCATAAGTTCGTAAAACTAGTACAAAGCTCATTGAGACACTTATATGCACTCATGTTTAATGAAACTTGGTTTAGAGTCCTAGAAATGCGTTGTTAGATGTTTCATAAGTTCGTCAAACTAGTACAAAGCTCATTGAGACACTTATAAGCACTCATGTTGCATGAAACTTCGTTTAGAGTCTTAGAAACCCCATTGTTAAATGTTTCATAAGTTCGTTAAACTAGTACAAAGCTCATTGAGACACTTATAAGCACTCATGTTGCATGAAACTTGGTTTAGAGTCCTAGAAACGCGTTGTTAGATGTTTCATAAGTTCGTCAAACTAGTACAAAGCTCATTGAGACACTTATAAGTACTCATGTTGCATGAAACTTTGTTTAGAGTCTTAGAAACCGCATTGTTAAATGTTTCATAAGTTCGTCAAACTAGTACAAAGCTCATTGAGACACTTATAAGCACTCATAATGCATGAAACTTGGTTTAGAGTCTTAGAAACCGCGTTGTTAGATGTTTCATAAGTTCGTCAAACTAGTACAAAGCTCATTGAGACACTTATAAGCACTCATGTTGCATGAAACTTGGTTTAGAGTCCTAGAAACGCGTTGTTAGATATTTCATAAGTTCGTCAAACTAGTACAAAGCTCATTGAGACACTTATAAGCACTCATGTTGAATGAAACTTGGTTTAGAGTCTTAGAAACCGCGTTGTTAGATGTTTCATAAGTTCGTCAAACTAGTACAAAGCTCATTGAGACACTTATAAGCACTCATGTTGCATGAAACTTGGTTTAGAGTCCTAGAAATGCGTTGTTAGATGTTTCATAAGTTCGTAAAACTTGTACAAAGCTCATTGAGACACTTATAAGCACTCATGTTGAATGAAACTTGGTTTAGAGTCCTAGAAACGAGTTGTTAGATGTGTCATAAGTTCGTAAAACTTGTACAAAGCTCATTGAGACACTTTTAAGCACTCATGTGGAATGAAACTTGGTTTAGAGTCCTAGAAACGCGTTGTTAGATGTTTCATAAGTTTGTCAAACTAGTACAAAGCTCATTGAGACAATTATAGGCACTCATGTTGCATGAAACTTGGTTTAGAGTCCTAGAAACGCGTTGTTCGATGTTTCATAAGTTCGGAAAAACTTGTACAAAGCTCATTGAGACACTTATAAGCACTCATGTTGTATGAAACTTGGTTTAGAGTCTTAGAAACGCATTGTTAAATGTTTCATAAGTTCGTCAAACTAGTACAAAGCTCATTGAGACACTTATAAGCACTCATGTTGCATGAAACTTGGTTTAGAGTCTTAGAAACCGCGTTGTTAGATGTTTCATAAGTTCGTCAAACTAGTACAAAGCTCATTGAGACACTTATAAGCAATCATGTTGTATGAAACTTGGTTTAGAGTCCTAGAAATGCATTGTTAAATGTTTCATAAGTTCGTCAAACTAGTACAAAGCTCAATGAGACATTTATAAGCACTCATGTTGCATCAAAACTTGGTTTAGAGTCCTAGAAACGCGTTGTTAGATGTTTCATAAGTTCGTCAAACTAGTACAAAGCTCATTGAGACACTTATAAGCACTCATGTTGCATGAAACTTCGTTTAGAGTCTTAGAAACCGCATTGTTAAATGTTTCATAAGTTCGACAAACTAGTACAAAGCTCATTGAGACACTTATAAGCACTCATGTTGAATGAAACTTGGTTTAGAGTCCTAGAAACGCGTTGTTAGATGTTTCATAAGTTCGTAAAACTTGTACAAAGCTCATTGAGACACTTATAAGCACTCATGTTGTATGAAACTTGGTTTAGAGTCTTAGAAACACATTGTTAAATGTTTCATAAGTTCGTCAAACTAGTACAAAGCTCATTGAGACACTTATAAGCACCCATGTTGCATGAAACTTTGTTTAGAGTCCTAGAAACTGCGTTGTTAGATGTTTCATAAGTTCGTAAAACTAGTACAAAGCTCATTGAGACACTTATAAGCACTCATGTTGTATGAAACTTGGTTTAGAGTCTTAGAAACCGCATTGTTAAATGTTTCATAAGTTCGTAAAACTTGTACAAAGCTCATTGAGACACTTATAAGCACTCATGTTGTATGAAACTTGGTTTAGAGTCTTAGAAACCGCATTGTTAAATGTTTCATAAGTTCGTCAAACTAGTACAAAGCTCATTGAGACACATATAAGCACTCATGTTGCATGAAACTTGGTTTAGAGTCCTAGAAACGCGTTGTTAGATATTTCATAAGTTCGTCAAACTAGTACAAAGCTCATTGAGACACTTATAAGCACTCATGTTGAATGAAACTTGGTTTAGAGTCTTAGAAACCGCGTTGTTAGATGTTTCATAAGTTCGTCAAACTAGTACAAAGCTCATTGAGACATTTATAAGCACTCATGTTGCATGAAACTTGGTTTAGAGTCCTAGAAATGCGTTGTTAGATGTTTCATAAGTTCGTAAAACTTGTAAAAAGCTCATTGAGACACTTATAAGCACTCATGTTGAATGAAACTTGGTTTAGAGTCCTAGAAACGCGTTTTTAGATGTGTCATAAGTTCGTAAAACTTGTACAAAGCTCATTGAGACACTTTTAAGCACTCATGTGGAATGAAACTTGGTTTAGAGTCCTAGAAACGCGTTGTTAGATGTTTTATAAGTTTGTCAAACTAGTACAAAGCTCATTGAGACAATTATAGGCACTCATGTTGCATGAAACTTGGTTTAGAGTCCTAGAAACGCGTTGTTCGATGTTTCATAAGTTCGGAAAAACTTGTACAAAGCTCATTGAGACACTTATAAGCACTCATGTTGTATGAAACTTGGTTTAGAGTCTTAGAAACGCATTGTTAAATGTTTCATAAGTTCGTCAAACTAGTACAAAGCTCATTGAGACACTTATAAGCACTCATGTTGCATGAAACTTGGTTTAGAGTCCTAGAAACGCGTTGTTAGATATTTCATAAGTTCGTCAAACTAGTACAAAGCTCATTGAGACACTTATAAGCACTCATGTTGAATGAAACTTGGTTTAGAGTCTTAGAAACCGCGTTGTTAGATGTTTCATAAGTTCGTCAAACTAGTACAAAGCTCATTGAGACACTTATAAGCACTCATGTTGCATGAAACTTGGTTTAGAGTCCTAGAAATGCGTTGTTAGATGTTTCATAAGTTCGTAAAACTTGTACAAAGCTCATTGAGACACTTATAAGCACTCATGTTGAATGAAACTTGGTTTAGAGTCCTAGAAACGAGTTGTTAGATGTGTCATAAGTTCGTAAAACTTGTACAAAGCTCATTGAGACACTTTTAAGCACTCATGTGGAATGAAACTTGGTTTAGAGTCCTAGAAACGCGTTGTTAGATGTTTCATAAGTTTGTCAAACTAGTACAAAGCTCATTGAGACAATTATAGGCACTCATGTTGCATGAAACTTGGTTTAGAGTCCTAGAAACGCGTTGTTCGATGTTTCATAAGTTCGGAAAAACTTGTACAAAGCTCATTGAGACACTTATAAGCACTCATGTTGTATGAAACTTGGTTTAGAGTCTTAGAAACGCATTGTTAAATGTTTCATAAGTTCGTCAAACTAGTACAAAGCTCATTGAGACACTTATAAGCACTCATGTTGCATGAAACTTGGTTTAGAGTCTTAGAAACCGCGTTGTTAGATGTTTCATAAGTTCGTCAAACTAGTACAAAGCTCATTGAGACACTTATAAGCAATCATGTTGTATGAAACTTGGTTTAGAGTCCTAGAAATGCATTGTTAAATGTTTCATAAGTTCGTCAAACTAGTACAAAGCTCAATGAGACATTTATAAGCACTCATGTTGCATCAAAACTTGGTTTAGAGTCCTAGAAACGCGTTGTTAGATGTTTCATAAGTTCGTCAAACTAGTACAAAGCTCATTGAGACACTTATAAGCACTCATGTTGCATGAAACTTCGTTTAGAGTCTTAGAAACCGCATTGTTAAATGTTTCATAAGTTCGACAAACTAGTACAAAGCTCATTGAGACACTTATAAGCACTCATGTTGAATGAAACTTGGTTTAGAGTCCTAGAAACGCGTTGTTAGATGTTTCATAAGTTCGTAAAACTTGTACAAAGCTCATTGAGACACTTATAAGCACTCATGTTGTATGAAACTTGGTTTAGAGTCTTAGAAACACATTGTTAAATGTTTCATAAGTTCGTCAAACTAGTACAAAGCTCATTGAGACACTTATAAGCACCCATGTTGCATGAAACTTTGTTTAGAGTCCTAGAAACTGCGTTGTTAGATGTTTCATAAGTTCGTAAAACTAGTACAAAGCTCATTGAGACACTTATAAGCACTCATGTTGTATGAAACTTGGTTTAGAGTCTTAGAAACCGCATTGTTAAATGTTTCATAAGTTCGTAAAACTTGTACAAAGCTCATTGAGACACTTATAAGCACTCATGTTGTATGAAACTTGGTTTAGAGTCTTAGAAACCGCATTGTTAAATGTTTCATAAGTTCGTCAAACTAGTACAAAGCTCATTGAGACACATATAAGCACTCATGTTGCATGAAACTTGGTTTAGAGTCCTAGAAACGCGTTGTTAGATATTTCATAAGTTCGTCAAACTAGTACAAAGCTCATTGAGACACTTATAAGCACTCATGTTGAATGAAACTTGGTTTAGAGTCTTAGAAACCGCGTTGTTAGATGTTTCATAAGTTCGTCAAACTAGTACAAAGCTCATTGAGACATTTATAAGCACTCATGTTGCATGAAACTTGGTTTAGAGTCCTAGAAATGCGTTGTTAGATGTTTCATAAGTTCGTAAAACTTGTAAAAAGCTCATTGAGACACTTATAAGCACTCATGTTGAATGAAACTTGGTTTAGAGTCCTAGAAACGCGTTTTTAGATGTGTCATAAGTTCGTAAAACTTGTACAAAGCTCATTGAGACACTTTTAAGCACTCATGTGGAATGAAACTTGGTTTAGAGTCCTAGAAACGCGTTGTTAGATGTTTTATAAGTTTGTCAAACTAGTACAAAGCTCATTGAGACAATTATAGGCACTCATGTTGCATGAAACTTGGTTTAGAGTCCTAGAAACGCGTTGTTCGATGTTTCATAAGTTCGGAAAAACTTGTACAAAGCTCATTGAGACACTTATAAGCACTCATGTTGTATGAAACTTGGTTTAGAGTCTTAGAAACGCATTGTTAAATGTTTCATAAGTTCGTCAAACTAGTACAAAGCTCATTGAGACACTTATAAGCACTCATGTTGCATGAAACTTGGTTTAGAGTCTTAGAAATCGCGTTGTTAGATGTTTCATAAGTTCGTCAAACTAGTACAAAGCTCATTGAGACACTTATAAGCAATCATGTTGTATGAAACTTGGTTTAGAGTCCTAGAAATGCATTGTTAAATGTTTCATAAGTTCGTCAAACTAGTACAAAGCTCAATGAGACATTTATAAGCACTTATGTTGCATCAAAACTTGGTTTAGAGTCCTAGAAACGCGTTGTTAGATGTTTCATAAGTTCGTCAAACTAGTACAAAACTCATTGAGACACTTATAAGCACTCATGTTGCATGAAACTTCGTTTAGAGTCTTAGAAACCGCATTGTTAAATGTTTCATAAGTTCGACAAACTAGTACAAAGCTCATTGAGACACTTATAAGCACTCATGTTGAATGAAACTTGGTTTAGAGTCCTAGAAACGCGTTGTTAGATGTTTCATAAGTTCGTAAAACTTGTACAAAGCTCATTGAGACACTTATAAGCACTCATGTTGTATGAAACTTGGTTTAGAGTCTTAGAAACACATTGTTAAATGTTTCATAAGTTCGTCAAACTAGTACAAAGCTCATTGAGACACTTATAAGCACCCATGTTGCATGAAACTTTGTTTAGAGTCCTAGAAACTGCGTTGTTAGATGTTTCATAAGTTCGTAAAACTAGTACAAAGCTCATTGAGACACTTATAAGCACTCATGTTGTATGAAACTTGGTTTAGAGTCTTAGAAACCGCATTGTTAAATGTTTCATAAGTTCGTAAAACTTGTACAAAGCTCATTGAGACACTTATAAGCACTCATGTTGTATGAAACTTGGTTTAGAGTCTTAGAAACCGCATTGTTAAATGTTTCATAAGTTCGTCAAACTAGTACAAAGCTCATTGAGACACATATAAGCACTCATGTTGCATGAAACTTGGTTTAGAGTCCTAGAAACGCGTTGTTAGATATTTCATAAGTTCGTCAAACTAGTACAAAGCTCATTGAGACACTTATAAGCACTCATGTTGAATGAAACTTGGTTTAGAGTCTTAGAAACCGCGTTGTTAGATGTTTCATAAGTTCGTCAAACTAGTACAAAGCTCATTGAGACATTTATAAGCACTCATGTTGCATGAAACTTGGTTTAGAGTCCTAGAAATGCGTTGTTAGATGTTTCATAAGTTCGTAAAACTTGTAAAAAGCTCATTGAGACACTTATAAGCACTCATGTTGAATGAAACTTGGTTTAGAGTCCTAGAAACGCGTTTTTAGATGTGTCATAAGTTCGTAAAACTTGTACAAAGCTCATTGAGACACTTTTAAGCACTCATGTGGAATGAAACTTGGTTTAGAGTCCTAGAAACGCGTTGTTAGATGTTTCATAAGTTTGTCAAACTAGTACAAAGCTCATTGAGACAATTATAGGCACTCATGTTGCATGAAACTTGGTTTAGAGTCCTAGAAACGCGTTGTTCGATGTTTCATAAGTTCGGAAAAACTTGTACAAAGCTCATTGAGACACTTATAAGCACTCATGTCGTATGAAACTTGGTTTAGAGTCTAAGAAACGCATTGTTAAATGTTTCATAAATTCGTCAAACTAGTACAAAGCTCATTGAGACACTTATAAGCACTCATGTTGCATGAAACTTGGTTTAGAGTCTTAGAAACCGCGTTGTTAGATGTTTCATAAGTTCGTCAAACTAGTACAAAGCTCATTGAGACACTTATAAGCAATCATGTTGTATGAAACTTGATTTAGAGTCCTAGAAATGCATTGTTAAATGTTTCATAAGTTCGTCAAACTAGTACAAAGCTCAATGAGACACTTATAAGCACTCATGCTGCATCAAAACTTGGTTTAGAGTCCTAGAAACGCGTTGTTAGATGTTTCATAAGTTCTTCAAACTAGTACAAAGCTCATTGAGACACTTATAAGCACTCATGTTGCATGAAACTTTGTTTAGAGTCTTAGAAACCACATTGTTAAATGTTTCATAAGTTCGACAAACTAGTACAAAGCTCATTGAGACACTTATAAGCACTCATGTTGAATGAAACTTTGTTTAGAGTCCTAGAAACGCGTTGTTAGATGTTTCATAAGTTCGTAAAACTTGTACAAAGCTCATTGAGACACTTATAAGCACTCATGTTGTATGAAACTTGGTTTAGAGTCTTAGAAACGCATTGTTAAATGTTTCATAAGTTCGTCAAACTAGTACAAAGCTCATTGAGACAGTTATAAGCACCCATGTTGCATGAAACTTTGTTTAGAGTCCTAGAAACTGCGTTGTTAGATGTTTCATAAGTTCGTAAAACAAGTACAAAGCTCATTGAGACACTTATATGCACTCATGTTTAATGAAACTTGGTTTAGAGTCCTAGAAATGCGTTGTTAGATGTTTCATAAGTTCGTCAAACTAGTACAAAGCTCATTGAGACACTTATAAGCACTCATGTTGCATGAAACTTCGTTTAGAGTCTTAGAAACAGCATTGTTAAATGTTTCATAAGTTCGTTAAACTAGTACAAAGCTCATTGAGACACTAATAAGCACTCATGTTGCATGGAACTTGGTTTAGAGTCCTAGAAACGCGTTGTTAGATGTTTCATAAGTTCTTCAAACTAGTACAAAGCTCATTGAGACACTTTTAAGCACTCATGTTGCATGAAACTTCGTTTATAGTCTTAGAAACCGCATTGTTAATGTTTCATAAGTTCGTCAAACTAGTACAAAGTTCATTGAGACACATATAAGCACTCATGTTGCATGAAACTTGGTTTAGAGTCCTAGAAACGCGTTGTTAGATATTTCATAAGTTTGTCAAACTAGTACAAAGCTCATTGAGACACTTATAAGCACATATGTTGAATGAAACTTAGTTTAGAGTCTTAGAAACCGCGTTGTTAGATGTTTCATAAGTTCGTCAAACAAGTACAAAGCTCATTGAGACACTTATAAGCACTCATGTTGCATGAAACTTGGTTTAGAGTCCTAGAAATGCGTTGTTAGATGTTTCATAAGTTCGTAAAACTTGTACAAAGCTCATCTAGACACTTATAAGCACTCATGTTGAATGAAACTTGGTTTAGAGTCCTAGAAACGCGTTGTTAGATGTGTCATAAGTTCGTAAAACTTGTACAAAGCTCATTGAGACACTTTTAAGCACTCATGTGGAATGAAACTTGGTTTAGAGTCCTAGAAACGCGTTGTTAGATGTTTCATAAGTTTGTCAAACTAGTACAAAGCTCATTGAGACAATTATAGGCACTCATGTTGCATGAAACTTAGTTTAGAGTCCTAGAAACGCGTTGTTCGATGTTTCATAAGTTCGTAAAAACTTGTACAAAGCTCATTGAGACACTTATAAGCACTCATGTTGTATGAAACTTGGTTTAGAGTCTTAGAAAGCGCATTGTTAAATGTTTCATAAGTTCGTCAAACTAGTACAAAGCTCATTGAGACACTTATAAGCACTCATGTTGCATGAAACTTGGTTTAGAGTCTTAGAAACCGCGTTGTTAGATGTTTCATAAGTTCGTAAAACAAGTACAAAGCTCATTGAGACACTTATATGCACTCATGTTTAATGAAACTTGGTTTAGAGTCCTAGAAATGCGTTGTTAGATGTTTCATAAGTTCGTCAAACTAGTACAAAGCTCATTGAGACACTTATAAGCACTCATGTTGCATGAAACTTCGTTTAGAGTCTTAGAAACAGCATTGTTAAATGTTTCATAAGTTCGTTAAACTAGTACAAAGCTCATTGAGACACTAATAAGCACTCATGTTGCATGAAACTTGGTTTAGAGTCCTAGAAACGCGTTGTTAGATGTTTCATAAGTTCATCAAACTAGTACAAAGCTCATTGAGACACTTTTAAGCACTCATGTTGCATGAAACTTGGTTTAGAGTCCTAGAAACGCGTTGTTAGATATTTCATAAGTTCGTCAAACTAGTACAAAGCTCATTGAGACACTTATAAGCACTCATGTTGCATGAAACTTGGTTTAGAGTCTTAGAAACCGCGTTGTTAGATGTTTCATAAGTTCGTCAAACTAGTACAAAGCTCATTGAGATACTTATAAGCACTCATGTTTCATGAAACTTCGTTTATAGTCTTAGAAACCGCATTGTTAAATGTTTCATAAGTTCGTCAAACTAGTACAAAGCTCATTGAGACACATATAAGCACTCATGTTGCATGAAACTTGGTTTAGAGTCCTAGAAACGCGTTGTTAGATATTTCATAAGTTTGTCAAACTAGTACAAAGCTCATTGAGACACTTATAAGCACTCATGTTGAATGAAACTTGGTTTAGAGTCTTAGAAACCGCGTTGTTAGATGTTTCATAAGTTCGTCAAACAAGTACAAAGCTCATTGAGACACTTATAAGAACTCATGTTGCATGAAACTTGGTTTAGAGTCCTAGAAATGCGTTGTTAGATGTTTCATAAGTTCGTAAAACTTGTACAAAGCTCATCTAGACACTTATAAGCACTCATGTTGAATGAAACTTGGTTTAGAGTCCTAGAAACGCGTTGTTAGATGTGTCATAAGTTTGTAAAACTTGTACAAAGCTCATTGAGACACTTTTAAGCACTCATGTGGAATGAAACTTGGTTTAGAGTCCTAGAAACGCGTTGTTAGATGTTTCATAAGTTTGTCAAACTAGTACAAAGCTCATTGAGACAATTATAGGCACTCATGTTGCATGAAACTTGGTTTAGAGTCCTAGAAACGCGTTGTTCGATGTTTCATAAGTTCGTAAAAACTTGTACAAAGCTCATTGAGACACTTATAAGCACTCATGTTGTATGAAACTTGGTTTAGAGTCTTAGAAACGCATTGTTAAATGTTTCATAAGTTCGTCAAACTAGTACAAAGCTCATTGAGACACTTATAAGCACTCATGTTGCATGAAACTTGGTTTAGAGTCTTAGAAACCGCGTTGTTAGATGTTTCATAAGTTCGTCAAACTAGTACAAAGCTCATTGAGACACTGATAAGCAATCATGTTGTATGAAACTTGGTTTAGAGTCCTAGAAATGCATTGTTAAATGTTTCATAAGTTCGTCAAACTAGTACAAAGCTCATTGAGACACTTATAAGCACTCATAATGCATGAAACTTGGTTTAGAGTCTTAGAAACCGCGTTGTTAGATGTTTCATAAGTTCGTCAAACTAGTACAAAGCTCATTGAGACACTTATAAGCACTCATGTTGCATGAAACTTCGTTTAGAGTCTTAGAAACCGCATTGTTAAATGTTTCATAAGTTCGACAAACTAGTACAAAGCTCATTGAGACACTTATAAGCACTCATGTTGAATGAAACTTGGTTTAGAGTCCTAGAAACGCGTTGTTCGATGTTTCATAAGTTCGTAAAACTTGTACAAAGCTCATTGAGACACTTATAAGCACTCATGTTGTATGAAACTTGGTTTAGAGTCTGAGAAACGCATTGTTAAATGTTTCATAAGTTCGTCAAACTAGTACAAAGCTCATGAAGACACTTATAAGCACCCATGTTGCATGAAACTTTGTTTAGAGTCCTAGAAACTGCGTTGTTAGATGTTTCATAAGTTCGTAAAACTAGTACAAAGCTCATTGAGACACTTATAAGCACTCATGTTGTATGAAACTTGATTTAGAGTCTTAGAAACCGCATTGTTAAATGTTTCATAAGTTCGTAAAACTTGTACAAAGCTCATTGAGACACTTATAAGCACTCATGTTGTATGAAACTTGGTTTAGAGTCTTAGAAACCGCATTGTTAAATGTTTCATAAGTTCGTCAAACTAGTACAAAGCTCATTGAGACACATATAAGCACTTATGTTGCATGAAACTTGGTTTAGAGTCCTAGAAACGCGTTGTTAGATATTTCATAAGTTCGTCAAACTAGTACAAAGCTCATTGAGACACTTATAAGCACTCATGTTGAATGAAACTTGGTTTAGAGTCTTAGAAACCGCGTTGTTAGATGTTTCATAAGTTCGTCAAACTAGTACAAAGCTCATTGAGACACTTATAAGCACTCATGTTGCATGAAACTTGGTTTAGAGTCCTAGAAATGCGTTGTTAGATGTTTCATAAGTTCGTAAAACTTGTACAAAGCTCATTGAGACACTTATAAGCACTCATGTTGAATGAAACTTTTTTTAGAGTCCTAGAAACGCGTTATTAGATGTGTCATAAGTTCGTAAAACTTGTACAAAGCTCATTGAGACACTTTTAAGCACTCATGTGGAATGAAATTTGGTTTAGAGTCCTAGAAACGCGTTGTTAGATGTTTCATAAGTTTGTCAAACTAGTACAAAGCTCATTGAGACAATTATAGGCACTCATGTTGCATGAAACTTGGTTTAGAGTCCTAGAAACACGTTGTTCGATGTTTCATAAGTACGTAAAACTTGTACAAAGCTCATTGAGACACTTATAAGCACTCATGTTGTATGAAACTTGGTTTAGAGTCTGAGAAACGCATTGTTAAATGTTTCATAAGTTCGTCAAACTAGTACAAAGCTCATTAAGATCTTATAAGCACCCATGTTGCATGAAACTTTGTTTAGAGTCCTAGAAACTGCGTTGTTAGATGTTTCATAAGTTCGTAAAACTAGTACAAAGCTCATTGAGACACTTATAAGCACTCATGTTGTATGAAACTTGATTTAGAGTCTTAGAAACCGCATTGTTAAATGTTTCATAAGTTCGTAAAACTTGTACAAAGCTCATTGAGACACTTATAAGCACTCATGTTGTATGAAACTTGGTTTAGAGTCTTAGAAACCGCATTGTTAAATATTTCATAAGTTCGTCAAACTAGTACAAAGCTCATTGAGACACATATAAGCACTCATGTTGCATGAAACTTGGTTTAGAGTCCTAGAAACGCGTTGTTAGATATTTCATAAGTTCGTCAAACTAGTACAAAGCTCATTGAGACACTTATAAGCACTCATGTTGAATGAAACTTGGTTTAGAGTCTTAGAAACCGCGTTGTTAGATGTTTCATAAGTTCGTCAAACCAGTACAAAGCTCATTGAGACACTTATAAGCACTCATGTTGCATGAAACTTGGTTTAGAGTCCTAGAAATGCGTTGTTAGATGTTTCATAAGTTCGTGAAACTTGTACAAAGCTCATTGAGACACTTATAAGCACTCATGTTGAATGAAACTTGGTTTAGAGTCCTAGAAACGCGTTGTTAGATGTGTCATAAGTTCGTAAAACTTGTACAAAGCTCATTGAGACACTTTTAAGCACTCATGTGGAATGAAACTTGGTTTAGAGTCCTAGAAACGCGTTGTTAGATGTTTCATAAGTTTGTCAAACTAGTACAAAGCTCATTGAGACAATTATAGGCACTCATGTTGAATGAAACTTGGTTTAGAGTCCTAGAAACGCGTTGTTCGATGTTTCATAAGTTCGTAAAACTTGTACAAAGCTCATTGAGACACTTATAAGCACTCATGTTGTATGAAACTTGGTTTAGAGTCTGAGAAACGCATTGTTAAATGTTTCATAAGTTCGTCAAACTAGTACAAAGCTCATTAAGACACTTATAAGCACCCATGTTGCATGAAACTTTGTTTAGAGTCCTAGAAACTGCGTTGTTAGATGTTTCATAAGTTCGTAAAACTAGTACAAAGCTCATTGAGACACTTATAAGCACTCATGTTGTATGAAACTTGATTTAGAGTCTTAGAAACCGCATTGTTAAATGTTTCATAAGTTCGTAAAACTTGTACAAAGCTCATTGAGACATTTATAAGCACTCATGTTGTATGAAACTTGGTTTAGAGTCTTAGAAACCGCATTGTTAAATGTTTCATAAGTTCGTCAAACTAGTACAAAGCTCATTGAGACACTTATAAGCACTCATGTTGAATGAAACTTTGTTTAGAGTCCTAGAAACGCGTTGTTAGATATTTCATAAGTTCGTCAAACTAGTACAAAGCTCATTGAGATACTTATAAGCACTCATGTTGAATGAAACTTGGTTTAGAGTCTTAGAAACCGCGTTGTTAGATGTTTCATAAGTTCGTCAAACTAGTACAAAGCTCATTGAGACACTTATAAGCACTCATGTTGCATGAAACTTGGTTTAGAGTCCTAGAAATGCGTTGTTAGATGTTTCATAAGTTCGTAAAACTTGTACAAAGCTCATTGAGACACTTATAAGCACTCATGTTGAATGAAACTTGGTTTAGAGTCCTAGAAACGCGTTGTTAGATGTGTCATAAGTTCGTAAAACTTGTACAAAGCTCATTGAGACACTTTTAAGCACTCATGTGGAATGAAACTTGGTTTAGAGTCCTAGAAACGCGTTTAGAGTCCTAGAAACGCGTTGTTCGATGTTTCATAAGTTCGGAAAAACTTGTACAAAGCTCATTGAGACACTTATAAGCACTCATGTCGTATGAAACTTGGTTTAGAGTGTAAGAAACGCATTGTTAAATGTTTCATAAGTTCGTCAAACTAGTACAAAGCTCATTGAGACACTTATAAACACTCATGTTGCATGAAACTTGGTTTAGAGTCTTAGAAACCGCGTTGTTAGATGTTTCATAAGTTCGTCAAACTAGTACAAAGCTTATTGAGACACTTATAAGCAATCATGTTGTATGAAACTTGATTTAGAGTCCTAGAAATGCATTGTTAAATGTTTCATAAGTTCGTCAAACTAGTACAAAGCTCAATGAGACACTTATAAGCACTCATGCTGCATCAAAACTTGGTTTAGAGTCCTAGAAACGCGTTGTTAGATGTTTCATAAGTTCTTCAAACTAGTACAAAGCTCATTGAGACACTTATAAGCACTCATGTTGCATGAAACTTTGTTTAGAGTCTTAGAAACCGCATTGTTAAATGTTTCATAAGTTCGACAAACTAGTACAAAGCTCATTGAGACACTTATAAGCACTCATGTTGAATGAAACTTTGTTTAGAGTCCTAGAAACGCGTTGTTAGATGTTTCATAAGTTCGTAAAACTTGTACAAAGCTCATTGAGACACTTATAAGCACTCATGTTGTATGAAACTTGGTTTAGAGTCTTAGAAACGCATTGTTAAATGTTTCATAAGTTCGTCAAACTAGTACAAAGCTCATTGAGACACTTATAAGCACCCATGTTGCATGAAACTTCGTTTAGAGTCTTAGAAACCCCATTGTTAAATGTTTCATAAGTTCGTAAAACAAGTACAAAGCTCATTGAGACACTTATATGCACTCATGTTTAATGAAACTTGGTTTAGAGTCCTAGAAATGCGTTGTTAGATGTTTCATAAGTTCGTCAAACTAGTACAAAGCTCATTGAGACACTTATAAGCACTTATGTTGCATGAAACTTGGTTTAGAGTCTTAGAAACCGCGTTGTTAGATGTTTCATAAGTTCGTCAAACTAGTACAAAGCTCATTGAGACACTTATAAGCACTCATGTTGCATGAAACTTGGTTTAGAGTCCTAGAAATGCGTTGTTAGATGTTTCATAAGTTCGTCAACCTTGTACAAAGCTCATTGAGACACTTATAAGCACTCATGTTGAATGAAACTTGGTTTAGAGTCCTAGAAACGCGTTGTTAGATGTGTCATAAGCTCGTAAAACTTGTACAAAGCTCATTGAGACACTTTTAAGCACTCATGTGGAATGAAACTTGGTTAAGAGTCCTAGAAACGCGTTGTTAGATGTTTCATAAGTTTGTCAAACTATTACAAAGCTCATTGAGACAATTATAAGCACTCATGTTGCATGAAACTTGGTTTAGAGTCCTAGAAACGCGTTGTTCGATGTTTCATAAGTTTGTCAAACTAGTACAAAGCTCATTGAGACACTTATAAGCACCCATGTTGCATGAAACTTGGTTTAGAGTCCTAGAAACTGCGTTGTTAGATGTTTCATAAGTTCGTCAAACTAGTACAAAGCTCATTGAGACACTTATATGCACTCATGTTGCATGAAACTTGGTTTAGATTCCTAGAAACCGCGTTGTTAGATGTTTCATGAGTTCGTCAAACTAGTACAAAGCTCATTAAGACACTTATAAGCACTCATGTTGAATGAAACTTGGTTTAAAGTCCTAGAAATGCATTGTTAGATGTTTCAAAAGTTCGTCAAACTAGTACAAAGCTCATTGAGACATTTATAAGCATTCATGTCGCATGAAACTTGGTTTAGAGTCCTAGAAACGCGTTGTTAGATGTTTCATAAGTTCGTCAAACTTGTACAAAGCTCATTGAGACGCTTATAACCACTCATATTGCATGAAACTTGGTTTAGAGTCCTAGAAACCGCGATGTTAGATGTTTCATAAGTTTTTCAAGCTTGTACAAAGCTCATTGAGACACTTATAAGCACTCATGTTGCATTAAACTTTGTTTAGAGTCTTAGAAATCGCGTTGTTAGATGTTTCATAAGTTCGTCAAACCAGTACAAAGCTCATTGAGACACTTATAAGCACTCATGTTGCATGAAACTTCGTTTAGAGTCCTAGAAACAACGTTGTTAGATGTTTCATAAGTTCTTCAAACTAGTACAAAGCTCATTGAGACACATATAAGTACTCATGTTGCATGAAACTTGGTTTAGAGTCCTAGAAACGAGTTGTTTGATGTTTCATAAGTTCGTCAAACTAGTACAAAGCTCATTGAGACACATATAAGCACTCATGTTGCATGAAAGTTGATTTAGAGTCCTAAAAACGCGTTGTTAGACGTTTCATAAGTTCGTAAAACTAGTACAAAGCTCATTGAGACACTTATAAGCACTCATGTTGAATGAAACTTGGTTTAGAGTCCTAGAAATGCGTTGTTAGATGTTTCATAAGTTCGTTAAACTAGTACAAAGCTCATTGAGACATTTATAAGCACTCATGTTGCATGAAACTTGGTTTAGAGTCCTAGAAACGCGTTGTTAGATGTTTCATAAGTTCGTCAAACTTGTACAAAGCTCATTGAGACGCTTATAAGCACTCATGTTGCATGAAACTTGGTTTAGAGTCCTAGAAACCGCGTTGTTAGGTGTTTCATAAGGTTTTCAAACTTGTACAAAGCTCATTGAGACACTTATAAGCACTCATGTTGCATTAAACTTGGTTTAGAGTCTTATAAATCGCGTTGTTAGAAGTTTCATAAGTTCGTCAAACCAGTACAAAGCTCATTAATACACTTATAAGCACTCATGTGGCATCAAACTTCGTTTAGAGTCCTAGAAACCGCGTTGTTAGATGTTTCATAAGTTCGTCAAACTAGGACAAAGCTCATTGAGACACATATAAGCACTCATGTTGCATGAAACTTGGTTTAGAGTCCTAGAAACGCGTTGTTAGATGTTTCGTAAGTTCGTCAAATGATGCGGGAGCAAATATTATAAAGGTTATAAATGAAAAAGGGAGCATATAATGATGTGGGAGCAAATGTTATAAGGGTCATAACAAAAGAGGGAGCAGATGTTATAAGGGTTATAACAAAAGGCGAAGAGGGAAGTGGGCTTTTTGTCACTATGCTGGTCCAAGTCCAATCAATTGCCTAAGATTAAATGAAGACTAAGGGGGGCTGAATGGAGTAAAGAGTCATTTTTGTCGCATTTAAAAACTACAATTATTTAAGTGTTTTAATTACTCATTTTAGAAGTTTGAAAGTCTTTTAGGGATCCCAAAAGTCTTGTATACCTTTGGTTGCATTTATTACAAATTTCTATGTAATTTCTCTATATAATGAGGCTCTTTTTCCATTAAATAAATCAGATTATTGATTATAAGAATTTGGGGAGTCTTGGTGACCCCTTGGGATCTGTTTAGATCTTTTTACTTTATCCATTGGTTTTGGGAGAGCCATTGGTGGTGTTCTTTTTGAGCGTCTTTATCACTTGTTGTGGTGCAAGTGTGGTGTAAGCTCGGCGGGTTTCTTTATCGATTCTAGTGCTTCGGCTTTACGAATCGTGGTGATCTATCCCTGTTTCTTCCTTAGCCACTTCTATCCTGTTTCAGTTCATCATTTACTCCGTTCGCTTCCGAGTTTAACGCATCAAAGTGGTATCAGAGCAATCTAGGTTGTTGGAGTGAAATCATCATGGATTTTCCTAGAGGATTGACTCTTGAGCAATCACAAGCTGAGCGTATGACCAGAGAAATGGCGGATCTACGAGAGCAAGTGCAAGAGATGGTTCAAGCTTTCAATAACATGAATGTGCAAGGGCAGCCAAGGAGACAAAGGGTTGCACAAGACCGTTCATCTTCGGATGAAAGTGAATTTTCTTCTCATGGTTCGATCTTGATCCAGATATTGTCATGAAACGTGGGAGAAGAAGAAGGGACAACCGTCCACAACATCATCAACGTCATTATGAGAAAGAACTTAAGGTGGAATATTCATATTTTCAAGGTAATCTAAATCCAGACGATTTCCTTGATTGGCTTAGATCCATGGATAGAGCCTTTGAATATAGCACATATGATGATGAGAAGAAGTTTAAGGTAGCAACTTTGAGGTTCAAGGGTTATGCTTGTTAGATTTTGATAAGATTTAAGTGTGTTTTAAGAGTTTGTGTTCTTGAGTTCTATGAAGAACATCAAGAACAAGAGAGAGAGAGTAGTGAGAGATTCGGTTTCATTAGATTGAAAAGTGTTAACTTGTTTGTTTACAAAGGGGAAGGTATTAAAAGATAACAACAAAGGATCCCAAAATAGCATAAGGGAATATGCTAAAAACGTCCTAGTCTTGCTCGGTTAGCCGCGCCACACGTCGCTATCGCTTGTGTAGCCGCGCCTTCCTTAAGGCGACCCGTGACAAGTATGGACAAGTTGGGTACACGCGCCCTTAAGGCTCACATGTGACTCTGCCCAACGGCTCTCTTGGCAACGGTTTTCTTGTTTCCCTTTGCAACGGTAAGAAGCGAGCTAGTGACTTCGGCAGCTTGTGACTTCGACAGCTTGTGACTTCGACAATGGTCACATGCTAGGTCATCAACTTGATGGACAAGACTTGTCCGGACGATGCCTTGGTCTCTTTTACACTTGTGACTTCGGAAATCTTGTGACTTCGGCTTTGCCTTAGCCGAGCTCGAGCTTTGACTTCGGCATTGCCTTGTTGTCCGGGCAATGCCTTGGTTTCTTTTGCATTCGGCTTTGCCTTGATGGACCGGACTTGTCCGGGCAATACCTTGGTTTCTTTTGTATTCGGCTTTGCCTTGATGGACCGGACTTGTCCGGGCAATGCCTTGGTCTCTTTTACAATGCTAGCCTTTGGTGGGATACTCTTAAGTCACAACGTGTTAGAGAAGGAAAGACCCGTATTAGGTCTTGGGAGAAGTTGAAGCGACTTATGAAGAGAATATTCTTACCCGATGATTACAAGCAAGATTTGTACTTGAAGCTTACACACTTGCAGCAAGAGAAGAGCACCGTTGAGGAGTATACAAGAGAGTTTGATCTTCTACAACTAAGGTGTGATGTTCAAGAGCCACAAGAGAGGACCATGGCACGTTTTGTACATGGATTCAATGAAGATATTGCATCTAAGGTGCAGCTACAATTTTTCTGGACTCTTGATGACGTGAAGAAGCTTGTTATCAAGGTGGAGAAGCAGGTTAAAGGGGGAAATAAGCCATACACTAGACCTTACAACTCTGGTTCTTCTTTTACTCCAAAGGTGGGTATTAAGAGTGAAGCTAGCAGCAGCACTAAGAAGGTTGAATCAAAGGTCACTACCACACCTACTGATCTTACTACGAGGAAGAAGTGCTTTAACTGTCAAGGCTTTGGGCATTTTCAAGCTGATTGTCCCAATCGAAGGATTATGACAATACAAGAAATCCAAGAGATTGAGGAAGAATTGAAGGAGTCTCTTGATTTGGAAGTTGTGGATCAGAAAGTTCAAGATGATGGTAATGAAGTCATTGAAGAGACTAAGGTGCTTATCCGGATACATTGTCCATTAAGATAAGTGCCCAATACTTGTGGACCAAGCATTGGCCAAAGTAATCTCTTATCATTATAACCGTTACCAAAGGAGACAAAAGGAAGGATCTAGAAGTAATAGAGTCGTTGGAGAAAGTTACCGTTGGCGCTTGAAGACCACGCATCCGTACAAGTCATGGGTCTCCTTAAGGAGGCGCGGCTACACAAGCGATAGCGACGTGTGGCGAGGCTAACCTTGCAAGACTAGGACGTTTTTAGCATATTCCCTTTATGTCATTTTAGGCGTTTGTTGTTGTATTATTTATACCTTCTCCTTTGTAAACAAACAAGTTATCTAATCTAAATGAAACTTATCCGAATCAAACTCTCTCTCTCATTACTCTCTCTCTCTCTTGTTCTTGATGTTCTTCATAGAACTCAAGAACACAAACCTTAAACACTTCTAAATCTTATCAAAATCTAACATGGTATCAGAGCAACCTTGCTCTGGAACCTAAATCTCGCTTCCGCTACAATTCTCTTCGGCGTCCGGGCATCCTCGGCGCTCGGTGTTTTATTCACCGGACATTCTCGGCGCTCGGTATTTTCGGCATCCGGTAAAACAAAATTATCGGGCTTTTCCGCGCCCGATAACAAAACTCTCGTGCTCGATTTCTCTCGGCTTTTCTCGGTACCAACGTTTCCCGGTGCTCGGCTAGCCTCGGTTTTCGTGCACACTCAACAAAACCGGATACTCTCGGTTCTAAAGACTAGATCTTGAAGAAATGTATCATCTTTAGTCTTTAGAATCCTAGATCTATCCGAGACAAGTCTTCCCGGTGCTCGGCTAGATCTATCCGAGACATCTCCTTCAAACCAAGCGGTAAACCATGGAAGACAAAGAATCCAAGAAGACTCCTTGTCCGGTTACCTTGAAAGGTATCAACTACCTCTTATGGGCAAGAACCATGAAAATTGCCCTTTGTGGTCGCGGCTATTGGAACCACATCCTTACTCGGCAAGATGCTCCTATCGAGTTTAACAACGAGCTCACAAATGATGATGAGAAATTGTTCCAACTAAACCAAAAGGTTCTTGGAATAATCCAAGGATCCCTTGAGCCGTCTATCTTGGAAGCCTATTCCTATTGTGAGAATGCCAAGGAGTTATGGGACACTCTCCAAACCGTCAACGGCAACACATCTAACCTAAGCCGGGTCTATGAAGTCAAGAAGGCTATCAATGATCTTAACCAAGAAGACACCGAGTTCACAAAGCATTTTGGAAAGTTTAGATCCCTATGGGCCGAATTGGAGAAGATCCGTCCAAGCACTATTGACCCAAATGTGCTAAATGAACGAAGAGAGCAAGACAAGGTCTTCGGTTTGCTCCTAACACTCAACGGCAGCTACAAGGAGATTATCAAACATCTTCTCCGAGCCGATACCCTACCAAACCTTGAAGAGGTGTGTGCTCAACTTCAAAGGGAACAAGGCTCCATTGAGCTCTTTGAGGGCAAGAAGGAACTAGTAACCGCAAACAAGGTGGCATTCAAACCATCCTCCAAGACGTATGAAGAAAAGAGAGCCTTGACATGTGAGCATTGCAAGAAGAAAGGCCACAACAAGGAGAAGTGTTGGATTTTGTATCCTAATCTCAAGCCGGCTAAGTTCAAGGACGCCAAGGCTCACTTCTCCAACGATGACACCATGAGCAGTCCGAGCACAAGTGGGTCAAACCGGAGCAACAAGGAAGAGGAGAGCTCGGCTATGGTTCCTTTCAAGGAAGACTTTGTGAGGAGATCCGATCTTGATGCCCTTCTCAAAGCTCTAAAAGGCTCCGGTATTGGTAAAACCCCCTTTTACTCCCTTAGTGCTGACATTCTTGATAAAGAGTTTAGTAAACCTATTGTTATTGATGTCGATGCTTCTCATCATATGATTAGTAACCTTGATTTGATTATTAACATAGAACCGGCTCTAGGGAATGCAATTATTGCAAATGGGAGTAAGATACCTATAGAAGGATTAGGAAACCTTAAGCTATTTGATAAAGAATCTAAGACCCTTTACATGCCTAGTTTCACATCTAATCTTCTCTCCGTTAAACAAATAGCTTGTGATTTAAATTGCAATGTTATCTTCGGTCCTAATGATGTGAATTTTCAGGATATTGAGAGTAAAAGGATTGTGGGAAAGGGGATCACAAGAGGCGATCTCTATGTCCTAGAGAAAAAACTCCTTTAATACTTCTAATGCTTTGTTTTGTCATGCTTTTAAAACGGTTTTATCCGAAGTAAACAATGTTATTTGGCATTATAGACTTGGTCATCCTCATTTAAATGCTTTGAAAACCATTTTGCCTAATGTTAAGTTTAATCATGAAACTTGTGAAGCATGTATCTTAGGTAAACATTGCCGAACCGTTTTTCAAAAATCAAACATGACTTATAAACCTTTTGAACTTGTGCATTCGGATGTATGGTCATCACCTTGTAGGTCTAGGGATAATCACTCATATTTTGTCACATTCATAGATGAAAGCTATAAATACACTTGGGTCACCCTTTTACAAACAAAAGATAGGGTATTAGAAGCTTTTCAAAATTTTCAAAACTATGTGACTAACCACTATAATGTCAAGATTAAGACTTTTAGGTACGACAATGGTGGAGAATACACAAGTAGAGCATTCAAAGAACACATAGCCAAGCATGGGATCCTCCATCAAACCACATGCCCATACACACCACAACAAAATGGCGTAGCCGAAAGGAAGAACCGGCACTTAATGGAAGTGACACGGTCCATGATGTTCCACATGAACATACCAAAGAGGTTTTGGTCCGATGGGGTTCTCACGACATGCTATCTTATCAACCGCACACCAACACAAGTCTTGAAGAATGAATCTCCATTCAAGGTATTGAATAAGACTAATCCTTTATCAATCATCTAAGAGTGTTCGGTTGTGTGTGCTATGTGTTTGTACCTAGTGAGCAAAGGAACAAGCTTGAAGCCAAAAGCACCAAGGCTATGTTTATTGGCTACTCAAACACTCAAAAGGGGTATAAATGCTATGTACCCGAAACAAGAAGGGTGTTGGTATCAAGAGAGGTCAAGTTTCTAGAAGGACAAAGCTACTACAAGGAAAACAATTGGGAGAATGTCAAGGATTTACCCGAAGTTGTTACGGATAGAGCTACAAGTCTTAGGAACTTGATGAGGAATCTTGGTATGGATAGCTATGAAGAAACAAGAAGTGAGGAACCAACTCAAGAAACCCACCTTGATCTTGAGAGGGAGAACAATGTGCAAGCCGGTACTCAAGAACCAACTACGTCCGGGGGAGAGTCAAATGGTCAAGAAGAACCACAAGCCTCAACCGAGACTAATACTCAACAACAAAGTGATCAAGAAGTTCATGACCAAGGTGTGTCCCAAGAAGAAGAGCCGCTGGTTCTAAGAAGGAGCATTAGAGTCAAGAGGCATCCATCCAATTGGGTCAACACAAGGGTGTACTTTAACAACAAGGCCGAGGCACATCCTACTCAAGCCGTGTGCTCTCTTGCAAGCTTTCCGAAGGAACATAAAGCCATTACCACCTCCATGGATCAACAAGTTATTCCAAGAACCTATGAAGAGGCAATGAAGGAGGAGGTTTGGGTTAAAGCAGTGGAAGCCGAGAACAAGGCCATGAAAGACAATGAAACCTTCTATGAAACCAACCTACCAAAAGGGGAGAAGGCCGTGAGCTCAAGGTATGTCTTCACCATCAAATATCTAAGCAATGGAGAGATAGAAAGACACAAGGCAAGATTGGTAGCAAGAGGTTTTACTCAAACGTATGGAGAGGACTACCTAGACACATTTGCCCCGGTTGAAAAACTTCACACGGTTCAGGTAATCTTATCACTTGCTACTAACCTATCATGGGATCTCTTTCAAATGGATGTGAAGAATGCCTTCCTACAAGGAGAGCTTGAAGAAGAAGTCTACATGACTCCACCACCCGGCCTAGAAATCACTCCCGGGGAAAGTCCTACGGTTAAGGAAAGTCATCTACGGTCTCAAGCAATCACCGAGAGCCTGGTATCACAAGCTTAGCTCAACATTGATGGCAAAAGGATTCAAGAGATCACAAGTCGAGCATACTCTATTCACCCTACAAAACCAAGAAGGTATAGTAGTGGTACTAGTGTATGTAGACGACATCATCATCTTCGGAAACAACAAGGGAGGTATTCAAGAAACTAAATCTTTCCTCAAATCCAAATTTGACATTAAGGATTTCTGATTCTTAAGTACTTCCTTGGGATTGAAGTGTGTAGATCTAAAGAAGGTCTATTTCTTTCCCAAAGGAAGTACACCCATGATCTTTTAAGTATTGTCAATATGATAGGTACAAAGGTGGCTAAGACTCCTCTTGAAGACGGCTACAAGACCATTCAAGAAGGAAGTGAGGATGATCAACCGTACCGAGACCCAATGCTCTATAGACGGCTAGTGGGTAAACTCATCTACTTGACGATAACTAGACCGGACCTATGCTTTGCCGTGAATCAAGTCTCCCAACACATGCAAAAGCCGAAGCAACACCATTGGAACATGATCATGAGGATCTTGGGCTATCTCAAAGGAACCTCAAGTTTGGGTATTTGGATGGGTTGCAACAAGAACACGGAGGTCATTGGGTATTGTGACGCGGACTACTCCGGGGATCTAGAGAGTAGACGGTCAACCACCGGCTATTGCACTTTCATTGGTGGCAACCTTGTCACATGGATGACAAAGAAGCAAAAGATAGTATCTTGCTCAACCGCCGAAGCCGAGTATAGAGCCATGAGGAAGTTGACTCGAGAACTCATGTGGCTAAAGAACTTGCTAGGGGATTTGGGACTCAAGATTGAAGCACCAATGACCATGCATTGTGATAATCAAGCGGCCATCCACATAGCAACAAACGCGGTCTTCCATGAGAGGACTAAACACATAGAGGTAGATTGTCACAAGGTTAGAGAGCAAATGGTCAAGGGCACTATCCTACCTTGCCACACGAAGAGTCAAGATCAACTCGTGGACATCTTCACCAAGTCCGCAAGCTTGAAAGTGTGTGAGTCCATTCTACCCAGACTTGGACTCATCCGGGCTCCCAACGCCTAAGTCCCTAACCGTATGGTCTTGTACTCTTTTCCCTTGGGTGAGTTTTATCCCAAATGGTTTTCTCACCAAGGTTTTAATGAGGCAAGGTCATACGGGTTCCAAGCTTAGCCATTCCACTAGGCTAAGCTTGCGGGGGAGTATTAAAGAGACTAAGGCGCTTATCCGGATACATTGTCCATTAAGATAAGTGCCCATACTTGTGGACCAAGCATTGGCCAAAGTAATCTCTTATCATTATAACCGTTACCAAAGGAGACAAAGGGAAGGATCTAGAAGTAATAGAGCCGTTGGAGAAAGTTACCGTTGGCGCTTGAAGACCACGCATCCGTACAAGTCACGGGTCTCCTTAAGGAGGCGAGGCTACACAAGCGATAGCGACGTGTGGCGCGGCTAACCTTGCAAGACTAGGACGTTTTTAGCATATTCCCTTTATGCCATTTTAGGCGTTTGTTGTTGTATTATTTATACCTTCTCCTTTGTAAACAAACAAGTTATCTAATCTAAATGAAACTTATCCGAATCAAACTCTCTCTCTCATTACTCTCTCTCTCTTGTTCTTGATGTTCTTCATAGAACTCAAGAACACAAACCTTAAAAAACTTCTAAATCTTATCAAAACCTAACAATAAGAAGCACAACGAGAGAACATCTTTGAGACTTGTTGCACGATTTTGGGGAAAGTATGCAGCGTGATCATTGATAGTGGGGAGTTGTACTAATGTGGCGCCTAGTACACTTGTGGAGAAGCTAAACTTTCCTACTACAATGCATAAGCAACCATACAAGCTGAAGTGGTTGAATGATGGGAGTAAACTTCAGGTGTCTAAACAAGTTCTAGTTTCATTCTCTATTGGAAAGAACTATCAAGATAAGGTGCTTTGTGATGTTATTCCAATGGATGCTTGTAACTTGTTACTTGGAAGGCCTTGGGAGTTTGATAGGAGAGCTATGCATGATGGGTACAAGAATACTTATTCTTTCCACAAGGATAAGAAGGAGATCACATTGGCTCCATTGGTACCTACTCTACGTGATGAAACAGAGAAAATACAAGAAAAGAAGAGTAGAGAAAGTATTTTCTTAGGAGAATCTCGGGTTGTGAGGAAACTTGATGAGGGCAAGGAAGTTTTTGCGTTGTTGGTGGTTGAGAAGAATGATGTTATAAATGTTATAAGCACACATCCAATGATGCAACAGCTATTAAAATAGTTCATTGATGTGTTTCCCGAAGATTTACCACTCGGTTTGCCTCCTCTAAGGGGTATTGAGCATCAAATTGATTTGTTACCTGGTGCACCTCTTCCAAACCGACCAGCTTATAGATGTAACCCGAAGGAAGCTAAAGAGTTGCAGAGACAAGTTGAAGAGCTGATTAAAAGAGGCTATGTAAGGGAGAGCATGAGTCCATGTTCTGTGTCCGCTCTACTTGTTCCCAAGAAGGATGGCTCAAAAGTGAATGTGGTGGCAGATGCACTCTCAAGGAGGTATGCTTTGATCTCTATCCTTGATTCTCGGATTATGGGTTTTGAGATGTGGAAAGAACTCTATGATGAAGATCTAGACTTTACACAAGTCTACAATGAGTGCAAGAAGGGAGTTTCAAATCCGTTTCTACTACAAGATGGATTTCTTTTCAAAGGAAACAAGTTGTGTGTTCCTAAGAGTTCTATGAGGGAGTTATTGATTCGTGAGGCACATGGTGGTGGCTTATCTGGTCATTTTGGAATCAATAAGACGTTATACATGCTGCAAGAGCATTTCTTTTGGCCGAAGATGGCGAAGGATGTTCATACTATAGTGGAGAGGTGTGCAACTTGTCAAAGGATGAAAAGTCATTTCCAACCGGGACTTTACACTCCCTTTACCAGTTCCTATGCAACCGTGGGATGATGTGAGCATGGATTTCATTGTGGGATTGCCAAGAACTCAGAGGGGAAAGGATTCAATCATGTGGTTGTTGATCGGTTCAGCAAGATGGCACACTTTATACCTTGTCACAAGACGGATAATCCAAGTAATGTTGTTGATTTGTACTTTAAGGAGGTTGTGCGTCTTCATGGAGTTCCAAAGACCATTGTTTCTGATCGTGATTCAAAGTTTCTAAGCTAATTTTGGAAGACTTTGTGGAGATTACTTGGTACTAAGCTTCTCTTTAGTACTTCTTGTCATCCACAAACCGATGGCCAAACGGAGGTAACAAACAGAACTTTGACTATGCTTTTGAGGGGTTTAATCAAGAAGAACTTGAAGGAATGGGATTTGAAGTTGGCTCAAGCTGAGTTTGCTTACAATAGATCAACAAGCTACACTACAAAACGATCACCTTTTGTAGTTCCTTTACCCTGCGGTTTTCAAGCAAACTATGAAGCAGCCGAGAGAGTTAAGACAATGAAGAAGCTGCACGAATATGTTCGAGCTGAGATTAGAAGGCTAATGATAAGTACAAGAACAAACCCAACAAGCACCGACGAGTTAAGTCTTTTCAACCTGGTGATCTGGTTTGGTTGCACTTGAGAAACGAGAGGTTTCCAGCTAAGCGCAAGTCAAAGCTCATGCCAAGATCAGATGGTCCATTTAAGATACTTGAGAAGTATGGAGAGAATGCTTACAAACTTGAACTTCCAGGTGAATATGGAGTTTCAGCTACTTTCAATGTGGGGAATCTTTCTCCATATGTTGAGGATGAAGAGTTGCTGGATTTGAGGTCAAATCATTTTGAACCCGGAGAGAATGATGCGGGAGCAAATATTATAAAGGTTATAAATGAAGAGGGAGCATCTAATGATGCGGGAGCAAATGTTATAAGGGTTATAACAAAAGAGGGAGTAGATGTTATAAGGGTTATAACAAAAGGCGAAGAGGGAAGTGGGCTTTTTGTCACTATGCTGGTCCAAGTCCAATCAATTGCGTAAGATTAAATGAAGACTAAGGGGGCTGAATGGAGTCAAAGAGTCATTTTCGTCACATTTAAAAACTACAATTATCTAAGTGTTTTAATTACTCATATTAGAAGTTTGAAAGTCTTTTAGGGATCCCAAAAGTCTTGTATACCTTTGGTTGCATTTATTTCAAGTTTCTATGTAATTCCTCTATATAATGAGGCTCTCTTCCATTGAATAAATCAGATTATTGAGTATAAGAATTTAGAGAGTCTTGGTGACCCCTTGGATCTGTTTAGATCTTTTTACTTTATCCTTTGGTATTGGGAGAGCCGTTGGTGGTGTTCTTTGAGCGTCTTTATCACTCGTTGTGGTGAAAGTGTGGTGTTAGCTCAGCGGGTTTCTTTATCGATTCTGGTGCTTCGGGCTTTTACGAATCGTGGTGATCTATCCCGTTTCTTCCTTAGCCACTTCTATCCTGTTTTGGTTCATCATTCACTTCGTTCGCTTCCGAGTTTAACGCATCAAAACTAGTACAAAGCTCATTGAGACACTTATAAGCACTCATGTTGAATGAAACTTGGTTTAGAGTCATAGAAACGCGTTGTTAGACGTTTCATAAGTTTGTAAAACTAGTACAAAGCTCATTGAGACACTTATAAGCACTCATGTTGAATGAAACTTGGTTTAGAGTCCTAGAAACGCGTTGTTAGATGTTTCATAAGTTCGTAAAACTTGTACAAAGCTCATTGAGACACTTATAAGCACTCATGTTGTATGAAACTTGGTTTAGAGTCTTAGAAACGCATTGTTAAATGTTTCATATGTTCGTCAAACTAGTACAAAGCTCATTGAGACACTTATAAGCACTCATGTTGAATGAAACTTGGTTTAGAGTCCTAAAAACGCTTTGTTAGATGTTTCATAAGTTCGTCAAACTAGTACAAAGCTCATTGAAACACTTATAAGCACTCATGTTGCATGAAACTTGGTTTAGAGTCTTAGAAACCGCGTTGTTAGATGTTTCATAAGTTCGTCAAACTAGTACAAAGCTCATTGACACACTTATAAGCACTCATGTTGCATGAAACTTGGTTTAGAGTCCTAGAAATTGCGTTGTTAGATGTTTCATAAGTTCGTTAAACTAGTACAAAGCTCATTGAGACACTTATATGCACTCATGTTGCATGAAACTTGGTTTAGATTCCTAGAAACCGCGTTGTTAGATGTTTCATAAGTTCGTCAAACTAGTACAAAGCTCATTGAGACACTTATAAGCACTCATGTTGAATGAAACTTGGTTTAGAGTCCTAGAAATGCGCTGTTAGATGTTTCATAAGTTCTTCAAACTAGTACAAAGCTCATTGAGACATTTATAAGCACTCATGTTGGATGAAACTTGGTTTAGAGTCCTAGGAACGCGTTGTTAGATGTTTCATAAGTTCGTCAAACTTGTACAAAGCTCATTGAGACGCTTATAAGCACTCATGTTGCATGAAACTTGGTTTAGAGTCCTAGAAACCGCGTTGTTAGATGTTTCATAAGTTTTTCAAACTTGTACAAAGCTCATTGAGACACTTATAAGCACTCATGTTGCATTAAACTTGAATTAGAGTCTTAGAAATCACGTTGTTAGATGTTTCATAAGTTCGTCAAACGAGTACAAAGCTCATTGAGACACTTATAAGCACTCATGTTGCATGAAACTTGGTCTAGAGTCCTAGAAACCGCGTTGTTAGATGTTTCATAAGTTCGTCAAATTAGTACAAAGCTCATTGAGACACATATAAGCACTTATGTTGCATGAAACTTGGTTTAGAGTCCTAGAAACGTGTTGTTCGATGTTTCATAAGTTTGTCAAACTAGTACAAAGCTCATTGAGACACTTATAAGCACTCATGTTGCATGAAACTTGGTTTAGAGTCCTAGAAACGCGTTGTTAGACGTTTCATAAGTTCGTAAAACTAGTACATAGCTCATTGAGACACTTATAAGCACTCATGTTGAATGAAACTTGGTTTAGAGTCCTAGAAACGCGTTGTTAGATGTTTCATAATTTCGTAAAACTTGAACAAAGCTCATTGAGAGACTTATAAGCACTCATGTTGTATGAAACTTGGTTTAGAGTCTTAAAAACGCATTGTTAAATGTTTCATAAGTTCGTCAAACTAGTACAAAGCTCATTGAGACACTTATAAGCACCCATGTTGCATGAAACTTGGTTTAGAGTCCTAGAAACTGCGTTGTTAGATGTTTCATAAGTTCGTCAAACTAGTACAAAGCTCATTGAGACACTTATATGCACTCATGTTGCATGAAACTTGGTTTAGATTCCTAGAAACCGCGTTGTTAGATGTTTCATAAGTTCGTCAAACTAGTACAAAGTTCATTGAGACACTTATAAGCACTCATGTTGTATGAAACTAGTTTAGAGTCCTAGAAACCGCGTTGTTAGATGTTTCATAAGTTTGTTGAACTTGTACAAAGCTCATTGAGACACTTATAAGCACTCATGTTGCATGAAACTTGGTTTAGAGTCCTAGAAACGAGTTGTTAGATGTTTCATAAGTTCGTCAAACTTGTACAAAGATCATTGAGACACTTATAAGCACTCATGTTGCATGAAACTTGGTGTAGAGTCCTAGAAACGAGTTGTTAGATGTTTCATAAGTTCGTCAAACTAGTACAAAGCTCATTGAGACACTTATAAGCACTCATGTTGCATGACACTTCGTTTAGAGTCTTAGAAACCGCTTTGTTAAATGTTTCATAAGTTCGTCAAACTTGTACAAAGCTCATTGAGACACTTATAAGCACTCATGTTGCTTAAAACTTGGTTTAGAGTCCTAGAAACGCGTTGTTAGATGTGTCATAAGTTCGTCAAACTTCTACAAAGATCATTGAGACAATTATAAGCACTCATGTTGCATAAAACTTGGTTTAGAGTCCTAGAAACACATTGTTAGATGTTTCATAAGTTCGTCAAACTTGTACAAAGCTCATTGAGACACTTATAAGCACTCATGTAGCATAAAATCTTGTTTAGAGTCCTAGAAACCACATTGTTAGACGTTTCATAAGTTCGTCAAACTTGTACAAAGCTCATTGAGACACTTATAAGCACTCATGTTGCATGAAACTTAGTTAGAGTCCTAGAAACCGCGTAGTTAGATGTTTCATAAGTTCGTAGAACTTGTACAAAGCTCATTGAGACACTTATAAGAACTCATGTTGCATGACACTTCGTTTTGAGTCTTAGAAACCGCGTTTTAGATGTTTCATAAGTTCGTCAAACTTGTACAAAGCTCACTGAGACACTTATAAGCACTCATTTTGCATGAAACTTGGTTTAGATTCCTAGAAACCGCGTTGTTAGATGTTTCATAAGTTCGTAGAACTTGTACAAAGCTCATTGAGACACTTATAAGAACTCATGTTGCATGACACTTCGTTTAGAATCTTAGAAACTGCGGTTTAGATTTTTCATAAGTTCGTTAAACTTGTACAAAGCTCACTGAGAAACTTATAAGCACTCATGTTGCATGAAACTTGGTTTAGATTCCTAGAAACCGCGTTGTTAGTTGTTTCATAAGTTCGTCGAACTAGTAAAAAGCTCATTGAGACACTTATAAGCACTCATGTTGCATGAAACTTGGTTTAGAGTCATAGAAACGCGTTGTTAAATGTTTCATTAGTTTGTCAAACTTGTACAAAGCTCATTGAGACACTTATAAGAACTCATGTTGAAAGAAACTTGGTTTAGAGTCCTAGAAACGCGTTGTTAGATGTTTCATTAGTTCGTCAAACTTGTACAAAGCTCATTGAGAAACTTATAAGAACTCATGTTGAAAGAAACTTGGTTTAGAGTCCTAGAAACCGCATTGTTAGATGTTTCATAAGTTCGTCAAACTAGTACAAAGCTCATTGAGACACTTATAAGCACTCATGGTGCATGACACTTCGTTTAGAGTCCGAGAAACACGTTGTTAGATGTTTCATAAGTTCGTCAAACTAGTACAAAACTCATTGAGACACTTATAAGCACTCATGTTGCATAAAACTTGGTTTAGAGTCTTAGAAACGTGTTGTTAGATGTTTCATAAGTTCGTCAAATTTGTACAAAGTTCATTGAGACACTTATAAGCACTCATGTTGCATAAAACTTGGTTTAGAGTCCTAGCAACCACATTGTTAGACGTTTCATAAGTTCGTCAAACTTGTACAAAGCTCATTGAGACACTTATAAGCACTCATGTTGCATGAAACTTAGTTTAGAGTCCTAGAAACCGCGTTGTTAGATGTTTCATAAGTTCGTAGAACTTGTACAAAGCTCATTGAGACACTTATAAGAACTCGTGTTGCATGAAACTTGGTTTAGAGTCCTAAAAACGCGTTGTTAGATGTTTCATAAGTTCGTCAACTAGTACAAAGATCATTGAGACACTTATAAGCACTCATGTTGCATGAAACTTGGTTTAGAGTCTTAGAAACCGCGTTATTAGATGTTTCATAAGTTCTTCAAACAAGTACAAAGCTCATTGACATACTTATAAGCACTCATGTTGCATGAAACTTGGTTTAGATTCCTAGAAACCGCGTTGTTAGATGTTTCATAAGTTCGTCAAACTAGTACAAAGCTCATTGAGACACTTATAAGCACTCATGTTGAATGAAACTTGGTTTAGAGTCCTAGAAATGTGCTGTTAGATGTTTCATAAGTTCATCAAACTAGTACAAAGCTCATTGAGACATTTATAAGCGCTCATGTTGGATGAAACTTGGTTTAGAGTCCTAGGAACTCGTTGTTAGATGTTTCATAAGTTCGTCAAACTTGTACAAAGCTCATTGAGACGCTTATAAGCACTCATGTTGCATGAAACTTGGTTTAGAGTCCTAGAAACCGCGTTGTTAAATGTTTCATAAGTTTTTCAAACTTGTACAAAGCTCATTGAGACACTTATAAGCACTCATGTCTCATTAAACTTGGTTTAGAGTCTTAGAAATCGCGTTGTTAGATGTTTCATAAGTTCGTCAAATGAGTACAAAGCTCATTGAGACACTTATAAGCACTCATGTTGCATGAAACTTCGTTTAGAGTCCTAGAAACCGCGTTGTTAGATGTTTCATAAGTTCGTCAAACTAGTACAAAGATCATTGAGACACATATAAGCACTCATGTTGCATGAAACTTGGTTTAGAGTCCTAAAAACGCGTTGTTAAACGTTTCATAAGTTCGTCAAACTAGTACAAAGCTCATTGAGACACTTATAAGCACTCATGTTGAATGAAACTTGGTTTAGAGTCCTAGAAATGTGCTGTTAGATGTTTCATAAGTTCATCAAACTAGTACAAAGCTCATTGAGACATTTATAAGCGCTCATGTTGGATGAAACTTGGTTTAGAGTCCTAGGAACTCGTTGTTAGATGTTTCATAAGTTCGTCAAACTTGTACAAAGCTCATTGAGACGCTTATAAGCACTCATGTTGCATGAAACTTGGTTTAGAGTCCTAGAAACCGCGTTGTTAAATGTTTCATAAGTTTTTCAAACTTGTACAAAGCTCATTGAGACACTTATAAGCACTCATGTCTCATTAAACTTGGTTTAGAGTCTTAGAAATCGCGTTGTTAGATGTTTCATAAGTTCGTCAAATGAGTACAAAGCTCATTGAGACACTTATAAGCACTCATGTTGCATGAAACTTCGTTTAGAGTCCTAGAAACCGCGTTGTTAGATGTTTCATAAGTTCGTCAAACTAGTACAAAGATCATTGAGACACATATAAGCACTCATGTTGCATGAAACTTGGTTTAGAGTCCTAGAAACGCGTTGTTAGACGTTTCATAAGTTCGTAAAACTAGTACATAGCTCATTGAGACACTTATAAGCACTCATGTTGAATGAAACTTGGTTTAGAGTCCTAGAAACGCGTTGTTAGATGTTTCATAAGTTCGTAAAACTTGTACAAAGCTCATTAAGACACTTATAAGGACTCATGTGGAATGAAACTTGGTTTAGAGCCCTAGAAACGCGTTGTTCGATGTTTCATAAGTTCGTCAAACTAGTACAAAGCTCATTGAGACACTTATAAGCACCCATGTTGCATGAAACTTGGTTTAAAGTCCTAGAAACTGCGTTGTTAGATGTTTCATAAGTTCGTCAAACTAGTACAAAGCTCATTGAGACACTTATATGCACTCATGTTGCATGAAACTTGGTTTAGATTCCTAGAAACCGCGTTGTTAGATGTTTCATAAGTTCGTCAAACTAGTACAAAGTTCATTGAGACACTTATAAGCACTCATGTTGAATGAAACTTGGTTTAGAGTCCTAGCAACCAAATTGTTAGACGTTTCATAAGTTCGTCAAACTTGTACAAAGCTCATTGAGACACTTATAAGCACTCATGTTGCATGAAACTTAGTTTAGAGTCCTAGAATCGCGTTGTTAGATGTTTCATAAGTTTGTTGAACTTGTACAAACCTCATTGAGACACTTATAAGAACTCATGTTGCATGAAACTTGGTTTAGAGTCCTAGAAACGAGTTGTTAGATGTTTCATAAGTTCGTCAAACTTGTACAAAGATCATTGAGACACTTATAAGCACTCATGTTGCATGAAACTTGGTGTAGAATCCTAGAAACGAGTTGTTAGATGTTTCATAAGTTCGTCAAACTAGTACAAAGCTCATTGAGACACTTATAAGCACTCATGTTGCATGACACTTCGTTTAGAGTCTTAGAAACCGCTTTGTTAAATGTTTCATAAGTTCGTCAAACTTGTACAAAGCTCATTGAGACACTTATAAGCACTCATGTTGCATAAAACTTGGTTTAGATCTAAACTCTAGAGTCCTAGAAACGCGTTGTTAGATGTGTTATAAGACCATCTCCAACAGAGAAACCCACAAAATTTCTTAACTATTCAGGGTCTATGAACGTTGGGTTTAAAACAAAATAAAAAAAATAAAAAAAATAAAAACAGACCAATCATTGACCGCCACGTATGCATGAATAGCTAAGATCCGGATCTTAAATAAGAAATATAAGATTTTTAGATCTTAACTATTTAGGTGGGCTCACATGCTAAGATCCCGTTAAGAAACACCATTGGATTTGCTCTAAGTTCGTCAAACTTCTACAAAGCTCATTGAGACAATTATAAGCACTCATGTTGCATAAAACTTGGTTTAGAGTCCTAGAAACGCATTGTTAGATGTTTCATAAGTTCGTCAAACTTGTACAAAGCTCATTGAGACACTTATAAGCACTAATGTTGCATAAAACCTTGTTTAGAGTCCTAGCAACCACATTGTTAGACGTTTCATAAGTTCGTCAAACTTGTACAAAGCTCATTGAGACACTTATAAGCACTCATGTTGCATGAAACTTAGTTTAGAGTCCTAGAAACCGCGTTGTTAGATGGTTCATAAGTTCGTAGAACTTGTACAAAGCTCATTGAGACACTTATAAGAACTCATGTTGCATGACACTTCGTTTTGAGTCTTAGAAACCGCGTTTTAGATGTTTCATAAGTTCGTCAAACTTGTAAAAAGCTCACTGAGACACTTATAAGCACTCATTTTGCTTGAAACTTGGTTTAGAGTCCTAGAAACCGCGTTGTTAGATGTTTCATAAGTTCGTAGAACTTGTACAAATCTCATTGAGACACTTATAAGAACTCATGTTGCATGACACTTCGTTTAGAGTCTTAGAAACTTTGTTTTAGATGTTTCATAAGTTTGTTAAACTTGTACAAACCTCACTGAGACACTTATAAGCACTCATGTTGCATGAAACTTGGTTAAGAGTCCTAGAAACCGCGTTGTTAGTTGTTTCATAAGTTCGTCGAACTAGTAAAAAGCTCATTGAGACACTTATAAGCACTCATGTTGCATGAAACTTGGTTTAGAGTCCTAGAAACGCGTTGTTAGATGTTTCATTAGTTCGTCAAACTTGTACAAAGCTCATTGAGACACTTATAAGAACTCATGTTGAAAGAAACTTGGTTTAGAGTCCTAGAAACGCGTTGTTAGATGTTTCATTAGTTCGTCAAACTAGTACAAAGCTCATTGAGACACTTATAAGAACTCATGTTGAAAGAAACTTGGTTTAGAGTCCTAGAAACCGCATTGTTAGATGTTTCATAAGTTCGTCAAACTAGTACAAAGCTCATTGAGACACTTATAAGCAATCATGGTGCATGACACTTCGTTTAGAGTCCGAGAAACACGTTGTTAGATGTTCCATAAGTTCGTCAAACTAGTACAAAGCTCATTGAGACACTTATATGCACTCATGTTGCATAAAACTTGGTTTAGAGCCTTAGAAACGCGTTGTTAGATGTTTCATAAGTTCGTCAAACTTGTACAAAGTTCAATGAGACACTTAAAAGCACTCATGTTGCATAAAACTTGGTTTAGAGTCCTAGCAACCACATTGTTAGACGTTTCATAAGTTCGTCAAACTTGTACAAAGCTCATTGAGACACTTATAAGCACTCATGTTGCATGAAACTTGGTTTAGAGTACTAGAAACCGCGTTGTTAGATGTTTCATAAGTTCGTCAAACTAGTACAAAGCTCATTGAGACACTTATAAGCACTCATGTTGCATGAAACTTGGTTTAGAGTTTTAGAAACCGCGTTGTTAGATGTTTCATAAGATCGTAAAACTAGTACAAAGCTCATTGACACACTTATAAGCACTCATGTTGCATGAAACTTGGTTTAGAGTCCTAGAAATGCGTTGTTAGATGTTTCATAAGTTCGTAAAACTTGTACAATGCTCATTGAGACACTTATAAGCACTCATGTTGAATGAAACTTGGTTTAGAGTCCTAGAAACCGCGTTGTTAGATGTTTCATTAGTTCTTCAAACTTGAACAAAACTCATTGAGACACTTATAAGAACTCATGTTGAAAGAAACTTAGTTTAGAGTCCTAGAAACCGCGTTTTAGATGTTTCATAAGTTCGTCAAACTTGTACAAAGCTCACTGAGACACTTATAAAGCACTCATGTTGCATGAAACTTGGTTTAGAGTCCTAGAAACCGCGTTGTTAGATGTTTCATAAGTTCGTCAAACTAGTACAAAGCTCATTGAGACACTTATAAAAACTCATGTTGCATGACACTTCGTTTAGAGTCTTAGAAACTGTTGAAGATAAATTGTCAAGGATCAAGATACATCAAGAAGGGGAAAAGTATAGTTGAGGCGTGTAGTAGACTACATCACAATATAGTGAATACATATAGTCGACTATATGACAATGTAGTCGACTATTGTAGCCGTTAGAGCTATAGTCGACTATATGACAATGTAGTCGACTATTTTAGCCGTTAGAGATATGGACCAATGGACAAAGGAGTGTTCCCTTTTGAATTCTAGCCGTTGGAGACTTCTCTTGTTGCTCTTTTCTTTATATACTCTTGATAGACTCTTGTAAAACCTTCAAGGAATTAATTCCTCATATACTTATCAATAAAGGCTGAATCTTTTCCACAATAATTCTCTTAATTCTTCCTTAATCTCTTCTTAATCCACTCTAGACTTTCACAAATCATCATGGTATCAGAGCGTAATAGCTCCTAATCTCTCTATTCCGCAAATCTTTTCTTGTTTTTGAGCACTCACAAAGCTCAAAAGCATTCGGTGTTCTTCCTTTAAGCATCACAAAGCTTAAAGTTTCCACCTTTCTTCTTAAATCTCTTGACTTGAAGCATCACAAAGCTTAAAGTCATAATCTTTGAATCTCAACCATACTCAAGCCATCCTCAAGCCGCGTGAAGAAAGAAGGTCAATGGTGTGTGAACATTGCCAGAAGAGAGGGCACGTGAAGGACAAGTGCTGGATCCTCCATCCCCATCTCAAACCAAGCAAGTTCTCGGAGTCCAAGGCCAATCTTACTCAAGAGGACTCGGCTAATGGAGCAAGCACTTCTAGCCAAGGCAAAGATGAAGAAGCATTAGCCGTGGTCCCTTTCACCGATGAGTATGTCCGGAAGTCGGATCTTGAAGCACTCATCAAGGCCCTAAAGGGGTCCGGTATTGCTTCCTATTCCCTAAATGCTATTAAGATAGACAATGATCATAGGATAGTCAAGCCAATAGTAGTAGACTCGGGTGCCTCTCACCATATGATTAGTAATGAGAATCTTATGAGAAATGTTAAACCGGCCTTAGGTAATGTCATTGTTGCTAATGGAAGTAAAGTACCGATAAAAGGACTAGGAGATCTTAGGTTGTTTGATAGAGATATGAAAGCCCTTTTATATGCCTAGTTTCACTTCTAATCTTTTATCGGTAAAACAGATAGCTAATGAATTGAATTGCAACGTTGTGTTTGGACCTAATGGTGTAACATTTCAGGATATTGACTCAAAGAAGATCATTGGTAGAGGGGGAGCACCAAGGGAGATCTATATGTGCTTGATACAAATCCGAAAAGCTCTCATCTATCTTTTGCTTTTAAAACCGTTTTATCCGAGGCTAATAATGTTATTTGGCATGCTAGATTAGGCCACCCTAACTCTAAAGCTCTTAAGCTTATGTTGCCTCTTGTTTCTTTTGATAATAATCTTTGTGAATCTTGCATCCTTGGTAAACATTGTAGAACCGTTTTCTCAAAGTCTTTAAAAGTTTATGAACATTGTTTTGAGTTAATCCATTCGGATGTATGGACTTCTCCGTGCGTTTCTAGAGAAAACCACAAGTACTTTGTTACTTTCATAGATGAGAAGTCCAAATTCACATGGTTAACTCTTATTTCCTCTAAGGATAGAGTCTTAGACGCTTTTAAAAACTTTCAAACCTATATATCTAACCAATACAATGCCAAGATAAAATGTTTTAGGCCGGACAATGGGGGAGAAAACATGGGCCAAATGTTCAAAGATCACTTAGCAAAGCATGGGATACTTCATCAAACAAGTTGCCCATACACACCACAACAAAACGGAGTAGCCGAGAGGAAGAATAGGCACCTTATGGAAGTAGCAAGATCAATGATGTTTCATACCAATGTCCCAAAGAGATTTTGGGGAGACGCGGTGACATCGGCTTGCTACCTCATTAATAGAACTCCTACTCAAATTCTCAATAACTTATCTCCATTTGAAGTTCTAAACAATTCTAAACCTTTTATCTCTCACTTACGCGTGTTTGGGTGTGTTTGCTTTGTATTGATTCCAGGGGCACAAAGGAGTAAGCTAGATGCAAAGAGCCTAAAAGGAATGTTCATCGGCTACTCCACAACTCAAAAGGGTTATAAGTGTTATATACCCGAAAGAAGAAGGGTAATAGTCTCTAGAGATGTGAAGTTTCTTGAAGGAAAAGGCTACTATGAAGAGAAGAATTGGGAGAGCATCAAGAACCTATCCACTCCTTCTCAAGATAGAGCCGCAAACCTCAAGAGACTTATGGAGGATCTCAGATTAAACCTCGGTGATGATAATGATGGTGAAGTACCATCAAATCCCCAAGAACCTCATCTTGATCATGAGGGGGAGAATGAAGAAGAATCGGCTATGAATGATCAAGAGGATCATGTAGTACAAGATTCATCTCAAACTCAAGCTCAAGCCGATCCGGTTCATGATCAAGATGATGATAGAGAAGATACGGTTCAAGAGAATCAACAAGAAGGTGTAAATGAAGAAATAGTGCAACATCTTCTACGGAGAATCACTAGAATCAAGCACCCCTCATCCAATTGGGTCAATACTCGAGTCTACTTCAACAATAAAGCCGTAGCACATCCAATCCAAGCCGTATGCAATATGGTATCCTTTCCTCAAGAGCATCAAGTATTTATGGCTAGCATTGATGAGAATTGGATACCTAAGACGTATGAAGAAGCTATGGAACATGAAGTATGGGTTCAAGCCATAGACCAAGAAGACAAAGCCATGGAGCTTAATGACACTTGGTATGAGACCGACTTACCCAAAGGCAAGAGGACGGTTAGCTCTCAGTATGTCTTTACTATCAAGTACAAGAGTAACAGAGAGATAGAAAGACACAAGGCTCGGCTAGTGGCAAGGGGTTTTACTCAAACCTATGGTGAGGATTATCTTGAGACCTTTGCTCCGGTTGCTAAGCTTCACACAGTGAGAGTTATCTTCTCTATTGCCACAAACCTTGAATGGGATCTATGGCAAATGGATGTCAAGAATGCATTCTTACAAGGTGAATTAGAGGATGAAGTGTACATGACTCCTCCTCCGGTATCAAAGACAAGATCACTCCGGGGTAAAGTGCTTAGATTGAAGAAGGCTATCTATGGTTTAAAGCAATCACCACGGGCTTGGTATCACATGCTTAGTACCACTCTTCTCAACAAAGGATTCAAGAAATCCGAATCTGACCATACTCTCTTCACAAGCAAACGCCGAACGGGTATAGTAGTCATCCTTGTGTATGTTGATGATATCATCATCACCGGGCATGACAAGGTAAGGATTGAGGCTACCAAAGCTCATCTCAAATCTGTTTTTGACATTAAAGATCTCGGAGAGCTTAAGTACTTCCTTGGTATTGAAGTGTGTAGGTCTAAAGAAGGTCTATTCCTATCCCAAAGGAAGTATACTCTTGATTTACTTGTTGAAACAGGAAAGCTTGGAGCTAAACCCGCAAAGACACCCTTGGAGGAGAACTACAAAGATATCCGCAAGGGGGAGCTTGAAGACAAGCCATACAAGGATCCAAAGCAATATAGGAGACTTGTTGGTAAGCTCATATACTTGACTATAACTCGACCTGACATTTGTTTTGCCGTGAACCAGGTCTCACAACACATGCAATCACCGAAGAATCACCATTGGAACTTGGTGGATAGAGTGCTAAGGTATCTCAAAGGAGCTCCCGGACAAGGCGTTTGGATGGGATGCAACAAGAACACGGAGATAGTGGGCTATTGTGATGCGGATTGGGCCGGTGATAGAGGGGATAGAAGATCCACAACCGGCTATTGCACTTTTATTGGAGGCAATCTTGTCACTTGGAAGCGCAAGAAGCAAAAGGTCGTCTCATGCTCCACAACCGAGTCCGAGTACCGAGCCATGAGGAAGTTGACTCAAGAGCTCATTTGGCTTAGAGGATTGGTCACGGATCTTGGTATTCAAGTCAATGGACCAATGACTATGCACGCCGACAACAAGTCTGCAATCAACTTAGCATCAAACTCCGTGTGTCATGAGAGGACAAAGCACATTGAGATAGATTGCCATAAAGTCCGAGAAGCAATGGTCAAGAGAATCATCCCTTCCATGTTTCACCAAGAGTGAAGACCAATTGGCGGACATTTTTACAAAGGCAGCAAGCACCAAGGTTTGTGAGTTCATCCACTCAAAGATGGGACTCACGAATCTCATCAAACAATGAGAAGAACCCTAACCGAAGAGTCTAGTACTCTTTTCCCTTAACAATTTTTTTTTTATCCCAAGTGGTTTTACTTGGAAGGTTTTTAATGACGCTAGTCACGAGGTTCCAAGTCTAGCCATTCCATTCAGCTAGACTTGAGGGGGAGTGTTGAGGATAAATTGTCAAGGATCAAGATACATCAAGAAGGGGAAAAGTATAGTTGAGGCGTGTAGTAGTCTACATCACAATGTAGTGAATACATATAGTCGACTATATGACAATGTAGTCGACTATTGTAGCCGTTAGAGCTATAGTCGACTATATGACAATGTAGTCGACTATTGTAGCCCTTAGAGATATGGACCAATGGACAAAGGAGTGTTCCCTTTTGAATTCTAGCCATTGGAGACTTCTCTTGTTGCTCTTTTCTTTATATACTCTTGATAGACTCTTGTAAAACCTTCAAGGAATTAATTCCTCATATACTTATCAATAAAGGCTGAATCTTTTCCACAATAATTCTCTTAATTCTTCCTTAATCTCTACTTAATCCACTCTAGACTTTCACAAATCATCGAAACAACGTTTTAGATGTTTCATAAGTTCGTCAAACTTGTACAAAGCTCACTGAGACACTTATAAGCAGTCATGTTGCATGACACTTCGTTTAGAGTCTTAGAAACCGCATTATTAGATGTTTCATAAGTTCGTCAAACTTGTACAAAGCTCATTGAGACACTTATAAGCACTCATGTTGCATAAAACCTTGTTCAGAGTCCTAGAAACCACATTGTTAGACGTTTCATAAGTTCGTCAAACCTGTACAAAGCTCATTGAGACACTTATAAGCACTCATGTTGCATGAAACTTAGTTTAGAGTCCTAGAAACCGCGTTGTTAGATGTTTCAGAAGTTTGTAGAACTTGTACAAAGCTCATTGAGACACTTATAAGAACTCATGTTGCATGACACTTCGTTTAGAGTCTTAGAAACCGCATTTTAGATGTTTCATAAGTTCGTCAAACTTGTACAAAGCTCACTGACACACTTATAAGCACTCATGTTGCATGAAACTTGGTTTAGAGTCATAGAAACCGCGTTGTTAGATGTTTCATAAGTTCGCCGAACTTGTAAAAAGCTCATTGAGACACTTATAAGCACTCATGTTGCATGAAACTTGGTTTAGAGTCCTAGAAACGCGTTGTTAGATGTTTCATTAGTTCGTCAAACTTGTACAAAGTTCATTGAGACACTTATAAGAACTCATGTTGAAAGAAACTTGGTTTAGAGTCCTAGAAACGCGTTGTTAGATGTTTCATTAGTTGGTCAAACTTGTACAAAGCTCATTGAGACACTTATAAGAATTCATGTTGAAAGAAACTTGGTTTAGAGTCCTAGAAACCGCATTGTTAGATGTTTCATAAGTTCGTCAAACTAGTACAAAGCTCATTGAGACACTTATAAGCACTCATGGTGCATGACACTTCGTTTAGAGTCCTAGAAACTGTGTTGTTAGATGTTTCATAAGTTTTTCAAACTTGTACAAAGCTCATTGAGAAACTTATAAGCACTCATGTTGCATTAAACTTGGTTTAGAGTCTTATAAATTACGTTGTTAGATGTTTCATAAGTTCGTCAAACCAGTACAAAGCTCATTGAGACACTTATAAGCACTCATGTTGCATGAAACTTCGTTTAGAGTCCTAGAAACCGCGTTGTTAAATGTTTCAGAAGTTCGTCAAACTAGTACAAACTCATTGAGACACATATAAGCACTCATGTTGCATGAAACTTGGTTTAAAGTCCTAGAAACGCGTTGTTAGATATTTCATAAGTTCGTCAAACTAGTACAAAGCTCATTGAGACACTTATAAGCACTCATTTTGCATGAAACTTGGTTTAGAGTCCTAGAAACGCGTTGTTAGACGTTTCATAAGTTCGTAAAACTAGTACAAAGCTTATTGAGACACTTATAAACACTCATGTTAAATGAAACTTGGTTTAGAGTCCTAGAAACGCGTTGTTAGATGTTTCATAAGTTCGTAAAACTTGTACAAAGCTCATTGAGACACTTATAAGCACTCATGTGGAATGAAACTTGGTTTAGAGTCCTAGAAACGCGTTGTTAGATGTTTCATAAGTTTGTCAAACTAGTACAAAGCTCATTGAGACAATTATAAGCACTCATGTTGCATGAAACTTGGTTTAGAGCCCTAGAAACGCGTTGTTCGATGTTTCATAAGTTCGTCAAACTAGTACAAAGCTCATTGAGACACTTATAAGCACCCATGTTGCATGAAACTTGGTTTAAAGTCCTAGAAACTGCGTTGTTAGATGTTTCATAAGTTCGTTAAACTAGTACAAAGCTCATTGAGACACTTATATGCACTCATGTTGCATGAAACTTGGTTTAGATTCCTAGAAACCGCGTTGTTATATGTTTCATAAGTTCGTCAAAATAGTACAAAGTTCATTGAGACACTTATAAGCACTCATGTTGAATGAAACTTGGTTTAGAGTCCTAGCAACCAAATTGTTAGACGTTTCATAAGTTCGTCAAACTTGTACAAAGCTCATTGAGACACTTATAAGTACTCATGTTTCATGAAACTTAGTTTAGAGTCCTAGAAACCGCGTTGTTAGATGTTTCATAAGTTTGTTGAACTTGTACAAAGCTCATTGAGACACTTATAAGCACTCATGTTGCATGAAACTTGGTTTAGAGTCCTAGAAACGAGTTGTTAGATGTTTCATAAGTTCGTCAAACTTGTACAAAGCTCATTGAGACACTTATAAGAACTCATGTTGAAAGAAACTTGGTTTAGAGTCCTAGAAACGCGTTGTTAGACGTTTCATAAGTTCGTAAAACTAGTACAAAGCTCATTGAGACACTTATAAGCACTCATGTTGAATGAAACTTGGTTTAGAGTCCGAGAAACGTGTTGTTAGATGTTTCATAAGTTCGTAAAACTTATACAAAGCTCATTGAGACACTTATAAGCACTCATGTTGTATGAATCTTGGTTTAGAGTCTTAGAAACGCATTGTTAAATGTTTCATAAGTTCGTCAAACTAGTACAAAGCTCATTGAGACACTTATAAGCACTCATGTTGCATGAAACTTGGTTTAGAGTCCTAAAAACGCGTTGTTAGATGTTTCATAAGTTCGTCAAACTAGTACAAAGCTCATTGAGACACTTATAAGCACTCATGTTGCATGAAACTTGGTTTAGAGTCTTAGAAACCGCGTTGTTAGATGTTTCATAAGTTCTTCAAACTAGTACAAAGCTCATTGACACACTTATAAGCACTCATGTTGCATGAAACTTGGTTTAGATTCCTAGAAACCGCGTTGTTAGATGTTTCATAAGTTCGTCAAACTAGTACAAAGCTCATTGAGACACTTATAAGCACTCATGTTGAATGAAACTTGGTTTAGAGTCCTAGAAATGTGCTGTTAGATGTTTCATAAGTTCATCAAACTAGTACAAAGCTCATTGAGACATTTATAAGCACTCATGTTGGATGAAACTTGGTTTAGAGTCCTAGGAACGCGTTGTTAGATGTTTCATAAGTTCGTCAAACTTGTACAAAGCTCATTGAGACATTTATAAGCACTCATGTTGAATGAAACTTGGTTTAGAGTCATAGGAACGCGTTGTTAGATGTTTCATAAGTTCGTCAAACTTGTACAAAGCTCATTGAGACGCTTATAAGCACCCATGTTGAATGAAACTTGGTTTAGATTCCTAGAAATCGCGTTGTTAGATGTTTCATAAGTTTGTCAAACGAGTACAAAGCTCATTGAGACACTTATAAGCACTCATGTTGCATGAAACTTCGTTTAGAGTCCTAGAAACCGCGTTGTTAGATGTTTCATAAGTTCGCCAAACTAGTACAAAGCTCATTGAGACACATATAAGCACTCATGTTGCATGAAACTTGGTTTAGAGTCCTAGAAACGCGTTGTTCGATGTTTCATAAGTTCGTCAAACTAGTACAAAGCTCAATGAGACACTTATAAGCACTCATGTTGCATGAAACTTGGTTTAGAGTCCTAGAAACGCGTTGTTAGACGTTTCATAAGTTCCTAAAACTAGTACATAGCTCATTGAGACACTTATAAGCACTCATGTTGAATGAAACTTGGTTTAGAGTCCTAGAAACGCGTTGTTAGATGTTTCATAAGTTCGTAAAACTTGTACAAAGCTCATTGAGACACTTATAAGCACTCATGTGGAATGAAAGTTGGTTTAGAGTCCTAGAAACGCGTTGTTAGATGTTTCATAAGTTTGTCAAACTAGTACAAAGCTCATTGAGACAATTATAAGGTTTAGAGCACTCATGTTGCATGAAACTTGGTTTAGAGCCCTAGAAACGCGTTGTTCGATGTTTCATAAGTTCGTCAAACTAGTACAAAGCTCATTGAGACACTTATAAGCACCCATGTTGCATGAAACTTGGTTTAAAGTCCTAGAAACTGCGTTGTTAGATGTTTCATAAGTTCGTCAAACTAGTACAAAGCTCATTGAGAAACTTATATGCACTCATGTTGCATGAAACTTGATTTAGATTCCTAGAAACCGCGTTGTTAGATGTTTCATAAGTTCGTCAAACTAGTACAAAGTTCATTGAGACACTTATAAGCACTCATGTTGAATGAAACTTGGTTTAAAGTCCTAGCAACCAAATTGTTAGACGTTTCATAAATTCGTCAAACTTTTACAAAGCTCATTGAGACACTTATAAGCACTCATGTTGCATGAAACTTACTTTAGAGTCCTAGAATCGCGTTGTTAGATGTTTCATAAGTTTGTTGAACTTGTACAAAGCTCATTGAGACACTTATAAGCACTCATGTTGCATGAAACTTGGTTTAGAGTCCTAGAAACGAGTTGTTAGATGTTTCATAAGTTCGTCAAACTTGTACAAATATCATTGAGACACTTATAAGCACTCATGTTGCATGAAACTTGGTGTAGAGTCCTAGAAACGAGTTGTTAGATGTTTCATAAGTTCGTCAAACTAGTACAAAGCTCATTGAGACACTTATAAGCACTCATGTTGCATGACACTTCGTTTAGAGTCTTAGAAACCGCTTTGTTAAATGTTTCATAAGTTCGTCAAACTTGTACAAAGCTCATTGAGACACTTATAAGCACTCATGTTGCATAAAACTTGGTTTAGAGTCCTAGAAACGCGTTGTTAGATGTGTCATAAGACCATCTCCAACAGAGAAACCCACAAAATTTCTTAACTATTCAGTGGGGTCCATGAACAGTTGGTTTAAAACAAAATAAAAAAATAAAAAATAAAAACGGACCAATCATTGGCCGCCACGTATGCATGAATAGTTAAGATCCGGATCTTAAATAAGAAATATAAGATTTAGATCTTAACTATTTAAGTGGGCTCCACATGCTAAGATCCCGTTAAGAAATACCATTGGATTTGCTCTAAGTTCGTCAAACTTCTACAAAGCTCATTGAGACAATTATAAGCACTCATGTTGCATAAAACTTGGTTTAGAGTCCTAGAAACGCATTGTTAGATGTTTCATAAGTTCGTCAAACTTGTACAAAGCTCATTGAGACACTTATAAGCACTCATGTGGAATGAAACTTGGTTTAGAGTCCTAGAAACGCGTTGTTAGATGTTTCATAAGTTTGTCAAACTAGTACAAAGCTCATTGAGACAATTATAAGCACTCATGTTGCATGAAACTTGGTTTAGAGCCCTAGAAACGCGTTGTTCGATGTTTCATAAGTTCGTCAAACTAGTACAAAGCTCATTGAGACACTTATAAGCACCCATGTTGCATGAAACTTGGTTTAGAGTCCTAGAAATTGCGTTGTTAGATGTTTCATAAGTTCGTTAAACTAGTACAAAGCTCATTGAGACACTTATATGCACTCATGTTGCATGAAACTTGGTTTAGATTCCTAGAAACCGCGTTGTTATATGTTTCATAAGTTCGTCAAAATAGTACAAAGTTCATTGAGACACTTATAAGCACTCATGTTGAATGAAACTTGGTTTAGAGTCCTAGCAACCAAATTGTTAGACGTTTCATAAGTTCGTCAAACTTGTACAAAGCTCATTGAGACACTTATAAGCACTCATGTTTCATGAAACTTAGTTTAGAGTCCTAGAAACCGCGTTGTTAGATGTTTCATAAGATTGTTGAACTTGTACAAAGCTCATTGAGACACTTATAAGCACTCATGTTGCATGAAACTTGGTTTAGAGTCCTAGAAACGAGTTGTTAGATGTTTCATAAGTTCGTCAAACTTGTACAAAGCTCATTGAGACACTTATAAGAACTCATGTTGAAAGAAACTTGGTTTAGAGTCCTAGAAACGCGTTGTTAGACGTTTCATAAGTTCGTAAAACTAGTACAAACCTCATTGAGACACTTATAAGCACTCATGTTGAATGAAACTTGGTTTAGAGTTCGAGAAACGTGTTGTTAGATGTTTCATAAGTTCGTAAAACTTATACAAAGCTCATTGAGACACTTATAAGCACTCATGTTGTATGAATCTTGGTTTAGAGTCTTAGAAACGCATTGTTAAATGTTTCATAAGTTCGTCAAACTAGTACAAAGCTCATTGAGACACTTATAAGCACTCATGTTGCATGAAACTTGGTTTAGAGTTCTAAAAACGCGTTGTTAGATGTTTCATAAGTTCGTCAAACTAGTACAAAGCTCATTGAGACACTTATAAGCACTCATGTTGCATGAAACTTGGTTTAGAGTCTTAGAAACCGCGTTATTAGATGTTTCATAAGTTCTTCAAACTAGTACAAAGCTCATTGACACACTTATAAGCACTCATGTTGCATGAAACTTGGTTTAGATTCCTAGAAACCGCGTTGTTAGATGTTTCATAAGTTCGTCAAACTAGTACAAAGCTCATTGAGACACTTATAAGCACTCATGTTGAATGAAACTTGGTTTAGAGTCCTAGAAATGTGCTGTTAGATGTTTCATAAGTTCATCAAACTAGTACAAAGCTCATTGAGACATTTATAAGCACTCATGTTGGATGAAACTTGGTTTAGAGTCCTAGGAACGCGTTGTTAGATGTTTCATAAGTTCGTCAAACTTGTACAAAGCTCATTGAGACGCTTATAAGCACTCATGTTGAATGAAACTTGGTTTAGAGTCCTAGAAATCGCATTGTTAGATGTTTCATAAGTTTTTTAAACTTGTACAAATCTCATTGAGACACTTATAAGCACTCATGTCTCATTAAACTTGGTTTAGAGTCTTAGAAATCGCGTTGTTAGATGTTTCATTAGTTTGTCAAACGAGTACAAAGCTCATTGAGACACTTATAAGCACTCATGTTGCATGAAACTTCGTTTAGAGTCTTAGAAACCGCGTTGTTAGATGTTTCATAAGTTCGCCAAACTAGTACAAAGCTCATTGAGACACATATAAGCACTCATGTTGCATGAAACTTGGTTTAGAGAACTAGAAACGCGTTGTTCGATGTTTCATAAGTTCGTCAAAGTAGTACAAAGCTCATTGAGACACTTATAAGCACTCATGTTGCATGAAACTTGGTTTAGAGTCCTAGAAACGCGTTGTTAGACGTTTCATAAGTTCGTAAAACTAGTACATAGCTCATTGAGACACTTATAAGCACTCATGTTGAATGAAACTTGGTTTAGAGTCCTAGAAACGCGTTGTTAGATGTTTCATAAGTTCGTAAAACTTGTACAAAGCTCATTGAGACACTTATAAGCACTCATGTGGATTGAAAGTTGGTTTAGAGTCCTAGAAACGCGTTGTTAGATGTTTCATAAGTTTGTCAAACTAGTACAAAGCTCATTGAGACAATTATAAGCACTCATGTTGCATGAAACTTGGTTTAGAGCCCTAGAAACGCGTTGTTCGATGTTTCATAAGTTCGTCAAACTAGTACAAAGCTCATTGAGACACTTATAAGCACCCATGTTGCATGAAACTTGGTTTAAAGTCCTAGAAACTGCGTTGTTAGATGTTTCATAAGTTCGTCAAACTAGTACAAAGCTCATTGAGACACTTATATATACTCATGTTGCATGAAACTTGGTTTAGATTCCTAGAAACCGCGTTGTTAGATGTTTCATAAGTTCGTCAAACTAGTACAAAGTTCATTGAGACACTTATAAGCACTCATGTTGAATGAAACTTGGTTTAGAGTCCTAGCAACCAAATTGTTAGACGTTTCATAAGTTCGTCAAACTTGTACAAAGCTCATTGAGACACTTATAAGCACTCATGTTGCATGAAACTTAGTTTAGAGTCCTAGAATCGCGTTGTTAGATGTTTCATAAGTTTGTTGAACTTGTACAAAGCTCATTGAGACACTTATAAGCACTCATGTTGCATGAAACTTGGTTTAGAGTCCTAGAAACGAGTTGTTAGATGTTTCATAAGTTCGTCAAACTTGTACAAATATCATTGAGACACTTATAAGCACTCATGTTGCATGAAACTTGGTGTAGAGTCCTAGAAACGAGTTGTTAGATGTTTCATAAGTTCGTCAAACTAGTACAAAGCTCATTGAGACACTTATAAGCACTCATGTTGCATGACACTTCGTTTAGAGTCTTAGAAACCGCTTTGTTAAATGTTTCATAAGTTCGTCAAACTTGTACAAAGCTCATTGAGACACTTATAAGCACTCATGTTGCATAAAACTTGGTTTAGAGTCCTAGAAACGCATTGTTAGATGTTTCATAAGTTCGTCGAACTAGTAAAAAGCTCATTGAGACACTTATAAGCACTCATGTTGCATGAAACTTGGTTTAGAGTCCTAGAAACGCGTTGTTAGATGTTTCATTAGTTCGTCAAACTTGTACAAAGTTCATTGAGACACTTATAAGAACTCATGTTGAAAGAAACTTGGTTTAGAGTCCTAGAAACGCGTTGTTAGATGTTTCATTAGTTCGTCAAACTTGTACAAAGCTCATTGAGACACTTATAAGAAATCATGTTGAAAGAAACTTGGTTTAGAGTCCTAGAAACCGCATTGTTAGATGTTTCATAAGTTCGTCAAACTAGTACAAAGCTCATTGAGACACTTATAAGCACTCATGGTGCATGACACTTCGTTTAGAGTCCGAGAAACACGTTGTTAGATGTTTCATAAGTTCGTCAAACTAGTACAAAGCTCATTGAGACACTTATAAGCACTCATGTTGCATAAAACTTGGTTTAGAGCCTTAGAAACGCGTTGTTAGATGTTTCATAAGTTCGTCAAACTTGTACAAAGTTCAATGAGACACTTAAAAGCACTCATGTTGCATAAAACTTGGTTTAGAGTCCTAGCAACCACATTGTTAGACGTTTCATAAGTTCGTCAAACTTGTACAGAGCTCATTGAGACACTTATAAGCACTCATGTTGCATGAAACTTAGTTTAGAGTCCTAGAAACCGCGATGTTAGATGTTTCATAAGTTCGTAGAACTTGTACAAAGCTCATTGAGACACTTATAAGCACTCATGTTGCATGAAACTTGGTTTAGAGTACTAGAAACCGCGTTGTTAGATGTTTCATAAGTTCGTCAAACTAGTACAAAGCTCATTGAGACACTTATAAGCACTCATGTTGCATGAAACTTGGTTTAGAGTCTTAGAAACCGCATTGTTAGATGTTTCATAAGATCGTAAAACTAGTACAAAGCTCATTGACACACTTATAAGCACTCATGTTGCATGAAACTTGGTCTAGAGTCCTAGAAATGCGTTGTTCGATGTTTCATAAGTTCGTAAAACTTGTACAAAGCTCATTGAGACACTTATAAGCACTCATGTTGAATGAAACTTGGTTTAGAGTCCTAGAAACCGCGTTGTTAGATGTTTCATTAGTTCGTCAAACTTGAACAAAACTCATTGAGACACTTATAAGAACTCATGTTGAAAGAAACTTAGTTTAGAGTCCTAGAAACCGCGTTTTAGATGTTTCATAAGTTCGTCAAACTTGTACAAAGCTCACTGAGACACTTAGAAGCACTCATGTTGCATGAAACTTGGTTTAGAGTCCTAGAAACCGCGTTGTTAGATGTTTCATAAGTTCGTCAAACTAGTACAAAGCTCATTGAGACACTTATAAGAACTCATGTTGCATGACACTTCGTTTAGAGTCTTAGAAACTGTTGAGGATAAATTGTCAAGGATCAAGATACATCAAGAAGGGGAAAAGTATAGTTGAGGCGTGTAGTAGACTACATCACAATGTAGTGAATACATATAGTCGACTATATGACAATGTAGTCGACTATTGTAGCCGTTACAGCTATAGTCGACTATATGACAATGTAGTCGACTATTGTAGCCGTTAGAGATATGGACCAATGGACAAAGGAGTGTTCCCTTTTGAATTCTAGCCGTTGGAGACTTCTCTTGTTGCTCTTTTCTTTATATACTCTTGCTAGACTCTTGTAAAACCTTCAAGGAATTAATTCCTCATATACTTATCAATAAAGGCTGAATCTTTTCCACAATAATTCTCTTAATTCTTCCTTAATCTCTTCTTAATCCACTCTAGACTTTCACAAATCATCATGGTATCAGAGCGTAATAGCTCCTAATCTCCCTATTCCGCAAATCTTTTCTTGTTTTTGAGCACTCACAAAGCTCAAAAGCATTCGGTGTTCTTCCTTTAAGCATCACAAAGCTTAAAGTTTCCACCTTTCTTCTTAAATCTTTTTACTTGAAGCATCACAAAGCTTAAAGTCATCATCTTTGAATCTCAACCATACTCAAGACATCATGGAAGACACTCAAGTTTCGATCTATCAAGGCTCCAAGTTTGGTTTGCCCTCGGTGATTCTTAAAGGAAACAACTATCTTCTTTGGAGTCGGACTATCAAGACCGCTCTTGGAGGCCGAGGACTTTTGAAGCACATCACCAAGACCCAAGACCCAATCAACCCGGATAGATCTCTTGGTGATGAAGACTTGACCGAGGAGGAAGAGAAATGGTTCCAAGAAGATCAACGAGTGCTAGGGATCATACAACACACTCTAGATCCGGCGATTCTTGAGGCTTAATCCTATTGTGAGACGGCTAAGGAGCTTTGGGATACACTCAAGAACATCTATGGGAATGTATCCAATCTAAGCCGAGTGTATGAGGTAAAGAAAGCTCTCAACAATCTCACTCAAGAAGATATTGAACTCACCACCCACTATGGAAAGTTCAGAGCTTTATGGGCGGAGCTAGAGATTGCTAAGGCCGAGCTCGATAGATGTGAAGGTGATTAACGAGAGGAAGGAGCAAGACAAAGTCTTTGGACTTCTCTTGACTCTTAACTCGAGTTATAAGGACCTCATCAAACATCTCTTAAGAGCCGACACTCTCCCATCTCTAGACTTCGTTGTCTCTCAACTCCAAAGAGAACAAGAAGGCGATGAGCTATTCGGTAAGAAGGAGATTGTCTTAGCCAACAAAGCCATCCTCAAGCCGCGTGAAGAAAGAAGGTCAATGGTGTGTGAACATTGCAAGAAGAGAGGGCATGTGAAGGACAAGTGCTGGATCCTCCATCCCCATCTCAAACCAAGCAAGTTCTCGGAGTCCAAGGCCAATCTCACTCAAGAGGACTCGGCTAATGGAGCAAGCACTTCTAGCCAAGGCAAAGATGAAGAAGCATTAGCCGTGGTCCCTTTCACCGATGAGTATGTCCGGAAGTCGGATCTTGAAGCACTCATCAAGGCCCTAAAGGGGTCCGGTATTGCTTCGTATTCCCTAAATGCTATTAAGATAGACAATGATCATAGGATAGTCAAGCCAATAGTAGTAGACTCGGGTGCCTCTCACCATATGATTAGTAATGAGAATCTTATGAGAAATGTTAAACCGGCCTTAGGTAATGTCATTGTTACTAATGGAAGTAAAGTAACGATAAAAGGACTAGGAGATCTTAGGTTGTTTGATAGAGATAGGAAAGCCCTTTATATGCCTAGTTTCACTTCTAATCTTTTATCGGTAAAACGAATAGCTAATGAATTGAATTGCAACGTTGTGTTTGGACCTAATGGTGTAACATTTCAGGATATTGACTCAAAGAAGATCATTGGTAGAGGGAGCACCAAGGGAGATCTATATGTGCTTGATACAAATCCGAAAAGCTCTCATCTTTCTTTTGCTTTTAAAACCGTTTTATCCGAGGCTAATAATGTTATTTGGCATGCTAGATTAGGCCACCCTAACTCTAAAGCTCTTAAGCTTATGTTGCCTCTTGTTTCTTTTGATAATAATCTTTGTGAATCTTGCATCCTTGGTAAACATTGTAGAACCGTTTTCTCAAAGTCTTTAAAAGTTTATGAACATTGTTTTGAGTTAATCCATTCGGATGTATGGACTTCTCCGTGCGTTTCTAGAGAAAACCACAAGTACTTTGTTACTTTCATAGATGAGAAGTCCAAATTCACATGGTTAACTCTTATTTCCTCTAAGGATAGAGTCTTAGACGCTTTTAAAAACTTTCAAACCTATTTATCTAACCAATACAATGCCAAGATAAAATGTTTTAGGTCGGTCAATGGGGGAGAATACATGGGCCAAATGTTCAAAGATCACTTAGCAAAGCATGGGATACTTCATCAAACAAGTTGCCCATACACACCACAACAAAACGGAGTAGCCGAGAGGAAGAATAGGCACCTTATGGAAGTAGCAAGATCAATGATGTTTCATACCAATGTCCCAAAAAGATTTTGGGGAGACGCGGTGACATCGGCTTGCTACCTCATTAATAGAACTCCTACTCAAATTCTCAATAACTTATCTCCATTTGAAGTTCTAAACAATTATAAACCTTTTATCTCTCACTTACGCGTGTTTGGGTGTGTTTGCTTTGTATTGATTCCAGGGGCACAAAGGAGTAAGCTAGATGCAAAGAGCCTAAAAGGAATGCTCATCGGCTATTCCACAACTCAAAAGGGTTATAAGTGTTATATACCCGAAAGAAGAAGGGTAATAGTCTCTAGAGATGTGAAGTTTCTTGAAGGACAAGGCTACTATGAAGAGAAGAATTGGGAGAGCATCAAGAACCTATCCACTCCTTCTCAAGATAGAGCCGCAAACCTCAAGAGACTTATGGAGGATCTCGGATTAAACCTCGGTGATGATAATGATGGTGAAGTACCATCAAATCCCCAAGAACTTTATCTTGATCATGAGGGGGAGAATGAAGAAGAATCGGCTATGAATGATCAAGAGGATCATGTAGTACAAGATTCATCTCAAACTCAAGCTCAAGCCGATCCGGTTCATGATCAAGATGATCATAGAGAAGATACGGTTCAAGAGAATCAACAAGAAGGTGTAAATGAAGAAGTAGTGCAACATCCTCTACGGAGAAGCACTAGAATCAAGCACCCCCCCCCCCCATCCAATTGGGTCAATACTCGAGTCTACTTCAACAATAAAGTCGTAGCACATCCAATCCACGCCGTATGCAATATGGTATCCTTTCCTCAAGAGCATCAAGTATTTATGGCTAGCATTGATGAGAATTGGATACCTAAGACGTATGAAGAAGCTATGGAACATGAAGTATGGTTTCAAGCCATAGACCAAGAAGACAAAGCCATGGAGCTTAATGACACTTGGTATGAGACCGACTTACCCAAAGGCAAGAGGACGGTTAGCTCTCGGTATGTCTTTACTATCAAGTACAAGAGTAACGGAGAGATAGAAAGACACAAGGCTCGACTAGTGGCAAGGGGTTTTACTCAAACCTATGGTGAGGATTATCTTGAGACCTTTCCTCCGGTTGTTAAGCTTCACACGGTGAGTGTTATCTTCTCTATTTCCACAAACCTTGAATGGGATCTGTGGCAAATGGATGTCAAGAATGCATTCTTACAAGGTGAATTAGAGGATGAAGTGTACATGACTCCTCCTCCGGGTATCAAAGACAAGATCACTCCGGGTAAAGTGCTTAGATTGAAGAAGGCTATCTATGGTTTAAAGCAATCACCACGGGCTTGGTATCACAAGCTTAGTACCACTCTTCTCAACAAAGGATTCAAGAAATCTGAATCCGACCATACTCTCTTCACAAGCAAACGCCGAACGGGTATAGTAGTCATCCTTGTGTATGTTGATGATATCATCATCACCGGGGATGACAAGGTAAGGATTGAGGCTACCAAAGCTCATCTCAAATCTGTTTTTGACATTAAAGATCTCGGAGAGCTTAAGTACTTCCTTGGTATTGAAGTGTGTAGGTCTAAAGACGGTCTATTCCTATCCCAAAGGAAGTATACTCTTGATTTACTTATTGAAACAGGAAAGCTTGGAGCTAAACCCGTAAAGACACCCTTGGAGGAGAACTACAAAGATATCCGTAAGGGGGAGCTTGAAGACAAGCCATACAAGGATCCAAAGCAATATAGGAGACTTGTTGGTAAGCTCATATACTTGACTATAACTCGGCCTGACATTTGTTTTGCCGTGAACCAGGTCTCACAACACATGCAATCACCGAAGAATCACCATTGGAACTTGGTGTATAGAGTGCTAAGGTATCTCAAAGGAGCTCCCGGACAAGGCATTTGGATGGGATGCAACAAGAACACGGAGATAGTGGGCTATTGTGATGCGGATTGGGCCGGTGATAGAGGGGATAGAAGATCCACAACCGGCTATTGCACTTTTATTGGAGGCAATCTTGTCACTTGGAAAGGCAAGAAGCAAAAGGTCGTCTCATGCTCCACAACCGAGTCCGAGTACCGAGCCATGAGGAAGTTGACTCAAGAGCTCATTTGGCTTAGAGGATTGGTCACGGATCTTGGTATTCAAGTCAATGGACCAATGACTATGCACGCCGACAACAAGTCTGCAATCAACTTAGCATCAAACTCCGTGTTTCATGAGAGGACAAAGCACATTGAGAGAGATTGCCATAAAGTTCGAGAAGCAATGGTCAAGAGAATCATCCTTCCATGTTTCACCAAGAGTGAAGACCAATTGGCGGACATTTTTACAAAGGCAACAAGAACCAAGGTTTGTGAGTTCATCCACTCAAAGATGGGACTCACGAATCTCATCAAACAATGAGAAAACCCCTAACCGAAGAGACTAGCACTAGTAAAAAAACTGCCCATACCCACGAAAAAGCCACGAAAATTTTCGTGGGTATGGGATAAAAGCCACGAAATGCCACGGAAACCCACGGTGAACAGTAATTTACTACCCACGAAAATTTTCGTGGCTTTTTCGAGCTACCCACGAATTACCCACGAAAATTTTCGTGGGTTTTGAGCTATCCACGGAAAAGCCACGAAAATTTTCGTGGGTATTGTTCTACCCACGACTACACACGTAAATTTTCGTGGGTAGCTTGAAACCCACGAAAATTTTCGTGGGTAGATTGAAACCCACGAATTACCCACGAAAATTTTCGTGGGTCCTTTGAAACCCACGAATTACCCACGAAAATTTTCGTGGGTAGCGAGAAAAATACTTGTAACTCTAATTTCTTCGTGTGTACAAAAAACCCAATATTAATATGTTTTTGTTCACTATTTTCATGAGTTTTTTCACTATTTTCATGATTTTGTTCACTACTTTTTTAGGTTTGCTACATTTATAAACATATAATAACGCGTTATTTGTTAATTAAACGTTATTATTCATTACTCATATAATAAATATCACATTACATAACAACATTATTTTAAACGCGTACAAAAGATGGAAGGAAAATAGTAAACATTAAAGCGACATAAAGAGTTCGGTGTTGAACGCGATCATTATTTGTAAACATTGACGAATTGAATGTTTATTCATCGTCGATTCGGAACTATTTCGTACTCGTAACCGGTTCCTTCATCGCTTCACTGGTGTAGATGTTACAGTTGGTTCGTACCCAGCGATCATCGAATTAGCCCCAATTATCTGTTTAAAAACATATTTTAGTTTGTACTTATAAGTATATATATACTAATTAACAACCTTAAGGAGAACATACCTTGACAACGTTTCGCTCAGTGATGTTGAGTTACTTAGAATTCATGTTGAATCGGGTTACAGATACATTTTTTAGAATGACAACTGCACCTACACCAGTATTGACTCTGTATTCTTCATTGTTTAAGATGTTATGGTGCATGGTTCCCTCGATTATTCCAGACGGATCTTTTAAGGTTACTAGAAGGTCTCCTTGGCCATTGGGGGACGCATTGGAAAGCATAGCGACAACCTGAAAAAATGATTACTTATAAGAAACATTATATTTTTATTTTAAATGAAATAATATTGGTAGACAAAGGAAACCTTTTTCACTTTGACAACCGCGAACGAGGGCATTGTATTTCTGCAATTTGGGTCCAAAAAGGTGTGGTCCTATGGTTATGAGTACCTATATATATTATGAATGATATAGTTAGTCATCTACAATTATTAGTATAATGGTAAAAATTTCATTTTCGTGTATACCTTCGCGCAACATGTAATCGATAGTAGAAGTCCACCGAGGACTACTAAAATCATGGTCTCCCTTTTGTGGCTCATTGATGACCTCACGAATGAAATCTTGTGTTGGGCGTGCTTGAGAACTTTCACCTCGCAACACCTTTCCATCGTGAACCCTCTTGCGAAACAGTCCGCGCTGTATGGGCTGGGCAGGTCCCGATATAAGGCCTGTTTGGATTTCAGCTCGTTGTGATGGTTGAAGTGAAATTATTGGTTCAACATCAATAACATATAAGTTATCGTATGGAGGGCTAGAAGGAACACAATTTGCCATGATGAAATATGTTTTTGTGTTATGTTTTTCTGTTAAATTACCTCGATTTATATAGACAAAACGATGTACATCGTTGGGAGCACGAAAAAGCACAAAAATTTTCGTGGCTTATTCGTGGGTAGTAAATTACTGTTCATCGTGGCTTTTCGTGGCATTTCGTGGTTATATATGTCGGCCACAATATGGTGATTTGAGTTGTCGACATTAAATGACAAACGAAAATTTTGCCACCAGACGGTGATTTGACATGTCGATATTAAATTGCAAACGCAATTTCGGCCACGAGATGGTGATTTAATGCATTGCGTAAAATTATTCAACTCATTTCAATAATCACGGGTGTTTTACACAGAGGTATCCGTTTCAACTTATTAGAAAAAAACAAATAATATTCCACATATTCTAATCCACAACATATTTTAACAAAGACGGAAATTATATTACATAATATATTACAAATTTCATGATCACATTGATACACAATTTTTATTTATCATCGGAAGATGAATCAACTTCCGAACATTCGTTTTCAGTTAGCTCATTATCGGATGTGTACATATCGTTTGTATGTTGATCGGGTAAATCATCATAATTGTCCCTGTCTTCAACATTTAGTGTTTCGACCCTTAGGAGCCCTGAAGGTGCAACAGTAGTATTCCTAGAATCCTCTTGAAAGGCTTGTTGTAAAATATGAGTAGCATTTCTTACACCTCTGGGTACCACTTTCGTACAAGCTAACCATTCCGTCCCATGCCTCCTACTAACCTTTGGATATGATACGTAACAAACTTGGTCACACTGTTCAGGAGTAATGAACGGATCATATTGTCGATATTGTTTGTCTGCAGCAACATCCACTAGTCCCGAACGACTGATACGCATTCCACTTCCGCTAGTGATGTCATACCAAAAACATTTGAAGATAACCACCTTCAATCCGCCACCGCCACCGTACTCAAACAATCTGATGTCGTCCACTATACCATAATATTCCGTATCAGTCGTTCCCTTAACGCAAACACCGAAATTCTGAGTCTTTTTGTTTGCATTCCTACTAAATGTACGGAATAAGAACCCTCTTGTTGCATACGATGGCCATGATGTGTAAGCACGAGCTGGACCTTGTACAAAATCAACGAGCCATCTGCGGCATAATTTCTGCCATCCTTTGATTATTAACACGTAAAAAAATAAATGCATTAATTTAACATTATTAAAAAAAGGAAGTCATTAAAAAATCACTTACATAATCTTTGCACCAGCTTGCGAAGTTATTGTCTTTCAACAATTGTAGGTTAGAAGCAGACAATGCCGGATATGTAGCTCGCATGAAATCTTCAAACATCCTATGTATACAATTTATATAATTTAAAAATAATTATAATTAATTAGTGAATAATTATAACTCGGATAATCATACCTTTCATATTGTGCTAACTCTGGACAATTATTTATTAGAAATGTTTGCAAAACATTATACTCTTCGTCTGATATCCATCCCTTTGAAGATTTACCAATGAACCTTCCTTTTTGTTTGAACAATGTTGGGACATCGTCAAAGGCGTAGAGGTAAATGTTTTCACCATGCCATCCTTCATTACCTCGAGGGATTGGTTTCCCAAGCCAATGGGTAGCTAGCGCAGATATTTCTTCTTAAACACAATGCTCGACGATAGACCCTCTGATTTGTGCTTTGTTCCTAACCATTTTTTTAAGTGGTACATGTACCGCTCAAATGGATACATCCACCTATATTGTACCGGTCCACCTAAGATTGCCTCGTCCGGAAGGTGTACAAGTAGATGCTCCATGACATCAAAAAACGAAGGTGGAAATATCTTCTCCAGGTTGCATAATTTGACAACTATATTATCCTTCATTGTTTGAACATCTTGTTCTTTTAATGATGGGGCAGCAATGTCTCGGAAAAACAAAGCGATTTCTGTGTAATAAAAATAACAACACAATTTTTATGACAAAATTATTAATTTATATATTTGTATGATAACAAATTAAAATACATACCTGAAATCGCTACGTGTACCGACTTTGGCAAAAGTTCCATCAAAGCGAAAGGTAGAAGTCTTTCCATTATTACATGACAGTCATGGCTTTTGAGTCCAGAAAGAGTATCATTAATTTCGTTCACACATCTACCAAAGTTGGAAGCATACCCGTCGGGAAAACGAATATCTTTCTTCAACCAAGATAAAACTTCTTTTTCGCTTCCTTTGACATGCGAAATATCGGCACCGGAGCAATTCCAGTTGAAGTAAGTTCCAACGCTCTACGGTTGCATATTATCGCCATATCTAGCCTAGATTTTATATTATCTTTTGTTTTCCCCGGGACGTTCAAGATAGTTTTTGTAATATTATCAAAGAAATTTTTCTCAATATGCATAAAATCTAGGTTGTGTCTAAGCAATAGATTCTCCCAATAGGGCAAAGACCAGAAAATTGATTTTTTGTACCAATTATGATATTGACCATAACCATTTACCGTTTTAGAAGGGTCATTGTGTCCGTTGCCACCACACTCGACACTCATTTGGAGACCTTCTATATGGTTCATGGAGTGCAATATTTCTCTTCCACTACGCCATAAAGGTGGTTGATCTTCGACTTCCTTAGACTTAGTGAACGCAACTCCATTCCGCCTGTACGGGTGATCTTTCTTCAGAAACTTACGGTGACAATCAAACCAACAGTGTTTGCGACTATTCGATAACCAGAACGAATTAGTTGAATCCATACAGTATGGACATGCCAGTCGTCCGTGAGTCATCCACCCGGATAACATCCCGTAAGCTGGGAAATCACTAATCGTCCACATAAGCGTCGCTTTCATCTTAAACGAACTGTGTGATGATATATCGTAGACGTCTGCGCCGTGCATCCACAGTTGTTGAAGTTTGTCGATTAAAGGTTGAAGGTACACATCTAGACTTTTTTTCGGGTGTGTTGGACCGGGAACCAAAATCGAGAGAAATAAAAACTCCCGGTTCATACATAAACCAGGAGATAGATTGTATGGTGTCACTATCACCGGCCATATCGAGTGTGCTTGCCCACTCATGCCGAGTGGATTAAAACCATCTGTTGACAAGCCAAGGTAGATGTTTCTTGGTTCGGAAGCAAACCCCGGATAAACGCTCTGGAAATGTTTCCACGCGGCCCCGTCTGATGGATGGATCATTTCGCCTTCAACATTAATATGATCGGCGTGCCAACGCATATGTCCCGCAGTTGATTGACATTGGTATAATCTTTTCAAACGATCGGTAATGGGAAGATAAAACATTCGCTGTTTTGGAATCTTTTTCCCATGACCATTCCACGGATGATATCGTTCACTAAGACAAAACCGACACTGATCGAGCGTCGCATCTTCTCCCCGCCAAAATAACATGCAATTGTTCTCGCATACATCAATTTTATGAACAGGTAAGCCTAGGGTCTTTGTAATTTTTTTGGTTTCGTAGTACGACTCTGGAGCAGTATTCGGGCTTGGTAGAATCCTTTTGATAGTACTAGCAATGTCGTCTACAACATCCGCTGATATATTGTGCTCCGTCTTCCAACGTAGAATACATGATGCCAAATATAATTTTGAATTCTCCGTTTCGCAACCTTCGTATAAAGGTTGATTAACTTCCATGAATGCTTCATATGACTTGTCTACGCCTACCGGAATTTCGACTTCTTCACTATATCGCTGCTCTTGCATCTCTGGAATATCATTAACATCTTCGAATGCTTCATGAAATGTTTCGTGTACATCAACATGAGGATCATGATAACGTTCACGGTTGGCTCTTCCATCAAATTGTGTTCCAGCAGAGGATTCTCCCCGTAACCATAAAAGATTCTCCATGATTACTCCAAACATAATAATTGCCTTTGAATCCAACCGTGTAAAGATGACGGGTCACCACCGTTGCTGTTTGTTGGTTTACATTCTTGCATCGGGCACATGGACAAAGGAGTTTCCCGGTTGCCTGAAATGATGGTTGCTGACAAGCAAATTCCATGAACACGTTAATCCCATGACAAAATTCTTCAGTGACAGTATTTGTTGATGGATCAATTCGGAGATCCATCCATCTCCTAGAATGGTTTGAGAAAGACATAACTAATTTTTAAATGATTTGGAATACTAGTGTAATGTGTTACAAATTATGAACAAATAGACAATGTCTTTATAATACTCTTACCCACGAAAAATTTCATGGCTTTTTCGTGGGTATATATTCCACTTGCAAATCTGATACTACATATGAAGTGACAATTCATTTGAAATGACAACTCTTACCCACGAAAAATTTCATTGGTTTTTCGTGGGTACATATGAAAAGACATATCTCTGAAAACCCACTGCGAAAAGTAAACTCCCACCCACGAAAAATTTCATGGCTTTTTCGTGGGTATATATGCCACTTGCAAATCTGATACTATATATGAAGTGACAATTCATTTGAAATGACAACTCCTACCCACGAAAATTTTCATGGGTTTTTCGTGGGTACATATGAAAAGACATATCTCGAAAACCCACTGCGAAAAGTAAACTCCCCACCCACGAAAAATTTCATGGCTTTTTCGTGGGTACCGCACTACTAACAAAAACTCCACAAAATCTTCGGTAAGTCTATAAATATAGACTTGTTAGAGAAAAATTAGTAAATACAAAACATATAAAATTAACATGTCAAAGAAAAATGTTAATCGCTCAGAGGAAGATAAAATAATAAACACTTTCGTAGAGTCTTTACCATAAACATACACCCATGTTTCTTCCACCATTCACTTCAATAACACAACGAACAAGAGTCATGGTTCTACTTCACGTGCTCCTCCTAAGCCTCGTAAAGGATGCTCTCCAGTCCGAGCTGAAAAAAGTACTGAAAAAACCTACATCGACCGAGGTTGTAGATGATTTCGAGGAACCAGATCTGATTTTCAAATGTCAAAATGACTATTACGGTTGTTGTGACAAACACATGTTAAAATTTGAGCTGGATCATTAAGAAACATGTTTAGTTATTAATGCACCACTACAATAAGTGCATATATGCATGAATTTTATGTTTGCTTTTATTAATAATGTGTGGGTCATTAACAAACTGTGCATCTTTATGTAACAGTTTTATCTGTAATGCTTTTATTTAAAATATTGTATTAAAGTTTAAAATATCTTATTTTCTACTAGTTGGACAACCAATAGATTCACACATGATTTGACAATTCATATATGAATGTATTATCACTATTTGCAAATTATCTTAATTTAACTATAAATACATATGATGGTTTCTTTATATCTTAAACATATATCAAAAAAAAATGTCTTCAAACTCAAATGATGAAAACTCTGAATCATGGGAAACCGAAACTCCGATTGCCGAATTCTACGAAGAGATACCAACTTACTCATGGGAAAATGAAACTCTGTCACCAATCTATGATAATAAACCAGAAGGTCATGTCTTTAACCAGGTCATCGATGATGTTTTCGGTAAGGAAATTGAAGAGCTAGAACCATCTCAATTAAACTCAAATACTTACGGTGGCTGTCCTGTAAGTGAATCATATAGTCAATACTATGATGATGATTTCGCACAAAGACCAGAAAGCTCTAACTTAAATTTAGATCTTGATGCAATCCAAAGGGAATTGTGTGACGATTTAACTGATACATACGGTGAAAGTTCTTCTAAGGGTTGCAAGGATCATTACTATGATGATGATTTTGCCCAAAGACCTGAGAGCCCTGACTTTAATTTAGATCTTGATGCAATTCAAAGGGAATGTGAAGAAGATTTATATTCTCTAGGAAAAAAATTAAAGGGAAAGAAAAGATTCTGATAAGTTTGTATTCTATAATGTTTAAAATGTTTAATATTTTAAATTCTCTAATGCGTCATTTTATAAGTTTTAACAATTTGTAAGTCAAATTATAATATTAAATAAAACATTATGTACTTTTTTTTAAGTATATAAAAGAACCCACGAAAATTTTCGTGTCTTTTTCGTGGGTTTGCGTAGAAAAGCCACGAAAATTTTCGTGGGTTTTTCGTTGGTTTACCGTACCCACGAAAATTTTCGTGGCTTTTTAAGGTACCCACGAAAATTTTCGTGGCTTTTTCGTGGGTACTTCGTCTTCTTCACAAACCTAATTTACGCCGCTGCTTCGTTATTTTCGGCGATTTTGGTGGCTTTTGCGGCGATTTCCGGCGATTTCAAGCGATTTTCAGGCAAAACTCCAGCAAAACTCAGGTTTAACTTATATATATATGTTAATTTGGTAGTTTGATTTTAGTTTTTGATCTTGTTGTATTGTGTTGTTCATAGATCTTGTTGTTCATGGATCTTGTTGTTTATGTTAATAAAAAAAAAATCATGGATCTTGTTGTTGATTATGTTGTTTTAACATTATATATATACAAGATCTTCATTATATTTGATTATATATATACAAAATTCATGGATCTTGTTGATTATATATGATGAATATCAACAAGCTCCATGAATATCTTAAGATCCATGAATTTTTATATTTTTTATATTTTTTTTCCTAATATAAAAAATATAAAAAATTAAAAATATTATGATGATTATCTTATGATCCATGAATTTTATGATCTTATGATGATTATCTTAAGATCCATGAATTTTTATATTTTTTATATTTTTTTTCCTAATATAAAAAATATACAAAATTAATGTTGTTGATTATATTTGATTTAGATCTTGTTGTTTAGAACTTGTACTTTTATTAAATCTTGTAGTTTGATTAGGTTATCAATGTTTTTCGTGGGTAATTTCATAAACCACGAAAAACCCACGAAATTTTTCGTGGCAATTTACCCACGAAAATTTTCGTGGGTATTTCGTGGCTAATTTCCCAGGTAATTATTCGTGGCTTTTTCGAAAAAGCCACTAAAATTTTCGTGGGTATGCTACCCACGAAAAAGCCACGAAAATTTTCGTGGGTATCATACCCACGAAAAAGCCACGAAAATTTCTACCTACGACGCTATACCCACGAAAATTTTTCGTGGCTTTTCGTGGCTTACCCACGAAAAAACAGACAAAAAACCCACGAAAATTTTGGTGGGTATCCTGATTTTTTTTACTAGTGTAGTACTCTTTTCCCTTAGCAAGTTTTTTTTTTATCCCAAGTGGTTTTACTTGCAAGGTTTTAATGAGGCTAGTCACGAGGTTCCAAGTCTAGCCATTCCATTCAGCTAGACTTGAGGGGGAGTGTTGAGGATAAATTGTCAAGGATCAAGATACATCAAGAAGGGGAAAAGTATAGTTGAGGCGTGTCGTAGACTACATCACAATGTAGTGAATACATATAGTCGACTATATGACAATGTAGTCGACTATTGTAGCCATTAGAGCTATAGTCGATTATATGACAATGTAGTCGACTATTGTAGCCGTTAGAGATATGGACCAATGGACAAAGGAGTTTTCCCTTTTGAATTCTAGCCATTGGAGACTTCTCTTGTTGCTCTTTTCTTTATATACTCTTGATAGACTCTTGTAAAACCTTCAAGGAATTAATTCCTCATATACTTATCAATAAAGGCTGAATCTTTTCCACAATAATTCTCTTAATTCTTCCTTAATCTCTTCTTAATCCACTCTAAAATTTCACAAATCATCAGAAACAACGTTTTAGATGTTTCATAAGTTCGTCAAACTTGTACAAAGCTCACTGAGACACTTATAAGCAGTCATGTTGCATGACACTTCGTTTAGAGTCTTAGAAACCGCATTATTAGATGTTTCATAAGTTCGTCAAACTTGTACAAAGCTCATTGAGACACTTCTAAGCACTCATGTTGCATAAAACTTGGTTTAGAGTCCTAGAAACGCATTGTTAGATGGTTCATAAGTTCGTCAAACTTGTACAAAGCTCATTGAGACACTTATAAGCACTCATGTTGCATAAAACCTTGTTTAGAGTCCTATCAACCACATTGTTAGACGTTTCATAAGTTCGTCAAACTTGTACAAAGCTCATTGAGACACTTATAAGCACTCATGTTGCATGAAACTTAGTTTAGAGTCCTAGAAACCGCGTTGTTAGATGTTTCGAAGTTCGTAGAACTTGTACAAAGCTCATTGAGACACTTATAAGAACTCATGTTGCATGACACTTCGTTTAGAGTCTTAGAAACCGCGTTTTAGATGTTTCATAAGTTCGTCAAACTTGTACAAAGCTCACCCGACACACTTATAAGCACTCATGTTGCATGAAACTTGGTTTAGAGTCCTAGAAACCGCGTTGTTAGATGTTTCATAAGTTCGTCGAACTTGTAAAAAGCTCATTGAGACACTTATAAGCACTCATGTTGCATGAAACATGGTTTAGAGTCCTAGAAACGCGTTGTTAGATGTTTCATTAGTTCGTCAAACTTGTACAAAGTTCATAGAGACACTTATAAGAACTCATGTTGAAAGAAACTTGGTTTAGAGTCCTAGAAACGCGTTGTTAGATGTTTCATTAGTTGGTCAAACTTGTACAAAGCTCATTGGGACACTTATAAGAACTCATGTTGAAAGAAACTTGGTTTAGAGTCCTAGAAACCGCATTGTTAGATGTTTCATAAGTTCGTCAAACTAGTACAAAGCTCATTGAGACACTTATAAGCACTCATGGTGCATGAAACTTCGTTTAGAGTCCTAGAAACCGCGTTGTTAGATGTTTCGGAAGTTTGTCAAACTAGTACAAACTCATTGAGACACATATAAGCACTCATGTTGCATGAAACTTGGTTTAGAGTCCTAGAAACGCGTTGTTAGATATTTCATAAGTTCATCAAACTAGTACAAAGCTCATTGAGACACTTATAAGCACTCATTTTGCATGAAACTTGGTTTAGAGTCCTAGAAACGCGTTGTTAGACGTTTCATAAGTTCGTAAAACTAGTACAAAGCTCATTGAGACACTTATAAGCACTCATGTGGAATGAAACTTGGTTTAGAGTCCCAGAAACGCGTTGTTAGATGTTTCATAAGTTTGTCAAACTAGTACAAAGCTCATTGAGACAATTATAAGCACTCATGTTGCATGAAACTTGGTTTAGAGCCCTAGAAACGCGTTGTTCGATGTTTCATAAGTTCGTCAAACTAGTACAAAGCTCATTGATACACTTATAAGCACCCATGTTGCATGAAACTTGGTTTAGAGTCCTAGAAACTGCGTTGTTAGATGTTTCATAAGTTCGTCAAACTAGTACAAAGCTCATTGAGACACTTATATGCACTCATGTTGCATGAAACTTGGTTTAGATTCCTAGAAACCGTGTTGTTAGATGTTTCATAAGTTCGTCAAACTTGTACAAAGCTCATTGAGACACTTATAAGCACTCATGTTTCATGAAACTTAGTTTAGAGTCCTAGAAACCGCGTTGTTAGATGTTTCATAAGTTTGTTGAACTTGTACAAAGCTCATTGAGACACTTATAAGCACTCATGTTGCATGAAACTTGGTTTAGAGTCCTAGAAACGAGTTGTTAGATGTTTCATAAGTTCGTCAAACTTGTACAAAGCTCATTGAGACACTTATAAGAACTCATGTTGAAAGAAACTTGGTTTAGAGTCCTAGAAACGCGTTGTTAGATGTTTCATTAGTTCGTCAAACTTGTACAAAGCTCATTGAGACACTTATAAGAACTCATGTTGAAAGAAACTTGGTTTAGAGTCCTAGAAACCGCATTGTTAGATGTTTCAGAAGTTCGTCAAACTAGTACAAAGCTCATTGAGACACTTATAAGCACTCATGGTGCATGACACTTCGTTTAGAGTCCGAGAAACACGTTGTTAGATGTTTCATAAGTTCGTCAAACTAGTACAAAGCTCATTGAGACACTTATAAGCACTCATGTTGCATAAAACTTGGTTTAGAGCCTTAGAAACGCGTTGTTAGATGTTTCATAAGTTCGTCAAACTAGTACAAAGCTCATTGAGACACTTATAAGTCTTCATGTTGCATGAAACTTGGTTTAGAGTCCTAGAAACGCGTTGTTAGATGTTTCATAACTTCGTCAAACTAGTACAAATCTCATTGAGACACTTATAAGCACTCATGATGCATGACACTTCGTTTAGAGTCCGAGAAACACGTTGTTAGATGTTTCATAAGTTCGTCAAACTAGTACAAAGCTCATTGAGACACTTATAAGCACTCATGTTGCATAAAACTTGGTTTAGAGCCTTAGAAACGCGTTGTTAGATGTTTCATAAGTTCGTCAAACTTGTACAAAGTTCAATGAGACACTTAAAAGCACTCATTTTGCATAAAACTTGGTTTAGAGTCCTAGAAACCACATTGTTAGACGTTTCATAAGTTCGTCAAACTTGTACAAAGCTCATTGAGACACTTATAAGCACTTATGTTGCATGAAACTTAGTTTAGAGTCCTAGAAACCGCGATGTTAGATGTTTCATAAGTTCGTAGAACTTGTACAAAGCTCATTGAGACACTTATAAGCACTCATGTTGCATGAAACTTGGTTTAGAGTACTAGAAACCGCGTTGTTAGATGTTTCATAAGTTCGTCAAACTAGTACAAAGCTCATTGAGACACTTATAAGCACTCATGTTGCATGAAACTTGGTTTAGAGTCTTAGAAACCGCGTTGTTAGATGTTTCATAAGATCGTAAAACTAGTACAAAGCTCATTGACACACTTATAAGCACTCATGTTGCATGAAACTTGGTTTAGAGTCCTAGAAATGTGTTGTTAGATGTTTCATAAGTTCGTAAAACTTGTACAAAGCTCATTGAGCCACTTATAAGCACTCATGTTGAATGAAACTTGGTTTAGAGTCCTAGAAACCGCGTTGTTAGATGTTTCATTAGTTTGTCAAACTTGAACAAAACTCATTGAGACACTTATAAGAACTCATGTTGAAAGAAACTTATTTTAGACTCCTAGAAACCGCGTTTTAGATGTTTCATAAGTTCGTCAAACTTGTACAAAGCTCACTGAGACACTTATAAGCACTCATGTTGCATGAAACTTGGTTTAGAGTCCTAGAAACCGCGTTGTTAGATGTTTCATAAATTCGTCAAACTAGTACAAAGCTCATTGAATCACTTATAAGCACTCATGTTGCAAAAAACCTTGTTTAGAGTCCTAGCAACCACATTGTTAGACGTTTCATAAGTTCGTCAAACTTGTACAAAGCTCATTGAGACACTTATAAGCACTCATGTTGCATGAAACTTAGTTTAGAGTCCTAGAAACCGCGTTGTTAGATGCTTCAGAAGTTCGTAGAAGTTGTACAAAGCTCATTGAGACACTTATAAGAACTCATGTTGCATGACACTTCGTTTAGAGTCTTAGAAACCGCGTTTTAGATGTTTCATAAGTTCGTCAAACTTGTACAAAGCTCACTGACAGCCTTATAAGCACTCATGTTGCATGAAAATTGGTTTAGAGTCCTAGAAACGCGTTGTTAGATGTTTCATTAGTTCGTCAAACTTGTACAAAGTTCATTGAGACACTTATAAGAACTCATGTTGAAAGAAACTTGGTTTAGAGTCCTAATAACGCGTTGTTAGATGTTTCATTAGTTGGTCAAACTTGTACAAAGCTCATTGGGACACTTATAAGAACTCATGTTGAAAGAAACTTGGTTTAGAGTCGTAGAAACCGCATTGTTAGATGTTTCATAAGTTCGTCAAACTAGTACAAAGCTCATTGAGACACTTATAAGCACTCATGGTGCATGACACTTCGTTTAGAGTCCTAGAAATTGCGTTGTTAGATGTTTCATAAGTTTTTCAAACTTGTACAAAGCTCATTGAGAAACTTATAAGCACTCATGTTGCATTAAACTTGGTTTAGAGTCTTAGAAATTGCGTTGTTAGATGTTTCATAAGTTCGTCAAACCAGTACAAAGCTCATTGAGACACTTATAAGCACTCATGTTTCATGAAATTTCGTTTAGAGTCCTAGAAACCGCGTTGTTAGATGTTTCAGAAGTTCGTCAAACTAGTACAAACTCATTGAGACACATATAAGCACTCATTTTGCATGAAACTTGGTTTAGAGTCCTAGAAACGCGTTGTTAGACGTTTCATAAGTTCGTAAAACTAGTACAAAGCTCATTGAGACACTTATAAGCACTCATTTTGCATGAAACTTGGTTTAGAGTCCTAGAAACGCGTTGTTAGACGTGTCATAAGTTCGTAAAACTAGCACAAAGCTCATTGAGACACTTATAAGCACTCATGTTGAATGAAACTTGGTTTAGAGTCATAGAAACGCGTTGTTAGACGTTTCATAAGTTCGTAAAACTAGTACAAAGCTCATTGAGACGCTTATAAGCACTCATGTTGCATGAAACTTGGTTTAGAGTCCTAGCAACCGCGTTGTTAGATGTTTCATAAGTTCGTCAAACTAGTAAAAAGCTCATTGATACACTTATAAGCACTCATGTTGCATGAAACTTCGTTTAGAGTCTTAGAAACCTTGTTGTTAGATGTTTCATAAGTTCGTCAAACTAGTACAAAGCTCATTGAGACACTTATAAGCACTCATGTTGCATGAAACTTTGTTTAAAGTCCTAGAAACGCGTTGTTAGATGTTTCATAAGTTCGTCAAACTCGTACAAAGATTATTGAGACACTTATAAGCACTCATGTTGTATGAAACGCATTGTTAAATGTTTCATAAGTTCGTCAAACTTGTACAAAGCTCATTGAGACACTTATAAGCACTCATGTTGCATGAAACTTAGTTTAGAGTCTTAGAAACCGCGTTGTTAGATGTTTCATAAGTTCGTCAAACCAGTACAAAGATCATTGAGACACTTAAAAGCACTCATGTTGCATGAAACTTGGTTTAGAGTCCTAGAAACCGCGTTGTTAGTTGTTTCATATGTTCGTCAAACTTGTACAAAGCTCATTGAGACACTTATAATCACTCATGTTGCATGAAACTTTGTTTAGAGTCCTAGAAACGCGTTGTTAGACGTTTCATAAGTTCGTCAAACTAGTACAAAGCTCATTGAGACACTTATAAGCACTCATGTTGCATGAAACTTGGTTTAGAGTCCTAGAAACGCGTTGTTAGATGTTTCATAAGTTCGTCAAACTTGTACAAAGCTCATTGAGACACTTATAAACAGTCATGTTGCATGAAACTTAGTTTAGAGTCCTAGAAACGCGTTGTTAGATGTGGAATGAAACTTTGTTTAGAGTCCTAGAAACGCGTTGTTAGATGTTTCATAAGTTTGTCAAACTAGTACAAAGCTCATTGAGACAGTTATAAGCACTCATGTTGCATGAAACTTGGTTTAGAGTCCTAGAAACCGCGTTGTTAGTTGTTTCATATGTTCGTCAAACTTGTACAAAGCTCATTGAGACACTTATAATCACTCATGTTGCATGAAACTTTGTTTAGAGTCCTAGAAACGCGTTGTTAGACGTTTCATAAGTTCGTCAAACTAGTACAAAGCTCATTGAGACACTTATAAGCACTCATGTTGCATGAAACTTGGTTTAGAGTCCTAGAAACGCGTTGTTAGATGTTTCATAAGTTCGTCAAACTTGTACAAAGCTCATTGAGACACTTATAAACACTCATGTTGCATGAAACTTAGTTTAGAGTCCTAGAAACGCGTTGTTAGATGTTTCATAAGTTCATCAAACTAGTAAAAAGCTCATTGAGACACTTATAAGCACTCATGTTGAATGAAACTTGGTTTAGAGTCCTAGAAACCGCGTTGTTAGATGTTTCATAAGTTTGTCAAACTAGTACAAAGCTCATTGAGACACTTATAAACACTCATGTTGCATGAAACTTCGTTTAGAGTCTTAGAAACCGCATTGTTAAATGTTTCATAAGTTCGTCAAACTAGTACAAAGCTCATTGAGACACTTATAAGCACTCATGTTGTATGAAACTTGATTTAGAGTCCTAGAAACGCGTTGATAGATGTTTCATCAAAGCTCATTTAGACACTTATAAGCACTCATGTTGCATGAAACTTAGTTTAGAGTCCTAGAAACGCGTTGTTAGATGTTTCATAAGTTCGTCAAACTAGTAAAAAGCACATTGAGACACTTATAAGCACTCATGTTGAATGAAACGTCGTTTAGAGTCATAGAAACCACGTTGTTAGATATTTCATAAGTTTTTCAAACTAGTACAAAGCTCATTGAGACACTTATAAGCACTCATGATGAATGAAACTTGGTTTAGAGTCCTAGAAACGCGTTGTTAGATGTTTCATAAGTTCGTCAAACTTGTACAAAGCTCATTTAGACACTTATAAGAGCTCATGTTGCATGAAACTTAGTTTAGAGTCCTAGAAACGCGTTGTTAGATGTTTCATAAGTTCGTCAAACTAGTAAAAACCTCATTGAGACACTTATAAGCACTCATGTTGCATGAAACTTCGTTTAGAGTCTTAGAAACCACGTTGTTAGATATTTCATAAGTTCTTCAAACTAGTACAAAGCTCATTGAGACACTTATAAGCACTCATGTTGCATGAAACTTAGTTTAGAGTCCTAGAAACACGTTGTTAGATGTTTCATAAGTTCGTCAAACTTGTACAAAGCTCATTGAGACAATTATAAGCACTCATGTTGTATGAAACTTGGTTTAGAGTCCTAGAAACGCATTGTTATATGTTTCATAAGTTCGTTAAACTAGTACAAAGCTCAATGAGACACTTATAAGCACTCATGTTGAATCAAAACTTGGTTTAGAGTCCTAGAAACGCGTTGTTTGATGTTTCATAAGGTCGTCAAACTAGTACAAAGCTCATTGAGACACTTATAAGCACTAATGTTGCATGAAACTTTGTTTAGAGTCTTAGAAACCGCATTGTTAAATGTTTCATAAGTTCGTCAAACTAGTACAAAGTTCATTGAAACACTTATAAGCACTCATGTTGTATGAAACTTTGTTTAGAGTCCTAGAAACACGTTGTTAGATGTTTCATTAGTTAGTAAAACTAGTACAAAGCTCATTGAGACACTTATAAGCACTCATGTTGCATGAAACTTGGTTTAGAGTACTAGAAACGCGTTGTTAGATGTTTCATAAGTTTGTCAAACAAGTACAAAGCTCATTGAGACACTTATAAGCACTCATGTTGCATGAAACTTGGTTTAGAGTCTTAGAAACCGCGTTGTTAGATGTTTCATAAGTTCGTCAAACTAGTACAAAGCTCATTGAGACACTTATAAGCACTTATGTTGAATGAAACTTGGTTTAGAGTCCTAGAAACCGCGTTGTTAGATGTTTCATAAGTTTGTCAATCTAGTACAAAGGTCATTGAGACACTTATAAACACTCATGTTGCATGAAACTTCGTTTAGAGTCTTAGAAACCGCATTGTTAAATGTTTCATAAGTTCGTCAAACTAGTACAAAGCTCATTGAGATACTTATAAGCACTCATGTTGTATGAAACTTGATTTAGAGTCCTAGAAACGCGTTGTTAGATGTTTCATAAGTTCGTCAAACTTGTACAAAGCTCATTCAGACACTTATAATCACTCATGTTGCATGAAACTTAGTTTAGAGTCCTAGAAACGCGTTGTTAGATGTTTCATAAGTTCATCAAACTAGTAAAAAGCTCATTGAGACACTTATAAGCACTCATGTTGCATGAAACTTGGTTTAGAGTCCTAGAAATGCTTTGTTAGATGTTTCATAAGTTAGTCAAACTAGTACAAAGCTCATTGAGACGCTTATAAGCACTCATGTTGCATGAAACTTGGTTTAGAGTCCTAGAAACAGCGCTGTTAGATGTTTCATAAGTTCGTCAAACTAGTAAAAAGCTCATTGAGACACTTATAAGCACTCATGTTGCATGAAACTTGGTTTAGAGTCCTAGAAATGCTTTGTTAGATGTTTCATAAGTTTGTCAAACTTGTACAAATCTCATTGAGACGCTTATAAGTACTCATGTTGCATGAAACTTGGTTTAGAGTCCTAGAAACGCGTTGTTAGATGTTTCATAAGTTCGTCAAACTTGTAAAAAGCTCATTGAGACACTTATAAGCACTCATGTTGCATGAAACTTGGCTTAGAGTCCTAGAAACGCGTTGTTAGATATTTCATAAGTTCGTCAAACAAGTACAAACCTCAATGAGACACTTATAAGCACTCATGTTGCATGAAACTTGGTTTAGAGTCCTAGAAATGCGTTGTTCGATGTTTCATAAGTTCGTCAAACTAGTACAAAGCTCATTGAGACACTTATAAGAACTCATGTTGCATGAAACTTATTTTAGAGTCCTAGAAACGCGTTGTTAGATGTTTTATAAGTTCGTCAAACTTGTACAAAGCTCATTGAGACGCTTATAAGCACTCATGTTGCATGAAACTTGGTTTAGAGTCCTAGAAACCGCGTTTACAAGATGTTTCATAAGTTCGTCAAACTTGTACAAAGCTCATTGAGACACTTAAAAGCACTCATGTGGAATGAAACTTGGTTTAGAGTCCTAGAAACCGCGTTGTTAGTTGTTTCATATGTTCGTCAAACTTGTACAAAGCTCATTGAGACACTTATAATCACTCAAGTTGCATGAAACTTTGTTTAGAGTCCTAGAAACGCGTTGTTAGACGTTTCATAAGTTCGTCAAACTAGTACAAAGCTCATTGAGACACTTATAAGCACTCATGTTGCATGAAACTTGGTTTAGAGTCCTAGAAACGCGTTGTTAGATGTTTCATAAGTTCGTCAAACTTGTACAAAGCTCATTGAGACACTTATAAACACTCATGTTGCATGAAACTTAGTTTAGAGTCCTAGAAACGCGTTGTTAGATGTTTCATAAGTTCATCAAACTAGTAAAAAGCTCATTGAGACACTTATAAGCACTCATGTTGAATGAAACTTGGTTTAGAGTCCTAGAAACCGCGTTGTTAGATGTTTCATAAGTTTGTCAAACTAGTACAAAGCTCATTGAGACACTTATAAATACTCATGTTGCATGAAACTTCGTTTAGAGTCTTAGAAACCGCATTGTTAAATGTTTCATAAGTTCGTCAAACTAGTACAAAGCTCATTGAGACACTTATAAGCACTCATGTTGTATGAAACTTGGTTTAGATTCCTAGAAACGCGTTGTTAGATGTTTCATAAGTTCGTCAAACTTGTACAAAGCTCATTTAGACACTTATAAGCACTCATGTTGCATGAAACTTCGTTTAGAGTCTTAGAAACCACGTTGTTAGATATTTCATAAGTTCTTCAAACTAGTACAAAGCTCATTGAGACACTTATAAGCACTCATGATGAATGAAACTTGGTTTAGAGTCTTAGAAACGCGTTGTTAGATGTTTCATAAGTTCGTCAAACTTGTACAAAGCTCATTTAGACACTTATAAGCACTCATGTTGCATGAAACTTAGTTTAGATTCCTAGAAACGCGTTGTTAGATGTTTCATAAGTTCGTCAAACTAGTAAAAAGCTCATTGAGACACTTATAAGCATTCATGTTGCATGAAACTTCGTTTAGAGTCTTAGAAACCACGTTGTTAGATATTTCATAAGTTGTTCAAACTAGTACAAAGCTCATTGAGACACTTATAAGCACTCATGTTGCATGAAACTTGGTTTAGAGTCCTAGAAATGCTTTGTTAGATGTTTCATAAGTTCGTCAAACTTGTACAAAGCTCATTGAGACGCTTATACGCACTCATGTTGCATGAAACTTGGTTTAGAGTCCTAGCAACCGCGTTGTTAGATGTTTCATAAGTTCGTCAAACTAGTAAAAAGCTCATTGAGACACTTATAAGCACTCATGTTGCATGAAACTTCGTTTAGAGTCTTAGAAACATTGTTGTTAGATGTTTCATAAGTTCGTCAAACTAGTACAAAGCTCATTGAGACACTTATAAGCACTCATGTTGCATGAAACTTGGTTTAGAGTCCAAGAAACACGTTGTTAGATGTTTCATAAGTTCGTCAAACTTGTACAAAGCTCATTGAGACACTTATAAGCACTCATGTTGAATGAAACTTGGTTTAGAGTCCTAGAAACGCATTGTTATATGTTTCATAAGTTTGTTAAACTAGTAAAAAGCTCAATGACAAACTTATAAGCACTCATGTTGCATCAAAACTTGGTTTAGAGTCCTAGAAACGCGTTGTTTGATGTTTCATAAGGTCGTCAAACTAGTACAAAGCTCATTGAGACACTTATAAGCACTAATGTTGCATGAAACTTCGTTTAGAGTCTTAGAAACCGCATTGTTAAATGTTTCATAAGTTCGTCAAACTAGTACAAAGCTCATTGAAACACTTATAAGCACTCATGTTGCATGAAACTTTGTTTAGAGTCCTAGAAACGCGTTGTTAGATGTTTCATTAGTTAGTAAAACTAGTACAAAGCTCATTGAGACACTTATAAGCACTCATGTTGCATGAAACTTGGTTTAGAGTCCTAGAAACGCGTTGTTAGATGTTTCATAAGTTCGTCAAACAAGCACAAAGCTCATTGAGACACTTATAAGCACTCATGTTGCATGAAACTTGGTTTAGAGTCATAGAAACTGTGTTGTTAGATGTTTCATAAGTTCGTCAAACTAGTACAAAGCTCATTTAGACACTTATAAGCACTCATGTTGAATGATACTTGGTTTAGAGTCCTAGAAACCGCGTTGTTAGATGTTTCATAAGTTTGTCAAACTAGTACAAAGCTCATTGAGACACTTATAAACACTCATGTTGCTTGAAACTTCGTTTAGAGTCTTAGAAACCGCATTGTTAAATGTTTCATAAGTTCGTCAAACTAGTACAAAGCTCATTGAGACACTTATAAGCACTCATGTTGTATGAAACTTGGTTTAGAGTCCTAGAAACGCATTGTTAAATGTTTCATAAGTTCGTCAAACTAGTACAAAGCTCAATGAGACACTTATAAGCAATCATGTTGCATCAAAACTTAGTTTAGAGTCCTACCAACCGCGTTGTTAGATGTTTCATAAGTTCGTCAAACTAGTAAAAAGCTCATTGAGACACTTATAAGCACTCATGTTGCATGAAACTTCGTTTAGAGTCTTAGAAACCGCGTTGTTAGATGTTTCATAAGTTCGTCAAACTAGTACAAAGCTCATTGAGACACTTATAAGCACTAATGTTGCATGAAACTTGGTTTAGAGTCCTAGAAACGCGTTGTTAGATGTTTCATAAGTTCGTCAAACTTGTACAAAGCTCATTGAGACACTTATAAGCACTCATTTTGCATGAAACTTGGTTTAGAGTCCTAGAAATGCTTTGTTAAATGTTTCATAAAATCGTCAAACTAGTACAAAGCTCAATGAGACACTTATAAGCCCTCATGTTGCATCAAAACTTGGTTTAGAGTCCTAGAAACGCGTTGTTAGATGTTTCATAAGTTCGTCAAACTAGTACAAAGCTCATTGAGACACTTATAAGCACCCATGTTGAATGAAACTTGGTTTAGAGTCCTAGAAACGCGTTGTTAGATGTTTCATAAGTTCGTCAAACTTGTACAAAGCTCATTTAGACACTTATAAGCACCCATGTTGCATGAAATTTAGTTTAGAGTCCTAGAAACGCGTTGTTAGATGTTTCATAAGTTCGTCAAACTAGTAAAAAGCTCATTGAGACACTTATAAGCACTCATGTTGCATGAAACTTCGTTTAGAGTCTTAGAAATGCTTTGTTAGATGTTTCATAAGTTCGTCAAACTTGTACAAAGCTCATTGAGACGCTTATAAGCAATCATGTTGCATGAAACTTGGTTTAGAGTAGTAGCAACCGCGTTGTTAGATGGTTCATAAGTTCGTCAAACTAGTAAAAAGCTCATTCAGACACTTATAAGCACTCATGTTGCATGAAACTTCGTTTAAAGTCTTAGAAACCTTGTTGTTAGATGTTTCATAAGTTCGTCAAACTAGTACAAATCTCATTGAGACACTTATAAGCACTCATGTTGTATGAAGCTTGGTTTAGAGTCCTAGAAACGCATTGTTAAATGTTTCATAAGTTCGTCAAACTAGTACAAAGCTCATTGAGACACTTATAAGCACTCATGTTGCATGAAACTTGGTTTAGAGTCCTAGAAACGCGTTGTTAGATGTTTCATAAGTACGTCAAACTAGTACAAAGCTCATTGAGACACTTATAAGCACTCATGTTGCATGAAACTTGGTTTAGAGTCTTAGAAACCGCGTTGTTAGATGTTTCATAAGTTCGTCAAACTAGTACAAAGCTCATTGAGACACTTATAAGCACTCATGTTGCATCAAAACTTGGTTTAGAGTCCTAGAAACGCGTTGTTAGATGTTTCATAAGTTCGTCAAACAAGTATAAAGCTCATTGAGACACTTATAAGCACTCATGTTGCATGAAACTTCGTTTAGAGTCTTAGAAACCGCATTGTTAAATGTTTCATAAGTTCGACAAACTAGTACAAAGCTCATTGAGACACTTATAAGCACTCATGTTTCATGAAACTTCGTTTAGAGTCTTAGAAACCGCATTGTTAAATGTTTCATAAGTTCGTCAAACTAGTACAAAGCTCATTGAGACACATATAAGCACTCATGTTGCATGAAACTTGGTTTAGAGTCCTAGAAACGCGTTGTTAGATATTTCATAAGTTCGTAAAACTAGTACAAAGCTCATTGAGACACTTATAAGCACTCATGTTGAATGAAACTTGGTTTAGAGTCCTAGAAACGCGTTGTTAGATGTTTCATAAGTTCGGAAAAACTTCTACAAAGCTCATTGAGACACTTATAAGCACTCATGTTGTATGAAACTTGGTTTAGAGTCTTAGAAACGAATTGTTAAATGTTTCATAAGTTCGTCAAACTAGTACAAAGCTCATTGAGACACTTATAAGCACTCATGTTGCATGAAACTTGGTTTAGAGTCCTAGAAACGCGTTGTTAGATGTTTCATAAGTTCGTCAAACTAGTACAAAGCTCATTGAGACAATTATAAGCACTCATGTTGCATGAAACTTTGTTTCGAGTCTTAGAAACCGCATTGTTAAATGTTTCATAAGTTCGTCAAACTAGTACAAAGCTCATTGAGACACTTATAAGCACTCATGTTGCATGAAACTTGGTTTAGAGTCTTAGAAACCGCGTTGTTAGATGTTTCATAAGTTCGTCAAACTAGTACAAAGCTCATTGAGACACTTATAAGCACTCATGTTGCATGAAACTTGGTTTAGAGTCTTAGAAACCGCGTTGTTAGATGTTTCATAAGTTCGTCAAACTAGTACAAAGCTCATTGAGACACTTATAAGCACTCATGTTGCATGAAACTTGGTTTAGAGTCTTAGAAACCGCATTGTTAAATGTTTCATAAGTTCGTCAAACTAGTACAAAGCACATTGAGACACATATAAGCACTCATGTTGCATGAAACTTGGTTTAGATTCCTAGAAACACGTTGTTAGATATTTCATAAGTTCGACAAACTAGTACAAAGCTCATTGAGACACTTATAAGCACTCATGTTGAATAAAACTTGGTTTAGAGTCTTAGAAACCGCGTTGTTAGATGTTTCATAAGTTCGTCAAACTAGTACAAAGCTCATTGAGACACTTATAAGCACTCATGTTGCATGAAAGTTGGTTTAGAGTCCTAGAAATGCGTTGTTAGATGTTTCATAAGTTCGTAAAACTTGTACAAAGCTCATATAGACACCTTGGGTTTTCCTATCACTAAGGTTTTAACGAGGCAAGTTAATCACCTACACAAAATGCCTTACTAGTTACCTTAACTTAGTGCACGGCGAGACACTTAACCACTCGCCATTTTATCCGCATTTTAGTTTCGGCACAATTTCCTTTTTCTTTGGGATTTCCATTTTGATACTCGTTTGCGATTTCCTTTTATTTTGCAATTTCCTTTTTGTCAAACGCATAAACCCTAAGGAACAAAGCGACACGTGCTTGTCCTATAAAAGGGGATGCGCCTCCTTTTCTTTGGGGGATCGAATAATTTTATCAAAAGAGAAGTTTGTGTTTTCTTAGACTTTGCGAAGAAGTCGCCCCCCCCCCCCCCCCGATTCGTTGGTTTAGAGTCCTAGAAATGCGTTGTTAGATGTTTCATAAGTTCGTAAAACTTGTACAAAGCTCATTGAGACACCCTGGGTTTTCCTATCACTAAGGTTTTAACGAGGCAAGTTAATCACCTACACAAAATGCATTACTAGTTACCTTAACTTAGTGCACGGCGAGACACTTAACCACTCGCCATTTTATCCGCATTTTAGTTTCGGCACAATTTCCTTTTTCTTTGGGATTTCCATTTTGATACTCGTTTGCGATTTCCTTTTATTTTGCAATTTCCTTTTTGTCAAACGCATAAACCCTAAGGAACAAAGCGACACGTGCTTGTCCTATAAAAGGGGATGCGCCTCCTTTTCTTTGGGGGATCGAATAATTTTATCAAAAGAGAAGTTTGTGTTTTCTTAGACTTTGCGAAGAAGTCGCCCCCCCCCCCCCCCCCCCCCCCCGATTCCGAGAAGGAATCTGATCACCACCGCAAGCTTAGCTTCTACCCTCTAGTTAGCCATCCATAGCTTGCTAGAGTTATCGCCACCACCTCCTCCTTTCCCCCATTCATCTCCACGGTTTCTAGTTCTGTCCTACCTCCCCCACCAGTCCGCAGCCATCTCTTCCATCTCTCACCATCCATTCACCGAGATCCATCCATCCCTCGCGCTTCCTCCATTCACACCCTCATCTAACCATCAAGACAGATTCTTCACCACCTGTTTTGAAACGTCACCATCCATCACTACCCCCTTTCATCACTATACCACCTCCACCAGCCCTGTATTTGACCATTAGAACCGCCTCACATCACCCACAATCCGCAGCTCCAAGCTCAATCTCGTCTAGAGTTAAGATCGCTAGGGAGGATCGTATCACATAAGTTCGTAAAACTTGTACAAAGCTCATTGAGACACTTTTAAGCACTCATGTGGAATGAAACTTGGTTTAGAGTCCTAGAAACGCGTTGTTAGATGTTTCATAAGTTTGTCAAACTAGTACAAAGCTCATTGAGACAATTATAGGCACTCATGTTGCATGAAACTTGGTTTAGAGTCCTAGAAACGCGTTGTTCGATGTTTCATAAGTTCGGAAAAACATGTACAAAGCTCATTGAGACACTTATAAGCACTCATGTTGTATGAAACTTGGTTTAGAGTCTTAGAAACGCATTGTTAAATGTTTCATAAGTTCGCCAAACTAGTACAAAGCTCATTGAGACACTTATAAGCACTCATGTTGCATGAAACTTGGTTTAGAGTCCTAGAAACGCGTTGTTAGATATTTCATAAGTTCGTAAAACTAGTACAAAGCTCATTGAGACACTTATAAGCACTCATGTTGAATGAAACTTGGTTTAGAGTCCTAGAAACGCGTTGTTAGATGTTTCATAAGTTCGGAAAAACTTCTACAAAGCTCATTGAGACACTTATAAGCACTCATGTTGTATGAAACTTGGTTTAGAGTCTTAGAAACGCATTGTTAAATGTTTCATAAGTTCGTCAAACTAGTACAAAGCTCATTGAGACACTTATAAGCACTCATGTTGCATGAAACTTGGTTTAGAGTCCTAGAAACGCGTTGTTAGATGTTTCATAAGTTCGTCAAACTAGTACAAAGCTCATTGAGACAATTATAAGCACTCATGTTGCATGAAACTTTGTTTAGAGTCTTAGAAACCGCATTGTTAAATGTTTCATAAGTTCGTCAAACTAGTACAAAGCTCATTGAGACACTTATAAGCACTCATGTTGCATGAAACTTGGTTTAGAGTCTTAGAAACCGCGTTGTTAGATGTTTCATAAGTTCGTCAAACTAGTACAAAGCTCATTGAGACACTTATAAGCACTCATGTTGCATGAAACTTGGTTTAGAGTCTTAGAAACCGCGTTGTTAGATGTTTCATAAGTTCGTCAAACTAGTACAAAGCTCATTGAGACACTTATAAGCACTCATGTTGCATGAAACTTGGTTTAGAGTCTTAGAAACCGCATTGTTAAATGTTTCATAAGTTCGTCAAACTAGTACAAAGCACATTGAGACACATATAAGCACTCATGTTGCATGAAACTTGGTTTAGATTCCTAGAAACACGTTGTTAGATATTTCATAAGTTCGACAAACTAGTACAAAGCTCATTGAGACACTTATAAGCACTCATGTTGAATAAAACTTGGTTTAGAGTCTTAGAAACCGCGTTGTTAGATGTTTCATAAGTTCGTCAAACTAGTACAAAGCTCATTGAGACACTTATAAGCACTCATGTTGCATGAAAGTTGGTTTAGAGTCCTAGAAATGCGTTGTTAGATGTTTCATAAGTTCGTAAAACTTGTACAAAGCTCATTGAGACACCTTGGGTTTTCCTATCACTAAGGTTTTAACGAGGCAAGTTAATCACCTACACAAAATGCCTTACTAGTTACCTTAACTTAGTGCACGGCGAGACACTTAACCACTCGCCATTTTATCCGCATTTTAGTTTCGGCACAATTTCCTTTTTCTTTGGGATTTCCATTTTGATACTCGTTTGCGATTTCCTTTTATTTTGCAATTTCCTTTTTGTCAAACGCATAAACCCTAAGGAACAAAGCGACACGTGCTTGTCCTATAAAAGGGGATGCGCCTCCTTTTCTTTGGGGGATCGAATAATTTTATCAAAAGAGAAGTTTGTGTTTTCTTAGACTTTGCGAAGAAGTCGCCCCCCCCCCCCCTCGATTCCGAGAAGGAATCGATCACCACCGCAAGCTTAGCTTCTACCCTCTAGTTAGCCATCCATAGCTTGCTAGAGTTATCGCCACCACCTCCTCCTTTCCCCCATTCATCTCCACGGTTTCTAGTTCTGTCCTACCTCCCCCACCAGTCCGCAGCCATCTCTTCCATCTCTCACCATCCATTCACCGAGATCCATCCATCCCTCGTGCTTCCTCCATTCACACCCTCATCTAACCATCAAGACAGATTCTTCACCACCTGTTTTGAAACGTCACCATCCATCACTACCCCCTTTCATCACTATACCACCTCCACCAGCCCTGTATTTGACCATTAGAACCGCCTCACATCACCCACAATCCGCAGCTCCAAGCTCAATCTCGTCTAGAGTTAAGATCGCTAGGGAGGATCGTATCACATAAGTTCGTAAAACTTGTACAAAGCTCATTGAGACACTTTTAAGCACTCATGTGGAATGAAACTTGGTTTAGAGTCCTAGAAACGCGTTGTTAGATGTTTCATAAGTTTGTCAAACTAGTACAAAGCTCATTGAGACAATTATAGGCACTCATGTTGCATGAAACTTGGTTTAGAGTCCTAGAAACGCGTTGTTCGATGTTTCATAAGTTTGGAAAAACTTGTACAAAGCTCATTGAGACACTTATAAGCACTCATGTTGTATGAAACTTGGTTTAGAGTCTTAGAAACGCATTGTTAAATGTTTCATAAGTTCGCCAAACTAGTACAAAGCTCATTGAGACACTTATAAGCACTCATGTTGCATGAAACTTGGTTTAGAGTCCTAGAAACGCGTTGTTAGATGTTTCATAAGTTCGTCAAACTAGTACAAAGCTCATTGAGACACTTATAAGCACTCATGTTGCATGAAACTTGGTTTAGAGTCTTAGAAACCGCGTTGTTAGATGTTTCATAAGTTCGTCAAACTAGTACAAAGCTCATTGAGACACTTATAAGCACTCATGTTGCATGAAACTTGGTTTAGAGTCCTAGAAATGCGTTGTTAGATGTTTCATAAGTTCGTCAACCTTGTACAAAGCTCATTGAGACACTTATAAGCACTCATGTTGAATGAAACTTGGTTTAGAGTCCTAGAAACGCGTTGTTAGATGTGTCATAAGTTCGTAAAACTTGTACAAAGCTCATTGAGACACTTTTAAGCACTCATGTGGAATGAAACTTGGTTTAGAGTCCTAGAAACGCGTTGTTAGATGTTTCATAAGTTTGTCAAACTATTACAAAGCTCATTGAGACAATTATAAGCACTCATGTTGCATGAAACTTGGTTTAGAGTCCTAGAAACGCGTTGTTCGATGTTTCATAAGTTTGTCAAACTAGTACAAAGCTCATTGAGACACTTATAAGCACCCATGTTGCATGAAACTTGGTTTAGAGTCCTAGAAACTGCGTTGTTAGATGTTTCATAAGTTCGTCAAACTAGTACAAAGCTGATTGAGACACTTATATGCACTCATGTTGCATGAAACTTGGTTTAGATTCCTAGAAACCGCGTTGTTAGATGTTTCATAAGTTCGTCAAACTAGTACAAAACTCATTAAGACACTTATAAGCACTCATGTTGAATGAAACTTGGTTTAAAGTCCTAGAAATGCATTGTTAGATGTTTCATAAGTTCGTCAAACTAGTACAAAGCTCATTGAGACATTTATAAGCACTCATGTCGCATGAAACTTGGTTTAGAGTCCTAGAAACGCGTTGTTAGATGTTTCATAAGTTCGTCAAACTTGTACAAAGCTCATTGAGACGCTTATAACCACTCATATTGCATGAAACTTGGTTTAGAGTCCTAGAAACCGCGATGTTAGATGTTTCATAAGTTTTTCAAGCTTGTACAAAGCTCATTGAGACACTTATAAGCACTCATGTTGCATTAAACTTTTTTTAGAGTCTTAGAAATCGCGTTGTTAGATGTTTCATAAGTTCGTCAAACCAGTACAAAGCCCATTGAGACACTTATAAGCACTCATGTTGCATGAAACTTCGTTTAGAGTCCTAGAAACAACGTTGTTAGATGTTTCATAAGTTCGTCAAACTAGTACAAAGCTCATTGAGACACATATAAGTACTCATGTTGCATGAAACTTGGTTTAGAGTCCTAGAAACGCGTTGTTAGATGTTTCATAAGTTCGTCAAACTAGTACAAAGCTCATTGAGACACTAATTATAAGCACTCATGTTGCATGAAACTTGATTTAGAGTCCTAAAAACGCGTTGTTAGACGTTTCATAAGTTCGTAAAACTAGTACAAAGCTCATTGAGACACTTATAAGCACTCATGTTGAATGAAACTTGGTTTAGAGTCCTAGAAATGCGTTGTTAGATGTTTCATAAGTTCGTCAAACTAGTACAAAGCTCATTGAGACATTTATAAGCACTCATGTTGCATGAAACTTGGTTTAGAGTCCTAGAAACGCGTTGTTAGATGTTTCATAAGTTCGTCAAACTTGTACAAAGCTCATTGAGACGCTTATAAGCACTCATGTTGCATGAAACTTGGTTTAGAGTCCTAGAAACCGCGTTGTTAGGTGTTTCATAAGGTTTTCAAACTTGTACAAAGCTCATTGAGACACTTATAAGCACTCATGTTGCATTAAACTTGGTTTAGAGTCTTATAAATCGCGTTGTTAGAAGTTTCATAAGTTCGTCAAACCAGTACAAAGCTCATTAATACACTTATAAGCACTCATGTTGCATGAAACTTTGTTTAGAGTCCTAGAAACCGCGTTGTTAGATGTTTCATAAGTTCGTCAAATGATGCGGGAGCAAATATTATAAAGGTTATAAATGAAAAAGGGAGCATCTAATGATGTGGGAGCAAATGTTATAAGGGTCATAACAAAAGAGAGAGCAGATGTTATAAGGGTTATAACAAAAGGCGAAGAGGGAAGTGGGCTTTTTGTCACTATGCTGGTCCAAGTCCAATCAATTGCCTAAGATTAAATGAAGACTAAGGGGGCTGAATGGAGTAAAGAGTCATTTTTGTCGCATTTAAAAACTACAATTATTTAAGTGTTTTAATTACTCATTTTAGAAGTTTGAAAGTCTTTTAGGGATCCCAAAAGTCTTGTATACCTTTGGTTGCATTTATTTCAAATTTCTATGTAATTTCTCTATATAATGAGGCTCTTTTCCATTGAATAAATTAGATTATTGATTACAAGAATTTGGGGAGTCTTGGTGACCCCTTGGATCTGTTTAGATCTTTTTACTTTATCCATTGGTTTTGGGAGAGCCATTGGTGGTCCCGAAGACGAAGAAGAACCGCACTTTTGGAGTCGGTTCGATTGAGACGGTTCCCGCTGCTTCTTCTTCGCAGCCTCGTCCCACTGCCCAAGATCACGCCGAAGAGAATGTTCGGTTGAGGGAGCAGCTCGCGGCACAAGAAGTTCGCTATCAGAACATCACGGACTTCTTCTCCATCATCGCGATGGAAAGTCCAAACCTCGCGAGGTTGATGCAGCAGCGGGGAGTCCAACCAACTCAGCCACCAGTGATCCCTCCAGATGTAGCGGCAGCTCAAGACCTCGGACGTGATATCGGGATTGATGATTACGTCGTCGATCCCGATGATCCCGCTGATCCCGCTGTTTAGTTTTAATTTATTGTATTTTTAAAATATTTTGTATTTTTTTAATATTTTTATAATTGTTTTTTTTAAAATTTGTTTTTTTTAAATTTGTTTTTTTAAAAAAAATTTTTTTAAATCGTCGCTAATTCGTCGCTAATATAGCGACGAATTAGCAAGGACGTGTCAAGCCATCCTTGCTAATTCGTTGCTAAATTAGCGACGAATTAGCAACGATGTGTTAACACATCGTTGCTAATTCGTCGCTAATTTAGCAACGAATTAGCAAGGATTTGTTTTCGCAAAATATTTAATTTGGAAATTTATTTTTTATACCGTCGCTTATTCGTCGCTAATATTTTACGACCAACGTCGCTAATTCGTCGCTAATATTTTACGACCAACGTCGCTAATTCGTCGCTAATATTTTACGACCAACGTCGCTAATTCGTCGCTAAATTAGCGACGAATTAGCGACGAAATATAATTAGCGACGATTATGTGGCGTCGCTACATTGGCGACGAAATAGCGACGATTTGAAAATGGCGACGATTTAGCGACGAATATTGAATAGCGACGAGCGTATAGCGACGAAAATATTCTCGTCGCTAAATCGTCGCTATTTGCCAATAGCGACGATTTAGCGACGAAAAACGGCGTTGCTATTTGCCGTTTTTCTTGTAGTGGGTGTTCTTTGAGCGTCTTTATCACTTGTTGTGGTGCAAATGTGGTGTTAGCTCAGCGGGTTTCTTTATCGATTCTAGTGCTTCGGCTTTACGAATCGTGGTGATCTATCCTGTTTCTTCCTTAGCCACTTCTATCCTGTTTCGGTTCATCATTTACTCCGTTCGCTTCCGAGTTTAACGCATCAAAGTGGTATCAGAGCAATCTAGGTTGTTGGAGTGAAGTCATCATGGATTTTCTTAGAGGATTGACTCTTGAGCAAGCACAAGTTGAGCGTATGACCAGAGAAATGGCGGATCTACGAGAGCAAGTGCAAGAGATGGTTCAAGCTTTCAATAACATGAACGTGCAAGGGCAGCCAAGGAGACAAAGGGTTGCACAAGACCGTTCATCTTCGGATGAAAGTGAATTTTCTTCTCATGGTTCTGATCTTGATCCAGATATTGTCATGAAACGTGGGAGAAGAAGAAGGGACAACCGTCCACAACATCATCAACGTCATTATGAGAAAGAACTTAAGGTGGAATATCCATATTTTCAAGGTAATCTAAATCCAGACGATTTCCTTGATTGGCTTAGATCCATGGATAGAGCCTTTGAATATAGCACATATGATGATGAGAAGAAGTTTAAGGTAGCAACTTTGAGGTTCAAGGGTTATGCTTGTTAGATTTTGATAAGATTTAAGTGTGTTTTAAGAGTTTGTGTTCTTGAGTTCTATGAAGAACATCAAGAACAAGAGAGAGAGAGTAGTGAGAGATTCGGTTTCATTAGATTGAAAAGTGTTAACTTGTTTGTTTACAAAGGGGAAGATATTAATAGATAACAACAAAGGATCCCAAAATAGCATAAGGGAATATGCTAAAAACGTCCTAGTCTTGCTCGGTTAGCCGCGCCACACGTCGCTATCGCTTGTGTAGCCGCGCCTTCCTTAAGGCGACCCGTGACAAGTATGGACAAGTTGGGTACACGCGCCCTTAAGGCTCACATGTGACTCTGCCCAACGGCTCTCTTGGCAACGGTCTTCTTGTTTCCCTTTGCAACGGTAAGAAGCGAGCTAGTGACTTCGGCAGCTTGTGACTTCGACAATGGTCACACGCTAGGTCATCGTCTTGATGGACAAGACTTGTCCGGACGATGCCTTGGTCTCTTTTACACTTGTGACTTCGGCAATCTTGTGATTTCGGCTTTGCCTTAGCCGAGCTCGAGCTTTGACTTCGGCATTGCCTTGTTGTCCGGGCAATGCCTTGGTTTCTTTTGCATTCGGCTTTGCCTTGATGGACCGGACTTGTCCGGGCAATACCTTGGTTTCTTTTGTATTCGGCTTTGCCTTGATGGACCGGACTTGTCCGGGCAATGCCTTGGTGTCTTTTACAATGCTAGCCTTTGGTGGGATACTCTTAAGTCACAACGTGTTAGAGAAGGAAAGACCCGTATTAGGTCTTGGGAGAAGTTGAAGCGACTTATGAAGAGAATATTCTTACCCGATGATTACAAGCAAGATTTGTACTTGAAGCTTACACACTTGCAGCAAGAGAAGAGCACCGTTGAGGAGTAGGAGTATACAAGAGAGTTTGATCTTCTACAACTAAGGTGTGATGTTCAAGAGCCCCAAGAGAGGACCATGGCACGTTTTGTACATGGATTCAATGAAGATATTGCATCTAAGGTGCAGCTACAATTTTTCTGGACTCTTGATGACGTGAAGAAGCTTGCTATCAAGGTGGAGAAGCAGGTTAAAGGGGGAAATAAGCCATACACTAGACCTTACAACTCTGGTTCTTCTTTTACTCCAAAGGTGGGTATTAAGAGTGAAGCTAGCAGCAGCACTAAGAAGGTTGAATCAAAGGTCACTACCACAACTACTGATCTTACTACGAGGAAGAAGTGCTTTAACTGTCAAGGCTTTGGGCATTTTCAAGCTGATTGTCCCAATCGAAGGATTATGACAATACAAGAAATCCAAGAGATTGAGGAAGAATTGAAGAAGGAGTCTCTTGATTTGGAAGTTGTGGATCAGAAAGTTCAAGATGATGGTAATGAAGTCATTGAACACCCTGATCATGGAGATCTATTGTTGATTCGAAGGGCTTTGCATTCTGTTCCTATAAGAGAAGTATTAAAGAGACTAAGGCGCTTATCCGGATACATTGTCCATTAAGATAAGTGCCCAATACTTGTGGACCAAGCATTGGCCAAAGTAATCTCTTATCATTATAACCGTTACCAAAGGAGACAAAGGGAAGGATCTAGAACTAATAGAGCCGTTGGAGAAAGTTACCGTTGGCGCTTGAAGACCAAGCATCCGTACAAGTCATGGGTCTCCTTAAGGAGGCGCGGCTACACAAGCGATAGCGACGTGTGGCGAGGCTAACCTTGCAAGACTAGGACGTTTTTAGCATATTCCCTTTATGTCATTTTAGGCGTTTGTTGTTGTATTATTTATACCTTCTCCTTTGTAAACAAACAAGTTATCTAATCTAAATGAAACTTATCCGAATCAAACTCGCTCTCTCATTACTCTCTCTCTCTCTCTTGTTCTTGATGTTCTTCATAGAACTCAAGAACACAAACCTTAAACACTTCTAAATCTTATCAAAATCTAACATGGTATCGAGCAACCTTGCTCGGAACCTAAATCTCGCTTCCGCTACAATTCTCTTCGGCGTCCGGGCATCCTCGGCGCTCGGTGTTTTATTCACCGGACATTCTGGGCGCTCGGTATTTTCGGCATCCGGTAAAAAAAATTATCGGGCTTTTCCGGCGCCCGATAACAAAACTCTCGGTGCTCGATTTCTCTCGGCTTTTCTCGGTACCAACGTTTCCTGGTGCTCGGCTAGCCTCGGTTTTCGTGCACACTCAACAAAACCGGATACTCTCGGTTCTAAAGACTAGATCTTGAAGAAAGGTATCATCTTTAGTCTTTAGAATCCTAGATCTATCCGAGACAAGTCTTCCCCGGTGCTCGGCTAGATCTATCCGAGACATCTCCTTAAAACCAAGCGGTAAACCATGGAAGACAAAGAATCCAAGAAGACTCCTTGTCCGGTTACCTTGAAAGGTATCAACTACCTCTTATGGGCAAGAACCATGAAAATTGCCCTTTGTGGTCGCGGCTATTGGAACCACATCCTTACTCGGCAAGATGCTCCTATCGAGTTTAACAACGAGCTCACAAATGATGATGAGAAATGGTTCCAACTAGACCAAAAGGTTCTTGGAATCATCCAAGGATCCCTTGAGCCGTCTATCTTGGAAGCCTATTCCTATTGTGAGAATGCCAAGGAGTTATGGGACACTATCCAAACCGTCAACGGCAACACATCTAACCTAAGTTTGTAAAACTAGTACAAAGCTCATTGAGACACTTATAAGCACTCATGTTGAATGAACCTTGGTTTAGAGTCCTAGAAACGCGTTGTTAGATGTTTCATAAGTTCGTAAAACTTGTACAAAGCTCATTGAGACACTTATAAGCACTCATGTTGTATGAAACTTGGTTTAGAGTCTTAGAAACGCATTGTTAAATGTTTCATATCTTCGTCAAACTAGTACAAAGCTCATTGAGACACTTATAAGCACTCATGTTGCATGAAACTTGGTTTAGAGTCCTAAAAACGCTTTGTTAGATGTTTCATAAGTTCGTCAAACTAGTACAAAGCTCATTGAAACACTTATAAGCACTCATGTTGCATGAAACTTGGTTTAGAGTCTTAGAAACCGCGTTGTTAGATGTTTCATAAGTTCGTCAAACTAGTACAAAGCTCATTGACACACTTATAAGCACTCATGTTGCATGAAACTTGGTTTAGAGTCCTAGAAATGCGTTGTTAGATGTTTCATAAGTTCGTAAAACTTGTACAAAGCTCATTGAGACACTTATAAGCACTCATGTTGAATGAAACTTGGTTTAGAGTCCTAGAAAGGCGTTGTTAGATGTTTCATAAGTTCATAAAACTAGTACAAAGCTCATTGAGACACTTATAAACACTCATGTTTAATGAAACTTGGTTTAGAGTCCTAGAAACACGTTGTTAGATGTTTCATAAGTTCGTAAAACTTGTACAAAGCTCATTGAGACACTTATAAGCACTCATGTGGAATGAAACTTGGTTTAGAGTCCTAGAAACGCGTTGTTAGATGTTTCATAAGTTTGTCAAACTAGTACAAAGCTCATTGAGAACATTATAAGCACTCATGTTGCATGAAACTTGGTTTAGAGTCCTAGAAACGCGTTGTTCGATGTTTCATAAGTTCGTCAAACTAGTACAAACCTCATTGAGACACTTATAAGCACCCATGTTGCATGAAACTTGGTTTAGAGTCCTAGAAATTGCGTTGTTAGATGTTTCATAAGTTCGTTAAACTAGTACAAAGCTCATTGAGACACTTATATGCACTCATGTTGCATGAAACTTGGTTTAGATTCCTAGAAACCGCGTTGTTAGATGTTTCATAAGTTCGTCAAACTAGTACAAAGCTCATTGAGACACTTATAAGCACTCATGTTGAATGAAACTTGGTTTAGAGTCCTAGAAATGCGCTGTTAGATGTTTCATAAGTTCATCAAACTAGTACAAAGCTCATTGAGACATTTATAAGCACTCATGTTGGATGAAACTTGGTTTAGAGTCCTAGGAACGCGTTGTTAGATGTTTCATAAGTTCGTCAAACTTGTACAAAGCTCATTGAGACGCTTATAAGCACTCATGTTGCATGAAACTTGGTTTAGTGTCATAGAAACCGCGTTGTTAGATGTTTCATAAGTTTTTCAAACTTGTACAAAGCTCATTGAGACACTTATAAGCACTCATGTTGCATTAAACTTGGTTTAGAGTCTTAGAAATCGCGTTGTTAGATGTTTCATAAGTTCGTCAAACTAGTACAAAGCTCATTGACACACTTATAAGCACTCATGTTGCATGAAACTTGGTTTAGAGTCCTAGAAATGCGTTGTTAGATGTTTCATAAGTTCGTAAAACTTGTACAAAGCTCATTGAGACACTTATAAGCACTCATGTTGAATGAAACTTGGTTTAGAGTCCTAGAAACGCGTTGTTAGATGTTTCATAAGTTCATAAAACTAATACAAAGCTCATTGAGACACTTATAAACACTCATGTTTAATGAAACTTGGTTTAGAGTCCTAGAAAGGCGTTGTTAGATGTTTCATAAGTTCGTCAAACTAGTACAAAGCTCATTGAGACAGTTATAAGCACTCATGTTGCATGAAACTTGGTTTAGAGTCCTAGAAACACGTTGTTAGATGTTTCATAAGTTCGTAAAACTTGTACAAAGCTCATTGAGACACTTATAAGCACTCATGTGGAATGAAACTTGGTTTAGAGTCCTAGAAACGCGTTGTTAGATGTTTCATAAGTTTGTCAAACTAGTACAAAGCTCATTGAGACAATTATAAACACTCATGTTGCATGAAACTTGGTTTAGAGTCCTAGAAACGCGTTGTTCGATGTTTCATAAGTTCGTCAAACTAGTACAAACCTCATTGAGACACTTATAAGCACCCATGTTGCATGAAACTTGGTTTAGAGTCCTAGAAACCGCGTTGTTAGATGTTTCATAAGTTCGTTAAACTAGTACAAAGCTCATTGAGACACTTATAAGCACTCATGTTGCATGAAACTTGGTTTAGATTCCTAGAAACCGCGTTGTTAGATGTTTCATAAGTTCGTAAAACTTGTACAAAGCTCATTGAGACACTTATAAGCACTCATGTTGAATGAAACTTTGTTTAGAGTCCTAGAAATGCGCTGTTAGATGTTTCATAAGTTCATCAAACTAGTACAAAGATCATTGAGATATTTATAAGCACTCATGTTGGATGAAACTTGGTTTAGAGTCCTAGGAACGCGTTGTTAGATGTTTCATAAGTTCGTCAAACTTGTACAAAGCTCATTGAGACGCTTATAAGCACTCATGTTGCATGAAACTTGGTCTAGAGTCCTAGAAACCGCGTTGTTAGATGTTTCATAATTTCGTCAAATTAGTACAAAGCTCATTGAGACACATATAAGCACTTATGTTGCATGAAACTTGGTTTAGAGTCCTAGAAACGCGTTGTTCGATGTTTCATAAGTTCGTCAAACAAGTACAAAGCTCATTGAGACACTTATAAGCACTCATGTTGCATGAAACTTGGTTTAGAGTCCTAGAAACGCGTTGTTAGACGTTTCATAAGTTTGTAAAACTAGTACATAGCTCATTGAGACACTTATAAGCACTCATGTTGAATGAAACTTGGTTTAGAGTCCTAGAAACGCGTTGTTAGATGTTTCATAAGTTCGTAAAACTTGAACAAAGCTCATTGAGAGACTTATAAGCACTCATGTTGTATGAAACTTGGTTTAGAGTCTTAAAAACGCATTGTTAAATGTTTCATAAGTTCGTCAAACTAGTACAAAGCTCATTGAGCCACTTATAAGCACCCATGTTGCATGAAACTTTGTTTAGAGTCCTAGAAACTGTGTTGTTAGATGTTTCATAAGTTCGTCAAACTAGTACAAAGCTCATTGAGACACTTATATGCACTCATGTTGCATGAAACTTGGTTTAGATTCCTAGAAACCGCGTTGTTAGATGTTTCATAAGTTCGTCAAATTAGTACAAAGCTCATTGAGACACATATAAGCACTTATGTTGCATGAAACTTGGTTTAGAGTCCTAGAAACGCGTTGTTCGATGTTTCATAAGTTCGTCAAACTAGTACAAAGCTCATTGAGACACTTATAAGCACTCATGTTGCATGAAACTTGGTTTAGAGTCCTAGAAACGCGTTGTTAGACGTTTCATAAGTTCGTAAAACTAGTACATAGCTCATTGAGACACTTATAAGCACTCATGTTGAATGAAAGTTGGTTTAGAGTCCTAGAAACGCGTTGTTAGATGTTTCATAAGTTCGTAAAACTTGAACAAAGCTCATTGAGAGACTTATAAGCACTCATGTTGTATGAAACTTGGTTTAGAGTCTTAAAAACGCATTGTTAAATGTTTCATAAGTTCGTCAAACTAGTACAAAGCTCATTGAGACACTTATAAGCACCCATGTTGCATGAAACTTGGTTTAGAGTCCTAGAAACTGCGTTGTTAGATGTTTCATAAGTTCGTCAAACTAGTACAAAGCTCATTGAGACACTTATATGCACTCATGTTGCATGAAACTTGGTCTAGCTAGAGTCCTAGAAACCGCGTTGTTAGATGTTTCATAAGTTCGTCAAATTAGTACAAAGCTCATTGAGACACATATAAGCACTTATGTTGCATGAAACTTGGTTTAGAGTCCTAGAAACGCGTTGTTCGATGTTTCATAAGTTCGTCAAACTAGTACAAAGCTCATTGAGACACTTATAAGCACTCATGTTGCATGAAACTTGGTTTAGAGTCCTAGAAACGCGTTGTTAGACGTTTCATAAGTTCGTAAAACTAGTACATAGCTCATTGAGACACTTATAAGCACTCATGTTGAATGAAACTTGGTTTAGAGTCCTAGAAACGTGTTGTTAGATGTTTCATAAGTTCGTAAAACTTGAACAAAGCTCATTGAGAGACTTATAAGCACTCATGTTGTATGAAACTTGGTTTAGAGTCTTAAAAACGCATTGTTAAATGTTTCATAAGTTCGTCAAACTAGTACAAAGCTCATTGAGACACTTATAAGCACCCATGTTGCATGAAACTTGGTTTAGAGTCCTAGAAACTGCGTTGTTAGATGTTTCATAAGTTCGTCAAACTAGTACAAAGCTCATTGAGACACTTATATGCACTCATGTTGCATGAAACTTGGTCTAGCTAGAGTCCTAGAAACCGCGTTGTTAGATGTTTCATAAGTTCGTCAAATTAGTACAAAGCTCATTGAGACACATATAAGCACTTATGTTGCATGAAACTTGGTTTAGAGTCCTAGAAACGCGTTGTTCGATGTTTCATAAGTTCGTCAAACTAGTACAAAGCTCATTGAGACACTTATAAGCACTCATGTTGCATGAAACTTGGTTTAGAGTCCTAGAAACGCGTTGTTAGACGTTTCATAAGTTCGTAAAACTAGTACATAGCTCATTGAGACACTTATAAGCACTCATGTTGAATGAAACTTGGTTTAGAGTCCTAGAAACGCGTTGTTAGATGTTTCATAAGTTCGTAAAACTTGAACAAAGCTCATTGAGAGACTTATAAGCACTCATGTTGTATGAAACTTGGTTTAGAGTCTTAAAAACGCATTGTTAAATGTTTCATAAGTTCGTCAAACTAGTACAAAGCTCATTGAGACACTGATAAGCACCCATGTTGCATGAAACTTGGTTTAGAGTCCTAGAAACTGCGTTGTTAGATGTTTCATAAGTTCGTCAAACTAGTACAAAGCTCATTGAGACACTTATATGCACTCATGTTGCATGTAACTTGGTTTAGATTCCTAGAAACCGCGTTGTTAGATGTTTCATAAGTTCGTCAAACTAGTACAATGTTCATTGAGACACTTATAAGCACTCATGTTGTATGAAACTAGTTTAGAGTCCTAGAAACCGCGTTGTTAGATGTTTCATAAGTTTGTTGAACTTGTACAAAGCTCATTGAGACACTTATAAGCACTCATGTTGCATGAAACTTGGTTTAGAGTCCTAGAAACGAGTTGTTAGATGTTTCATAAGTTCGTCAAACTTGTACAAAGATCATTGAGACACTTATAAGCACTCATGTTGCATGAAACTTGGTGTAGAGTCCTAGAAACGAGTTGTTAGATGTTTCATAAGTTCGTCAAACTAGTACAAAGCTCATTGAGACACTTATAAGCACTCATGTTGCATGACACTTCGTTTAGAGTCTTAGAAACCGCTTTGTTAAATGTTTCATAAGTTCGTCAAACTTGTACAAAGCTCATTGAGACACTTATAAGCACTCATGTTGCTTAAAACTTGGTTTAGAGTCCTAGAAACGCGTTGTTAGATGTGTCATAAGTTCGTCAAACTTCTACAAAGATCATTGAGACAATTATAAGCACTCATGTTGCATAAAACTTGGTTTAGAGTCCTAGAAACACATTGTTAGATGTTTCATAAGTTCGTCAAACTTGTACAAAGCTCATTGAGACACTTATAAGCACTCATGTAGCATAAAACCTTGTTTAGAGTCCTAGCAACCACATTGTTAGACGTTTCATAAGTTCGTCAAACTTGTACAAAGCTCATTGAGACACTTATAAGCACTCATGTTGCATGAAACTTAGTTAGAGTCCTAGAAACCGCGTAGTTAGATGTTTCATAAGTTCGTAGAACTTGTACAAAGCTCATTGAGACACTTATAAGAACTCATGTTGCATGACACTTCGTTTTGAGTCTTAGAAACCGCGTTTTAGATGTTTCATAAGTTCGTCAAACTTGTACAAAGCTCACTGAGACACTTATAAGCACTCATTTTGCATGAAACTTGGTTTAGAGTCCTAGAAACCGCGTTGTTAGATGTTTCATAAGTTCGTAGAACTTGTACAAAGCTCATTGAGACACTTATAAGAACTCATGTTGCATGACACTTGGTTTAGAATCTTAGAAAGTGCGGTTTAGATTTTTCATAAGTTCGTTAAACTTGTACAAAGCTCACTGAGAAACTTATAAGCACTCATGTTGCATGAAACTTGGTTTAGATTCCTAGAAACCGCGTTGTTAGTTGTTTCATAAGTTCGTCGAACTAGTAAAAAGCTCATTGAGACACTTATAAGCACTCATGTTGCATGAAACTTGGTTTAGAGTCATAGAAACGCGTTGTTAGATGTTTCATTAGTTCGTCAAACTTGTACAAAGCTCATTGAGACACTTATAAGAACTCATGTTGAAAGAAACTTGGTTTAGAGTCCTAGAAACGCGTTGTTAGATGTTTCATTAGTTCGTCAAACTTGTACAAAGCTCATTGAGACACTTATAAGAACTCATGTTGAAAGAAACTTGGTTTAGAGTCCTAGAAACCGCATTGTTAGATGTTTCATAAGTTCGTCAAACTAGTACAAAGCTCATTGAGACACTTATAAGCACTCATGGTGCATGACAGTTCGTTTAGAGTCCGAGAAACACGTTGTTAGATGTTTCATAAGTTCGTCAAACTAGTACAAAGCTCATTGAGACACTTATAAGCACTCATGTTGCATAAAACTTGGTTTAGATTCTTAGAAACGCGTTGTTAGATGTTTCATAAGTTCGTCAAATTTGTACAAAGTTCATTGAGACACTTATAAGCACTCATGTTGCATAAAACTTGGTTTAGAGTCCTAGCAACCACATTGTTAGACGTTTCATAAGTTCGTTAAACTTGTACAAAGCTCATTGAGACACTTATAAGCACTCATGTTGTATGAAACTTGGTTTAGAGTCCTAGAAACCGCATTGTTAGATGTTTCATAAGTTTGTCAAATTAGTACAAAGCTCATTGAGACACTTATAAGCACTCATGGTGCATGACACTTCGTTTAGAGTCCTAGAAACGCGTTGTTAGATTTTCATAAGTTCGTCAAACTAGTACAAAGCTCATTGAGACACTTATAAGCACTTATGTTGCATAAAACTTGGTTTAGAGTCCTAGAAACGCGTTGTTAGATGTTTCATTAGTTCGTCAAACTTGAACAAAGCTCATTGAGACACTTATAAGCACTCATGTTGCATAAAACTTGGTTTAGAGTCCTAGCAACCACATTGTTAGACGTTTCATAAGTTCGTCAAACTTGTACAAAGCTCATTGAGACACTTATAAGCACTCATGTTGCATGAAACTTAGTTTAGAGTCCTAGAAACCGCGTTGTTAGATGTTTCATAAGTTCGTAGAACTTGTACAAAGCTCATTGAGACACTTATAAGCACTCATGTTGCATAAAACCTTGTTTAGAGTCCTAGCAACCACATTGTTCGACGTTTCATAAGTTCGTCAAACTTGTACAAAGCTCACTGACACACTTATAAGCACTCATGTTGCATGAAACTTGGTTTAGAGTACTAGAAACCGCGTTGTTAGATGTTTCATAAGTTCGTCGAACTTGTAAAAAGCTCATTGAGACACTTATAAGCACTCATGTTGCATGAAACTTGGTTTAGAGTCATAGAAACGCGTTGTTAGATGTTTCATAAGTTCGTCAAACTTGTACAAAGCTCATTGAGACACTTATAAGAACTCATGTTGAAAGAAACTTGGTTTACAGTCCTAGAAACGCGTTGTTAGACGTTTCATAAGTTCGTAAAACTAGTACAAAGCTCATTGAGACACTTATAAGCACTCATGTTGAATGAAACTTGGTTTAGAGTCCGAGAAACGTGTTGTTAGATGTTTCATAAGTTCGTAAAACTTATACAAAGCTCATTGAGACACTTATAAGCACTCATGTTGTATGAATCTTGGTTTAGAGTCTTAGAAACGCATTGTTAAATGTTTCATAAGTTCGTCAAACTAGTACAAAGCTCATTGAGACACACTTATAAGCACTCATGTTGCATGAAACTTGGTTTAGAGTCCTAAAAACGCGTTGTTAGATGTTTCATAAGTTCGTCAAACTAGTACAAAGCTCATTGAGACACTTATAAGCACTCATGTTGCATGAAACTTTGTTTAGAGTCTTAGAAACCGCGTTGTTAGATGTTTCATAAGTTCTTCAAACTAGTACAAAGCTCATTGACACACTTATAAGCACTCATGTTGCATGAAACTTGGTTTAGATTCCTAGAAACCGCGTTGTTAGATGTTTCATAAGTTCGTCAAACTAGTACAAAGCTCATTGAGACACTTATAAGCACTCATGTTGAATGAAACTTGGTTTAGAGTCCTAGAAATGTGATGTTAGATGTTTCATAAGTTCATCAAACTAGTACAAAGCTCATTGAGACATTTATAAGCACTCATGTTGGATGAAACTTGGTTTAGAGTCCTAGGAACGCGTTGTTAGATGTTTCATAAGTTCGTCAAACTTGTACAAAGCTCATTGAGACGCTTATAAGCACTCATGTTGAATGAAACTTGGTTTAGAGTCCTAGAAACCGCGTTGTTAGATGTTTCATAAGTTTTTCAAACTTGTACAAATCTCATTGAGACACTTATAAGCACTCATGTCTCATTAAACTTGGTTTAGAGTCTTAGAAATCGCGTTGTTAGATGTTTCATTAGTTTGTCAAACGAGTACAAAGCTCATTGAGACACTTATAAGCACTCATGTTGCATGAAACTTCGTTTAGAGTCCTAGAAACCGCGTTGTTAGATGTTTCATAAGTTCGCCAAACTAGTACAAAGCTCATTGAGACACATATAAGCACTAATGTTGCATGAAACTTGGTTTAGAGTCCTAGAAACGCGTTGTTCGATGTTTCATAAGTTCGTCAAATTAGTACAAAGCTCATTGAGACACTTATAAGCACTCATGTTGCATGAAACTTGGTTTAGAGTCCTAGAAACGCGTTGTTAGACGTTTCATAAGTTCGTAAAACTAGTACATAGCTCATTGAGACACTTATAAGCACTCATGTTGAATGAAACTTGGTTTAGAGTCCTAGAAACGCGTTGTTAGATGTTTCATAAGTTCGTAAAACTTGTACAAAGCTCATTGAGACACTTATAAGAACTCATGTGGAATGAAAGTTGGTTTAGAGTCCTAGAAACGCGTTGTTAGATGTTTCATAAGTTTGTCAAACTAGTACAAAGCTCATTGAGACAATTATAAGCACTCATGTTGCATGAAACTTGGTTTAGAGCCCTAGAAACGCGTTGTTCGATGTTTCATAAGTTCGTCAAACTAGTACAAAGCTCATTGAGACACTTATAAGCACCCATGTTGCATGAAACTTGGTTTAAAGTCCTAGAAACTGCGTTGTTAGATGTTTCATAAGTTCGTCAAACTAGTACAAAGCTCATTGAGACACTTATATGCACTCATGTTGCATGAAACTTGGTTTAGATTCCTAGAAACCGCGTTGTTAGATGTTTCATAAATTCGTCAAACTAGTACAAAGTTCATTGAGACACTTATAAGCACTCATGTTGAATGAAACTTGGTTTAGAGTCCTAGCAACCAAATTGTTAGACGTTTCATAAGTTCGTCAAAATTGTACAAAGCTCATTGAGACACTTATAAGCACTCATGTTGCATGAAACTTAGTTTAGAGTCCTAGAATCGCGTTGTTAGATGTTTCATAAGTTTGTTGAACTTGTACAAAGCTCATTGAGACACTTATAAGCACTCATGTTGCATGAAACTTGGTTTAGAGTCCTAGAAACGAGTTGTTAGATGTTTCATAAGTTCGTCAAACTTGTACAAATATCATTGAGACACTTATAAGCACTCATGTTGCATGAAACTTGGTGTAGAGTCCTAGAAAGGAGTTGTTAGATGTTTCATAAGTTCGTCAAACTAGTACAAAGCTCATTGAGACACTTATAAGCACTCATGTTGCATGACACTTCGTTTAGAGTCTTAGAAACCGCTTTGTTAAATGTTTCATAAGTTCGTCAAACTTGTACAAAGCTCATTGAGACACTTATAAACACTCATGTTGCATAAAACTTGGTTTAGAGTCCTAGAAACGCGTTGTTAGATGTGTCATAAGACCATCTCCAACAGAGAAACCCACAAAATTTCTTAATTATTCAGTGGGGTCCATGAACAGTTGGTTTAAAACAAAATAAAAAAATAAAAAATAAAAACGGACCAATCATTGGCCGCCACGTATGCATGAATAGTTAAGATCCGGATCTTAAATAAGAAATATAAGATTTAGATCTTAACTATTTAGGTGGGCTCCACATGCTAAGATCCCGTTAAGAAATACCATTGGATTTGCTCTAAGTTCGTCAAACTTCTACAAAGCTCATTGAGACAATTATAAGCACTCATGTTGCATAAAACTTGGTTTAGAGTCCTAGAAACGCATTGTTAGATGTTTCATAAGTTCGTCAAACTTGTACAAAGCTCATTGAGACACTTATAATCACTCATGTTGCATGAAACTTAGTTTAGAGTCCTAGAAACCGCGTTGTTAGATGGTTCATAAGTTCGTAGAACTTGTACAAAGCTCATTGAGACACTTATAAGAACTCATGTTGCATGACACTTCTTTTTGAGTCTTAGAAACCGCGTTTTAGATGTTTCATAACTTCGTCAAACTTGTACAAATCTCAGTGAGACACTTATAAGCACTCATTTTGCATGAAACTTGGTTTAGAGTCCTAGAAACCGCGTTGTTAGATGTTTCATAAGTTCGTAGAACTTGTACAAAGCTCATTGAGACACTTATAAGAACTCATGTTGCATGACACTTCGTTTAGAGTCTTAGAAACTGCGTTTTAGATGTTTCATAAGTTCGTTAAACTTGTACAAAGCTCACTGAGACACTTATAAGCACTCATGTTGCATGAAACTTGGTTTAGAGTCCTAGAAACCGCGTTGTTAGTTGTTTCATAAGTTCGTCGAACTAGTAAAAAGCTCATTGAGACACTTATAAGCACTCATGTTGCATGAAACTTGGTTTAGAGTCCTAGAAACGCGTTGTTAGATGTTTCATTAGTTCGTCAAACTTGTACAAAGTTCATTGAGACAGTACTTATAAGAACTCATGTTGAAAGAAACTTGGTTTAGAGTCCTAGAAACGCGTTGTTAGATGTTTCATTAGTTCGTCAAACTTGTACAAAGCTCATTGAGACACTTATAAGAAATCATGTTGAAAGAAACTTGGTTTAGAGTCCTAGAAACCGCATTGTTAGATGTTTCATAAGTTCGTCAAACTAGTACAAAGCTCATTGAGACACTTATAAGCACTCATGGTGCATGACACTTCGTTTAGAGTCCGAGAAACACGTTGTTAGATGTTTCATAAGTTCGTCAAACTAGTACAAAGCTCATTGAGACACTTATAAGCACTCATGTTGCATAAAACTTGGTTTAGAGCCTTAGAAACGCGTTGTTAGATGTTTCATAAGTTCGTCAAACTTGTACAAAGTTCAATGAGACACTTAAAAGCACTCATGTTGCATAAAACTTGGTTTAGAGTCCTAGCAACCACATTGTTAGACGTTTCATAAGTTCGTCAAACTTGTACAGAGCTCATTGAGACACTTATAAGCACTCATGTTGCATGAAACTTAGTTTAGAGTCCTAGAAACCGCGATGTTAGATGTTTCATAAGTTCGTAGAACTTGTACAAAGCTCATTGAGACACTTATAAGCACTCATGTTGCATGAAACTTGGTTTAGAGTACTAGAAACCGCGTTGTTAGATGTTTCATAAGTTCGTCAAACTAGTACAAAGCTCATTGAGACACTTATAAGCACTCATGTTGCATGAAACTTGGTTTAGAGTCTTAGAAACCGCGTTGTTAGATGTTTCATAAGATCGTAAAACTAGTACAAAGCTCATTGACACACTTATAAGCACTCATGTTGCATGAAACTTGGTTTAGAGTCCTAGAAATGCGTTGTTCGATGTTTCATAAGTTCGTAAAACTTGTACAAAGCTCATTGAGACACTTATAAGCACTCATGTTGAATGAAACTTGGTTTAGAGTCCTAGAAACCGCGTTGTTAGATGTTTCATTAGTTCGTCAAACTTGAACAAAACTCATTGAGACACTTATAAGAACTCATGTTGAAAGAAACTTAGTTTAGAGTCCTAGAAACCGCGTTTTAGGTGTTTCATAAGTTCGTCAAACTTGTACAAAGCTCACTGAGACACTTAGAAGCACTCATGTTGCATGAAACTTAGTTTAGAGTCCTAGAAACCGCGTTGTTAGATGTTTCATAAGTTCGTCAAACTAGTACAAAGCTCATTGAGACACTTATAAGAACTCATGTTGCATGACACTTCGTTTAGAGTCTTAGAAACTGTTGAGGATAAATTGTCAAGGATCAAGATACATCAAGAAGGGGAAAAGTATAGTTGAGGCGTGTAGTAGACTACATCACAATGTAGTGAATACATATAGTCGACTATATGACAATGTAGTCGACTATTGTAGCCGTTAGAGCTATAGTCGACTATATGACAACGTAGTCGACTATTGTAGCCGTTAGAGATATGGACCAATGGACAAAGGAGTGTTCCCTTTTGAATTCTAGCCGTTGGAGACTTCTCTTGTTGCTCTTTTCTTTATATACTCTTGCTAGACTCTTGTAAAACCTTCAAGGAATTAATTCCTCATATACTTATCAATAAAGGCTGAATCTTTTCCACAATAATTCTCTTAATTCTTCCTTAATCTCTTCTTAATCCACTCTAGACTTTCACAAATCATCATGGTATCAGAGCGTAATAGCTCCTAATCTCTCTATTCCGCAAATCTTTTCTTGTTTTTGAGCACTCACAAAGCTCAAAAGCATTCGGTGTTCTTCCTTTAAGCATCACAAAGCTTAAATTAAGTTTCCACCTTTCTTATTAAATCTCTTGACTTGAAGCATCACAAAGCTTAAAGTCATCATCTTTGAATCTCAACCATACTCAAGACATCATGGAAGACACTCAAGTTTCGATCTATCAAGGCTCCAAGTTTGGTTTGCCCTCGGTGATTCTTAAAGGAAACAACTATCTTCTTTGGACTCGGACTATCAAGACCGCTCTTGGAGGCCGAGGACTTTTGAAGCACATCACCAAGACCCTAGACCCAATCAACCCGGATAGATCTCTTGGTGATGAAGACTTGACCGAGGAGGAAGAGAAATGGTTCCAAGAAGATCAACGAGTGCTAGGGATCATACAACACACTCTAGATCCGGCGATTCTTGAGGCTTACTCCTATTGTGAGACGGCTAAGGAGCTTTGGGATACACTCAAGAACATCTATGGGAATGTATCCAATCTAAGCCGAGTGTATGAGGTAAATAAAGCTCTCAACAATCTCACTCAAGAAGATACTGAACTCACCACCCACTATGGAAAGTTCAGAGCTTTATGGGCGGAGCTAGAGATGCTAAGGTCGAGCTCGATAGATGTGAAGGTGATTAACGAGAGGAAGGAGCAAGACAAAGTCTTTGGACTTCTCTTGACTCTTAACTCGAGTTATAAGGACCTCATCAAACATCTCTTAAGAGACGACACTCTCCCATCTCTAGACTTCGTTATCTCTCAACTCCAAAGAGAACAAGGAGACGATGAGCTATTCGGTAAGAAGGAGATTGTCTTAGCCAACAAAGCCATCCTCAAGCCGCGTGAAGAAAGAAGGTCAATGGTGTGTGAACATTGCAAGAAGAGAGGGCATGTGAAGGACAAGTGCTGGATCCTCCATCCCCATATCAAACCAAGCAAGTTCTCGGAGTCCAAGGCCAATCTCACTCAAGAGGACTCGGCTAATGGAGCAAGCACTTCTAGCCAAGGCAAAGATGAAGAAGCATTAGCCGTGGTCCCTTTCACCGATGAGTATGTCCGGAAGTCGGATCTTGAAGCACTCATCAAGGCCCTAAAGGGGTCCGGTATTGCTTCCTATTCCCTAAATGCTATTAAGATAGACAATGATCATAGGATAGTCAAGCCAATAGTAGTAGACTCGGGTGCCTCTCACCATATGATTAGTAATGAGAATCTTATGAGAAATGTTAAACCGGCCTTAGGTAATGTCATTGTTGCTAATGGAAGTAAAGTACCGATAAAAGGACTAGGAGATCTTAGGTTGTTTGATAGAGATATGAAAGCCCTTTATATGCCTAGTTTCACTTCTAATCTTTTATCGGTAAAACGGATAGCTAATGAATTGAATAGCAACGTTTTGTTTGGACCTAATGGTGTAACATTTCAGGATATTGACTCAAAGAAGATCATTGGTAGAGGGAGCACCAAGGGAGATCTATATGTGCTTGATACAAATCTGAAAAGCTCTCATCTATCTTTTGCTTTTAAAACCGTTTTATCCGAGGCTAATAATGTTATTTGGCATGCTAGATTAGGCCACCCTAACTCTAAAGCTCTTAAGCTTATGTTGCCTCTTGTTTCTTTTGATAATAATCTTTGTGAATCTTGCATCCTTGGTAAACATTGTAGAACCGTTTTCTCAAAGTCTTTAAAAGTTTATGAACATTGTTTTGAGTTAATCCATTCGGATGTATGGACTTCTCCGTGCGTTTCTAGAGAAAACCACAAGTACTTTGTTACTTTCATAGATGATAAGTCCAAATTCACATGGTTAACTCTTATTTCCTCTAAGGATAGAGTCTTAGACGCTTTTAAAAACTTTCAAACCTATATATCTAACCAATACAATGCCAAGATAAAATGTTTTAGGTCGGACAATGGGGGAGAATACATGGGCCAAATGTTCAAAGATCACTTAGCAAAGCATGGGATACTTCATCAAACAAGTTGCCCATACACACCACAACAAAACGGAGTAGCCGAGAGGAAGAATAGGCACCTTATGGAAGTAGCAAGATCAATGATGTTTCATACCAATGTCCCAAAGAGATTTTGGGGAGACGCGGTGACATCGGCTTGCTACCTCATTAATAGAACTCCTACTCAAATTCTCAATAACTTATCTCCATTTGAAGTTCTAAACAATTATAAACCTTTTATCTCTAACTTACGCGTGTTTGGGTGTGTTTGCTTTGTATTGATTCCAGGGGCACAAAGGAGTAAGCTAGATGCAAAGAGCCTAAAAGGAATGTTCATCGGCTATTCCACAACTCAAAAGGGTTATAAGTGTTATATACCCGAAAGAAGAAGGGTAATAGTCTCTAGAGATGTGAAGTTTCTTGAAGGACAAGGCTACTATGAAGAGAAGAATTGGGAGAGCATCAAGAACCTATCCACTCCTTCTCAAGATAGAGCCGCAAACCTCAAGAGACTTATGGAGGATCTCGGATTAAACCTCGGTGATGATAATGATGGTGAAGTACCATCAAATCCCCAAGAACTTCATCTTGATCATGAGGGGGAGAATGAAGAAGAATCGGCTATGAATGATCAAGAGGATCATGTAGTACAAGATTCATCTCAAACTCAATCTCAAGCCGATCCGGTTCATGATCAAGATGATCATAGAGAAGATACGGTTCAAGAGAATCAACAAGAAGGTGTAAATGAAGAAGTAGTGCAACATCCTCTACGGAGAAGCACTAGAATCAAGCACCCCCCCCCCCATCCAATTGGGTCAATACTCGAGTCTACTTCAACAATAAAGCTGTAGCACATCCAATCCAAGCCGTATGCAATATGGTATCCTTTCCTCAAGAGCATCAAGTATTTATGGCTAGCATTGATGAGAATTGGATACCTAAGACGTATGAAGAAGCTATGGAACATGAAGTATGGGTTCAAGCCATAGACCAAGAAGACAAAGCCATGGAGCTTAATGACACTTGGTATGAGACCGACTTACCCAAAGGCAAGAGGACGGTTAGCTCTCGGGATGTCTTTACTATCAAGTACAAGAGTAACGGAGAGATAGAAAGACACAAGGCTCGGCTAGTGGCAAGGGGTTTTACTCAAACCTATGGTGAGGATTATCTTGAGACCTTTCCTCCGGTTGCTAAGCTTCACACGGTGAGAGTTATCTTCTCTATTTCCACAAACCTTGAATGGGATCTATGGCAAATGGATGTCAAGAATGCATTCTTACAAGGTGAATTAGAGGATGAAGTGTACATGACTCCTCCTCCGGGTATCAAAGACAAGATCACTCCGGGTAAAGTGCTTAGATTGAAGAAGGCTATCTATGGTTTAAAGCAATCACCACGGGCTTGGTATCACAAGCTTAGTACCACTCTTCTCAACAAAGGATTCAAGAAATCTGAATCCGACCATACTCTCTTCACAAGCAAACGCCGAATGGGTATAGTAGTCATCCTTGTGTATGTTGATGATATCATCATCACCGGGGATGACAAGGTAAGGATTGAGGCTACCAAAACTCATCTCAAATCTGTTTTTGACATTAAAGATCTCGGAGAGCTTAAGTACTTCCTTGGTATTGAAGTGTGTAGGTCTAAAGAAGGTCTATTCCTATCCCAAAGGAAGTATACTCTTGATTTACTTATTGAAACAGGAAAGCTTGGAGCTAAACCCGTAAAGACACCCTTGGAGGAGAACTACAAAGATATCCGCAAGGGGGAGCTTGAAGACAAGCCATACAAGGATCCAAAGCAATATAGGAGACTTGTTGGTAAGCTCATATACTTGACTATAACTCGGCCTGACATTTGTTTAGTCGTGAACCAGGTCTCACAACACATGCAATCACCGAAGAATCACCATTGGAACTTGGTGTATAGAGTGCTAAGGTATCTCAAAGGAGCTCCCGGACAAGGCATTTCGATGGGATGCAACAAGAACACGGAGATAGTGGGCTATTGTGATGCGGATTGGGCCGGTGATAGAGGGGATAGAAGATCCACAACCGGCTATTGCATTTTTATTGGAGGCAATCTTGTCACTTGGAAAGGCAAGAAGCAAAAGGTCGTCTCATGCTCCACAACCGAGTCCGAGTACCGAGCCATGAGGAAGTTGACTCAAGAGCTCATTTGGCTTAGAGGATTGGTCACGGATCTTGGTATTCAAGTCAATGGACCAATGACTATGCACGCCGACAACAAGTCTGCAATCAACTTAGCATCAAACTCCGTGTTTCATGAGAGGACAAAGCACATTGAGATAGATTGCCATAAAGTCCGAGAAGCAATGGTCAAGAGAATCATCCTTCCATGTTTCACCAAGAGTGAAGACCAATTGGCGGACATTTTTACAAAGGCAACAAGCACCAAGGTTTGTGAGTTCATCCACTCAAAGATGGGACTCACGAATCTCATCAAACAATGAGAAAACCCCTAACCGAAGAGACTAGCACTAGTAAAAAAACTGCCCATACCCACGAAAAAGCCACGAAAATTTTCGTGGGTAGGGGGTAAAAGCCACGAAATGCCACGGAAACCCACGGTGAACAGTAATTTACTACCCACAAAAATTTTCGTGGCTTTTTCGATCTACCCACGATTTACCCACGAAAATTTTCGTGGGTTTTGAGCTACCCACGGAAAAGCCACGAAAATTTTCGTGGGTATTGTTCTACCCACGACTACCCACGTAAATTTTCGTGGGTAGCTTGAAACCCACGATGACCCACGAAAATTTTCGTGGGTAGATTGAAACCCACGAAAATTTTCGTGGGTCCTTTGAAACCCACGAATTACCCACGAAAATTTTTGTGGGTAGCGAGAAAAATACTTGTAACACTAATTTCTTCGTGTGTACAAAAAACCCAATATTAATATGTTTTTGTTCACTATTTTCATGAGTTTTTTCACTATTTTCATGATTTTGTTCACTACTTTTTTAGGTTTGCTACATTTATAAACATATAATAACGCGTTATTTGTTAATTAAACGTTATTATTCATTACTCATATAATAAAATATCACATTACATAACAACATTATTTTAAACGCATACAAAAGATGGAAGGAAAATAGTAAACATTAAAGCGACATAAAGAGTTCGGTGTTGAACGCGATCATTATTTGTAAACATTGACGAATTGAATGTTTATTCATCGTCTGATTCAGGAACTATTTCGTACTCGTAACCAGTTCCTTCATCTGCTTCAGCTGGTGTAGATGTTACAGTTGGTTCGTACCCAGCGATCATCGAATTAGCCCCAATTATCTGTTTAAAAACATATTTTAGTTTGTACTTATAAGTATATATATACTAATTAACAACCTTAAGGAGAACCTACCTTGACAACGTTTCGCTCAGTGATGTTGAGGTACTTAGAATTCATGTTGAATCGGGTTACAGATACATTTTTTAGAATGACAACTGCACCTACACCAGTATTGACTCGTATTCTTCATTGTTTAAGATGTTATGGTGCATGGTTCCCTCGATTATTCCGGACGGATCTTTTAAGGTTACTAGAAGGTCTCCTTGGCCATTGGGGGACGCATTGGAAAGCATAGCGACAACTTTGAAAAAATGATTACTTATAAGAAACATTATATTTTTATTTTAAATGAAATAATATTGGTAGACAAAGGAAACCTTTTTCACTTTGACAAGCTGCGAACGAGGGCATTGTATTTCGCAATTTGGGTCCAAAATGGTGTGGTCCTATGGTTATGAGTACCTATATATATTATGAATGATATAGTTAGTCATCTACAATTATTAGTATAATGGTAAAAATTTCATTTTCGTGTATACCTTCGCGCAACATGTAATCGATAGTAGAAGTCCACCGAGGACTACTAAAATCATGGTCTCCCTTTTGTGGCTCATTGATGACCTCACGAATGAAATCTTGTGTTGGGCGTGCTTGAGAACTTTCACCTCGCAACACCTTTCCATCGTGAACCCTCTTGCGAAACGATCCGCGTTGTATGGGCTGGGCAGGTCCCGATATAAGGCATGTTTGGATTTCAGCTCGTTGTGATGGTTGAAGTGAAATTATTGGTTCAACATCAATAACATATAAGTTATCGTATGAAGGGCTAGAAGGAACACGATTTTCCATGATGAAATATGTTTTTGTGTTATGTTTTTCTGTTAAATTACCTCGATTTATATAAACAAAACGATGTACATCGTTGGGAGCACGAAAAAGCACAAAAATTTTCGTGGCTTATTCGTGGGTAGTAAATTACTGTTCATCGTGGCTTTTCGTGGCATTTCGTGGCTATATATGTCGGCCACAATATGGTGATTTGAGTTGTCTACATTAAATGACAAACGAAAATTTTGCCACCAGACGGTGATTTGACATGTCGATATTAAATTGCAAACGCAATTTCGGCCACGAGATGGTGATTTAATGCATTGCGTAAAATTATTCAACTCATTTCAATAATCACGGGTGTTTTAAACAGAGGTATCCGTTTCAACTTATTAGAAAAAAACAAATAATATTCCACATATTCTAATCCACAACATATTTTAACAAAGACGGAAATTATATTACATAATATATTACAATTTTCATGATCACATTGATACACAATTTTTATTCATCATCGGAAGATGAATCAACTTCCGAACATTCGTTTTCAGTTAGCTCATTATCGGATGTGTACATATCGTTTGTATGTTGATCGGGTAAATCATCATAATTGTCCCAGTCTTCAACATTTAGTGTTTCGACCCTTAGGAGCCCTGAAGGTGCAACAGTAGTATTCCTAGAATCCTCTTGAAAGGCTTGTTGTAAAATATGAGTAGCATTTCTTACACCTCTGGGTACCACTTTCGTACAAGCTAACCATTCCGTCCCATGCCTCCTACTAACCTTTGGATATGATACGTAACAAACTTGGTCACCTTGTTCGGGAGTGATGAACGGATCATATTGTCGATCTTGTTTGTCTGTGACAACATCCACTAGTCCCGAACGACTGATACGCATTCCACTTCCGCTAGTGATGTCATACCAAAAACATTTGAAGATAACCACCTTCAATCCGCCACCGCCACCGTACTCAAGCAATCTGATGTCGTCCATTATACCATAATATTCCGTATCAGTCGTTCCCTTAAAGCAAACACCGAAATTCTGAGTCTTTTTGTTTGCATTCCTACTAAATGTACGGAATAAGAACTCTCTTGTTGCATACGATGACCATGATGTGTAAGCACGAGCTGGACCTTGTACAAAATCAACGAGCCACTGCGGCATAATTTCTGTCATCCTTTGATTATTAACATGTAAAAAAATAAATGCATTAATTTAACATTATTAAAAAAGGAAGTCATTAAAAAATCACTTACATAATCTTTGCACCAGCTTGCGAAGTTATTGTCTTTCAACAATTGTAGGTTAGAAGCAGACAATGCCGGATATGTAGCTCGCATGAAATCTTCAAACATCCTATGTATACAATTTATATAATTTAAAAATAATTATAATAAATTAGTGAATAATTATAACTCGGATAATCATACCTTTCATATTGTGCTAACTCTGGACAATTATTCATTAGAAATGTTTGCAAAACATTATACTCTTCGTCTGATATCCATCCATTTGAAGATTTACCAATGAACCTTCCTTTTTGTTTGAACAATGTTGGGACATCGTCAAAGGCGTAGAGGTAAATGTTTTCACCATGCCATCCTTCATTACCTCGAGGGATTGGTTTCCCAAGCCAATGGGTAGCTAGCGCAGATATTTCTTCTTGAACACAATGCTCGACGATAGACCCTCTGATTTGTGCTTTGTTCCTAACCTTTTTTTTAAGTGGTACATGTACCGCTCAAATGGATACATCCACCTATATTGTACCAGTCCACCTAAGATTGTCTCGTCCGAAAGGTGTACAGGTAGATGCTCCATGACATCAAAAAACGAAGGTGGAAATATCTTCTCCAGGTTGCATAATTTGACAACTATATTATTCTTCATTGTTTGAACATCTTGTTCTTTTAATGATGGGGCAGCAATGTCTCGGAAAAACAAAGCGATTTCTGTGTAATAAAAATAACAACACAATTTTTATGACAAAATTATTAATTTATATATTTGTATGATAACAAATTAAAATACATACCTGAAATCGCTACGTGTACCGACTTTGGCAAAAGTTCCATCAAAGCGAAAGGTAGAAGTCTTTCCATTATTACATGACAGTCATGGCTTTTGAGTCCAGAAAGAGTACCATTAATTTCGTTCACACATCTACCAAAGTTGGAAGCATACCCGTCTGGAAAACTAATATCTTTCTTCAACCAAGATAAAAACTTCTTTTTCGCTTCCTTTGACATGCGAAATATCGGCACCGGGGCAATTCCAGTTGAAGTAAGTTCCAACGCTCTACGGTTGCATATTATCGCCATATCTAGCCTAGATTTTATGTTATCTTTTGTTTTCCCCGGGACGATCAAGATAGTTTTTATAATATTATCAAAGAAATTTTTCTCAATATGCATAAAATCTAGGTTGTGTCTAAGCAATAGATTCTCCCAATAGGGCAAAGACCAGAAAATTGATTTTTTGTACCAATTATGATATTGACCATAACCATTTACCGTTTTAGAAGGGTCATTGTGTCCGTTGCCACCACACTCGACACTCATTTGCAGACCTTCTATATGGTTCATGGAGTGCAATATTTCTCTTCCACTACGCCATAAAGGTGGTTGATCTTCGACTTCCTTAGACTTAGTGAACGCAACTCCATTCCGCCTGTACGGGTGATCGTTCTTCAGAAACTTACGGTGACAATCAAACCAACAATGTTTGCGACTATTCGATAACCAGAACGAATTGGTTGAATCCATACTGTATGGACATGCCAGTCGTCCGTGAGTCATCCACCCTGATAACATCCCGTAAGCTGGGAAATCACTAATCGTCCACATAAGCGCCGCTCTCATCTTAAACGAACTGTGTGATGATATATCGTAGACGTCTGCGCCGTGCATCCACAGTTGTTGAAGTTCGCCGATTAAAGGTTGAAGGTACACATCTAGACTTTTTTTCGGGTGTGTTGGACCGGGAACCAAAATCGAGAGAAATAAAAACTCACGGTTCATACATAAACCAGGAGGTAGATTGTATGGTGTCACTATCACCGGCCATATCGAGTGTGCTTGCCCACTCATGCCGAGTGGATTAAAACCATCTGTTGACAAGCCAAGGTAGATGTTTCTTGGTTCGGAAGCAAACCCCGGATAAACGCTGCGGAAATGTTTCCACGCGGCCCCGTCGATGGATGGATCATTTCGCCTTCAACATTAATATGATCGGCGTGCCAACGCATATGTCCCAGTTGATTGACATTGGTATAATATTTTCAAACGATCGGTAATGGGAAGATAAAACATTCGCTGTTTTGGAATCTTTTTCCCATGACCATTCCACGGATGATATCGTTCACTAAGACAAAACCGACACTGATCGAGCGTCGCATCTTCTCCCCGCCAAAATAACATGCAATTGTTCTCGCATACATCAATTTTATGAACAGGTAAGCCTAGGGTCTTTGTAATTTTTTTGGTTTCGTAGTACGACTCGGAGCGTATTCGGGCTTGGTAGAATCCTTTTGATAGTACTAGCAATGTCGTCTACAACACCCGCCGATATATTGTGCTCCGTCTTCCAACGTAGAATACATGATGCCAAATATAATTTTGAATTCTCCGTTTCGCAACCTTCGTATAAAGGTTGATTAACTTCCATGAATGCTTCATATGACTTGTCTACGCCTACCGGAATTTCGACTTCTTCACTATATCGCTGCTCTTGCATCTCTGGAATATCATTAACATCTTCGAATGCTTCATGAAATGTTTCGTGTACATCAACATGAGGATCATGATAACGTTCACGGTTGGCTCTTCCATCAAATTGTGTTCCAGCAGAGGATTCTCCTGTAACCATGAAAGATTCTCCATGATTACTCCAAACATAATAATTGCCTTTGAATCCAACCGTGTAAAGATGACGGGTCACCACCGTTGCTGTTTGTTGCTTTACATTCTTGCATCGGGCACATGGACAAAGGAGTTTCCCGGTTGCCTGAAATGATGGTTGCTGACAAGCAAATTCCATGAACACGTTAATCCCATGACAAAATTCTTCAGTGACAGTATTTGTTGATGGATCAATCCGGAGATCCATCAATCTCCTAGAATGGTTTGAGAAAGACATAACTAATTTTTAAATGATTTGGAATACTAGTGTAATGTGTTACAAATTATGAACAAATAGACAATGTCTTTATAATACTCTTACCCACGAAAAATTTCATGGCTTTTTCGTGGGTATATATGCCACTTGCAAATCTGATACTATATATGAAGTGACAATTCATTTGAAATGACAACTCCTACCCACGAAAATTTTCATGGGTTTTTCGTGGGTACATATGAAAAGACATATCTCTGAAAACCCATTGCGAAAAGTAAACTCCCACCCACGAAAAATTTCATGGCTTTTTCGTGGGTACCGCACTACTAACAAAAACTCCACAAAACCTTCAGTAAGTCTATAAATATAGACTTGTTAGAGAAAATTAGTAAATACAAAACATATAAAATTAACATGTCAAAGAAAAATGTTAATCGCTCAGAGGAAGATAAAATAATAAACACTTTCGTAGAGTCTTTACCAGAAACATACACCCATGTTTCTTCCACAATTCACTTCAATAACACAACGAACAAGAGTCATGGTTCTACTTCACGTGCTCCTCCTAAGCCTCGTAAAGGATGCTCTCCAGTCCGAGCTGAAAAAAAGTACTGAAAAAACCTACATCGACCGAGGTTGTAGATGATTTCGAGGAACCAGATCTGATTTTCAAATGTCCAAATGACTATTACGGTTGTTGTGACAAACACATGTTAAAATTTGAGCTGGATCATTAAGAAACATGTTTAGTTATTAATGCACCACTATAACAAGTGCATATATGCATGAATTTTATGTTTGCTTTTATTAATAATGTGTGGGTCATTAACAAACTGTGCATCTTTATGTAACAATTTTATCTGTAATGCTTTTATTTAAAATATTGTATTAAAGTTTAAAATATCTTATTTTCTACTAGTTGGACAACCAATAGATTCACACATGATTTGACAATTCATATATGAATGTATTATCACTATTTGCAAATTATCTTAATTTAACTATAAATACATATGATGGTTTGTGTATATCTTAAACATATATAAAAAAAAATGTCTTCAAACTCAAATGATGAAAACTCTGAATCATGGGAAACCGAAACTCCGATTGCCGAATTCTACGAAGAGATACCAACTTACTCATGGGAAAATGAAACTCTGTCACCAATCTATGATAATAAACCAGAAGGTCATGTCTTTAACCAGGTCACCGATGATGTTTTCGGTAAGGAAATTGAAGAGCTAGAACCATCTCAATTAAACTCAAATACTTACGGTGGATGTCCTGTAAGTGAATCATATAGTCAATACTATGATGATGATTTCGCACAAAGACCAGAAAGCCCTAACTTAAATTTAGATCTTGATGCAATCCAAAGGGAATTGTGTGACGATTTAAGCGATACATACGGTGAAAGTTCTTCTAAGGGTTGCAAGGATCATTACTATGATGATGATTTTGCCCAAAGACCTGAGAGCCCTGACTTTAATTTAGATCTTGATGCTATTCAAAGGGAATGTGAAGAAGATTTATATTCTCTAGGAAAAAAATTAAAGGGAAAGAAAAGATTCTGATAAGTTTGTATTCTATAATGTTTAAAATGTTTAATATTTTAAATTCTCTAATGCGTCATTTTATAAGTTTTAACAATTTGTAAGTCAAATTAGTAAGTAATGTAATGTGTTATAATATTAAATAAAACATTATGTACTTTTTTTTAAGTATATAAAAGAACCCACGAAAATTTTCGTGGCTTTTTCGTGGGTTTGCGTAGAAAAGCCACGAAAATTTTCGTGGGTTTTTCGTGGGTTTACCATACCCACGAAAATTTTCGTGGCTTTTTCGTGGGTTTCTGACTTTAATTTAGCAATTTTCGTGGCTTTTTCGTGGGTACTTCGTCTTCTTCTTCACAAACCTAATTTCCGCATTTTGCTTCAATATTTTCGGCGATTTTGGTGGCTTTTGCGGCGATTTCCGGCGATTTCAAGCGATTTTCAGGCAAAACTCCAGCAAAACTCAGGTTTAACTTATATATATATGTTAATTTGGTAGTTTGATTTTAGTTTTTGATCTTGTTGTATTGTGTTGTTCATAGATCTTGTTGTTCATGGATCTTCTTGTTCATGGATCTTGTTGTTTATGTTAATAAAAAAAAATCATGGATCTTGTTGTTGATTATGTTGTTTTAACATTATATATATACAAGATCTTCATTATATTTGATTATATATATACAAAATTCATGGATCTTGTTGATTATATATGATGAATATCAACAAGCTCCATGAATATCTTAAGATCCATGAATTTTTATATTTTTTTTATATTTTTTTCCTAATATAAAAAATATAAAAAATTAAAAATATTATGATGATTATCTTATGATCCATGAATTTTATGATCTTATGATGATTATCTTAAGATCCATGAATTTTTATATTTTTTATATTTTTTTCCTAATATAAAAAATATACAAAATTAATGTTGTTGATTATATTTGATTTAGATCTTGTTGTTTAGAACTTGTACTTTTATTAAATCTTGTAGTTTGATTAGGTTATCAATGTTTAATTAGGAAAATTATACATTTGTAACAATTTAAACTTAAAAATTATACATTTGTAAACTTAAAAACAATTTTAAACTTAAAAATTATAAGTTAACCCTAATTTAAACTTAAAAATTATAATTGTCTTTCTATAATTGTCTTTCTATAATTGTTTATTTTTCTTAAACTTTCTAATATTGTTTTTGTAATGAATTTGGTATAAATTTTAAAACATTAATCATATGTGACAAAATATGTGAATTTTACTTAAAATTTCTTTGGTTAAAATTTGATTGTTAGGTTCTATTTGTAGTACTTATGTCTTCGTCTAGGGGTACACAATCCCGTTCTAGTAGGCCGCAGTTGGGTCTCCCCCAATCTGCCTTAGGTGCTTCTGCTGAGTATCGTTATCGCTTACAAGCGGTATACCAATCGCCTTATAGGAGAGACCAGCCTTGCCTCCATCCTCAAAAGGAAAATGGAGCACTATGGTATTTAATCATCTTATTTTTTGCAATAATATACATATTATGCATTGTGTTATAAAATGTATTTATGACGTTTTAAATTTTTTTATTAAGGATTGGGATCGATGACACGGTCAACAATTTTATTAGAAAGACCTGGCAAAGTAATTTCTGGGGTCCATGGAAAAATTGGACCGACGTTAAAAAAAATCAACCCGACAAAATTGAAAGCTGGTGGGGATCTTTCGTGGTAAGTTACAATTTTAAAATATTTAATCGTTTAATGTGTAAACTTTCATACTAATAATTGTGGTTTCGAGTTATAGGCTAACTATTATTGGGATCCCTCACACGAGGACCTTGTCTATTTCGAGTGGAAAGAAAAGACAAAAAGGGAATCGGGGAGGAAATAAGTAGGAAGCACGAAGGGAGTGCGGCCTCCCTTACATTAGCAATGACGATTGGGTCCCGGCTATTGGCGAGTGGAATACTCCCAAAGCCAAACTGAGAAGTGAGAAGGCGGCAACAAGCCGTCAAACTCCTATAGACGGGAGTACAATGCACGTCCACTACGGCGGGCCCAATTCATTCTCCCAAAATCAATTATACTCTGGTAAGTTTTATAAATACATTAATAAATACATATGAATAAATGTAACATTAACGTGTACATTTGAATTTTAACAAATACAGCAACAAGAGGATCCCCAATCCCGGGATCACTCTCTTCTTGATTTAGTCAAGAAGACACATCGACGCCCAGATGACACCTACAGTGATCCCTTCATTGAGGGAGTTGTTAGGGCGGTTGAAGAAGAGGCTTCTCCGTACGAAGGTACGTCGAGTACGGCTTATTCACCGGGTGAAGAGACATATACTCAACGAGTCAACCGATTATATTTAGAGGTAAATCTTTTTAATTTTCTATTGCTATAAATTTTAATATGTTTTTGTATTAATTTTGTAATGTTTAAATGTGCAGAAGGTCAACCCGAGATACGGAGAGGCCTACGGCGTTAGTAGTGCGAAGACGCAGTTCTATCAACCGTACAGCCATTATCCGTCCTCGACACAAGAGGTTACGCGCAGTGAGTTCGACGCGTTCAAGACTAGCACTCAAGGAAGGTTAGATCGCCTTGAAGCTGGAAGCTCGACGGGGTCGGGTCAAATCCCGCATGACCAAGAAGACCAGAGTCAGGGCACGTTAGACCCGACTATAGCACCTCAAGGCGGGATCCAGCTCGAGGAGTTCAACACAACCCATCTGAACTCGCTTGGGAATTTCGATTATGATATGTAGTGTTTTGTATTTTGCAACAACTTTATTTAATTTATATAACTATGAATTTTGTAAAACTATTTGCTTTATTTTAATTTTTAAAATTATAATTTCTTAAATCAAAATTGATTTATTATTTTTTTTAAAAAAATTTCAGACTACCCACGAAAATTTTCGTGGGTTTTCGTGGTTTGTTGAGCACCCACGAAATACCCACGAAAATTTTCGTGGGTAAATTGCCACGAAAATTTTCGTGGGTTTTTCGTGGGTAATTTCATAAACCACGAAAAACACACGAAATTTTCGTGGCAATTTACCCACGAAAATTTTCGTGGGTATTTCGTGGCTAATTTCCCAGGTAATTATTCGTGGCTTAGAAACAGCGTTGTTAGATGTTTCATAAGATCGTAAAACTAGTACAAAGCTCATTGACACACTTATAAGCACTCATGTTGCATGAAACTTGGTTTAGAGTCCTAGAAATGCGTTGTTAGATGTTTCATAAGTTCGTAAAACTTGTACAAAGCTCATTGGGACACTTATAAGCACTCATGTTGAGTGAAACTTGGTTTAGAGTCCTAGAAACCGCGTTGTTAGATGTTTCATTAGTTCGTCAAACTTGAACAAAACTTATTGAGACACTTATAAGAAATCATGTTGAAAGAAACTTAGTTTAGAGTCCTAGAAATTGGGTTTTAAATGTTTCATAAGTTCGTCAAACTTGTACAAAGCTCACTGAGACACTTATAAGCACTCATGTTGCATGAAACTTGGTTTAGAGTCATAGAAACCGCGTTATTAGATGTTTCATAAGTTCGTCAAACTTGTACAAATCTCATTGAGACACTTCTAAGCACTCATGTTGCATGACACTTCATTTAGAGTCCTAGAAATGCATTGTCAGATGGTTCATAAGTTCGTCAAACTTGTACAAAGCTCATTGAGACACTTATAAGCACTCATGTTGCATAAAACCTTGTTTAGAGTCCTAGCAACCACATTGTTAGACGTTTCATAAGTTCGTCAAACTTGTACAAAGCTCATTGAGACACTTATAAGCACTCATGTTGCATGAAACTTAGTTTAGAGTCCTAGAAACCGCGTTGTTAGATGTTTCAGAAGTTCGTAGAACTTGTACAAAGCTCATTGAGACACTTATAAGAACTCATGTTGCATGACACTTCGTTTAGAGTCTTAGAAACCGCGTTTTAGATGTTTCATAAGTTCGTCAAACTTTTACAAAGCTCACTGACACTCTTATAAGCACTCATGTTGCATGAAACTTGGTTTAGATTCCTAGAAACCGCGTTGTTAGATGTTGCATAAGTTCGTCGAACTTGTAAAAAGCTCATTGAGACACTTATAAGCACTCATGTTGCATGAAACTTGGTTTAGAGTCCTAGAAACGCGTTGTTAGATGTTTAATTAGTTCGTCAAACTTGTAAAAATTGAGACACTTATAAGAACATTGAGACACTTAGTTTAGAGTCCTAGAAACGCGTTGTTAGATGTTTCATTAGTTGGTAAAACTTGTACAAAGCTCATTGAGACACTTATAAGAACTCATGTTGAAAGAAACTTGGTTTAGAGTCGCAGAAACCGCATTGTTAGATGTTTCATAAGTTCGCCAAACTAGTACAAAGCTCATTGAGACACTTATAAGCACTCATGGTGCATGACACTTCGTTTAGAGTCTTAGAAACTGCGTTGTTAGATGTTTCACACGTTTTTCAAACTTGTACAAAGCTCATTGAGAAACTTATAAGCACTCATGTTGCATTAAACTTGGTTTAGAGTCTTAGAAATTGCGTTGTTAGATGTTTCATAAGTTCGTCAAACCAGTACAAAGCTCATTGAGACACTTATAAGCACTCATGTTGCCTGAAACTTCGTTTAGAGTCCTAGAAACCGCGTTGTTAGATGTTTCAGAAGTTCGTCAAACTAGTACAAACTCATTGAGACACATATAAGCACTCATGTTGCATGAAACTTGGTTTAGAGTCCTAGAAACGCGTTGTTAGATATTTCATAAGTTCATCAAACTAGTACAAAGCTCATTGAGACACTTATAAGCACTCATTTTGCATGAAACTTGGTTTAGAGTCCTAGAAACGCGTTGTTAGACGTTTCATATGTTCGTAAAACTAGTACAAAGCTCATTGAGACACTTATAAGCACCCATGTTGAATGAAACTTGGTTTAGAGTCCTAGAAACGCGTTGTTAGATGTTTCATAAGTTCGTAAAACTTGTACAAAGCTCATTGGGACACTTATAAGCACTCATGTTGAGTGAAACTTGGTTTAGAGTCCTAGAAACCGCGTTGTTAGATGTTTCATTAGTTCGTCAAACTTGAACAAAACTTATTGAGACACTTATAAGAAATCATGTTGAAAGAAACTTAGTTTAGAGTCCTAGAAATTGGGTTTTAAATGTTTCATAAGTTCGTCAAACTTGTACAAAGCTCACTGAGACACTTATAAGCACTCATGTTGCATGAAACTTGGTTTAGAGTCATAGAAACCGCGTTGTTAGATGTTTCATAAGTTCGTCAAACTAGTACAAAGCTCATTGAGACACTTATAAGAACTCATGTTGCATGACACTTCATTTAGAGTCTTAGAAACAACGTTTTAGATGTTTCATAAGTTCGTCAAACTTGTACAAAGCTCACTGAGACACTTATAAGCAGTCATGTTGCATGACACTTCGTTTAGAGTCTTAGAAACCGCGTTATTAGATGTTTCATAAGTTCGTCAAACTTGTACAAATCTCATTGAGACACTTCTAAGCACTCATGTTGCATAAAACTTGGTTTAGAGTCCTAGAAATGCATTGTTAGATGGTTCATAAGTTCGTCAAACTTGTACAAAGCTCATTGAGACACTTATAAGCACTCATGTTGCATAAAACCTTGTTTAGAGTCCTAGCAACCACATTGTTAGACGTTTCATAAGTTCGTCAAACTTGTACAAAGCTCATTGAGACACTTATAAGCACTCATGTTGCATGAAACTTAGTTTAGAGTCCTAGAAACCGCGTTGTTAGATGTTTCAGAAGTTCGTAGAACTTGTACAAAGCTCATTGAGACACTTATAAGAACTCATGTTGCATGACACTTCGTTTAGAGTCTTAGACACCGCGTTTTAGATGTTTCATAAGTTCGTCAAACTTTTACAAAACTCACTGACACTCTTATAAGCACTCATGTTGCATGAAACTTGGTTTAGATTCCTAGAAACCGCGTTGTTAGATGTTGCATAAGTTCGTCGAACTTGTAAAAAGCTCATTGAGACACTTATAAGCACTCATGTTGCATGAAACTTGGTTTAGAGTCCTAGAAACGCGTTGTTAGATGTTTAATTAGTTCGTCAAACTTGTACAAATTCATTGAGACACTTATAAGAACTCATGTTGAAAGAAACTTGGTTTAGAGTCCTAGAAACGCGTTGTTAGATGTTTCATTAGTTGGTAAAACTTGTACAAAGCTCATTGAGACACTTATAAGAACTCATGTTGAAAGAAACTTGGTTTAGAGTCGCAGAAACCGCATTGTTAGATGTTTCATAAGTTCGCCAAACTAGTACAAAGCTCATTGAGACACTTATAAGCACTCATGGTGCATGACACTTCGTTTAGAGTCTTAGAAACTGCGTTGTTAGATGTTTCACACGTTTTTCAAACTTGTACAAAGCTTGGTTTAGAGTCTTAGAAATTGCGTTGTTAGATGTTTCATAAGTTCGTCAAACCAGTACAAAGCTCATTGAGACACTTATAAGCACTCATGTTGCCTGAAACTTCGTTTAGAGTCCTAGAAACCGCGTTGTTAGATGTTTCAGAAGTTCGTCAAACTAGTACAAACTCATTGAGACACATATAAGCACTCATGTTGCATGAAACTTGGTTTAGAGTCCTAGAAACGCGTTGTTAGATATTTCATAAGTTCATCAAACTAGTACAAAGCTCATTGAGACACTTATAAGCACTCATTTTGCATGAAACTTGGTTTAGAGTCCTAGAAACGCGTTGTTAGACGTTTCATATGTTCGTAAAACTAGTACAAAGGTCATTGAGACACTTATAAGCACCCATGTTGAATGAAACTTGGTTTAGAGTCCTAGAAACGCGTTGTTAGATGTTTCATAAGTTCGTAAAACTTGTACAAAGCTCATTGAGACACTTATAAGCACTCATGTGGAATGAAACTTGGTTTAGAGTCCTAGAAACGCGTTGTTAGATGTTTCATAAGTTTGTCAAACTAGTACAAAGCTCATTGAGACAATTATAAGCACTCATGTTGCATGAAACTTGGTTTAGAGACCTAGAAACGCGTTGTTCGATGTTTCATAAGTTCGTCAAACTAGTACAAAGCTCATTGAGACACTTATAAGCACCCATGTTGCATGAAACTTGGTTTAGACTCCTAGAAATTGTGTTGTTAGATGTTTCATAAGTTCGTCAAACTAGTACAAAGCTCATTGAGACACTTATATGCACTCATGTTGCATGAAACTTGGTTTAGATTCCTAGAAACCGCGTTGTTAGATGTTTCATAAGTTCGTCAAAATAGTACAAAGTTCATTGAGACACTTATAAGCACTCATGTTGAATGAAACTTGGTTTAGAGTCCTAGCAACCAAATTGTTAGACGTTTCATAAGTTCGTCAAACTTGTACAAAGCTCATTGAGACACTTATAAGCACTCATGTTTCATGAAACTTAGTTTAGAGTCCTAGAAACCGCGTTATTAGATGTTTCATAAGTTTGTTGAACTTGTACAAAGCTCATTGAAACACTTATAAGCACTCATGTTGCATGAAACTTGGTTTAGAGTCCTAGAAACGAGTTGTTAGATGTTTCATAAGTTCGTCAAACTTGTACAAAGATCATTGAGACACTTATAAGCACTCATGTTGCATGAAACTTGGGGTAGAGTCCTAGAAACGAGTTGTTAGATGTTTCATAAGTTCGTCAAACTAGTACAAAGCTCATTGAGACACTTATAAGCACTCATGTTGCATGACACTTCGTTTAGAGTCTTAGAAACCGCTTTGTTAAATGTTTCATAAGTTCGTCAAACTTGTACAAAGCTCATTGAGACACTTATAAGCACTCATGTTGCATAAAACTTGGTTTAGAGTCCTAGAAACGCGTTGTTAGATGTGTCAAAAGTTCGTCAAACTTCTACAAAGCTCATTGAGACAATTATAAGCACTCATGTTGCATAAAACTTGGTTTAGAGTCCTAGAAACGCATTGTTAGATGTTTCATAAGTTCGTCAAACTTGTACAAAGCTCATTCAGACACTTATAAGCACTCATGTTGCATAAAACCTTGTTTAGAGTCCTAGCAACCACATTGTTAGACGTTTCATAAGTTCGTCAAACTTGTACAACGCTCATTGAGACACTTATAAGAACTCATGTTGCATGAAACTTAGTTTAGAGTCCTAGAAACCATGTTGTTAGATGGTTCATAAGTTCGTAGAACTTGTACAAAGCTCATTGAGACACTTATAAGAACTCATGTTGCATGACACTTCGTTTTGAGTCTTAGAAACCGCGTTTTAGATGTTTCATAAGTTCGTCAAACTTGTACAAAGCTCACGGAGACACTTATAAGCACTCATTTTGCATGAAACTTGGTTTAGAGTCCTAGAAACCGCGTTGTTAGATGTTTCATAAGTTCGTAGAACTTGTACAAAGCTCACTGAGACACTTATAAGCACTCATGTTGCATGAAACTTAGTTTAGAGTCCTAGAAACCGCGTTGTTAGATGTTTCAGAAGTTCGTAGAACTTGTACAAAGCTCATTGAGACACTTATAAGAACTCATGTAGCATGACACTTCGTTTAGAGTCTTAGAAACCGCGTTTTAGATGTTTCATAAATTCGTCAAACTTGTACAAAGCTCACTGACACACTTATAAGCACTCATGTTGCATGAAACTTGGTTTAGAGTCCTAGAAACCGCGTTGTTAGATGTTTCATAAGTTCGTCGAACTTGAAAAAAGCTCATTGAGACACTTATAAGCACTCATGTTGAATGAAACTTGGTTTAGAGTCCTATAAACGCGTTGTTAGATGTTTCATTAGTTCGTCAAATATGTACAAAGTTCATTGAGACACTTATAAGAACTCATGTTGAAAGAAACTTGGTTTAGAGTCTTAGAAACGCGTTGTTAGATGTTTCATTAGTTCGTCAAACTTGTACAAAGCTCATTGAGAGACTTATAAGAACTCATGTTGAAAGAAACTTGGTTTAGAGTCCTAGAAACCGCATTGTTAGTTGTTTCATAAGTTCGTCGAACTAGTAAAAAGCTCATTGAGACACTTATAAGCACTCATGTTGCATGAAACTTGGTTTAGAGTCCTAGAAACGCGTTGTTAGATGTTTCATTAGTTCGTCAAACTTGTACAAAGCTCATTGAGACACTTATAAGAACTCATATTGAAAGAAACTTGGTTTAGAGTCCTAGAAACGCGTTGTTAGATGTTTCATTAGTTCGTCAAACTTGTACAAAGCTCATTGAGACACTTATAAGAACTCATGTTGAAAGAAACTTGGTTTAGAGTCCTAGAAACCGCATTGTTAGATGTTTCATAAGTTCGTCAAACTAGTACAAAGCTCATTGAGACACTTATAAGCACTCATAGTGCATGACACTTCGTTTAGAGTCCGAGAAACACGTTGTTAGATGTTTCATAAGTTCGTCAAACTAGTACAAAGCTCATTGAGACACTTATAAGCACTCATGTTGCATAAAACTTGGTTTAAAGCCTTAGAAACACGTTGTTAGATGTTTCATAAGTTCGTCAAACTTGTACAAAGTTCATTGAGACACTTATAAGAACTCATGTTGCATAAAACTTGGTTTAGAGTCCTAGCAACCACATTGTTAGACGTTTCATAAGTTCGTCAAACTTGTACAAAGCTCATTGAGACACTTATAAGCACTCATGTTGCATGAAACTTAGTTTAGAGTCCTAGAAACCGCGTTGTTAGATGTTTCATAAGTTCGTCAAACTTGTACAAAGCTCATTGAGACACTTATAAGAACTCATCTTGAAAGAAACTTGGTTTAGAGTCCTAGAAACGCGTTGTTAGATGTTTCATTAGTTCGTCAAACTTGTACAAAGCTCATTGAGACACTTATAAGAACTCATGTTGAAAGAAACTTGGTTTAGAGTCCTAGAAACCGCATTGTTAGATGTTTCATAAGTTCGTCAAACTAGTACAAAGCTCATTGAGACACTTATAAGCACTCATAGTGCATGACACTTCGTTTAGAGTCCGAGAAACACGTTGTTAGATGTTTCATAAGTTCGTCAAACTAGTACAAAACTCATTGAGACACTTATAAGCACTCATGTTGCATAAAACTTGGTTTAAAGCCTTAGAAACGCGTTGTTAGATGTTTCATAAGTTCGTCAAACTTGTACAAAGTTCATTGAGACACTTATAAGAACTCATGTTGCATAAAACTTGGTTTAGAGTCCTAGCAACCACATTGTTAGACGTTTCATAAGTTCGTCAAACTTGTACAAAGCTCACTGAGACACTTATAAGCACTCATGTTGCATGAAACTTGGTTTAGAGTCCTAGAAACCGCGTTGTTAGATGTTTCATAAGTTCGTCAAACTAGTACAAAGCTCATTGAGACACTTATAAGAACTCATGTTGCATGACACTTCATTTAGAGTCTTAGAAACAACGTTTTAGATGTTTCATAAGTTCGTCAAACTTGTACAAAGCTCATTGAGACACTTATAAGCAGTCATGTTGCATGAAACTTCGTTTAGAGTCTTAGAAACCGCGTTATTAGATGTTTCATAAGTTCGTCAAACTTGTACAAAGCTCATTGAGACACTTCTAAGCACTCATGTTGCATAAAACTTGGTTTAGAGTCCTAGAAATGCATTGTTAGATGGTTCATAAGTTCGTCAAACTTGTACAAAGCTCATTGAGACACTTATAAGCACTCATGTTGCATAAAACCTTGTTTAGAGTCCTAGCAACCACATTGTTAGACGTTTCATAAGTTCGTCAAACTTGTACAAAGCTCATTGAGACACTTATAAGCACTCATGTTGCATGAAACTTAGTTTAGAGTCCTAGAAACCGCGTTGTTAGATGTTTCAGAAGTTCGTAGAACTTGTACAAAGCTCATTGAGACACTTATAAGAACTCATGTTGCATGACACTTCGTTTAGAGTCTTAGAAACCGTGTTTTAGATGTTTCATAAGTTCGTCAAACTTTTACAAAGCTCACTGACACACTTATAAGCACTCATGTTGCATGAAACTTGGTTTAGAGTCCTAGAAACCGCGTTGTTAGATGTTGCATAAGTTCGTCGAACTTGTAAAAAGCTCATTGAGACACTTATAAGCACTCATGTTGCACGAAAGTTGGTTTAGAGTCCTAGAAACGCGTTGTTAGATGTTTAATTAGTTCGTCAAACTTGTACAAATTCATTGAGACACTTATAAGAACTCATGTTGAAAGAAACTTGGTTTAGAGTCCTAGAAACGCGTTGTTAGATGTTTCATTAGTTGGTAAAACTTGTACAAAGCTCATTGAGACACTTATAAGAACTCATGTTGAAAGAAACTTGGTTTAGAGTCGTAGAAACCGCATTGTTAGATGTTTCATAAGTTCGTCAAACTAGTACAAAGCTCATTGAGACACTTATAAGCACTCATGGTGCATGACACTTCGTTTAGAGTCTTAGAAACTGCGTTGTTAGATGTTTCACAAGTTTTTCAAACTTGTACAAACCTCATTGAGAAACTTATAAGCACTCATGTTGCATTAAACTTGGTTTAGAGTCTTAGAAATTGCGTTGTTAGATGTTTCATAAGTTCGTCAGACCAGTACAAAGCTCATTGAGACACTTATAAGCACTCATGTTGCCTGAAACTTCGTTTAGAGTCCTAGAAACCGCGTTGTTAGATGTTTCAGAAGTTCGTCAAACTAGTACAAACTCATTGAGACACATATAAGCACTCATGTTGCATGAAACTTGGTTTAAAGTCCTAGAAACGCGTTGTTAGATATTTCATAAGTTCATCAAACTAGTACAAAGCTCATTGAGACACTTATAAGCACTCATTTTGCATGAAACTTGGTTTAGAGTCCTAGAAACGCGTTGTTAGACGTTTCATAAGTTCGTAAAACTAGTACAAAGCTCATTGAGACACTTATAAGCACCCATGTTGAATGAAACTTGGTTTAGAGTCCTAGAAACGCGTTGTTAGATGTTTCATAAGTTCGTAAAACTTGTACAAAGCTCATTGAGACACTTATAAGCACTCATGTGGAATGAAACTTGGTTTAGAGTCCTAGAAACGCGTTGTTAGATGTTTCATAAGTTTGTCAAACTAGTACAAAGCTCATTAAGACAATTATAAGCACTCATGTTGCATGAAACTTGGTTTAGAGACCTAGAAACACGTTGTTCGATGTTTCATAAGTTCGTCAAACTAGTACAAAGCTCATTGAGACACTTATAAGCACCCATGTTGCATGAAACTTGGTTTAGACTCCTAGAAATTGCGTTGTTAGATGTTTCATAAGTTCGTCAAACTAGTACAAAGCTCATTGAGACACTTATATGCACTCATGTTGCATGAAACTTGGTTTAGATTCCTAGAAACCGCGTTGTTAGATGTTTCATAAGTTCGTCAAAATAGTACAAAGTTCATTGAGACACTTATAAGCACTCATGTTGAATGAAACTTGGTTTAGAGTCCTAGCAACCAAATTGTTAGACGTTTCATAAGTTCGTCAAACTTGTACAAAGCTCATTGAGACACTTATAAACACTCATGTTTCATGAAACATAGTTTAGAGTCCTAGAAACCGCGTTATTAGATGTTTCATAAGTTTGTTGAACTTGTACAAAGCTCATTGAAACACTTATAAGTACTCATGTTGCATGAAACTTGGTTTAGAGTCCTAGAAACGAGTTGTTAGATGTTTCATAAGTTCGTCAAACTTGTACAAAGATCATTGAGACACTTATAAGCACTCATGTTGCATGAAACTTGGGGTAGAGTCCTAGAAACGAGTTGTTAGATGTTTCATAAGTTCGTCAAACTAGTACAAAGCTCATTGAGACACTTATAAGCACTCATGTTGCATGACACTTCGTTTAGAGTCTTAGAAACCGCTTTGTTAAATGTTTCATAAGTTCGTCAAACTTGTACAAAGCTCATTGAGACACTTATAAGCACTCATGTTGCATAAAACTTGGTTTAGAGTCCTAGAAACGCGTTGTTAGATGTGTCACAAGTTCGTCAAACTTCTACAAAGCTCATTGAGACAATTATAAGCACTCATGTTGCATAAAACTTGGTTTAGAGTCCTAGAAACGCATTGTTAGATGTTTCATAAGTTCGTCAAACTTGTACAAAGCTCATTCAGACACTTATAAGCACTCATGTTGCATAAAACCTTGTTTAGAGTCCTAGCAACCACATTGTTAGACGTTTCATAAGTTCGTCAAACTTGTACAAAGCTCATTGAGACACTTATAAGAACTCATGTTCCATGAAACTTAGTTTAGAGTCCTAGAAACCGCGTTGTTAGATGGTTCATAAGTTCGTAGAACTTGTACAAAGCTCATTGAGACACTTATAAGAACTCATGTTGCATGACACTTCGTTTTGAGTCTTAGAAACCGCGTTTTAGATGTTTCATAAGTTCGTCAAACTTGTACAAAGCTCACGGAGACACTTATAAGCACTCATTTTGCATGAAACTTGGTTTAGAGTCCTAGAAACCGCGTTGTTAGATGTTTCATAAGTTCGTAGAACTTGTACAAAGCTCACTGAGACACTTATAAGCACTCATGTTGCATGAAACTTAGTTTAGAGTCCAAGAAACCGCGTTGTTAGATGTTTCAGAAGTTCGTAGAACTTGTACAAAGCTCATTGAGACACTTATAAGCACTCATGTTGCCTGAAACTTGGTTTAGAGTCCTAGAAACGCGTTGTTAGATATTTCATAAGTTCATCAAACTAGTACAAAGCTCATTGAGACACTTATAAGCACTCATTTTGCATGAAACTTGGTTTAGAGTCCTAGAAACCGCGTTGTTCGATGTTTCAGAAGTTCGTCAAACTAGTACAAACTCATTGAGACACATATAAGCACTCATGTTGCATGAAACTTGGTTTAGAGTCCTAGAAACGCGTTGTTAGATATTTCATAAGTTCATCAAACTAGTACAAAGCTCATTGAGACACTTATAAGCACTCATTTTGCATGAAACTTGGTTTAGAGTCCTAGAAACGCGTTGTTAGACGTTTCATAAGTTCGTAAAACTAGTACAAAGCTCATTGAGACACTTATAAGCACCCATGTTGAATGAAACTTGGTTTAGAGTCCTAGAAACGCGTTGTTAGATGTTTCATAAGTTCGTAAAACTTGTACAAAGCTCATTGAGACACTTATAAGCACTCATGTGGAATGAAACTTGGTTTAGAGTCCTAGAAACGCGTTGTTAGATGTTTCATAAGTTTGTCAAACTAGTACAAAGCTCATTGAGACATTTATAAGCACTCATGTTGCATGAAACTTGGTTTAGAGACCTAGAAACGCGTTGTTCGATGTTTCATAAGTTCGTCAAACTAGTACAAAGCTCATTGAGACACTTATAAGCACCCATGTTGCATGAAACTTGGTTTAGAGTCCTAGAAACTGCAATGTTAGATGTTTCATAAGTTCGTCAAACTAGTACAATGCTCATTGAGACACTTATATGCACTCATGTTGCATGAAACTTGGTTTAGATTCCTAGAAATCGCGTTGTTAGATGTTTCATAAGTTCGTCAAAATAGTACAAAGTTCATTGAGACACTTATAAGCACTCATGTTGAATGAAACTTGGTTTAGAGTCCTAGCAACCAAATTGTTAGACGTTTCATAAGTTCGTCAAACTTGTACAAAGCTCATTGAGACACTTATAAGCACTCATGTTTCATGAAACTTAGTTTAGAGTCCTAGAAACCGCGTTATTAGATGTTTCATAAGTTTGTTGAACTTGTACAAAGCTCATTGAAACACTTATAAGCACTCATGTTGCATGAAACTTGGTTTAGAGTCCTAGAAACGAGTTGTTAGATGTTTCATAAGTTCGTCAAACTTGTACAAAGATCATTGAGACACTTATAAGCACTCATGTTGCATGAAACTTGGGGTAGAGTCCTAGAAACGAGTTGTTAGATGTTTCATAAGTTCGTCAAACTAGTACAAAGCTCATTGAGACACTTATAAGCACTCATGTTGCATGACACTTCGTTTAGAGTCTTAGAAACCGCTTTGTTAAATGTTTCATAAGTTCGTCAAACTTGTACAAAGCTCATTGAGACACTTATAAGCACTCATGTTGCATAAAACTTGGTTTAGAGTCCTAGAAACGCGTTGTTAGATGTGTCACAAGTTCGTCAAACTTCTACAAAGCTCATTGAGACAATTATAAGCACTCATGTTGCATAAAACCTTGTTTAGAGTCCTAGCAACCACATTGTTAGACGTTTCATAAGTTCGTCAAACTTGTACAAAGCTCATTGAGACACTTATAAGCACTCATGTTTCATGAAACTTAGTTTAGAGTCCTAGAAACCGCGTTATTAGATGTTTCATAAGTTTGTTGAACTTGTACAAAGCTCATTGAAACACTTATAAGAACTCATGTTGCATGACACTTCGTTTTGAGTCTTAGAAACCACGTTTTAGATGTTTCATAAGTTCGTCAAACTTGTACAAAGCTCACGGAGACACTTATAAGCACTCATTTTGCATGAAACTTGGTTTAGAGTCCTAGAAACCGCGTTGTTAGATGTTTCATAAGTTGGTAGAACTTGTACAAAGCTCACTGAGACACTTATAAGCACTCATGTTGCATGAAACTTAGTTTAGAGTCCTAGAAACCGCGTTGTTAGATGTTTCAGAAGTTCGTAGAACTTGTACAAAGCTCATTGAGACACTTATAAGAACTCATGTTGCATGACACTTCGTTTAGAGTCTTAGAAACCGCGTTTTAGATGTTTCATAAGTTCGTCAAACTTGTACAAAGCTCAATGACACACTTATAAGCACTCATGTTGCATGAAACTTGGTTTAGAGTCCTAGAAACCGCGTTGTTAGATGTTTCATAAGTTCGTCGAACTTGAAAAAAGCTCATTGAGACACTTATAAGCACTCATGTTGAATGAAACTTGGTTTAGAGTCCTATAAACGCGTTGTTAGATGTTTCCTTAGTTCGTCAAATATGTACAAAGTTCATTGAGACACTTATAAGAACTCATGTTGAAAGAAACTTGGTTTAGAGTCTTAGAAACGCGTTGTTAGATGTTTCATTAGTTCGTCAAACTTGTACAAAGCTCATTGAGAGACTTATAAGAACTCATGTTGAAAGAAACTTGGTTTAGAGTCCTAGAAACCGCATTGTTAGTTGTTTCATAAGTTCGTCGAACTAGTAAAAAGCTCATTGAGACACTTATAAGCACTCATGTTGCATGAAACTTGGTTTAGAGTCCTAGAAACGTGTTGTTAGATGTTTCATTAGTTCGTCAAACTTGTACAAAGCTCATTGAGACACTTATAAGAACTCATCTTGAAAGAAACTGGGTTTAGAGTCCTAGAAACGCGTTGTTAGATGTTTCATTAGTTCGTCAAACTTGTACAAAGCTCATTGAGACACTTATAAGAACTCATGTTGAAAGAAACTTGGTTTAGAGTCCTAGAAACCGCATTGTTAGATGTTTCATAAGTTCGTCAAACTAGTACAAAGCTCATTGAGACACTTATAAGCACTCATAGTGCATGACACTTTGTTTAGAGTCCGAGAAACACGTTGTTAGATGTTTCATAAGTTCGTCAAACTAGTACAAAGCTCATTGAGACACTTATAAGCACTCATGTTGCATAAAACTTGGTTTAAAGCCTTAGAAACGCGTTGTTAGATGTTTCATAAGTTCGTCAAACTTGTAAAAAGTTCATTGAGACACTTATAAGAACTCATGTTGCATAAAACTTGGTTTAGAGTCCTAGCAACCACATTGTTAGACGTTTCATAAGTTCGTCAAACTTGTACAAAGCTCATTGAGACACTTATAAGTACTCATGTTGCATGAAACTTAGTTTAGAGTCCTAGAAACCGCGTTGTTAGATGTTTCATAAGTTCGTAGAACTTGTACAAAGCTCATTGAGACACTTATAAGCACTCATGTTGCATGAAACTTGGTTTAGAGTAATAGAAACCGCGTTGTTAGATGTTTCATAAGTTCGTCAAACTAGTACAAAGCTCATTGAGACACTTATAAGCACTCATGTTGCATGAAACTTGGTTTAGAGTCCTAGAAACCGCGTTGTTATATGTTTCATAAGTTCGTCAAACTTGTACAAAGCTCACTGAGACACTTATAAGCACTCATGTTGCATGAAACTTGGTTTAGAGTCCTAGAAACCTCGTTGTTAGATGTTTCATAAGTTCGTCAAACTAGTACAAAGCTCATTGAGACACTTATAAGAACTCATGTTGCATGACACTTCGTTTAGAGTCTTAGAAACAACGTTTTAGATGTTTCATAAGTTCGTCAAACTTGTACAAAGCTCACTGAGACACTTATAAGCAGTCATGTTGCATGACACTTTGTTTAGAGTCTTAGAAACCGCGTTATTAGATGTTTCATAAGTTCGTCAAACTTGTACAAAGCTCATTGAGACACTTCTAAGCACTCATGTTGCATAAAACTTGGTTTAGAGTCCTAGAAACGCATTTTTAGATGGTTCATAAGTTCGTCAAACTTGTACAAAGCTCATTGAGACACTTATAAGCACTCATGATGCATAAAACCTTGTTTAGAGTCCTAGCAACCACATTGTTAGACGTTTCATAAGTTCGTCAAACTTGTACAAAGCTCATTGAGACACTTATAAGCACTCATGTTGCATGAAACTTAGTTTAGAGTCCTAGAAACCGCGTTGTTAGATGTTTCAGAAGTTCGTAGAACTTGTACAAAGCTCATTGAGACACTTATAAGAACTCATGTTGCATGACACTTCGTTTAGAGTCTTAGAAACCGCGTTTTAGATGTTTCATAAGTTCGTCAAACTTGTACAAAGCTCACTGACACACTTATAAGCACTCATGTTGCATGAAACTTGGTTTAGAGTCCTAGAAACCGCGTTGTTAGATGTTTCATAAGTTCGTCGAACTTGAAAAAAGCGTATTGAGACACTTATAAGCACTCATGTTGAATGAAACTTGGTTTAGAGTCCTAGAAACGCGTTGTTAGATGTTTCATTAGTTCGTCAAATATGTACAAAGTTCATTGAGACACTTATAAGAACTCATGTTGAAAGAAACTTGGTTTAGAGTCCTAGAAACGCGTTGTTAGATGTTTCATTAGTTCGTCAAACTTGTACAAAGCTCATTGAGACACTTATAAGAACTCATGTTGAAAGAAACTTGGTTTAGAGTCCTTGAAACCGCATTGCTAGTTGTTTCATAAGTTCGTCGAACTAGTAAAAAGCTAATTGAGACACTTATAAGCACTCATGTTGCATGAAACTTGGTTTAGAGTCCTAGAAACGCGTTGTTAGATGTTTCATTAGTTCGTCAAACTTGTACAAAGCTCATTGAGACACTTATAAGAACTCATGTTGAAAGAAACTTGGTTTAGAGTCCTAGAAACACGTTGTTAGATGTTTCATTAGTTCGTCAAACTTGTACAAAGCTCATTGAGACACTTATAAGAACTCATGTTGAAAGAAACTTGGTTTAGAGTCCTAGAAACCGCATTGTTAGATGTTTCATAAGTTCGTCAAACTAGTACAAAGCTCATTGAGACACTTATAAGCACTCATGGTGCATGACACTTCGTTTAGAGTCCGAGAAACACGTTGTTAGATGTTTCATAAGTTCGTCAAACTAGTACAAAGCTCATTGAGACACTTATAAGCACTCATGTTGCATAAAACTTGGTTTAAAGCCTTAGAAACGCGTTGTTAGATGTTTCATAAGTTCGTCAAACTTGTACAAAGTTCATTGAGACACTTATAAGCACTCATGTTGCATAAAACTTGGTTTAGAGTCCTAGCAACCACATTGTTAGACGTTTCATAAGTTCGTCAAACTTGTACAAAGCTCATTGAGACACTTATAAGCACTCATGTTGCATGAAACTTAGTTTAGAGTCCTAGAAACCGCGTTGTTAGATGTTTCATAAGTTCGTAGAATTTTTACAAAGCTCATTGAGACACTTATAAGCACTCATGTTGCATGAAACTTGGTTTAGAGTACTAGAAACCGCGTTGTTAGATGTTTCATAAGTTCGTCAAACTAGTACAAAGCTCATTGAGACACTTATAAGCACTCATGTTGCATGAAACTTGGTTTAGAGTCTTAGAAACCGCGTTGTTACATGTTTCATAAGATCGCAAAACTAGTACAAAGCTCATTGACACACTTATAAGCACTCATGTTGCATGAAACTTGGTTTAGAGTCCTAGAAATGCGTTGTTAGATGTTTCATAAGTTTGTAAAACTTGTACAAAGCTCATTGAGACACTTATAAGCACTCATGTTGAATGAAACTTGGTTTAGAGTCCTAGAAACCGCGTTGTTAGATGTTTCATTAGTTCGTCAAACTTGATCAAAACTCATTGAGACACTTATAAGAACTCATGTTGAAAGAAACTTAGTTTAGAGTCCTAGAAACCGCGTTTTAGATGTTTCATAAGTTCGTCAAACTTGTACAAAGCTCACTGAGACACTTATAAGCACTCATGTTGCATGAAACTTGGTTTAGAGTCCTAGAAACCGCGTTGTTAGATGTTTCATAAGTTCGTCAAACTAGTACAAAGCTCATTGAGACACTTATAAGAACTCATGTTGCATGACACTTCGTTTAGAGTCTTAGAAACAACGTTTTAGATGTTTCATAAGTTCGTCAAAGTTGTACAAAGCTCATTGAGACACTTCTAAGCACTCATGTTGCATAAAACTTGGTTTAGAGTCCTAGAAACGCATTGTTAGATGGTTCATAAGTTCGTCAAACTTGTACAAAGCTCATTGAGACACTTATAAGCACTCATGTTGCATAAAACCTTGTTTAGAGTCCTAGCAACCACATTGTTAGACGTTTCATAAGTTCGTCAAACTTGTACAAAGCTCATTGAGACACTTATAAGCACTCATGTTGCATGAAACTTAGTTTCGAGTCCTAGAAACCGCGTTGTTAGATGTTTCAGAAGTTCGTAGAACTTGTACAAAGCTCATTGAGACACTTATAAGAACTCATGTTGCATGACACTTCGTTTAGAGTCTTAGAAACCGCGTTTTAGATGTTTCATAAGTTCGTCAAACTTGTACAAAGCTCACTGACACACGTATAAGCACTCATGTTGCATGAAACTTGGTTTAGAGTCCTAGAAACCGCGTTGTTAGATGTTTCATAAGTTCGTCGAACTTGTAAAAAGCTCATTGAGACACTTATAAGCACTCATGTTGCATGAAACTTGGTTTAGAGTCCTAGAAACGCGTTTTTAGATGTTTCATTAGTTCGTCAAACTTGTACAAAGTTCATTGAGACACTTATAAGAACTCATGTTGAAAGAAACTTGGTTTAGAGTCCTAGAAACGCGTTGTTAGATGTTTCATTAGTTGGTCAAACTTGTACAAAGCTCATTGAGACACTTATAAGAACTCATGTTGAAAGAAACTTGGTTTAGAGTCCTAGAAACCGCATTGTTAGATGTTTCATAAGTTCGTCAAACTAGTACAAAGCTCATTGAGACACTTATAAGCACTCATGGTGCATGACACTTCGTTTAGAGTCCTAGAAACTGCGTTGTTAGATGTTTCATAAGTTTTTCAAACTTGTACAAAGCTCATTGAGAAACTTATAAGCACTCATGTTGCATTAAACTTGGTTTAGAGTCTTAGAAATCGCGTTGTTAGATGTTTCATAAGTTCGTCAAACCAGTACAAAGCTCATTGAGACACTTATAAGCACTCATGTTGCATGAAACTTCGTTTTGAGTCCTAGAAACAGCGTTGTTAGATGTTTCAGAAGTTCGTCAAACTAGTACAAACTCATTGAGACACATATAAGCACTCATGTTGCATGAAACTTGGTTTAGAGTCCAAGAAACGGGTTGTTAGATATTTCATAAGTTCGTCAAATTAGTACAAAGCTCATTGAGACACTTATAAGCACTCATTTTGCATGAAACTTGGTTTAGAGTCCTAGAAACGCTTTGTTAGACCTTTCATAAGTTCGTAAAACTAGTACAAAGCTCATTGAGACACTTATAAGCACTCATGTTGAATGAAACTTGGTTTAGAGTTCTAGAAACGCGTTGTTAGATGTTTCATAAGTTCGTAAAACTTGTACAAAGTTCATTGAGACACTTATAAGCACTCATGTGGAATGAAACTTGGTTTAGAGTCCTAGAAACGCGTTGTTAGATGTTTCATAAGTTTGTCAAACTAGTACAAAGCTCATTGAGACAATTATAAGCACTCATGTTGCATGAAACTTGGTTTAGAGCCCTAGAAACGCGTTGTTCGATGTTTCATAAGTTCGTCAAACTAGTACAAAGCTCATTGAGACACTTATAAGCACCCATGTTGCATGAAACTTGGTTTAGAGTCCTAGAAACTGCAATGTTAGATGTTTCATAAGTTCGTCAAACTAGTACAAAGCTCATTGAGACACTTATATGCACTCATGTTGCATGAAACTTGGTTTAGATTCCTAGAAACCGCGTTGTTAGATGTTTCATAAGTTCGTCAAAATAGTACAAAGTTCATTGAGACACTTATAAGCACTCATGTTGAATGAAACTTGGTTTAGAGTCCTAGCAACCAAATTGTTAGACGTTTCAGAAGTTCGTAGAACTTGTACAAAGCTCATTGAGACACTTATAAGAACTCATGTTGCATGACACTTCGTTTAGAGTCTTAGAAACCGCGTTTTAGATGTTTCATAAGTTCGTCAAAGTTGTACAAAGCTCACTGACACACTTATAAGCACTCATGTTGCATGAAACTTGGTTTAGAGTCCTAGAAACCGCGTTGTTAGATGTTTCATAAGTTCGTCGAACTTGTACAAAGTTCATTGAGACACTTATAAGAACTCATGTTGAAAGAAACTTGGTTTAGAGTCCTAGAAACGCGTTGTTAGATGTTTCATTAGTTGGTCAAACTTGTACAAAGCTCATTGAGACACTTATAAGAACTCATGTTGAAAGAAATTTGGTTTAGAGTCGTAGAAACCGCATTGTTAGATGTTTCATAAGTTCGTCAAACTAGTACAAAGCTCATTGAGACACTTATAAGCACTCATGGTTCATGACACTTCGTTTAGAGTCCTAGAAACTGCGTTGTTAGATGTTTCATAAGTTTTTCAAACTTGTACAAAGCTCATTGAGAAACTTATAAGCACTCATGTTGCATTAAACTTGGTTTAGAGTCTTAGAAATCGCGTTGTTAGATGTTTCATAAGTTCGTCAAACCAGTACAAAACTCATTGAGACACTTATAAGCACTCATGTTGCATGAAACTTCGTTTAGAGTCCTAGAAAACGCGTTGTTAGATGTTTCAGAGGTTCGTCAAACTAGTACAAAGCTCATTGAGACACTTATAAGCACCCATGTTGCATGAAACTTGGTTTAGAGTCCTAGAAACTGCAATGTTAGATGTTTCATAAGTTCGTCAAACTAGTACAAAGCTCATTGAGACACTTATATGCACTCATGTTGCATGAAACTTGGTTTAGATTACTAGAAACCGCGTTGTTAGATGTTTCATAAGTTCGTCAAAATAGTACAAAGTTCATTGAGACACTTATAAGCACTCATGTTGAATGAAACTTGGTTTAGAGTCCTAGCAACCAAATTGTTAGACGTTTCAGAAGTTCGTAGAACTTGTACAAAGCTCATTGAGACACTTATAAGAACTCATGTTGCATGACACTTCGTTTAGAGTCTTAGAAACCGCGTTTTAGATGTTTCATAAGTTCGTCAAAGTTGTACAAAGCTCACTGACACACTTATAAGCACTCATGTTGCATGAAACTTGGTTTAGAGTCCTAGAAACCGCGTTGTTAGATGTTTCATAAGTTCGTCGAACTTGTACAAAGTTCATTGAGACACTTATAAGAACTCATGTTGAAAGAAACTTGGTTTAGAGTCCTAGAAACGCGTTGTTAGATGTTTCATTAGTTGGTCAAACTTGTACAAAGCTCATTGAGACACTTATAAGAACTCATGTTGAAAGAAATTTGGTTTAGAGTCGTAGAAACCGCATTGTTAGATGTTTCATAAGTTCGTCAAACTAGTACAAAGCTCATTGAGACACTTATAAGCACTCATGGTTCATGACACTTCGTTTAGAGTCCTAGAAACTGCGTTGTTAGATGTTTCATAAGTTTTTCAAACTTGTACAAAGCTCATTGAGAAACTTATAAGCACTCATGTTGCATTAAACTTGGTTTAGAGTCTTAGAAATCGCGTTGTTAGATGTTTCATAAGTTCGTCAAACCAGTACAAAACTCATTGAGACACTTATAAGCACTCATGTTGCATGAAACTTCGTTTAGAGTCCTAGAAACCGCGTTGTTAGATGTTTCAGAGGTTCGTCAAACTAGTACAAACTCATTGAGACACATATAAGCACTCATGTTGCATGAAACTTGGTTTAGAGTCCTAGAAACGCGTTGTTAGATATTTCATAAGTTCGTCAAACTAGTACAAAGCTCATTGAGACACTTATAAGCACTCATGTTGAATGAAACTTGGTTTAGAGTCCTAGAAACGCGTTGTTAGATGTTTCATAAGTTCGTAAAACTTGTACAAAGCTCATTGAGACACTTATAAGCACTCATGTGGAATGAAACTTGGTTTAGAGTCCTAGAAACGCGTTGTTAGATGTTTCATAAGTTTGTCAAACTAGTACAAAGCTCATTGAGACAATTATAAGCACTCATGTTGCATGAAACTTGGTTTAGAGCCCTAGAAACGCGTTGTTCGATGTTTCATAAGTTCGTCAAACTAGTACAAAGCTCATTGAGACACTTATAAGCACCCATGTTGCATGAAACTTGGTTTAGAGTCCTAGAAACTGCGTTGTTAGATGTTTCATAAGTTCGTCAAACTTGTACAAAGCTCATTGAGACACTTATATGCACTCATGTTGCATGAAACTTTGTTTAGATTCCTAGAAACCGCGTTGTTAGATGTTTCATAAGTTCGTCAAAATAGTACAAAGTTCATTGAGACACTTATAAGCACTCATGTTGAATGAAACTTGGTTTATAGTCCTAGCAACCAAATTGTTAGACGTTTCATAAGTTCGTCAAACTTGTACAAAGCTCATTGAGACACTTAGAAGCACTCATGTTGCATGAAACTTTGTTTAGAGTCCTAGAAACCGCGTTGTTAGATGTTTCATAAGTTTGTTGAACTTGTACAAAGTTCATTGAGACACTTATAAGCACTCATGTTGCATGAAACTTGGTTTAGAGTCCTAGAATCGAGTTGTTAGATGTTTCATAAGTTCTTCAAACTTGTACAAAGATCATTGAGACACTTATAAGCACTCATGTTGCATGAAACTTGGTGTAGAGTCCTAGAAACGAGTTGTTAGATGTTTCATAAGTTCGTCACACTAGTACAAAGCTCATTGAGACACTTATAAGCACTCATGTTGCATGACACTTCATTTAGAGTCTTAGAAACCGCTTTGTTAAATATTTCATAAGTTCGTCAAACTTGTACAAAGCTCATTGAGACACTTATAAGCACTCATGTTGCATAAAACATGGTTTAGAGTCCTAGAAACGCGTTGTTAGATGTGTCATAAGTTCGTCAAACTTCTACAAAGCTCATTGAGACAATTATAAGCACTCATGTTGCATAAAACTTGGTTTAGAGTCCTAGAAACGCATTGTTAGATGTTTCATAAGTTCGTCAAACTTGTACAAAGCTCATTGAGACACTTATAAGCACTCATGTTGCATAAAACCTTGTTTAGAGTCTTAGCAACCACATTGTTAGACGTTTCATAAATTCGTCACACTTGTACAAAGCTCATTGAGACACTTATAAGCACTCATGTTGCATGAAACTTAGTTTAGAGTCCTAGAAACCGCGTTGTTAGATGGTTCATAAGTTCGTCGAACTTGTACAAAGCTCATTGAGACACTTATAAGAACTCATGTTGCATGTCACTTCGTTTTGAGTCTTGGAAACCACGTTTTAGATGTTTCATAAGTTCGTCAAACTTGTACAAAGCTCACGGAGACACTTATAAGCACTCATTTTGCATGAAACTTGGTTTAGAGTCCTAGAAACCGCGTTGTTAGATGTTTCATAAGTTCGTAGAACTTGTACAAAGCTCAACGAGACACTTATAAGCACTCATGTTGCATGAAACTTGGTTTAGAGTCCTAGAAACCGCGTTGTTAGATGTTTCATAAGTTCGTCAAACTAGTACAAAGCTCACTGAGACACTTATAAGCAGTCATGTTGCATGACACTTCGTTTAGAGTCTTAGAAACCGCGTTATTAGATGTTTCATAAGTTCGTCAAACTTGTACAAAGCTCACTGAGACACTTATAAGTAGTCATGTTGCATGACACTTCATTTAGAGTCTTAGAAACCGCGTTATTAGATGTTTCATAAGTTCGTCAAACTTGTACAAAGCTCATTGAGACACTTCTAAGCACTCATGTTGCATAAAACTTGGTTTAGAGTCCAAGAAACGCATTGTTAGATGTTTCATAAGTTCGTCAAACTTGTACAAAGTTCATTGAGACACTTATAAGCACTCATGTTGCATAAAACTTGGTTTAGAGTCCTAGCAACCACATTGTTCGACGTTTCATAAGTTTGTCAAACTTGTACAAAGCTCATTGAGACACTTATAAGCACTCATGTTGCATTAAACTTAGTTTAGAGTCCTAGAAACCGCGTTGTTAGATGTTTCATAAGTTCTTAGAACTTGTACAAAGCTCATTGAGACACTTATAAGAACTCATGTTGCATGACACTTCGTTTAGAGTCTTAGAAACCGCGTTTTAGATGTTTCATAAGTTCGTCAAACTTGTACAAAGATCACTGAGACAGTTATAAGCACTCATGTTGCATGAAACTTGGTTTAGAGTACTAGAAACCGCGTTGTTAGATGTTTCATAAGTTCGTCGAACTAGTAAAAAGCTCATTGAGAAACTTATAAGCACTCATGTTGCATGAAACTTGGTTTAGAGTCCTAGAACCGCGTTGTTAGATATTTCATTAGTTCGTCAAACTTGTACAAAGCTAATTGAGACACTTATAAGCACTCATGTTGCATGAAACTTGGTTTAGAGTCCTAGAAACCGCATTGTAAGATGATTCATAAGTTCGTCAAACTAGTACAAAGCTCATTGAGACACTTATAAGCACTCATGTTGCATGACACTTCGTTTAGAGTCTTAGAAACAACGTTTTAGATGTTTCATAAGTTCGTCAAACTTGTACAAAGCTCACTGAGACATATATAAGCACTCATGTTGCATGAAACTTAGTTTAGAGTCCTAGAAACCGCGTTGTTAGATGTTTCATAAGTTCGTCAAACTAGTACAAAGCTCATTGAGAAACTTATAAGCACTCATGTTGCATGAAACCTTGTTTAGAGTCCTAGAACCCGCGTTGTAAGATGTTTCATAAGTTCGTCAAATTAGCTCATTGAGACACTTATAAGCACTCATGGTGCATGACACTTCGTTTAGAGTCCTAGAAACGCGTTGTTAGATGTTTCATAAGTTCGTAAAACTTGTACAAAGCTCATTGAGACACTTATAAGCACTCATGTGAAATAAAACTTCGTTTAGAGTCCTAGAAACGCACTGTTAGATGTTTCATAAGTTTGTCAAACTAGTACAAAGCTCATTTAGACAATTATAAGCACTCATGTTGCATGAAACTTGGTTTAGAGCCCTAGAAACGCGTTGTTCGATGTTTCATAAGTTCGTCAAACTAGTACAAAGCTCAATGAGACACTTATAAGCACCCATGTTGCATGAAACTTGGTTTTGGGTCCTAGAAACTGCGTTGTTAGATGTTTCATAAGTTCGTCAAACTAGTACAAAGCTCATTGAGACACTTATATGCACTCATGTTGCATGAAACTTGGTTTAGATTCCTAGAAACCGCGTTGTTAGATGTTTCATAAGTTCGTAAAAATAGTACAAAGTTCACTGAGACACTTATAAGCACTCATGTTGAATGAAACTTGGTTTAGAGTCCTAGCAACCAAATTGTTAGACGTTTCATAAGTTCGTCAAACTTGTACAAAGCTCATTGAGACACTTATAAGCACTCATTTTGCATGAAACTTAGTTTAGAGTCATAGAAACCGCGTTGTTAGATGTTTCATAAGTTTGTTGAACTTGTACAAAACTCATTGAGACACTTATAAGCACTCATGTTGCATGAACCTTAGTTTAGAGTCCTAGAAACCGCGTTGTTAGATGTTTCATAAGTTTGTTGAACTTGTACAAATCTCATTGAGACACTTATAAGCACTCATGTTGCATGAAACTTGGTTTAGAGTCCTAGAAACGAGTTGTTAGATGTTTCATAAGTTCGTCAAACTTGTACAAAGATCATTGAGACACTTATAAGCACTCATGTTGCATGAAACTTGGTGTAGAGTCCTAGAAACGAGTTGTTAGATGTTTCATAAGTTCGTCAAACTAGTACAAAGCTCATTGAGACACTTATAAGCACTCATGTTGCATGACACTTCGTTTAGAGTCTTAGAAACCGCTTTGTTAAATGTTTCATAAGTTCGTCCAACTTGTACAAAGCTCATTGAGACACTTATAAGCACTCATGTTGCATAAAACTTGGTTTAGAGTCCTAGAAACGCGTTGTTAGATGTGTCATAAGTTCGTCAAACTTCTACAAAGCTCATTGAGACAATTATAAGCACTCATGTTGCATAAAACTTGGTTTAGAGTCCTAGAAACGCATTGTTAGATGTTTCATAAGTTCGTCAAACTTGTACAAAGCACATTGAGACACTTATAAGCACTCATGTTGCATAAAACATTGTTTAGAGTCTTAGCAACTACATTTTTAGACGTTTCATAAGTTTGTCACACTTGTAAAAAGCTCATTGAGACACTTATAAGCACTCATGTTGCATGAAACTTAGTTTAGAGTCCTAGAAACCGCGTTGTTAGATGGTTCATAAGTTCGTCGAACTTGTACAAAGCTCATTGAGACACTTATAAGAACTCATGTTGCATGACACTTCGTTTTGAGTCTTGGAAACCGCGTTTTAGATGTTTCATAATTTCGTCAAACTTGTACAAAGCTCACGGAGACACTTATAAGCACTCATTTTGCATGAAACTTGGTTTAGAGTCCTAGAAACCGCGTTGTTAGATGTTTCATAAGTTCGTAGAACTTGTACAAAGCTCACTGAGACACTTATAAGCACTCATGTTGCATGAAACTTGGTTTAGAGTCCTAGAAACCGCGTTGTTAGATGTTTCATAAGTTCGTCAAACTAGTACAAAGCTCACTGAGACACTTATAAGCAGTCATGTTGCATGACACTTCGTTTAGAGTCTTAGAAACCGCGTTATTAGATGTTTCATAAGTTCGTCAAACTTGTACAAAGCTCACTGAGACACTTATAAGCAGTCATGTTGCATGACATTTCATTTAGAGTCTTAGAAACCGCGTTATTAGATGTTTCATAAGTTCATCAAACTTGTACAAAGCTCATTGAGACACTTCTAAGCACTCATGTTGCATGAAACTTGGTTTAGAGTCCAAGAAACGCATTGTTAGATGTTTCATAAGTTCGTCAAACTTGTACAAAGTTCATTGAGACACTTATAAGCACTCATGTTGCATAAAACGTGGTTTAGAGTCCTAGCAACCACATTGTTCGACGTTTCATAAGTTCGTCAAACTTGTACAAAGCTCATTGAGACACTTATAAGCACTCATGTTGCATTAAACTTAGTTTAGAGACCTAGAAACCGCGTTGTTAGATGTTTCATAAGTTCTTAGAACTTGTACAAAGCTTATTGAGACACTTATAAGAACTCATGTTGCATGACACTTCGTTTAGAGTCTTAGAAACCGCGTTTTAGATGTTTCATAAGTTCTTCAAACTTGTACAAAGCTCACTGAGACAGTTATAAGCACTCATGTTGCATGAAACTTGGTTTAGAGTCCTAGAAACCGCGTTGTTAGATGTTTCATAAGTTCGTCGAACTAGTAAAAAGCTCACTGAGACACTTATAAGCACTCATGTTGCATGAAACTTGGTTTAGAGTCCTAGAAACCGCGTTGTTAGATGTTTCATAAGTTCGTAGAACTTGTACAAAGCTCATTGAGACACTTATAAGAACTCATGTTGCATGACACTTCGTTTAGAGTCTTAGAAACCGCGTTTTAGATGTTTCATAAGTTCGTCAAACTTGTACAAAGATCAAGAGACAGCTTATAAGCACTCATGTTGCATGAAACTTGGTTTAGAGTACTAGAAACCGCGTTGTTAGATGTTTCATAAGTTCGTCGAACTAGTAAAAAGCTCATTGAGAAACTTATAAGCACTCATGTTGCATGAAACTTGGTTTAGAGTCCTAGAACCGCGTTGTTAGATATTTCATTAGTTCGTCAAACTTGTACAAAGCTAATTGAGACACTTATAAGCACTCATGTTGCATGAAACTTGGTTTAGAGTCCTAGAAACCGCATTGTAAGATGATTCATAAGTTCGTCAAACTAGTACAAAGCTCATTGAGACACTTATAAGCACTCATGTTGCATGACACTTCGTTTAGAGTCATAGAAACAACGTTTTAGATGTTTCATAAGTTCGTCAAACTTGTACAAAGCTCACTGAGACATATATAAGCACTCATGTTGCATGAAACTTAGTTTAGAGTCCTAGAAACCGCGTTGTTAGATGTTTCATAAGTTCGTCAAACTAGTACAAAGCTCATTGAGAAACTTATAAGCACTCATGTTGCATGAAACCTTGTTTAGAGTCCTAGAACCCGCGTTGTAAGATGTTTCATAAGTTCGTCAAATTAGCTCATTGAGACACTTATAAGCACTCATGGTGCATGACACTTCGTTTAGAGTCCTAGAAACGCGTTGTTAGATGTTTCATAAGTTCGTAAAACTTGTACAAAGCTCATTGAGACACTTATAAGCACTCATGTGAAATAAAACTTCGTTTAGAGTCCTAGAAACGCGTTGTTAGATGTTTCATAAGTTTGTCAAACTAGTACAAAGCTCATTTAGACAATTATAAGCACTCATGTTGCATGAAACTTGGTTTAGAGCCCTAGAAACGCGTTGTTCGATGTTTCATAAGTTCGTCAAACTAGTACAAAGCTCATTGAGACACTTATAAGCACCCATGTTGCATGAAACTTGGTTTTGGGTCCTAGAAACTGCGTTGTTAGATGTTTCATAAGTTCGTCAAACTAGTACAAAGCTCATTGAGACACTTATATGCACTCATGTTGCATGAAACTTGGTTTAGATTCCTAGAAACCGCGTTGTTAGATGTTTCATAAGTTCGTAAAAATAGTACAAAGTTCACTGAGACACTTATAAGCACTCATGTTGAATGAAACTTGGTTTAGAGTCCTAACAACCAAATTGTTAGACGTTTCATAAGTTCGTCAAACTTGTACAAATTGTCATTGAGACACTTATAAGCACTCATGTTGCATGAAACTTAGTTTAGAGTCCTAGAAACCGCGTTGTTAGATGTTTCATAAGTTTGTTGAACTTGTACAAAACTCATTGAGACACTTATAAGCACTCATGTTGCATGAACCTTAGTTTAGAGTCCTAGAAACCGCGTTGTTAGATGTTTCATAAGTTTGTTGAACTTGTACAAATCTCATTGAGACACTTATAAGCACTCATGTTGCATGAAACTTGGTTTAGAGTCCTAGAAACGAGTTGTTAGATGTTTCATAAGTTCGTCAAACTTGTACAAAGATCATTGAGACACTTATAAGCACTCATGTTGCATGAAACTTGGTGTAGAGTCCTAGAAACGAGTTGTTAGATGTTTCATAAGTTCGTCAAACTAGTACAAAGCTCATTGAGACACTTATAAGCACTCATGTTGCATGACACTTCGTTTAGAGTCTTAGAAACCGCTTTGTTAAATGTTTCATAAGTTCGTCCAACTTGTACAAAGCTCATTGAGACACTTATAAGCACTCATGTTGCATAAAACTTGGTTTAGAGTCCTAGAAACGCGTTGTTAGATGTGTCATAAGTTCGTCAAACTTCTACAAAGCTCATTGAGACAATTATAAGCACTCATGTTGCATAAAACTTGATTTAGAGTCCTAGAAACGCATTGTTAGATGTTTCATAAGTTCGTCAAACTTGTACAAAGCACATTGAGACACTAATAAGCACTCATCTTGCATAAAACCTTGTTTAGAGTTCTAGCAACCACATTGTTAGACGTTTCATAAGTTCGTCAAACTTGTACAAAGCTCATTGAGACACTTATAAGCACTCATGTTGCATGAAACTTAGTTTAGACTCCTAGAAACCGCGTTGTTAGATGGTTCATAAGTTCGTAGAACTTGTACAAAGCTCATTGAGACACTTATAAGAACTCATGTTGCATGACACTTCGTTTAGAGTCTTAGAAACCGCATTTTAGATGTTTCATAAGTTCGTCAAACTTGTACAAAGCTCACTGACACACTTATAAGCACTCATGTTGCATGAAACATGGTTTAGAGTCCTAGAAACCGCGTTGTTAGATGTTTCATAAGTTCGTAGAACTTGTACAAAGCTCACTGAGACACTTATAAGCACTCATGTTGCATGAAACTTGGTTTAGAGTCCTAGAAACCGCGTTGTTAGATGTTTCATAAGTTCGTCAAACTAGTACAAAGCTCATTGAGACACTTATAAGAACTCATGTTGTATGACACTTCGTTTAGAGTCTTAGAAACAACGTTTTAGATGTTTCATAAGTTCGTCAAACTTGTTCAAAGCTCACTGAGACACTTATAAGCAGTCATGTTGCATGACACTTCGTTTAGAGTCTTAGAAACCGCGTTATTAGATGTTTCATAAGTTCGTCAAACTTGTACAAAGCTCATTGAGACACTTATAAGCACTCATGTTGCATAAAAATTGGTTTAGAGTCTTAGAAACGCGTTGTTAGATGTATCATAAGTTCGTCAAACTTGTACAAAGTTCATTGAGACACTTATAAGCACTCATGTTGCATAAAACTTGGTTTAGAGTCCTAGCAACCACATTGTTAGACGTTTCATAAGTTCGTCAAACTTGTACAAAGCTCATTGAGACACTTATAAGCACTCATGTTGCATGAAACTTAGTTTAGAGTCCTATAAACCGCGTTGTTAGATGTTTCATAAGTTCGTAGAACTAGTACAAAGCTCATTGAGACACTTATAAGAACTCATGTTGCATGACACTTCGTTTAGAGTCTTAGAAACCGCGTTTTAGATGTTTCATAAGTTCGTCAAACTTGTACAAAGCTCACTGGACAGTTATAAGCACTCATGTTGCATGAAACTTGGTTTAGAGTCCTAGAAACCGCGTTGTTAGATGTTTCATAAGTTCGTCGAACTAGTAAAAAGCTCACTGAGACACTTATAAGCACTCATGTTGCATGAAACTTGGTTTAGAGTCCTAGAAACCGCGTTGTTAGATGTTTCATAAGTTCGTAGAACTTGTACAAAGCTCATTGAGACACTTATAAGAACTCATGTTGCATGACACTTCGTTTAGAGTCTTAGAAACCGCAATTTAGATGTTTCATAAGTTCGTCAAACTTGTACAAAGCTCACTGAGACAGTTATAAGCACTCATGTTGCACGAAACTTGGTTTAGAGTCCTAGAAACCGCGTTTTTAGATGTTTCATAAGTTCGTCGAACTAGTAAAAAGCTCATTGAGACACTTATAAGCACTCATGTTGCATGAAACTTGGTTTAGAGTCCTAGAACCTCGTTGTTAGATATTTCATTAGTTCGTCAAAATTGTACAAAGCTCATTGAGACACTTATAAGCACTCATGTTGCATGAAACTTGGTTTAAAGTCCTAGAAACCGCATTGTAAGATGATTCATAAGTTCGTCAAACTAGTACAAAGCTCATTGAGACACTTATAAGCACTCATGTTGCATGACACTTCGTTTAGAGTCTTAGAAACAACGTTTTAGATGTTTCATAAGTTCGTCAAACTTGTACAAAGCTCACGAGACATTTATAAGCACTCATGTTGCATGAAACTTAGTTTAGAGTCCTAGAAACCGCGTTGTTAGATGTTTCATAAGTTCGTCAAACTAGTACAAAGCTCATTGAGAAACTTATAAGCTCTCATGTTGCATGAAACTTAGTTTAGAGTCCTAGAAACCGCGTTGTTAGATGTTTCATAAGTTCGTCGAACTTGTACAAAGCTCATTGATACACTTATAAGCACTCATGTTGCATGAAACCTTGTTTAGAGTCCTAGAAACCGCGTTGTTAGATGTTTCGAAGTTCGTAGAACTTGTACAAAGCTCATTGAGACACTTATAAGAACTCATGTTGCATGACACTTCGTTTAGAGTCTTAGAAACCGCGTTTTAGATGTTTCATAAGTTCGTCAAACTTGTACAAAGCTCACGGAGACACTTATAAGCACTCATTTTGCATGAAACTTGGTTTAGAGTCCTAGAAACCGCGTTGTTAGATGTTTCATAAGTTCGTAGAACTTGTACAAAGCTCACCGAGACACTTATAAGCACTCATGTTGCATGAAACTTGGTTTAGAGTCCTAGAAACCGCGTTGTTAGATGTTTCATAAGTTCGTCAAACTAGTACAAAGCTCATTGAGACACTTATAAGAACTCATGTTGCATGACACTTCGTTTAGAGTCTTAGAAACAACGTTTTAGATGTTTTATAAGTTCGTCAAACTTGTACAAAGCTTACTGAGACACTTATAAGCAGTCATGTTGCATGACACTTCGTTTAGAGTCTTAGAAACCGCGTTATTAGATGTTTCATAAGTTCGTCAAACTTGTACAAAGCTCATTGAGACACTTCTAAGCACTCATGTTGCAAAAACTTGGTTTAGAGTCCTAGAAACGCATTGTTAGATGTTTCATAAGTTCGTCAAACTTGTACAAAGCTCATTGAGACACTTATAAGCACTCATGTTGCATAAAACCTTGTTTAGAGTCCTAGCAACCACATTGTTAGACGTTTCATAAGTTCGTCAAACTTGTACAAAGCTCATTGAGACACTTATAAGCACTCATGTTGCATGAAACTTAGTTTAGAGTCCTAGAAACCGCGTTGTTAGACGTTTCAGAAGTTCGTAGAACTTGTACAAAGCTCATTGAGACACTTATAAGAACTCATGTTGCATGACACTTCGTTTAGAGTCTTAGAAACCGCGTTTTAGATGTTTCATAAATTCGTCAAACTTGTACAAAGCTCACTGACACACTTATAAGCACTCATGTTGCATGAAACATGGTTTAGAGTCCTAGAAACCCGCGTTGTTAGATGTTTCATAAGTTCGTAGAACTTGTACAAAGCTCACTGAGACACTTATAAGCACTCATGTTGCATGAAACTTGGTTTAGAGTCCTAGAAACCGCGTTGTTAGATGTTTCATAAGTTCGTCAAACTAGTACAAAGCTCATTGAGACACTTATAAGAACTCATGTTGTATGACACTTTGTTTAGAGTCTTAGAAACAACGTTTTAGATGTTTCATAAGTTCGTCAAACTTGTACAAAGCTCACTGAGACACTTATAAGCAGTCATGTTGCATGACACTTCGTTTAGAGTCTTAGAAACCGCGTTATTAGATGTTTCATAAGTTCGTCAAACTTGTACAAAGCTCATTGAGACACTTCTAAGCACTCATGTTGCATAAAACTTGGTTTAGAGTCCTAGAAACGCATTGTTAGATGTTTCATAAGTTCGTCAAACTTGTACAAAGCTCATTGAGACACTTATAAGCACTCATGTTGCATAAAACCTTGTTTAGAGTCCTAGCAACCACATTGTTAGACGTTTCATAAGTTCGTCAAACTTGTACAAAGCTCACGACACACTTATAAGCACTCATGTTGCATGAAACTTGGTTTAGAGTCCTAGAAACCGCGTTGTTAGGTGTTTCATAAGTTCGTCGAACTTGTAAAAAGCTCATTGAGACACTTATAAGCACTCATGTTGCATGAAACTTGGTTTAGAGTCCTAGAAACGCGTTGTTAGATGTTTCATTAGTTCGTCAAATATGTACAAAGTTCATTGAGACACTTATAAGAACTCATGTTGAAAGAAACTTGGTTTAGAGTCCTAGAAACGCGTTGTTAGATGTTTCATTAGTTCGTCAAACTTGTACAAAGTTCATTGAGACACTTATAAAAACTCATGTTGAAAGAAACTTGGTTTAGAGTCCTAGAAACCGCATTGTTAGATGTTTCATAAGTTCGTCAAACTAGTACAAAGCTCATTGAGACACTTATAAGCACTCATGGTGCATGACACTTCGTTTAGAGTCCTAGAAACGCGTTGTTAGATGTTTCATAAGTTCGTCAAACTAGTACAAAGCTCATTGAGACACTTATAAGCTTTCATGTTGCATAAAAATTGGTTTAGAGTCTTAGAAACGCGTTGTTAGATGTATCATAAGTTCGTCAAACTTGTACAAAGTTCATTGAGACACTTATAAGCACTCATGTTGCATAAAACTTGGTTTAGAGTCCTAGCAACCACATTGTTAGACGTTTCATAAGTTCGTCAAACTTGTACAAAGCTCATTGAGACACTTATAAGAACTCATGTTGCAAGACACTTTGTTTTGAGTCCTAGAAACCGCGTTTTAGATGTTTCATAAGTTCGTCAAACTTGTACAAAGCTCACGGAGACTTGGTTTAGAGTCCTAGAAACCGCGTTGTTAGATGTTTCATAAGTTCGTAGAACTTGTACAAAGCTCACTAAGACACTTATAAGCACTCATGTTGCATGAAACTTGGTTTAGAGTCCTAGAAACCGCGTTGTTAGATGTTTCATAAGTTCGTCAAACTAGTACAAAGCTCATTGAGGCACTTATAAGAACTCATGTTGCATGACACTTCGTTTAGAGTCTTAGAAACAACGCTTTAGATGTTTCATAAGTTCGTCAAACTTGTACAAAGCTCACTGAGACACTTATAAGCAGTCATGTTGCATGACACTTCGTTTAGAGTCTTAGAAACCGCGTTATTAGATGTTTCATAAGTTCGTCACACTTGTACAAAGCTCATCGAGACAGTTATAAGCACTCATGTTGCATGAAACTTGGTTTAGAGTCCTAGAAACCGCGTTGTTAGATGTTTCATAAGTTCGTCGAACTAGTAAAAAGCTCATTGAGAGACTTATAAGCACTCATGTTGCATGAAACTTGGTTTAGAGTCCTAGAACCGCGTTGTTAGATATTTCATTAGTTCGTCAAACTTGTACAAAGCTCATTGAGACACTTATAAGCACTCATGTTGCATGAAACTTGGTTTAGAGTCCTAGAAACCGCATTGTAAGATGATTCATAAGTTCGTCAAACTAGTACAAAGCTCATTGAGACACTTATAAGCACTCATGTTGCATGACACTTCGTTTAGAGTCTTAGAAACAACGTTTTAGATGTTTCATAAGTTCGTCAAACTTGTACAAAGCTCACTGAGACATTTATAAGCACTCATGTTGCATGAAACTTAGTTTAGAGTCCTAGAAACCGCGTTGTTAGATGTTTCATAAGTTCGTCAAACTAGTACAAAGCTCATTGAGAAACTTATAAGCTCTCATGTTGCATGAAACTTAGTTTAGAGTCCTAGAAACCGCGTTGTTACATGTTTCATAAGTTCGTCGAACTTGTACAAAGCTCATTGATACACTTATAAGCACTCATGTTGCATGTAACCTTGTTTAGAGTCCTAGAACCCGCGTTGTAAGATGTTTCATAAGTTTGTCAAATTAGCTCATTGAGACACTTATAAGCACTCATGGTGCATGACACTTCGTTTAGAGTCCTAGAAACGCGTTGTTAGATGTTTCATAAGTTCGTAAAACTTGTACAAAGCTCATTGAGACACTTATAAGCACTCATGTGGAATGAAACTTGGTTTAGAGTCCTAGAAACGCGTTGTTAGATGTTTCATAAGTTTGTCAAACTAGTACAAAGCTCATTGAGACAATTATAAGCACTCATGTTTCATGAAACTTGGTATAGAGCCCTAGAAACGCGTTGTTCGATGTTTCATAAGTTCGTCAAACTAGTACAAAGCTCATTGAGACACTTATAAGCACCCATGTTGCATGAAACTTGGTTTAGAGTCCTAGAAACTGCGTTGTTAGATGTTTCATAAGTTCGTCAAACTAGTACAAAGCTCATTGAGACACTTATATGCACTCATGTTGCATGAAACTTGGTTTAGATTCCTAGAAACCGCGTTGTTAGATGTTTCATAAGTTCGTCAAAATAGTACAAAGTTCATTGAGACACTTATAAGCACTCATGTTCAATGAAACTTGGTTTAGAGTCCTAGCAACCAAATTGTTAGACGTTTCATAAGTTCGTCAAACTTGTACAAAACTCATTGAGACACTTATAAGCACTCATGTTGCATGAAACTTAGTTTAGAGTCCTAGAAACCGCGTTGTTAGATGTTTCATAAGTTTGTTGAACTTGTACAAAGCTCATTGAGACACTTATAAGCACTCATGTTGCATGAAACTTAGTTTAGAGTCCTAGAAACCGCGTTGTTAGATGTTTCATAAGTTTGTTGAACTTGTACAAAGCTCATTGAGACACTTATAAGCACTCATGTTGCATGAAACTTGGTTTAGAGTCCTAGAAACGAGTTGTTAGATGTTTCATAAGTTCGTCAAACTTGTACAAAGATCATTGAAACACTTATAAGCACTCATGTTGCATGAAACTTGGTGTAGAGTCCTAGAAACGAGTTGTTAGATGTTTCATAAGTTCGTCAAACTAGTACAAAGCTCATTGAGACACTTATAAGCACTCATGTTGCATGACACTTCGTTTAGAGTCTTAGAAACCGCGTTATTAGATGTTTCATAAGTTCGTCAAACTTGTACAAAGCTCATTGAGACACTTCTAAGCACTCATGTTGCATAAAACTTTGTTTAGAGTCCTAGAAACGCATTGTTAGATGTTTCATAAGTTCGTCAAACTTGTACAAAGCTCATTGAGACACTTATAAGCACTCATGTTGCATAAAACCTTGTTTAGAGTCCTAGCAACCACATTGTTAGACGTTTCATAAGTTCGTCAAACTTGTACAAAGCTCACTGACACACTTATAAGCACTCATGTTGCATGAAACTTGGTTTAGAGTCCTAGAAACCGCGTTGTTAGGTGTTTCATAAGTTCGTCGAACTTGTAAAAAGCTCATTGAGACACTTATAAGCACTCATGTTGCATGAAACTTGGTTTAGAGTCCTAGAAACGCGTTGTTAGATGTTTCATTAGTTCGTCAAATATGTACAAAGTTCATTGAGACACTTATAAGAACTCATGTTGAAAGAAACTTGGTTTAGAGTCCTAGAAACGCGTTGTTAGATGTTTCATTAGTTCGTCAAACTTGTACAAAGTTCATTGAGACACTTATAAAAACTCATGTTGAAAGAAACTTGGTTTAGAGTCCTAGAAACCGCATTGTTAGATGTTTCATAAGTTCGTCAAACTAGTACAAAGCTCATTGAGACACTTATAAGCACTCATGGTGCATGACACTTCGTTTAGAGTCCTAGAATCGCGTTGTTAGATGTTTCATAAGTTCGTCAAACTAGTACAAAGCTCATTGAGACACTTATAAGCTTTCATGTTGCATAAAAATTGGTTTAGAGTCTTAGAAACGCGTTGTTAGATGTATCATAAGTTCGTCAAACTTGTACAAAGTTCATTGAGACACTTATAAGCACTCATGTTGCATAAAACTTGGTTTAGAGTCCTAGCAACCACATTGTTAGACGTTTCATAAGTTCGTCAAACTTGTACAAAGCTCATTGAGACACTTATAAGAACTCATGTTGCAAGACACTTTGTTTTGAGTCCTAGAAACCGCGTTTTAGATGTTTCATAAGTTCGTCAAACTTGTACAAAGCTCACGGAGACTTGGTTTAGAGTCCTAGAAACCGCGTTGTTAGATGTTTCATAAGTTCGTAGAACTTGTACAAAGCTCACTAAGACACTTATAAGCACTCATGTTGCATGAAACTTGGTTTAGAGTCCTAGAAACCGCGTTGTTAGATGTTTCATAAGTTCGTCAAACTAGTACAAAGCTCATTGAGGCACTTATAAGAACTCATGTTGCATGACACTTCGTTTAGAGTCTTAGAAACAACGCTTTAGATGTTTCATAAGTTCGTCAAACTTGTACAAAGCTCACTGAGACACTTATAAGCAGTCATGTTGCATGACACTTCGTTTAGAGTCTTAGAAACCGCGTTATTAGATGTTTCATAAGTTCGTCACACTTGTACAAAGCTCACTGAGACAGTTATAAGCACTCATGTTGCATGAAACTTGGTTTAGAGTCCTAGAAACCGCGTTGTTAGATGTTTCATAAGTTCGTCGAACTAGTAAAAAGCTCATTGAGACACTTATAAGCACTCATGTTGCATGAAACTTGGTTTAGAGTCCTAGAACCGCGTTGTTAGATATTTCATTAGTTCGTCAAACTTGTACAAAGCTCATTGAGACACTTATAAGCACTCATGTTGCATGAAACTTGGTTTAGAGTCCTAGAAACCGCATTGTAAGATGATTCATAAGTTCGTCAAACTAGTACAAAGCTCATTGAGACACTTATAAGCACTCATGTTGCATGACACTTCGTTTAGAGAGTCTTAGAAACAACGTTTTAGATGTTTCATAAGTTCGTCAAACTTGTACAAAGCTCACCGAGACATTTATAAGCACTCATGTTGCATGAAACTTAGTTTAGAGTCCTAGAAACCGCGTTGTTAGATGTTTCATAAGTTCGTCAAACTAGTACAAAGCTCATTGAGAAACTTATAAGCTCTCATGTTGCATGAAACTTAGTTTAGAGTCCTAGAAACCGCGTTGTTACATGTTTCATAAGTTCGTCGAACTTGTACAAAGCTCATTGATACACTTATAAGCACTCATGTTGCATGTAACCTTGTTTAGAGTCCTAGAACCCGCGTTGTAAGATGTTTCATAAGTTTGTCAAATTAGCTCATTGAGACACTTATAAGCACTCATGGTGCATGACACTTCGTTTAGAGTCCTAGAAACGCGTTGTTAGATGTTTCATAAGTTCGTAAAACTTGTACAAAGCTCATTGAGACTCTTATAAGCACTCATGTGGAATGAAACTTGGTTTAGAGTCCTAGAAACGCGTTGTTAGATGTTTCATAAGTTTGTCAAACTAGTACAAAGCTCATTGAGACAATTATAAGCACTCATGTTTCATGAAACTTTGTATAGAGCCCTAGAAACGCGTTGTTCGATGTTTCATAAGTTCGTCAAACTAGTACAAAGCTCATTGAGACACTTATAAGCACCCATGTTGCATGAAACTTGGTTTAGAGTCCTAGAAACTGCGTTGTTAGATGTTTCATAAGTTCGTCAAACTAGTACAAAGCTCATTGAGACACTTATATGCACTCATGTTGCATGAAACTTGGTTTAGATTCCTAGAAACCGCGTTGTTAGATGTTTCATAAGTTCGTCAAAATAGTACAAAGTTCATTGAGACACTTATAAGCACTCATGTTCAATGAAACTTGGTTTAGAGTCCTAGCAACCAAATTGTTAGACGTTTCATAAGTTCGTCAAACTTGTACAAAACTCATTGAGACACTTATAAGCACTCATGTTGCATGAAACTTAGTTTAGAGTCCTAGAAACCTCGTTGTTAGATGTTTCATAAGTTTGTTGAACTTGTACAAAGCTCATTGAGACACTTATAAGCACTCATGTTGCATGAAACTTAGTTTAGAGTCCTAGAAACCGCGTTGTTAGATGTTTCATAAGTTTGTTGAACTTGTACAAAGCTCATTGAGACACTTATAAGCACTCATGTTGCATGAAACTTGGTTTAGAGTCCTAGAAACGAGTTGTTAGATGTTTCATAAGTTCGTCAAACTTGTACAAAGATCATTGAAACACTTATAAGCACTCATGTTGCATGAAACTTGGTGTAGAGTCCTAGAAACGAGTTGTTAGATGTTTCATAAGTTCGTCAAACTAGTACAAAGCTCATTGAGACACTTATAAGCACTCATGTTGCATGACACTTCGTTTAGAGTCTTAGAAACCGCTTTGTTAAATGTTTCATAAGTTTGTCAAAGTTGTACAAAGCTTATTGAGACAATTATAAGCACTCATGTTGCATAAAACTTGGTTTAGAGTCCTAGAAACGCATTGTTAGATGTTTCATAAGTTCGTCAAACTTGTACAAAGCACATTCAGACACTTATAAGCACTCATGTTGCATAAAACCTTGTTTAGAGTCCTAGCAACCACATTGTTAGACGTTTCATAAGTTCATCAAACTTGTACAAAGCTCATTGAGACACTTATAAGCACTCATGTTGCATGAAACTTAGTTTAGAGTCCTAGAAACCGCGTTGTTAGATGGTTCATAAGTTCGTAGAACTTGTACAAAGCTCATTGAGACACTTATAAGAACTCATGTTGCAAGACACTTTGTTTTGAGTCCTAGAAACCGCGTTTTTAGATGTTTCATAAGTTCGTCAAACTTGTACAAAGCTCACGGAGACACTTATAAGCACTCATTTTGCATGAAACTTGGTTTAGAGTCCTAGAAACCGCGTTGTTAGATGTTTCATAAGTTCGTAGAACTTGTACAAAGCTCACTAAGACACTTATAAGCACTCATGTTGCATGAAACTTGGTTTAGAGTCCTAGAAACCGCGTTGTTAGATGTTTCATAAGTTCGTCAAACTAGTACAAAGCTCATTGAGACACTTATAAGAACTCATGTTGCATGACACTTCGTTTAGAGTCTTAGAAACAACGTTTTAGATGTTTCATAAGTTCGTCAAACTTGTACAAAGCTCACTGAGACACTTATAAGCAGTCATGTTGCATGACACTTCGTTTAGAGTCTTAGAAACCGCGTTATTAGATGTTTCATAAGTTCGTCAAACTTGTACAAAGCTCATTGAGACACTTCTAAGCACTCATGTTGCATAAAACTTGGTTTAGAGTACTAGAAACGCATTGTTAGATGTTTCATAAGTTCGTCAAACTTGTACAAAGCTCATTGAGACACTTATAAGCACTCATGTTGCATAAAACCTTGTTTAGAGTCCTAGCAACCACATTGTTAGACGTTTCATAAGTTCGTCAAACTTGTACAAAGCTCATTGAGACACTTATAAGCACTCATGTTGCATGAAACTTAGTTTAGAGTCCTAGAAACCGCGTTGTTAGATGTTTCAGAAGTTCGTAGAACTTGTACGAAGCTCATTGACACACTTATAAGAACTCATGTTGCAAGACACTTCGTTTAGAGTCTTAGAAACCGCGTTTTAGATGTTTCATAAGTTCGTCAAACTTGTACAAAGCTCACCGACACACTTATAAGCACTCATGTTGCATGAAACATGGTTTAGAGTCCCTAGAAACCGCGTTGTTAGATGTTTCATAAGTTCGTAGAACTTGTACAAAGCTCAACGAGACACTTATAAGCACTCATGTTGCATGAAACTTGGTTTAGAGTCCTAGAAACGAGTTGTTAGATGTTTCATAAGTTCGTCAAACTTGTACAAAGATCATTGAAACACTTATAAACACTCATGTTGCATGAAACTTGGTGTAGAGTCCTAGAAACGAGTTGTTAGATGTTTCATAAGTTCGTCAAACTAGTACAAAGCTCATTGAGAAACTTATAAGCACTCATGTTGCATGACACTTCGTTTAGAGTCTTAGAAACCGCTTTGTTAAATGTTTCATAAGTTCGTCAAACTTGTACAAAGCTTATTAAGACAATTATAAGCACTCATGTTGCATAAAACTTGGTTTAGAGTCCTAGAAACGCATTGTTAGATGTTTCATAAGTTCGTCAAACTTGTACAAAGCACATTGAGACACTTATAAGCACTCATGTTGCATAAAACCTTGTTTAGAGTCCTAGCAACCACATTGTTAGACGTTTCATAAGTTCGTCAAACTTGTACAAAGCTCATTGAGACACTTATAAGCACTCATGTTGCATGAAACTTAGTTTAGAGTCCTAGAAACCGCGTTGTTAGATGGTTCATAAGTTCGTAGAACTTGTACAAAGCTCATTGAGACACTTATAAGAACTCATGTTGCAAGACACTTCGTTTTGAGTCCTAGAAACCGCGTTTTAGATGTTTTATAAGTTCGTCAAACTTGTACAAAGCTCACGGAGACACTTATAAGCACTCATTTTGCATGAAACTTGGTTTAGAGTCCTAGAAACCGCGTTGTTAGATGTTTCATAATTCGTAGAAATTGTACAAAGCTCACTAAGACACTTATAAGCACTCATGTTGCATGAAACTTGGTTTAGAGTCCTAGAAACCGCGTTGTTAGATGTTTCATAAGTTCGTCAAACTAGTACAAAGCTCATTGAGACACTTATAAGAACTCATATTGCATGACACTTCGTTTAGAGTCTTAGAAACAACGTTTTAGATGTTTCATAAGTTCGTCAAACTTGTACAAAGCTCACTGAGACACATATAAGCAGTCATGTTGCATGACACTTCGTTTAGAGTCTTAGAAACCGCGTTATTAGATGTTTCATAAGTTCGTCAAACTTGTACAAAGCTCATTGAGACACTTCTAAGCACTCATGTTGCATAAAACTTGGTTTAGAGTACTAGAAACGCATTGTTAGATGTTTCATAAGTTCGTCAAACTTGTACAAAGCTCATTGAGACACTTATAAGCACTCATGTTGCATAAAACCTTGTTTAGAGTCCTAGCAACCACATTGTTAGACGTTTCATAAGTTCGTCAAACTTGTACAAAGCTCATTGAGACACTTATAAGCACTCATGTTGCATGAAACTTAGTTTAGAGTCCTAGAAACCGCGTTGTTAGATGTTTCAGAAGTTCGTAGAACTTGTACAAAGCTCATTGACACACTTATAAGAACTCATGTTCCAAGACACTTCGTTTAGAGTCTTAGAAACCGCGTTTTAGATGTTTCATAAGTTCGTCAAACTTGTACAAAGCTCACTGACACACTTATAAGCACTCATGGTGCATGAAACATGGTTTAGAGTCCTAGAAACCGCGTTGTTAGATGTTTCATAAGTTCGTAGAACTTGTACAAAGCTCACTGAGACACTTATAAGCACTCATGTTGCATGAAACTTGGTTTAGAGTCCTAGAAACCGCGTTGTTAGATGTTTCATAAGTTCGTCAAACTAGTACAAAGCTCATTGAGACACTTATAAGAACTCATGTTGCATGACACTTCGTTTAGAGTCTTAGAAACAACGTTTTAGATGTTTCATAAGTTCGTCAAACTTGTACAAAGCTCACTGAGACACTTATAAGCAGTCATGTTGCATGACACTTCGTTTAGAGTATTAGAAACCGCGTTATTAGATGTTTCATAAGTTCGTCAAACTTGTACAAAGCTCATTGAGACACTTTTAAGCACTCATGTTGCATAAAACTTGGTTTAGAGTCCTAGAAACGCATTGTTAGATGTTTCATAAGTTCGTCAAACTTGTACAAAGCTCATTGAGACACTTATAAGCACTCATGTTGCATAAAACCTTGTTTAGAGTCCTAGCAACCACATTGTTAGACGTTTCATAAGTTCGTCAAACTTGTACAAAGCTCATTGAGACACTTATAAGCACTCATGTTGCATGAAACTTAGTTTAGAGTCCTAGAAACCGCGTTGTTAGAAGTTTCGAAGTTCGTAGAACTTGTACAAAGCTCATTGAGACACTTATAAGAACTCATGTTGCATGACACTTCGTTTAGAGTCTTAGAAACCGCGTTTTAGATGTTTCATAAGTTCGTCAAACTTGTACAAAGCTCACTGACACACTTATAAGCACTCATGTTGCATGAAACTTGGATTAGAGTCCTAGAAACCGCGTTGTTATATGTTTCATAAGTTCGTCGAACTTGTAAAAAGCTCATTGATACACTTATAAGCACTCATGTTGCATGAAACTTGGTTTAGAGTCCTAGAAACGCGTTGTTAGATGTTTCATTAGTTCGTACAAAAGTCATATGAGACACTTATAAGAACTCATGTTGAAAGAAACTTGGTTTAGAGTCCTAGAAACGCGTTGTTAGATGTTTCATTAGTTCGTCAAACTTGTACAAAGCTCATTGAGACACTTATAAGAACTCATGTTGAAAGAAACTTGGTTTAGAGTCCTAGAAACCGCATTGTTAGATGTTTCATAAGTTCGTCAAACTAGTACAAAGCTCATTGAGATACTTATAAGCACTCATGGTGCATGACACTTCGTTTAGAGTCCTAGAAACGTGTTGTTAGATGTTTCATAAGTTCGTCAAACTAGTACAAAGCTCATTGAGACACTTATAAGCACTCATGTTGCATAAAAATTGGTTTAGAATCTTAGAAACGCGTTGTTAGATGTATCATAAGTTCGTCAAACTTGTACAAAGTTCATTGAGACACTTATAAGCACTCATGTTGCATAAAACTTGGTTTAGAGTCCTAGCAACCACATTTTTAGACGTTTCATAAGTTCGTCAAACTTGTACAAAGCTCATTGAGACACTTATAAGCACTCATGTTGCATGAAACTTAGTTTAGAGTCCTAGAAACCGCGTTGTTAGATGTTTCATAAGTTCGTAGAACTTGTACAAAGCTCATGTTGCATGACACTTCGTTTAGAGTCTTAGAAACCGCGTTTTAGATGTTTCATAAGTTCGTCAAACTTGTACAAAGCTCACTGAGACAGTTATAAGCACTCATGTTGCGTGAAACTTGGTTTAGAGTCCTAGAAACCGCGTTGTTAGATGTTTCATAAGTTCGTCGAACTAGTAAAAGGCTCACTGAGACACTTATAAGCACTCATGTTGCATGAAACTTGGTTTAGAGTCCTAGAAACCGCATTGTAAGATGATTCATAAGTTCGTTAAACTAGTACAAACCTCATTGAGACACTTATAAGCACTCATGTTGCATGACACTTCGTTTAGAGTCTTAGAAACCGCGTTTTAGATGTTTCATAAGTTCGTAGAACTTGTACAAAGCTCATTGAGACACTTATAAGAACTCATGTTGCATGACACTTCGTTTAGAGTCTTAGAAACCGCGTTTTAGATGTTTCATAAGTTCGTCAAACTTGTACAAAGCTCACTGAGACAGTTATAAGCACTAATGTTGCATGAAACTTGGTTTAGAGTCCTAGAAACCGTGTTGTTAGATGTTTCATAAGTTCGTCGAACTAGTAAAAATCTCATTGAGACACTTATAAGCACTCATGTTGCATGAAACTTGGTTTAGAGTCCTAGAACCGCGTTGTTAGATATTTCATTAGTTCGTCAAACTTGTACAAAGCTCATTGAGACACTTATAAGCACTCATGTTGAATGAAACTTGGTTTAGAGTCCTAGAAACCGCATTGTAAGATGATTCATAAGTTCGTTAAACTAGTACAAACCTCATTGAGACACTTATAAGCACTCATGTTGCATGACACTTCGTTTAGAGTCTTAGAAACAACGTTTTAGATGTTTCATAAGTTCGTCAAACTAGTACAAAGATCATTGAGAAACTTATAAGCTCTCATGTTGCATGAAACTTAGTTTAGAGTCCTAGAAACCGCGTTGTTAGATGTTTCATAAGTTCGTCGAACTTGTACAAAGCTCATTGAGACACTTATAAGCACCCATGTTGCATGAAACTTGGTTTAGAGTCCTAGAAACCGCGTTGTTAGATGTTTCATAAGTTCGTAGAACTTGTACAAAGCTCATTGAGACACTTATAAGCACTCATGTTGCATGAAACTTGGTTTAGAGTCCTAGAAACCGCGTTGTAAGATGTTTCATAAGTTCGTCAAACTAGTACAAAGCTCATTGAGACACTTATAAGAACTCATGTTGCATGACACTTCGTTTAGAGTCTTAGAAACAACGTTTTAGATGTTTCATAAGTTCGTCAAACTTGTACAAAGCTCACTGAGACACTTATAAGCAGTCATGTTGCATGACACTTCGTTTAGAGTCTTAGAAACCGCGTTATTAGATGTTTCATAAGTTCGTCAAACTTGTACAAAGCTCAATGAGACACTTCTAAGCACTCATGTTGCATAAAACTTGGTTTAGAGTCCTAGCAACCACATTGTTAGACGTTTCATAAATTCGTCAAACTTGTACAAAGCTGATTGAGAAACTTATAAGCACTCATGTTGCATGAAACTTGGTTTAGATCATAAAAACGCGTTGTTAGATGTTTCATTAGTTCGTCAAACTTGTACAAAGCTCATTGAGACACTTATAAGAACTCATGTTGAAAGAAACTTGATTTAGAGTCCTAGAAACTGTTGTTAGATGTTTCATAAGTTCGTCAAACAAGTACAAAGCTCATTGAGAAACTTATAAGCACTCATGTGGCATGAAACTTAGTTTAGAGTCCTTGAAACCGCGTTGTTAGATGTTTCATAAGTTCGTCAAACTTGTAAAAAGCTCATTGCGACACTTATAAGCACTCATGTTGCATAAAACTTGGTTTAGAGTCCTAGCAACCACATTGTTAGACGTTTCATAAGTTCGTCAAACTTGTACAAAGCTGATTGAGAAACTTATAAGCACTCATGTTGCATGAAACTTGGTTTAGAATCCTAGAAACCGCGTTGTTAGATGTTTCATTAGTTCGTCAAACTTGTACAAAGCTCACTGAGACACTTATAAGCACTCATGTTGCATGAAACTTGGTTTAGAGTCCTAGAAACCGCGTTGTTAGATGTTTCATAAGTTCGTAGAACTTGTACAAAGCTCATTGAGACACTTATACGAACTCATTTCTCAGTGAGCTTTGTACACGTTTGTCGAACAAGTAAAAACCTCATTGAGACACTTATAAGCACTCATGTTGCATGAAACTTGGTTTAGAGTCCGAGAAACGAGTTGTTAGATGTTTCATAAGTTCGTTAAACTTGTACAAAGCTCATTGAGACACTTATAAGAACTCATGTTGCATGAAACTTGGTTTAGAGTCCTAGAAACGCGTTGTTAGATGTTTCATTAGTTCGTCAAACTTGTACAAAGCTCATTGAGACACTTATAAGAACTCATGTTGAAAGAAACTTGGTTTCGAGTCCTAGAAACGCGTTGTTAGATGTTTCATTAGTTCGTCAAACTTGTAAAAAGCTCATTGAGACACTTATAAGAACTCATGTTGGAAGAAACTTGGTTTAGAGCCTTAGAAACCGCGTTGTTAGATGTTTCATAAGTTCGTCAAACTAGTACAAAGCTCATTGAGACACTTATAAGCACTCATGTTGCATGAAACTTAGTTTAGAGTCCTAGAAACCGCGTTGTTAGATGTTTCATAAGTTCGTCGAACTTGTACAAAGCTCATTGATACACTTATAAGCACTCATGCTGCATGAAACCTTGTTTAGAGTCCTAGAACCCGCGTTGTAAGATGTTTCATAAGTTCGTCAAACTAGCTCATTGAGACACTTATAAGCACTCATGGTGCATGACACCTCGTTTAGAGTCCTAGAAACGTGTTGTTAGATGTTTCATAAGTTCCTCAAACTAGTACAAAACTCATTGAGACACTTATAAGCACTCATGTTGCATAAAACTTGGTTTAAAGTCCTAGAAACGCGTTGTTAGATGTTTCATAAGTTCGTTAAACTTGTACAAAGTTCATTGAAACACTTATAAGCACTCATGTTGCATAAATATTGGTTTAGAGTCCTAGCAACCACATTGTTAGACGTTTCATAAGTTCGTCAAATTAGTACAAAGCTCATTGAGACACTTATAAGCACTCATGTTGCATGACACTTCGTTTAGAGTCTTAGAAACCGCTTTGTTAAATGTTTCATAAGTTGGTCAAAGTTGTACAAAGCTTATTGAGACAATTATAAGCACTCATGTTGCATAAAACTTGGTTTAGAGTCCTAGAAACGCATTGTTAGATGTTTCATAAGTTCGTCAAACTTGTACAAAGCACATTGAGACACTTATAAGCACTCATGTTGCATAAAACCTTGTTTAGAGTCCTAGCAACCACATTGTTAGACGTTTCATAAGTTCATCAAACTTGTACAAAGCTCATTGAGACACTTATAAGCACTCATGTTGCATGAAACTTAGTTTAGAGTCCTAGAAACCGCGTTGTTAGATGGTTCATAAGTTCGTAGAACTTGTACAAAGCTCATTGAGACACTTATAAGAACTCATGTTGCAAGACACTTCGTTTTGAGTCCTAGAAACCGCGTTTTAGATGTTTCATAAGTTCGTCAAACTTGTACAAAGCTCACGGAGACACTTATAAGCACTCATTTTGCATGAAACTTGGTTTAGAGTCCTAGAAACCGCGTTGTTAGATGTTTCATAAGTTCGTAGAACTTGTACAAAGCTCACTAAGACACTTATAAGCACTCATGTTGCATGAAACTTGGTTTAGAGTCCTAGAAACCGCGTTGTTAGATGTTTCATAAGTTCGTCAAACTAGTACAAAGCTCATTGAGACACTTATAAGAACTCATGTTGCATGACACTTCGTTTAGAGTCTTAGAAACAACGTTTTAGATGTTTCATAAGTTCGTCAAACTTGTACAAAGCTCACAAAGACACTTATAAGCAGTCATGTTGCATGACACTTCGTTTAGAGTCTTAGAAACCGCGTTATTAGATGTTTCATAAGTTCGTCAAACTTGTACAAAGCTCATTGAGACACTTCTAAGCACTCATGTTGCATAAAACTTGGTTTAGAGTACTAGAAACGCATTGTTAGATGTTTCATAAGTTCGTCAAACTTGTACAAAGCTCATTGAGACACTTATAAGCACTCATGTTGCATAAAACCTTGTTTAGAGTCCTAGCAACCACATTGTTAGACGTTTCATAAGTTCGTCAAACTTGTACAAAGCTCATTGAGACACTTATAAGCACTCATGTTGCATGAAACTTAGTTTAGAGTCCTAGAAACCGCGTTGTTAGATGTTTCAGAAGTTCGTAGAACTTGTACGAAGCTCATTGACACACTTATAAGAACTCATGTTGCAAGACACTTCGTTTAGAGTCTTAGAAACCGCGTTTTAGATGTTTCATAAGTTCGTCAAACTTGTACAAAGCTCACTGACACACTTATAAGCACTCATGTTGCATGAAACATGGTTTAGAGTCCTAGAAACCGCGTTGTTAGATGTTTCATAAGTTCGTAGAACTTGTACAAAGCTCACTGAGACACTTATAAGCACTCATGTTGCATGAAACTTGGTTTAGAGTCCTAGAAACGAGTTGTTAGATGTTTCATAAGTTCGTCAAACTTGTACAAAGATCATTGAAACACTTATAAACACTCATGTTGCATGAAACTTGGTGTAGAGTCCTAGAAACGAGTTGTTAGATGTTTCATAAGTTCGTTAAACTAGTACAAAGCTCATTGAGAAACTTATAAGCACTCATGTTGCATGACACTTCGTTTAGAGTCTTAGAAACCGCTTTGTTAAATGTTTCATAAGTTCGTCAAACTTGTACAAAGCTTATTAAGACAATTATAAGCACTCATGTTGCATAAAACTTGGTTTAGAGTCCTAGAAACGCATTGTTAGATGTTTCATAAGTTCGTCAAACTTGTACAAAGCACATTGAGACACTTATAAGCACTCATGTTGCATAAAACCTTGTTTAGAGTCCTAGCAACCACATTGTTAGACGTTTCATAAGTTCGTCAAACTTGTACAAAGCTCATTGAGACACTTATAAGCACTCATGTTGCATGAAACTTAGTTTAGAGTCCTAGAAACCGCGTTGTTAGATGGTTCATAAGTTCGTAGAACTTGTACAAAGCTCATTGAGACACTTATAAGAACTCATGTTGCAAGACACTTCGTTTTTGAGTCCTAGAAACCGCGTTTTAGATGTTTTATAAGTTCGTCAAACTTGTACAAAGCTCACGGAGACACTTATAAGCACTCATTTTGCATGAAACTTGGTTTAGAGTCCTAGAAACCGCGTTGTTAGATGTTTCATAATTCGTAGAACTTGTACAAAGCTCACTAAGACACTTATAAGCACTCATGTTGCATGAAACTTGGTTTAGAGTCCTAGAAACCGCGTTGTTAGATGTTTCATAAGTTCGTCAAACTAGTACAAAGCTCATTGAGACACTTATAAGAACTCATATTGCATGACACTTCGTTTAGAGTCTTAGAAACAACGTTTTAGATGTTTCATAAGTTCGTCAAACTTGTACAAAGCTCACTGAGACACTTATAAGCAGTCATGTTGCATGACACTTCGTTTAGAGTCTTAGAAACCGCGTTATTAGATGTTTCATAAGTTCGTCAAACTTGTACAAAGCTCATTGAGACACTTCTAAGCACTCATGTTGCATAAAACTTGGTTTAGAGTACTAGAAACGCATTGTTAGATGTTTCATAAGTTCGTCAAACTTGTACAAAGCTCATTGAGACACTTATAAGCACTCATGTTGCATAAAACCTTGTTTAGAGTCCTAGCAACCACATTGTTAGACGTTTCATAAGTTCGTCAAACTTGTACAAAGCTCATTGAGACACTTATAAGCACTCATGTTGCATGAAACTTAGTTTAGAGTCCTAGAAACCGCGTTGTTAGATGTTTCGAAGTTCGTAGAACTTGTACAAAGCTCATTGACACACTTATAAGAACTCATGTTCCAAGACACTTCGTTTAGAGTCTTAGAAACCGCGTTTTAGATGTTTCATAAGTTCGTCAAACTTGTACAAAGCTCAACGACACACTTATAAGCACTCATGGTGCATGAAACATGGTTTAGAGTCCTAGAAACCGCGTTGTTAGATGTTTCATAAGTTCGTAGAACTTGTACAAAGCTCAACTGAGACACTTATAAGCACTCATGTTGCATGAAACTTGGTTTAGAGTCCTAGAAACCGCGTTGTTAGATGTTTCATAAGTTCGTCAAACTAGTACAAAGCTCATTGAGACACTTATAAGAACTCATGTTGCATGACACTTCGTTTAGAGTCTTAGAAACAACGTTTTAGATGTTTCATAAGTTCGTCAAACTTGTACAAAGCTCACTGAGACACTTATAAGCAGTCATGTTGCATGACACTTCGTTTAGAGTATTAGAAACCGCGTTATTAGATGTTTCATAAGTTCGTCAAACTTGTACAAAGCTCATTGAGACACTTTTAAGCACTCATGTTGCATAAAACTTGGTTTAGAGTCCTAGAAACACATTGTTAGATGTTTCATAAGTTCGTCAAACTTGTACAAAGCTCATTGAGACACTTATAAGCACTCATGTTGCATAAAACCTTGTTTAGAGTCCTAGCAACCACATTGTTAGACGTTTCATAAGTTCGTCAAACTTGTACAAAGCTCATTGAGACACTTATAAGCACTCATGTTGCATGAAACTTAGTTTAGAGTCCTAGAAACCGCGTTGTTAGAAGTTTCAGAAGTTCGTAGAACTTGTACAAAGCTCATTGAGACACTTATAAGAACTCATGTTGCATGACACTTCGTTTAGAGTCTTAGAAACCGCGTTTTAGATGTTTCATAAGTTCGTCAAACTTGTACAAAGCTCAACGACACACTTATAAGCACTCATGTTGCATGAAACTTGGTTTAGAGTCCTAGAAACCGCGTTGTTAGATGTTTCATAAGTTCGTCGAACTTGTAAAAAGCTCATTGATACACTTATAAGCACTCATGTTGCATGAAACTTGGTTTAGAGTCCTAGAAACGCGTTGTTAGATGTTTCATTAGTTCGTCAAATATGTACAAAGTTCATTGAGACACTTATAAGAACTCATGTTGAAAGAAACTTGGTTTAGAGTCCTAGAAACGCGTTGTTAGATGTTTCATTAGTTCGTCAAACTTGTACAAAGCTCATTGAGACACTTATAAGAACTCATGTTGAAAGAAACTTGGTTTAGAGTCCTAGAAACCGCATTGTTAGATGTTTCATAAGTTCGTCAAACTAGTACAAAGCTCATTGAGACACTTATAAGCACTCATGATGCATGACACTTCGTTTAGAGTCCTAGAAACGTGTTGTTAGATGTTTCATAAGTTCGTCAAACTAGTACAAAGCTCATTGAGACACTTATAAGCACTCATGTTGCATAAAAATTGGTTTAGAATCTTAGAAACGCGTTGTTAGATGTATCATAAGTTCGTCAAACTTGTACAAAGTTCATTGAGACACTTATAAGCACTCATGTTGCATAAAACTTGGTTTAGAGTCCTAGCAACCACATTTTTAGACGTTTCATAAGTTCGTCAAACTTGTACAAAGCTCATTGAGACACTTATAAGCACTCATGTTGCATGAAACTTAGTTTAGAGTCCTAGAAACCGCGTTGTTAGATGTTTCATAAGTTCGTAGAACTTGTACAAAGCTCATGTTGCATGACACTTCGTTTAGAGTCTTAGAAACCGCGTTTTAGATGTTTCATAAGTTCGTCAAACTTGTACAAAGCTCACTGAGACAGTTATAAGCACTCATGTTGCGTGAAACTTGGTTTAGAGTCCTAGAAACCGCGTTGTTAGATGTTTCATAAGTTCGTCGAACTAGTAAAAGGCTCACTGAGACAATTATAAGCACTCATGTTGCATGAAACTTGGTTTAGAGTCCTAGAAACCGCATTGTAAGATGATTCATAAGTTCGTTAAACTAGTACAAACCTCATTGAGACACTTATAAGCACTCATGTTGCATGACACTTCGTTTAGAGTCTTAGAAACCGCGTTTTAGATGTTTCATAAGTTCGTAGAACTTGTACAAAGCTCATTGAGACACTTATAAGAACTCATGTTGCATGACACTTCGTTTAGAGTCTTAGAAACCCGCGTTTTAGATGTTTCATAAGTTCGTCAAACTTGTACAAAGCTCACTGAGACAGTTATAAGCACTAATGTTGCATGAAACTTGGTTTAGAGTCCTAGAAACCGTGTTGTTAGATGTTTCATAAGTTCGTCGAACTAGTAAAAATCTCATTGAGACACTTATAAGCACTCATGTTGCATGAAACTTGGTTTAGAGTCCTAGAACCGCGTTGTTAGATATTTCATTAGTTCGTCAAACTTGTACAAAGCTCATTGAGACACTTATAAGCACTCATGTTGCATGAAACTTGGTTTAGAGTCCTAGAAACCGCATTGTAAGATGATTCATAAGTTCGTTAAACTAGTACAAACCTCATTGAGACACTTATAAGCACTCATGTTGCATGACACTTCGTTTAGAGTCTTAGAAACAACGTTTTAGATGTTTCATAAGTTCGTAAAACTTGTACAAAGCTCACTGAGACATTTATAAGCACTCATGTTGCATGAAACTTAGTTTAGAGTCCTAGAAACCGCGTTGTTAGATGTTTCATAAGTTCGTCAAACTAGTACAAAGATCATTGAGAAACTTATAAGCTCTCATGTTGCATGAAACTTAGTTTAGAGTCCTAGAAACCGCGTTGTTAGATGTTTCATAAGTTCGTCGAACTTGTACAAAGCTCATTGAGACACTTATAAGCACCCATGTTGCATGAAACTTGGTTTAGAGTCCTAGAAACCGCGTTGTTAGATGTTTCATAAGTTCGTAGAACTTGTACAAAGCTCATTGAGACACTTATAAGCACTCATGTTGCATGAAACTTGGTTTAGAGTCCTAGAAACCGCGTTGTAAGATGTTTCATAAGTTCGTCAAACTAGTACAAAGCTCATTGAGACACTTATAAGAACTCATGTTGCATGACACTTCGTTTAGAGTCTTAGAAACAACGTTTTAGATGTTTCATAAGTTCGTCAAACTTGTACAAAGCTCACTGAGACACTTATAAGCAGTCATGTTGCATGACACTTCGTTTAGAGTCTTAGAAACCGCGTTATTAGATGTTTCATAAGTTCGTCAAACTTGTACAAAGCTCATTGAGACACTTCTAAGCACTCATGTTGCATAAAACTTGGTTTAGAGTCCTAGCAACCACATTGTTAGACGTTTCATAAATTCGTCAAACTTGTACAAAGCTGATTGAGAAACTTATAAGCACTCATGTTGCATGAAACTTGGTTTAGATCATAAAAACGCGTTGTTAGATGTTTCATTAGTTCGTCAAACTTGTACAAAGCTCATTGAGACACTTATAAGAACTCATGTTGAAAGAAACTTGATTTAGAGTCCTAGAAACTGTTGTTAGATGTTTCATAAGTTCGTCAAACAAGTACAAAGCTCATTGAGAAACTTATAAGCACTCATGTGGCATGAAACTTAGTTTAGAGTCCTTGAAACCGCGTTGTTAGATGTTTCATAAGTTCGTCAAACTTGTAAAAAGCTCATTGCGACACTTATAAGCACTCATGTTGCATAAAACTTGGTTTAGAGTCCTAGCAACCACATTGTTAGATGTTTCATAAGTTCGTCAAACTTGTAAAAAGCTGATTGAGAAACTTATAAGCACTCATGTTGCATGAAACTTGGTTTAGAGTCCTAGAAACCGCGTTGTTAGATGTTTCATTAGTTCGTCAAACTTGTACAAAGCTCACTGAGACACTTATAAGCACTCATGTTGCATGAAACTTGGTTTAGAGTCCTAGAAACCGCGTTGTTAGATGTTTCATAAGTTCGTAGAACTTGTACAAAACTCATTGAGACACTTATACGAACTCATTTCTCAGTGAGCTTTGTACACGTTTGTCGAACAAGTAAAAACCTCATTGAGACACTTATAAGCACTCATGTTGCATGAAACTTGGTTAAGAGTCCGAGAAACGAGTTGTTAGATGTTTCATAAGTTCGTCAAACTTGTTGTTAGATGTTTCATTAGTTCGTCAAACTTGTACAAAGCTCATTGAGACACTTATAAGAACTCATGTTGAAAGAAACTTGGTTTCGAGTCCTAGAAACGCGTTGTTAGATGTTTCATTAGTTCGTCAAACTTGTAAAAAGCTCATTGAGACACTTATAAGAACTCATGTTGGAAGAAACTTGGTTTAGAGCCTTAGAAACCGCGTTGTTAGATGTTTCATAAGTTCGTCAAACTAGTACAAAGCTCATTGAGACACTTATAAGCACTCATGTTGCATGAAACTTAGTTTAGAGTCCTAGAAACCGCGTTGTTAGATGTTTCATAAGTTCGTCGAACTTGTACAAAGCTCATTGATACACTTATAAGCACTCATGCTGCATGAAACCTTGTTTAGAGTCCTAGAACCCGCGTTGTAAGATGTTTCATAAGTTCGTCAAACTAGCTCATTGAGACACTTATAAGCACTCATGGTGCATGACACCTCGTTTAGAGTCCTAGAAACGCGTTGTTAGATGTTTCATAAGTTCCTCAAACTAGTACAAAACTCATTGAGACACTTATAAGCACTCATGTTGCATAAAACTTGGTTTAGAGTCCTAGAAACGCGTTGTTAGATGTTTCATAAGTTCGTCAAACTTGTACAAAGTTCATTGAAACACTTATAAGCACTCATGTTGCATAAATATTGGTTTAGAGTCCTAGCAACCACATTGTTAGACGTTTCATAAGTTCGTCAAACATGTACAAAGCTCATTGAGACACTTATAAGCACTCATGTTGCATGAAATTTAGTTTAGAGTCCTAGAAACCGCGTTGTTAGATGTTTCAAAAGTTCGTTGAACTTGTACAAAGCTCATTGAGACACTTATAAGCACTCATGTTGCATGAAACTTGGTTTAGAGTACTAGAAACAGCATTGTTAGATGTTTCATAAGTTCGTCAAACTAGTACAAAGCTCATTGAGACACTTATAAGAACTCATGTTGCATGACACTTCGTTTAGAGTCTTAGAAACAGCGTTTTAGATGTTTCATAAGTTCGTCAAACTTGTACAAAGCTCACTGAGACACTTATAAGCACTCATGTTGCATGAAACTTAGTTTAGAGTCCTAGAAACCGCGTTGTTAGATGTTTCATAAGTTCGTCAATCTAGTACAAAGCTCATTGAGAAACTTATAAGCACTCATGTTGCGTGAAACTTAGTTTAGAGTCCTAGAAACCGCGTTGTTAGATGTTTCATAAGTTCGTCGAACTTGTATAAAGCTCATTGAGAAACTTATAAGCACTCATGTTGCATGAAACTTGGTTTAGAGTCCTAGAAATCGCGTTGTAAGATGATTCATAAGTTCGTCAAACTAGTACAAAGCTCATTGAGACACTTATAAGCACTCATGTTGCATGACACTTCGTTTAGAGTCTTAGAAACCGCGTTGTTAGATGTTTCATAAGTTCGTCAAACTTGTACAAAGCTCATTGAGACACTTATAAGAACTCATGTTGAAAGAAACTTGGTTTCGAGTCCTAGAAACGCGTTGTTAGATGTTTCATTAGTTCGTCAAACATGTAAAAAGCTCATTGAGACACTTATAAGAACTCATGTCGAAAGAAACTTTGTTTAGAGCACTAGAAACCCCCGTTGTTAGATGTTTCATAAGTTCGTCAAACTAGTACAAAGCTCATTGTGACACTTATAAGCACTCATGTGGCATGAAACTTAGTTTAGAGTCCTTGAAACCGCGTTGTTAGATGTTTCATAAGTTCGTCAAACTTGTAAAAAGCTCATTGCGACACTTATAAGCACTCATGTTGCATAAAACTTGGTTTAGAGTCCTAGCAACCACATTGTTAGACGTTTCATAAGTTCGTCAAACTTGTACAAAGCTGATTGAGAAACTTATAAGCACTCATGTTGCATGAAACTTGGTTTAGAGTCCTAGAAACCGCGTTGTTAGATGTTTCACTAGTTCGTCAAACTTGTACAAAGCTCACTGAGACACTTATAAGCACTCATGTTGCATGAAACTTGGTTTAGAGTCCTAGAAACCGCGTTGTTAGATGTTTCATAAGTTCGTCGAACTTGTACAAATCTCATTGATACACTTATAAGCACTCATGTTGCATGAAACTTGGTTTAGAGTCCTAGAACCCGCGTTGTAACATGTTTCATAAGTTCGTCAAACTAGCTCATTGAGACACTTATAAGCACTCATGGTGCATGACACTTCGTTTAGAGTCCTAGAAACGCGTTGTTAGATGTTTCATAAGTTCGTCAAACTAGTACAAAACTCATTGAGACACTTATAAGCACTCATGTTGCATAAAACTTGGTTTAGAGTCCTAGAAACGCGTTGTTAGATGTTTCATAAGTTCGTCAAACTTGTACAAAGTTCATTGAGACATTTATAAGCACTCGTGTTGCATAAAACTTGGTTTAGAGTCCTAGCCACCACATTGTTAGACGTTTCATAAGTTCCTCAAACTTGTACAAAGCTCATTGAGACACTTATAAGCAATCATGTTGCATGAAATTTAGTTTAAAGTCCTAGAAACCGCGTTGTTAGATGTTTCATAAGTTCGTAGACCTTGTACAAAGCTCATTGAGACACTAATAAGCACTCATGTTGCATGAAACTTGGTTTAGAGTACTATAAACCGCATTGTTAGATGTTTCATAAGTTCGTCAAACTAGTACAAAGCTCATTGAGACACTTATAAGAACTCATGTTGCATGACACTTCGTTTAGAGTCTTAGAAACAGCGTTTTAGATGTTTCATAAGTTCGTCAAACTTGTACAAAGCTCACTGAGACACTTATAAGCACTCATGTTGCATGAAACTTAGTTTAGAGTCCTAGAAACCGCGTTGTTAGATGTTTCATAAGTTCGTCAAACTAGTACAAAGCTCATTGAGAAACTTATAAGCTCTCATGTTGCATGAAACTTAGTTTAGAGTCCTAGAAACCGCGTTGTTAGATGTTTCATACGTTCGTCGAACTTGTACAAAGCTCATTGAGACACTTATAAGCACCCATGTTGCATGAAACTTGGTTTAGAGTCCTAGAAACCGCGTTGTTAGATGTTTCATAAGTTCGTCAAAATAGTACAAAGTTCATTGAGACACTTATAAGCACTCATGTTAAATGAAACTTGGTTTAGAGTCCTAGCAACCAAATTGTTAGACGTTTCATAAGTTCGTCAAACTTGTACAAAGCTCATTGAGACACTTATAAGCACTCATGTTGCATGAAACTTAGTTTAGAGTCCTAGAAACCGCGTTGTTAGATGTTTCATAAGTTTGTTGAACTTGTACAAAGCTCATTGAGACACTTATAAGCACTCATGTTGCATGAAACTTGGTTTAGAGTCCTAGAAACGAGTTGGTAGATGTTTCATAAGTTCGTCAAACTTGTACAAATATCATTGAGTCACTTATAAGCACTCATGTTGCATGAAACTTGGTGTAGAGTCCTAGAAAGGAGTTGTTAGATGTTTCATAAGTTCGTCAAACTAGTACAAAGCTCATTGAGACACTTATAAGCACTCATGTTGCATGACACTTCGGTTAGAGTCTTAGAAACCGCTTTGTTAAATGTTTCATAAGTTCGTCAAACTTGTACAAAGCTCATTGAGACACTTATAAGCACTCATGTTGCATAAAACTTGGTTTAGAGTCCTAGAAACGCGTTGTTAGATGTGTCATAAGTTCGTCAAACTTCTACAAAGCTCATTGAGACAATTATAAGCACTCATGTTGCATAAAACTTGGTTTAGAGTCCTAGAAACGCATTGTTAGATGTTTCATAAGTTCGTCAAACTTGTACAAAGCCCATTGAGACACTTATAAGCACTCATGTTGCATAAAACCTTGTTTAGAGTCCTAGCAACCACATTGTTAGACGTTTCATAAGTTCGTCAAACTTGTAAAAAGCTCCTTGAGACACTTATAAGCACTCATGTTGCATGAAACTTAGTTTAGAGTCCTAGAAACCGCGTTGTTAGATGGTTCATAAGTTCGTAGAACTTGTACAAACCTCATTGAGACACTTATAAGAACTCATGTTGCATGACACTTCGTTTTGAGTCTTAGAAACCGCGTTTTAGATGTTTCATAAGTTCGTCAAACTTGTACAAAGCTCACGGAGACACTTATAAGCACTCATTTTGCATGAAACTTGGTTTAGAGTCCTAGAAACCGCGTTGTTAGATGTTTCATAAGTTCGTAGAACTTGTACAAAGCTCACTGAGACACTTATAAGCACTCATGTTGCATGAAACTTGGTTTAGAGTCCTAGAAACCGCGTTGTTAGATGTTTCATAAGTTCGTCAAACTAGTACAAAGCTCATTGAGACACTTATAAGAACTCATGTTGCATGACACTTCGTTTAGAGTCTTAGAAACAACGTTTTAGATGTTTCATAAGTTCGTCAAACTTGTACAAAGCTCACTGAGACACTTATAAGCACTCATTTTGCATGAAACTTGGTTTAGAGTCCTAGAAACCGCGTTGTTAGATGTTTCATAAGTTCGTAGAACTTGTACAAACCGCGTTGTTAGACACTCATGGTGCATGACACTTCGTTTAGAGTCCTAGAAACGCGTTGTTAGATGTTTCATAAGTTCGTCAAACTAGTACAAAACTCATTAAGACACTTATAAGCACTCATGTTGCATAAAACTTGGTTTAGAGTCCTAGAAACGCGTTGTTAGATGTTTCATAAGTTCGTCAAACTTGTACAAAGTTCATTGAGACATTTATAAGCACTCATGTTGCATAAAACTTGGTTTAGAGTCCTAGCCACCACATTATTAGACGTTTCATAAGTTCGTCAAACTTGTACAAAGCTCATTGAGACACTTATAAGCACTCATGTTGCATGAAATTTAGTTTAAAGTCCTAGAAACCGCGTTGTTAGATGTTTCATAAGTTCGTAGAACTTGTACAAAGCTCATTGAGACACTTATAAGCACTCATGTTGCATGAAACTTGGTTTAGAGTACTATAAACTGCATTGTTAGATGTTTCATAAGTTCGTCAAACTAGTACAAAGCTCATTGAGACACTTATAAGAACTCATGTTGCATGACACTTCGTTTAGAGTCTTAGAAACAGCGTTTTAGATGTTTCATAAGTTCGTCAAACTTGTACAAAGCTCGCTGAGACACTTATAAGCACTCATGTTGCATGAAACTTAGTTTAGAGTCCTAGAAACCGCGTTGTTAGATGTTTCATAAGTTCGTCAAACTAGTACAAAGCTCATTGAGAAACTTATAAGCTCTCATGTTGCATGAAACTTAGTTTAGAGTCCTAGAAACCGCGTTGTTAGATGTTTCATACGTTCGTCGAACTTGTACAAAGCTCATTGAGACACTTATAAGCACCCATGTTGCATGAAACTTGGTTTAGAGTCCTAGAAACCGCGTTGTTAGATGTTTCATAAGTTCGTCAAAATAGTACAAAGTTCATTGAGACACTTATAAGCACTCATGTTAAATGAAACTTGGTTTAGAGTCCTAGCAACCAAATTGTTAGACGTTTCATAAGTTCGTCAAACTTGTACAAAGCTCATTGAGACACTTATAAGCACTCATGTTGCATGAAACTTAGTTTAGAGTCCTAGAAACCGCGTTGTTAGATGTTTCATAAGTTTGTTGAACTTGTACAAAGCTCATTGAGACACTTATAAGCACTCATGTTGCATGAAACTTGGTTTAGAATCCTAGAAACGAGTTGTTAGATGTTTCATAAGTTCGTCAAACTTGTACAAATATCATTGAGTCACTTATAAGCACTCATGTTGCATGAAACTTGGTGTAGAGTCCTAGAAAGGAGTTGTTAGATGTTTCATAAGTTCGTCAAACTAGTACAAAGCTCATTGAGACACTTATAAGCACTCATGTTGCATAAAACTTGGTTTAGAGTCCTAGAAACGCGTTGTTAGATGTGTCATAAGTTCGTCAAACTTCTACAAAGCTCATTGAGACAATTATAAGCACTCATGTTGCATATAACTTGGTTTAGAGTCCTAGAAACGCATTGTTAGATGTTTCATAAGTTCGTCAAACTTGTACAAAGCTCATTGAGACACTTATAAGCACTCATGTTGCATAAAACCTTGTTTAGAGTCCTAGCAACCACATTGTTAGACGTTTCATAAGTTCGTCAAACTTGTAAAAAGCTCCTTGAGACACTTATAAGCACTCATGTTGCATGAAACATAGTTTAGAGTCCTAGAAACCGCGTTGTTAGATGGTTCATAAGTTCGTAGAACTTGTACAAAGCTCATTGAGACACTTATAAGAACTCATGTTGCATGACACTTCGTTTTGAGTCTTAGAAACCGCGTTTTAGATGTTTCATAAGTTCGTCAAACTTGTACAAAGCTCACGGAGACACTTATAAGCACTCATTTTGCATGAAACTTGGTTTAGAGTCCTAGAAACCGCGTTGTTAGATGTTTCATAAGTTCGTAGAACTTGTACAAAGCTCACTGAGACACTTATAAGCACTCATGTTGCATGAAACTTGGTTTAGAGTCCTAGAAACCGCGTTGTTAGATGTTTCATAAGTTCGTCAAACTAGTACAAAGCTCATTGAGACACTTATAAGAACTCATGTTGCATGACACTTCGTTTAGAGTCTTAGAAACAACGTTTTAGATGTTTCATAAGTTCGTCAAACTTGTACAAAGCTCACTGAGACACTTATAAGCACTCATTTTGCATGAAACTTGGTTTAGAGTCCTAGAAACCGCGTTGTTAGATGTTTCATAAGTTCGTAGAACTTGTACAAAGCTCACCGAGACACTTATAAGCACTCATGTTGCATGAAACTTGGTTTAGAGTCCTAGAAACCGCGTTGTTAGATGTTTCATAAGTTCGTCAAACTAGTACAAAGCTCATTGAGACACTTATAAGAACTCATGTTGCATGACACTTCGTTTAGAGTCTTAGAAACAACGTTTTAGATGTTTCATAAGTTCGTCAAACTTGTACAAAGCTCACTGAGACACTTATAAGCAGTCATGTTGCATGACACTTCGTTTAGAGTCTTAGAAACCGTGTTATTAGATGTTTCATAAGTTCGTCAAACTTGTACAAAGCTCATTGAGACACTTCTAAGCACTCATGTTGCATAAAACTTGGTTTAGAGTCCTAGCAACCACATTGTTAGACGTTTCATAAATTCGTCAAACTTGTACAAAGCTGATTGAGAAACTTATAAGCACTCATGTTGCATGAAACTTGGTTTAGATCCTAAAACGCGTTGTTAGATGTTTCATTAGTTCGTCAAACTTGTACAAAGCTCATTGGGACACTTATAAAAACTCATGTTGAAAGAAACTTGGTTTAGAGTCCTAGAAACCGCGTTGTTAGATGTTTCATAAGTTCGTCAAACAAGTACAAAGCTCATTGAGACACTTATAAGCACTCATGTGGCATGAAACTTAGTTTAGAGTCCTTAAAACCGCGTTGTTAGATGTTTCATAAGTTCGTCAAACTTGTAAAAAGCTCATTGCGACACTTATAAGCACTCATGTTGCATAAAACTTGGTTTAGAGTCCTAGCAACCACATTGTTAGATGTTTCATAAGTTCGTAAAACTTGTACAAAGTTGATTGAGAAACTTATAAGCACTCATGTTGCATGAAACTTGGTTTAGAGTCCTAGAAACCGCGTTGTTAGATGTTTCATTAGTTCGTCAAACTTGTACGAAGCTCACCGAGACACTTATAAGCACTCATGTTGCATGAAACTTGGTTTAGAGTCCTAGAAACCGCGTTGTTAGATGTTTCATAAGTTCGTAGAACTTGTACAAAGCTCATTGAGACACTTATAAGAACTCATGTCTCAGTGAGCTTTGTACACGTTTGTCGAACTAGTAAAAAGCTCATTGAGACACTTATAAGCACTCATGTTGCATGAAACATGGTTTAGAGTCCGAGAAACGAGTTGTTAGATGTTTCATAAGTTCGTCAAACTTGTACAAAGCTCATTGAGACACTTATAAGAACTCATGTTGCATGAAACTTGGTTTAGAGTCCTAGAAACGCGTTGTTAGATGTTTCATTACTTCGTCAAACTTGTACAAAGCTCATTGAGACACTTATAAGAACTCATGTTGAAAGAAACTTGGTTTCGAGTCCTAGAAACGCGTTGTTAGATGTTTCATTAGTTCGTCAAACATGTAAAAAGCTCATTGAGACACTTATAAGAACTCATGTTGAAAGAAACTTGGTTTAGAGCCTTAGAAACCGCGTTGTTAGATGTTTCATAAGTTCGTCAAACTAGTACAAAGCTCATTGAGACACTTATAAGCACTCATGTTGCATGAAACTTAGTTTAGAGTCCTAGAAACCGCGTTGTTAGATGTTTCATAAGTTCGTCGTGTTAGAATAAAAGAGATTTAGCCGAATAGGAAGAGAGAATTTTGAAGATTTGTATTCGGTGTTCTTATGTGTTCTTGAGAATAGAGATAGAGAATAGAGAGAATAGAGGTTTTAATCGACTTTCATAGTAAAAGATTTATTAAACTTGTTGTTACAAAAGTTACAAGGTAAAGCTTTATATAAAGCAACAATATAGCCGTTAAAGGATAAGAAGAAGCGCTTGAATTTGTTGACCGGATAAAGTTGCGCCGTCCGCGGGGGAAGCGCATTTTACCGAGCTTCACCGTACAGCGGTAAGGTAACTATCGGGCGCCGGAAATTCTTACCGAGCGCCTTATGTACCGCGGTACGGTAAATTTTGACACTTCGTGGAAATGCCTAGACGAGCCTCCATTTCCACTCGTCTACCTTTGCTTCTTCATGGTTACCTCTTGTAACATCCTTATACGTCTTGTGTTTGCCTTTACGAGCTAACCGTGCACTCCAAGTATTGTAACCTTTGAACCGGACTAAATACCTTGATGAATGGTATTAGTCTTAACACGTCGAACTTGTACAAAGCCCATTGATACACTTATAAGCACTCATGTTGCATGAAACCTTGTTTAGAGTCCTAGAACCCGCGTTGTAAGATGTTTCATAAGTTCGTCAAACTAGCTCATTGAGACACTTATAAGCACTCATGGTGCATGACAATTCGTTTAGAGTTCTAGAAACGCGTTGTTAGATGTTTCATAAGTTCGTCAAACTAGTACAAAACTCATTGAGACACTTATAAGCACTCGTGTTGCATAAAACATGGTTTAGAGTCCTAGAAACGCGTTGTTAGAAGTTTCATAAGTTCGTCAAACTTGTACAAAGTTCATTGAAACACTTATAAGCACTCATGTTGCATAAATATTGGTTTAGAGTCCTAGCAACCACATTGTTAGACGTTTCATAAGTTCGTCAAACTTGTACAAAGCTCATTGAGACACTTATAAGCACTCATGTTGCATGAAATTTAGTTTAGAGTCCTAGAAACCGCGTTGTTAGATGTTTCAAAAGTTCGTATAACTTGTACAAAGCTCATTGAGACACTTATAAGCACTCATGTTGCATGAAACTTGGTTTAGAGTACTAGAAACCGCATTGTTAGATGTTTCATAAGTTCGTCAAACTAGTACAAAGCTCATTGAGACACTTATCAGAACTCATGTTGCATGACACTTTGTTTAGAGTCTTAGAAACAGCGTTTTAGATGTTTCATAAGTTCGTCAAACTTGTACAAAGCTCACTGAGACACTTATAAGCACTCATGTTGCATGAAACTTAGTTTAGAGTCCTAGAAACCGCGTTGTTAGATGTTTCATAAGTTCGTCAATCTAGTACAAAGCTCATTGAGAAACTTGTAAGCACTCATGTTGCGTGAAACTTAGTTTAGAGTCCTAGAAACCGCGTTGTTAGATGTTTCATAAGTTCGTCGAACTTGTATAAAGCTCATTGAGAAACTTATAAGCACTCATGTTGCATGAAACTTGGTTTAGAGTCCTAGAAACCGCGTTTTAAGATGATTCATAAGTTCGTCAAGCTAGTACAAAGCTCATTGAGACACTTATAAGCACTCATGTTGCATGACACTTCGTTTAGAGTCTTAGAAACCGCGTTGTTAGATGTTTCATAAGTTCGTCAAACTTGTACAAAGCTCATTGAGACACTTATAAGAACTCATGTTGCATAAAACTTGATTTAGATTCCTAGAAACGCGTTGGTAGATGTTTCATTAGTTCGTCAAACTTGTACAAAGCTCATTGAGACACTTATAAGAACTCTTGTTGAAAGAAACTTGGTTACGAGTCCTAGAAACGCGTTGTTAGATGTTTCATTAGTTCGTCAAACTTGTAAAAAGCTCATTGAGACACTTATAAGAACTCATGTTGAAAGAAACTTGGTTTAGAGCCCTAGAAACCGCGTTGTTAGATGTTTCATAAGTTCGTCAAACTAGTACAAAGCTCATTGAGACACTTATAAGCACTCATGTTGCATGAAACTTAGTTTAGAGTTCTAGAAACCGCGTTGTTAGATGTTTCATAAGTTCGTCGAACTTGTACAAAGCTCATTGATACACTTATAAGCACTCATGTTGCATGAAACTTGGTTTAGAGTCCTAGAACCCGCGTTGTAACATGTTTCATAAGTTCGTCAAACTAGCTCATTGAGACACTTATAAGCACTCATGGTGCATGACACTTCGTTTAGAGTCCTAGAAACGCGTTGTTAGATGTTTCATAAGTTCGTCAAACTAGTACAAAACTCATTGAGACACTTATAAGCACTCATGTTGCATAAAACTTGGTTTAGAGTCCAAGAAACGCGTTGTTAGATGTTTCATAAGTTCGTCAAACTTGTACAAAGTTCATTGAGACATTTATAAGCACTCATGTTGCATAAAACTTGGTTTAGAGTCCTAGCAACCACATTGTTAGACGTTTCATAAGTTCGTCAAACTTGTACAAAGCTCATTGAGACACTTATAAGCACTCATGTTGCATGAAATTTAGTTTAAAGTCCTAGAAACCGCGTTGTTAGATGTTTCATAAGTTCGTAGAACTTGTACAAAGCTCATTGAGACACTTATAAGCACTCATGTTGCATGAAACTTGGTTTAGAGTACTAGAAACCGCATTGTTAGATGTTTCATAAGTTCGTCAAACTAGTACAAAGCTCATTGAGACACTTATAAGAACTCATGTTGCATGACACTTCGTTTAGAGTCTTAGAAACAGCGTTTTAGATGTTTCATAAGTTCGTCAAACTTGTACAAAGCTCACTGAGACACTTATAAGCACTCATGTTGCATGAAACTTAGTTTAGAGTCCTAGAAACCGCGTTGTTAGATGTTTCATAAGTTCGTCAAACTAGTACAAAGCTCATTGAGAAACTTATAAGCACTCATGTTGCGTGAAACTTAGTTTAGAGTCCTAGAAACCGCGTTGTTAGATGTTTCATAAGTTCGTCGAACTTGTATAAAGCTCATTGAGAAACTTATAAGCACTCATGTTGCATGAAACTTGGTTTAGAGTCCTAGAAACGGCGTTGTAAGATGATTCATAAGTTCGTCAAACTAGTACAAAGCTCATTGAGAAACTTATAAGCACTCATGTTGCATAAAACTTGGTTTAGAATCCTAGAAACGTGTTGTTAGATGTTTCATAAGTTCGTCAAACTTTTACAAACCTCATTGAGACACTTATAAGCACTCATGTTGCATTAAACTTGGTTTAGAGTCCTAGCAACCACATTGTTAGACGTTTCATAAATTCGTCAAACTTGTACAAAGCTCATTGAGAAACTTATAAGCACTCATGTTGCATGAAACTTGGTTTAGAGTCCTAGAAACCGCGTTGTAAGATGATTCATAAGTTCGTCAAACTAGTACAAAGCTCATTGAGACACTTATAAGCACTCATGTTGCATGACACTTCGTTTAGAGTCTTAGAAACAGCGTTTTAGATGTTTCATAATTTCGTCAAACTTGTACAAAGCTCACTGAGACACTTATAAGCACTCATGTTGCATGAAACTTAGTTTAGAGTCCTATAAACCGCGTTGTTAGATGTTTTATAAGTTCGTCAAACTAGTACAAAGCTCATTGAGAAACTTATAAGCACTCATGTTGCATGAAACTTAGTTTAGAGTCCTAGAAACGCGTTGTTAGATGTTTCATAAGTTCGTCAAACTTTTACAAACCTCATTGAGTCACTTATAAGCACTCATGTTGCATTAAACTTGGTTTAGAGTCCTAGCAACCACATTGTTAGACGTTTCATAAATTCGTCAAACTTGTACAAAGCTGATTGAGACACTTATAAGCACTCATGTTGCATGAAACTTGGTTTAGAGTCCTAGAAACCGCGTTGTAAGATGATTCATAAGTTCGTCAAACTAGTACAAAGCTCATTGAGACACTTATAAGCACTCATGTTGCATGACACTTCGTTTTGAGTCTTAGAAACCGCGTTTTAGATGTTTCATAAGTATGTCAAACTTGTACAAAGCTCACGGAGACACTTATAAGCACTCATTTTGCATGAAACTTGGTTTAGAGTCCTAGAAACCGCGTTGTTAGATGTTTCATAAGTTCGTAGAACTTGTACAAAGCTCACTGAGACACTTATAAGCACTCATGTTGCATGAAACTTGGTTTAGAGTCCTAGAAACCGCGTTGTTAGATGTTTCATAAGTTCGTCAAACTAGTACAAAGCTCATTGAGACACTTATAAGAACTCATGTTGCATGACACTTCGTTTAGAGTCTTAGAAACAACGTTTTAGATGTTTCATAAGTTCGTCAAACTTGTACAAAGCTCACTGAGACACTTATAAGCACTCATTTTGCATGAAACTTGGTTTAGAGTCCTAGAAACCGCGTTGTTAGATGTTTCATAAGTTCGTAGAACTTGTACAAAGCTCACTGAGACACTTATAAGCACTCATGTTGCATGAAACTTGGTTTAGAGTCCTAGAAACCGCGTTGTTAGATGTTTCATAAGTTCGTCAAACTAGTACAAAGCTCATTGAGACACTTATAAGAACTCATGTTGCATGACACTTCGTTTAGAGTCTTAGAAACAACGTTTTAGATGTTTCATAAGTTCGTCAAACTTGTACAAAGCTCACTGAGACACTTATAAGCAGTCATGTTGCATGACACTTCGTTTAGAGTCTTAGAAACCGTGTTATTAGATGTTTCATAAGTTCGTCAAACTTGTACAAAGCTCATTGAGACACTTCTAAGCACTCATGTTGCATAAAACTTGGTTTAGAGTCCTAGCAACCACATTGTTAGACGTTTCATAAATTCGTCAAACTTGTACAAAGCTGATTGAGAAACTTATAAGCACTCATGTTGCATGAAACTTGGTTTAGATCCTAAAAACGCGTTGTTAGATGTTTCATTAGTTCGTCAAACTTGTACAAAGCTCATTGGGACACTTATAAAAACTCATGTTGAAAGAAACTTGGTTTAGAGTCCTAGAAACCGCGTTGTTAGATGTTTCATAAGTTCGTCAAACAAGTACAAAGCTCATTGAGACACTTATAAGCACTCATGTGGCATGAAACTTAGTTTAGAGTCCTTGAAACCGCGTTGTTAGATGTTTCATAAGTTCGTCAAACTTGTAAAAAGCTCATTGCGACACTTATAAGCACTCATGTTGCATAAAACTTGGTTTAGAGTCCTAGCAACCACATTGTTAGATGTTTCATAAGTTCGTAAAACTTGTACAAAGTTGATTGAGAAACTTATAAGCACTCATGTTGCATGAAACTTGGTTTAGAGTCCTAGAAACCGCGTTGTTAGATGTTTCATTAGTTCGTCAAACTTGTACGAAGCTCACTGAGACACTTATAAGCACTCATGTTGCATGAAACTTGGTTTAGAGTCCTAGAAACCGCGTTGTTAGATGTTTCATAAGTTCGTAGAACTTGTACAAAGCTCATTGAGACACTTATAAGAACTCATGTCTCAGTGAGCTTTGTACACGTTTGTCGAACTAGTAAAAAGCTCATTGAGACACTTATAAGCACTCATGTTGCATGAAACATGGTTTAGAGTCCGAGAAACGAGTTGTTAGATGTTTCATAAGTTCGTCAAACTTGTACAAAGCTCATTGAGACACTTATAAGAACTCATGTTGCATGAAACTTGGTTTAGTCCTAGTCCTAGAAACGCGTTGTTAGATGTTTCATTACTTCGTCAAAGTTGTACAAAGCTCATTGAGACACTTATAAGAACTCATGTTGAAAGAAACTTGGTTTCGAGTCCTAGAAACGCGTTGTTAGATGTTTCATTAGTTCGTCAAACTTGTAAAAAGCTCATTGAGACACTTATAAGAACTCATGTTGAAAGAAACTTGGTTTAGAGCCTTAGAAACCGCGTTGTTAGATGTTTCATAAGTTCGTCAAACTAGTACAAAGCTCATTGAGACACTTATAAGCACTCATGTTGCATGAAACTTAGTTTAGAGTCCTAGAAACCGCGTTGTTAGATGTTTCATAAGTTCGTCGTGTTAGAATAAAAGAGATTTAGCCGAATAGGAAGAGAGAATTTTGAAGATTTGTATTCGGTGTTCTTATGTGTTCTTGAGAATAGAGATAGAGAATAGAGAGAATAGAGGTTTTAATCGACTTTCATAGTAAAAGATTTATTAAACTTGTTGTTACAAAAGTTACAAGGTAAAGCTTTATATAAAGCAACAATATAGCCGTTAAAGGATAAGAAGAAGCGCTTGAATTTGTTGACCGGATAAAGTTGCGCCGTCCGCGGGGGAAGCGCATTTTACCGAGCTTCACCGTACAGCGTTAAGGTAACTATCGGGCGCCGGAAATTCTTACCGAGCGCCTTATGTACCGCGGTACGGTAAATTTTGACACTTCGTGGAAATGCCTAGACGAGCCTCCATTTCCACTCGTCTACCTTTGCTTCTTCATGGTTACCTCTTGTAACATCCTTATACGTCTTGTGTTTGCCTTTACGAGCTAACCGTGCACTCCAAGTCTTGTAACCTTTGAACCGGACTAAATACCTTGATGAATGGTATTAGTCTTAACACGTCGAACTTGTACAAAGCTCATTGATACACTTATAAGCACTCATGTTGCATGAAACCTTGTTTAGAGTCCTAGAACCCGCGTTGTAAGATGTTTCATAAGTTCGTCAAACTAGCTCATTGAGACACTTATAAGCACTCAGGGTGCATGACAATTCGTTTAGAGTTCTAGAAACGCGTTGTTAGATGTTTCATAAGTTCGTCAAACTAGTACAAAACTCATTGAGACACTTATAAGCACTCGTGTTGCATAAAACATGGTTTAGAGTCCTAGAAACGCGTTGTTAGATGTTTCATAAGTTCGTCAAACTTGTACAAAGTTCATTGAAACACTTATAAGCACTCATGTTGCATAAATATTGGTTTAAAGTCCTAGCAACCACATTGTTAGACGTTTCATAAGTTCGTCAAACTTGTACAAAGCTCATTGAGACACTTATAAGCACTCATGTTGCATGAAATTTAGTTTAGAGTCCTAGAAACCGCGTTGTTAGTTGTTTCAAAAGTTCGTATAACTTGTACAAAGCTCATTGAGACACTTATAAGCACTCATGTTGCATGAAACTTGGTTTAGAGTACTGAAACCGCATTGTTAGATGTTTCATAAGTTCTTCAAACTAGTACAAAGCTCATTGAGACACTTATCAGAACTCATGTTGCATGACACTTTGTTTAGAGTCTTAGAAACAGCGTTTTAGATGTTTCATAAGTTCGTCAAACTTGTACAAAGCTCACTGAGACACTTATAAGCACTCATGTTGCATGAAACTTAGTTTAGAGTCCTAGAAACCGCGTTGTTAGATGTTTCATAAGTTCGTCAATCTAGTACAAAGCTCATTGAGAAACTTGTAAGCACTCATGTTGCGTGAAACTTAGTTTAAAGTCCTAGAAACCGCGTTGTTAGATGTTTCATAAGTTCGTCGAACTTGTATAAAGCTCATTGAGAAACTTATAAGCACTCATGTTGCATGAAACTTGGTTTAGAGTCCTAGAAACCGCGTTTTAAGATGATTCATAAGTTCGTCAAGCTAGTACAAAGCTCATTGAGACACTTATAAGCACTCATGTTGCATGACACTTCGTTTAGAGTCTTAGAAACCGCGTTGTTAGATGTTTCATAAGTTCGTCAAACTTGTACAAAGCTCATTGAGTCACTTATAAGAACTCATGTTGCATAAAACTTGATTTAGATTCCTAGAAACGCGTTGGTAGATGTTTCATTAGTTCGTCAAACTTGTACAAAGCTCATTGAGACACTTATAAGAACTCATGTTGAAAGAAACTTGGTTACGAGTCCTAGAAACGCGTTGTTAGATGTTTCATTAGTTCGTCAAACTTGTAAAAAGCTCATTGAGACACTTATAAGAACTCATGTTGAAAGAAACTTGGTTTAGAGCCCTAGAAACCGCGTTGTTAGATGTTTCATAAGTTCGTCAAACTAGTACAAAGCTCATTGAGACACTTATAAGCACTCATGTTGCATGAAACTTAGTTTAGAGTTCTAGAAACCGCGTTGTTAGATGTTTCATAAGTTCGTCGAACTTGTACAAAGCTCATTGATACACTTATAAGCACTCATGTTGCATGAAACTTGGTTTAGAGTCCTAGAAACGCGTTGTTAGATGTTTCATAAGTTCGTCAAACTAGCTCATTGAGACACTTATAAGCACTCATGGTGCATGACACTTCGTTTAGAGTCCTAGAAACGCGTTGTTAGATGTTTCATAAGTTCGTCAAACTAGTACAAAACTCATTGAGACACTTATAAGCACTCATGTTGCATAAAACTTGGTTTAGAGTCCTAGAAACGCGTTGTTAGATGTTTCATAAGTTCGTCAAACTTGTACAAAGTTCATTGAGACATTTATAAGCACTCATGTTGCATAAAACTTGGTTTAGAGTCCTAGCAACCACATTGTTAGACGTTTCATAAGTTCGTCAAACTTGTACAAAGCTCATTGAGACACTTATAAGCACTCATGTTGCATGAAATTTAGTTTAAAGTCCTAGAAACCGCGTTGTTAGATGTTTCATAAGTTCGTAGAACTTGTACAAAGCTCATTGAGACACTTATAAGCACTCATGTTGCATGAAACTTGGTTTAGAGTACTAGAAACCGCATTGTTAGATGTTTCATAAGTTCGTCAAACTAGTACAAAGCTCATTGAGACACTTATAAGAACTCATGTTGCATGACACTTCGTTTAGAGTCTTAGAAACAGCGTTTTAGATGTTTCATAAGTTCGTCAAACTTGTACAAAGCTCACTGAGACACTTATAAGCACTCATGTTGCATGAAACTTAGTTTAGAGTCCTAGAAACCGCGTTGTTAGATGTTTCATAAGTTCGTCAAACTAGTACAAAGCTCATCGAGAAACTTATAAGCACTCATGTTGCGTGAAACTTAGTTTAGAGTCCTAGAAACCGCGTTGTTAGATGTTTCATAAGTTCGTCGAACTTGTATAAAGATCATTGAGAAACTTATAAGCACTCATGTTGCATGAAACTTGGTTTAGAGTCCTAGAAACGGCGTTGTAAGATGATTCATAAGTTCGTCAAACTAGTACAAAGCTCATTGAGAAACTTATAAGCACTCATGTTGCATAAAACTTGGTTTAGAATCCTAGAAACGTGTTGTTAGATGTTTCATAAGTTCGTCAAATTTTTACAAACCTCATTGAGACACTTATAAGCACTCATGTTGCATTAAACTTGGTTTAGAGTCCTAGCAACCACATTGTTAGACGTTTCATAAATTCGTCAAACTTGTACAAAGCTCATTGAGACACTTATAAGCACTCATGTTGCATGAAACTTGGTTTAGAGTCCTAGAAACCGCGTTGTAAGATGATTCATAAGTTCGTCAAACTAGTACAAAGCTCATTGAGACACTTATAAGCAGTCATGTTGCATGACACTTCGTTTAGAGTCTTAGAAACAGCGTTTTAGATGTTTCATAATTTCGTCAAACTTGTAAAAAGCTCACTGAGACACTTATAAGCACTCATGTTGCATAAAACTTGGTTTAGAGTCCTAGCAACCGCGTTGTTAGATGTTTTATAAGTTCGTCAAACTAGTACAAAGCTCATTGAGAAACTTATAAGCACTCATGTTGCATGAAACTTAGTTTAGAGTCCTAGAAACGCGTTGTTAGATGTTTCATAAGTTCGTCAAACTTTTACAAACCTCATTGAGTCACTTATAAGCACTCATGTTGCATTAAACTTGGTTTAGAGTCCTAGCAACCACATTGTTAGACGTTTCATAAATTCGTCAAACTTGTACAAAGCTGATTGAGACACTTATAAGCACTCATGTTGCATGAAACTTGGTTTAGAGTCCTAGAAACCGCGTTGTAAGATGATTCATAAGTTCGTCAAACTAGTACAAAGCTCATTGAGACACTTATAAGCACTCATGTTTCATGACACTTCGTTTAGAGTCTTAGAAACCGCGCGTTGTTAGATGTTTCATAAGTTCGTCAAACTTGTACAAAGCTCATTGAGACACTTATAAGCACTCATGTTGCATAAAACTTGGTTTAGAGTCCTAGAAACGCGTTGTTAGATGTTTCATAAGTTTGTCAAACTTTTACAAACCTCATTGAGACACTTATAAGCACTCATGTTCCATAAAATTTGGTATAGAGTCCTAGCAACCACATTGTTAGACGTTTCATAAATTCGTCAAACTTGTACAAAGCTGATTGAGACACTTATAAGCACTCATGTTGCATGAAACTTGGTTTAGAGTCCTAGAAACCGCGTTGTAAGATGATTCATAAGTTCGTCAAACTAGTACAAAGCTCATTGAGACACTTATAAGCACTCATGTTGCATGACACTTCGTTTAGAGTCTTAGAAACCGCGTTTTAGATGTTTCATAATTTCGTCAAACTTGTACAAAGCTCACTGAGACACTTATAAGCACTCATGTTGCATGAAACTTAGTTTAGAGTCCTAGAAACCGCGTTGTTAGATGTTTCATAAGTTCGTCAAACTAGTACAAAGCTCATTGAGAAACTTATAAGCACTCATGTTGCATGAAACTTAGTTTAGAGTCCTAGAAACGCGTTGTTAGATGTTTCATAAGTTCGTCAAACTTGTACAAAGTTTATTGAAACACTTATAAGCACTCATGTTGCATAAATATTGGTTTAGAGTCCTAGCAACCACATTGTTAGACGTTTCATAAGTTCGTCAAACTTGTACAAAGCTCATTGAGACACTTATAAGCACTCATGTTGCATGAAATTTAGTTTAGAGTCCTAGAAACCGCGTTGTTAGTTGTTTCAAAAGTTCGTATAACTTGTACAAAGCTCATTGAGACACTTATAAGCACTCATGTTGCATGAAACTTGGTTTAGAGTACTGAAACCGCATTGTTAGATGTTTCATAAGTTCGTCAAACTAGTACAAAGCTCATTGAGACACTTATCAGAACTCATGTTGCATGACACTTTGTTTAGAGTCTTAGAAACAGCGTTTTAGATGTTTCATAAGTTCGTCAAACTTGTACAAAGCTCACTGAGACACTTATAAGCACTCATGTTGCATGAAACTTAGTTTAGAGTCCTAGAAACCGCGTTGTTAGATGTTTCATAAGTTCGTCAATCTAGTACAAAGCTCATTGAGAAACTTGTAAGCACTCATGTTGCGTGAAACTTAGTTTAAAGTCCTAGAAACCGCGTTGTTAGATGTTTCATAAGTTCGTCGAACTTGTATAAAGCTCATTGAGAAACTTATAAGCACTCATGTTGCATGAAACTTGGTTTAGAGTCCTAGAAACCGCGTTTAAAGATGATTCATAAGTTCGTCAAGCTAGTACAAAGCTCATTGAGACACTAATAAGCACTCATGTTGCATGACACTTCGTTTAGAGTCTTAGAAACCGCGTTGTTAGATGTTTCATAAGTTCGTCAAACTTGTACAAAGCTCATTGAGACACTTATAAGAACTCATGTTGCATAAAACTTGATTTAGATTCCTAGAAACGCGTTGGTAGATGTTTCATTAGTTCGTCAAACTTGTACAAAGCTCATTGAGACACTTATAAGAACTCATGTTGAAAGAAACTTGGTTACGAGTCCTAGAAACGCGTTGTTAGATGTTTCATTAGTTCGTCAAACTTGTAAAAAGCTCATTGAGACACTTATAAGAACTCATGTTGAAAGAAACTTGGTTTGGAGCCCTAGAAACCGCGTTGTTAGATGTTTCATAAGTTCGTCAAACTAGTACAAAGCTCATTGAGACACTTATAAGCACTCATGTTGCATGAAACTTAGTTTAGAGTTCTAGAAACCGCGTTGTTAGATGTTTCATAAGTTCGTCGAACTTGTACAAAGCTCATTGATACACTTATAAGCACTCATGTTGCATGAAACTTGGTTTAGAGTCCTAGAACCCCGCGTTGTAACATGTTTCATAAGTTCGTCAAACTAGCTCATTGAGACACTTATAAGCACTCATGGTGCATGACACTTCGTTTAGAGTCCTAGAAACGCGTTGTTAGATGTTTCATAAGTTCGTCAAACTAGTACAAAACTCATTGAGACACTTATAAGCACTCATGTTGCATAAAACTTGGTTTAGAGTCCTAGAAACGCGTTGTTAGATGTTTCATAAGTTCGTCAAACTTGTACAAAGTTCATTGAGACATTTATAAGCACTCATGTTGCATAAAACTTGGTTTAGAGTCCTAGCAACCACATTGTTAGACGTTTCATAAGTTCGTCAAACTTGTACAAAGCTCATTGAGACACTTATAAGCACTCATGTTGCATGAAATTTAGTTTAAAGTCCTAGAAACCGCGTTGTTAGATGTTTCATAAGTTCGTAGAACTTGTACAAAGCTCATTGAGACACTTATAAGCACTCATGTTGCATGAAACTTGGTTTAGAGTACTAGAAACCGCATTGTTAGATGTTTCATAAGTTCGTCAAACTAGTACAAAGCTCATTGAGACACTTATAAGAACTCATGTTGCATGACACTTCGTTTAGAGTCTTAGAAACAGCGTTTTAGATGTTTCATAAGTTCGTCAAACTTGTACAAAGCTCACTGAGACACTTATAAGCACTCATGTTGCATGAAACTTAGTTTAGAGTCCTAGAAACCGCGTTGTTAGATGTTTCATAAGTTCGTCAAACTAGTACAAAGCTCATTGAGAAACTTATAAGCACTCATGTTGCGTGAAACTTAGTTTAGAGTCCTAGAAACCGCGTTGTTAGATGTTTCATAAGTTTGTCGAACTTGTATAAAGCTCATTGAGAAACTTATAAGCACTCATGTTGCATGAAACTTGGTTTAGAGTCCTAGAAACGGCGTTGTAAGATGATTCATAAGTTCGTCAAACTAGTACAAAGCTCATTGAGAAACTTATAAGCACTCATGTTGCATAAAACTTGGTTTAGAATCCTAGAAACGTGTTGTTAGATGTTTCATAAGTTCGTCAAACTTTTACAAACCTCATTGAGACACTTATAAGCACTCATGTTGCATTAAACTTGGTTTAGAGTCCTAGCAACCACATTGTTAGACGTTTCATAAATTCGTCAAACTTGTACAAAGCTCATTGAGACACTTATAAGCACTCATGTTGCATGAAACTTGGTTTAGAGTCCTAGAAACCGCGTTGTAAGATGATTCATAAGTTTGTCAAACTAGTACAAAGCTCATTGAGACACTTATAAGCACTCATGTTGCATGACACTTCGTTTAGAGTCTTAGAAACAGCGTTTTAGATGTTTCATAATTTCGTCAAACTTGTACAAAGCTCAGCGAGACACTTATAAGCACTCATGTTGCATGAAACTTAGTTTAGAGTCCTATAAACCGCGTTGTTAGATGTTTTATAAGTTCGTCAAACTAGTACAAAGCTCATTGAGAAACTTATAAGCACTCATGTTGCATGAAACTTAGTTTAGAGTCCTAGAAACGCGTTGTTAGATGTTTCATAAGTTCGTCAAACTTTTACAAACCTCATTGAGTCACTTATAAGCACTCATGTTGCATTAAACTTGGTTTAGAGTCCTAGCAACCACATTGTTAGACGTTTCATAAATTCGTCAAACTTGTACAAAGCTGATTGAGACACTTATAAGCACTCATGTTGCATGAAACTTGGTTTAGAGTCCTAGAAACCGCGTTGTAAGATGATTCATAAGTTCGTCAAACTAGTACAAAGCTCATTGAGACACTTATAAGCACTCATGTTGCATGACACTTCGTTTAGAGTCTTAGAAACCGCGTTGTTAGATGTTTCATAAGTTCGTCAAACTTGTACAAAGCTCATTGAGACACTTATAAGCACTCATGTTGCATAAAACTTGGTTTAGAGTCCTAGAAACGCGTTGTTAGATGTTTCATAAGTTTGTCAAACTTTTACAAACCTCATTGAGACACTTATAAGCACTCATGTTCCATAAAATTTTGGTATAGAGTCCTAGCAACCACATTGTTAGACGTTTCATAAATTCGTCAAACTTGTACAAAGCTGATTGAGACACTTATAAGCACTCATGTTGCATGATGAAACTTGGTTTAGAGTCCTAGAAACCGCGTTGTAAGATGATTCATAAGTTCGTCAAACTAGTACAAAGCTCATTGAGACACTTATAAGCACTCATGTTGCATGACACTTCGTTTAGAGTCTTAGAAACAGCGTTTTAGATGTTTCATAATTTCGTCAAACTTGTACAAAGCTCACTGAGACACTTATAAGCACTCATGTTGCATGAAACTTAGTTTAGAGTCCTAGAAACCGCGTTGTTAGATGTTTCATAAGTTCGTCAAACTAGTACAAAGCTCATTGAGAAACTTATAAGCACTCATGTTGCATGAAACTTAGTTTAGAGTCCTAGAAACGCGTTGTTAGATGTTTCATAAGTTCGTCAAACTTGTACAAAGTTTATTGAAACACTTATAAGCACTCATGTTGCATAAATATTGGTTTAGAGTCCTAGCAACCACATTGTTAGACGTTTCATAAGTTCGTCAAACTTGTACAAAGCTCATTGAGACACTTATAATCACTCATGTTGCATGAAATTTAGTTTAGAGTCCTAGAAACCGCGTTGTTAGATGTTTCAAAAAGTTCGTAGAACTTGTACAAAGCTCATTGAGACACTTATAAGCACTCATGTTGCATGAAACTTGGTCTAGAGTACTAGAAACCGCATTGTTAGATGTTTCATAAGTTCGTCAAACTAGTACAAAGCTCATTGAGACACTTATAAGAACTCATGTTGCATGACACTTCGTTTAGAGTCTTAGAAACAGCGCGTTTTAGATGTTTCATAAGTTCGTCAAACTTGTACAAAGCTCACCGAGACACTTATAAGCACTCATGTTGCATGAAACATAGTTTAGAGTCCTAGAAACCGCGTTGTTAGATGTTTCATAAGTTCGTCAAACTAGTACAAAGCTCATTGAGAAACTTATAAGCACTCATGTTGCGTGAAACTTAGTTTAGAGTCCTAGAAACCGCGTTGTTAGATGTTTCATAAGTTCGTCGAACTTGTATAAAGCTCATTGAGAAACTTATAAGCACTCATGTTGCATGAAACTTGGTTTAGAGTCTTAGAAACCGTGTTGTAAGATGATTCATAAGTTCGTCAAACTAGTACAAAGCTCATTGAGAAACTTATAAGCACTCATGTTGCATAAAACTTGGTTTAGAATCCTAGAAACGTGTTGTTAGATGTTTCATAAGTTCGTCAAACTTTTACAAACCTCATTGAGACACTTATAAGCACTCATGTTGCATTAAACTTGGTTTAGAGTCCTAGCAACCACATTGTTAGACGTTTCATAAATTCGTCAAACTTGTACAAAGCTCATTGAGACACTTATAAGCACTCATGTTGCATGAAACTTGGTTTAGAGTCCTAGAAACCGCGTTGTAAGATGATTCATAAGTTCTTCAAACTAGTACAAAGCTCATTGAGACACTTATAAGCACTCATGTTGCATGACACTTCGTTTAGAGTCTTAGAAACAGCGTTTTTGATGTTTCATAATTTCGTCAAACTTGTACAAAGCTCACTGAGACACTTATAAGCACTCATGTTGCATGAAATTTAGTTTAGAGTCCTAGAAACCGCGTTGTTAGATGTTTTATAAGTTCGTCAAACTAGTACAAAGCTCATTGAGAAACTTATAAGCACTCATGTTGCATGAAACTTAGTTTAGAGTCCTAGAAACGCGTTGTTAGATGTTTCATAAGTTCGTCAAACTTTTACAAACCTCATTGAGTCACTTATAAGCACTCATGTTGCATTAAACTTGGTTTAGAGTCCTAGCAACCACATTGTTAGACGTTTCATAAATTCGTCAAACTTGTACAAAGATGATTGAGACACTTATAAGCACTCATGTTGCATGAAACTTGGTTTAGAGTCCTAGAAACCGCGTTGTAAGATGATTCATAAGTTCGTCAAACTAGTACAAAGCTCATTGAGACACTTATAAGCACTCATGTTGCATGACACTTCGTTTAGAGTCTTAGAAACCGCGTTGTTAGATGTTTCATAAGTTCGTCAAACTTGTACAAAGCTCATTGAGACACTTATAAGCACTCATGTTGCATAAAACTTGGTTTAGAGTCCTAGAAACGCGTTGTTAGATGTTTCATAAGTTCGTCAAACTTTTACAAACCTCATTGAGACACTTATAAGCACTCATGTTCCATAAAACTTGGTATAGAGTCCTAGCAACCACATTGTTAGACGTTTCATAAATTCGTCAAACTTGTACAAAGCTGATTGAGACACTTATAAGCACTCATGTTGCATGAAACTTGGTTTAGATTCCTAGAAACCGCGTTGTAAGATGATTCATAAGTTCGTCAAACTAGTACAAAGCTCATTGAGACACTTATAAGCACTCATGTTGCATGACACTTCGTTTAGAGTCTTAGAAACAGCGTTTTAGATATTTCATAATTTCGTCAAACTTGTACAAAGCTCACTGAGACACTTATAAGCACTCATGTTGCATGAAATTTAGTTTAGAGTCCTAGAAACCGCGTTGTTAGATGTTTCATAAGTTCGTCAAACTAGTACAAAGCTCATTGAGAAACTTATAAGCACTCATGTTGCGTGAAACTTAGTTTAGAGTCCTAGAAACCGCGTTGTTAGATGTTTCATAAGTTCGTCGAACTTGTATAAAGCTCATTGAGAAACTTATAAGCACTCATGTTGCATGAAACTTGGTTTAGAGTCCTAGAAACCGCGTTGTAAGATGATTCATAAGTTCGTCAAACTAGTACAAAGCTCATTGAGACACTTATAAGCACTCATGTTGCATGACACTTCGTTTAGAGTCTTAGAAACAGCGTTTTAAATGTTTCATAATTTCGTCAAACTTGTACAAAGCTCACTGAGACACTTATAAGCACTCATGTTGCATGAAATTTAGTTTAGAGTCCTAGAAACCGCGTTGTTAGATGTTTCATAAGTTCGTCAAACTAGTACAAAGCTCATTGAGAAACTTATAAGCACTCATGTTGCATGAAACTTAGTTTAGAGTCCTAGAAATGCGTTGTTAGATGTTTCATAAGTTCGTCAAACTTTTACAAACCTCATTGAGTCACTTATAAGCACTCATGTTGCATTAAACTTGGTTTAGAGTCCTAGCAACCACATTGTTAGACGTTTCATAAATTCGTCAAACTTGTACAAAGCTGATTGAGACACTTATAAGCACTCATGTTGCATGAAACTTGGTTTAGAGTCCTAGAAACCGCGTTGTAAGATGATTCATAAGTTCGTCAAACTAGTACAAAGCTCATTGAGACACTTATAAGCACTCATGTTGCATGACACTTCGTTTAGAGTCTTAGAAACCGCGTTGTTAGATGTTTCATAAGTTCGTCAAACTTGTACAAAGCTCATTGAGACACTTATAAGCACTCATGTTGCATAAAACTTGGTTTAGAGTCCTAGAAACGCGTTGTTAGATGTTTCATAAGTTCGTCAAACTTGTACAAAGCTCATTGAGACACTTATAAGCACTCATGTTGCATGAAACTTAGTTTAGAGTCCTAGAAACGTGTTGTTAGATGTTTCATAAGTTCGTCAAACTTTTACAAACCTCATTGAGACTCTTATAAGCACTCATGTTGCATTAAACTTGGTTTAGAGTCCTAGCAACCACATTGTTAGACGTTTCATAAATTCGTCAAACTTGTACAAAGCTGATTGAGACACTTATAAGCACTCATGTTGCATGAAACTTGGTTTAGAGTCCTAGAAACCGCGTTGTAAGATGATTCATAAGTTCGTCAAACTAGTACAAAGATCATTGAGACACTTATAAGCACTCATGTTGCATGACACTTCGATTAGAGTCTTAGAAACCGCGTTGTTAGATGTTTCATAAGTTCGTCAAACTTGTACAAAGCTCATTGAGACACTTATAAGAACTCATGTTGCATGACACTTCGTTTAGAGTCTTAGAAACAGCGTTTTAGATGTTTCATAAGTTCGTCAAACTTGTACAAAGCTCACTGAGACACTTATAAGCACTCATGTTGCATGAAACTTAGTTTAGAGTCCTAGAAACCGTGTTGTTAGATGTTTCATAAGTTCGTCAAACTTGTACAAAGCTCATTGAGACACTTATAAGCACTCATGTTGCATGAAACTTAGTTTAGAGTCCTAGAAACGCGTTGTTAGATGTTTCATAAGTTCGTCAAACTTTTACAAACCTCATTGAGACTCTTATAAGCACTCATGTTGCATTAAACTTGGTTTAGAGTCCTAGCAACCACATTGTTAGACGTTTCATAAATTCGTCAAACTTGTACAAAGCTGATTGAGACACTTATAAGCACTCATGTTGCATGAAACTTGGTTTAGAGTCCTAGAAACGCGTTGTTAGATGTTTCATAAGTTCGTCAAACTTGTACAAAGCTCATTGAGACACTTATAAGCACTCATGTTGCATGAAACTTAGTTTAGAGTCCTAGAAACGCGTTGTTAGATGTTTCATAAGTTCGTCAAACTTTTACAAACCTCATTGAGACTCTTATAAGCACTCATGTTGCATTAAACTTGGTTTAGAGTCCTAGCAACCACATTGTTAGACGTTTCATAAATTCGTCAAACTTGTACAAAGCTGATTGAGACACTTATAAGCACTCATGTTGCATGAAACTTGGTTTAGAGTCCTAGAAACCGCGTTGTAAGATGATTCATAAGTTCGTCAAACTAGTACAAAGATCATTGAGACACTTATAAGCACTCATGTTGCATGACACTTCGATTAGAGTCTTAGAAACCGCGTTGTTAGATGTTTCATAAGTTCGTCAAACTTGTACAAAGCTCTCATTGAGACACTTATAAGAACTCATGTTGCATGACACTTCGTTTAGAGTCTTAGAAACAGCGTTTTAGATGTTTCATAAGTTCGTCAAACTTGTACAAAGCTCACTGAGACACTTATAAGCACTCATGTTGCATGAAACTTAGTTTAGAGTCCTAGAAACCGTGTTGTTAGATGTTTCATAAGTTCGTCAAACTAGTACAAAGCTCATTGAGAAACTTATAAGCACTCATGTTGCGTGAAACTTAGTTTAGAGTCCTAGAAACCGCGTTGTTAGATGTTTCATAAGTTCGTCGAACTTGTATAAAGCTCATTGAGAAACTTATAAGCACTCATGTTGCATGAAACTTGGTTTAGAGTCCTAGAAACCGCGTTGTAAGATGATTCATAAGTTCGTCAAACTAGTACAAAGCTCATTGAGACACTTATAAGCACTCATGTTGCATGACACTTCGTTTAGAGTCTTAGAAACAGCGTTTTAAATGTTTCATAATTTCGTCAAACTTGTACAAAGCTCACTGAGACACTTATAAGCACTCATGTTGCATGAAATTTAGTTTAGAGTCCTAGAAACCGCGTTGTTAGATGTTTCATAAGTTCGTCAAACTAGTACAAAGCTCATTGAGAAACTTATAAGCACTCATGTTGCATGAAACTTAGTTTAGAGTCCTAGAAATGCGTTGTTAGATGTTTCATAAGTTCGTCAAACTTTTACAAACCTCATTGAGTCACTTATAAGCACTCATGTTGCATTAAACTTGGTTTAGAGTCCTAGCAACCACATTGTTAGACGTTTCATAAATTCGTCAAACTTGTACAAAGCTGATTGAGACACTTATAAGCACTCATGTTGCATGAAACTTGGTTTAGAGTCCTAGAAACCGCGTTGTAAGATGATTCATAAGTTCGTCAAACTAGTACAAAGCTCATTGAGACACTTATAAGCACTCATGTTGCATGACACTTCGTTTAGAGTCTTAGAAACCGCGTTGTTAGATGTTTCATAAGTTCGTCAAACTTGTACAAAGCTCATTGAGACACTTATAAGCACTCATGTTGCATAAAACTTGGTTTAGAGTCCTAGAAACGCGTTGTTAGATGTTTCATAAGTTCGTCAAACTTTTAAAAACCTCATTGAGACACTTATAAGCTCTCATGTTCCACAAAACTTGGTATAGAGTCCTAGCAACCACATTGTTAGACGTTTCATAAATTCGTCAAACTTGTACAAAGCTGATTGAGACACTTATAAGCACTCATGTTGCATGAAACTTGGTTTAGATTCCTAGAAACCGCGTTGTAAGATGATTCATAAGTTCGTCAAACTAGTACAAAGCTCATTGAGACACTTATAAGCACTCATGTTGCATGACACTTCGTTTAGAGTCTTAGAAACAGCGTTTTAGATATTTCATAATTTCGTCAAACTTGTACAAAGCTCACTGAGACACTTATAAGAACTCATGTTGCATGAAACTTAGTTTAGAGTCCTAGAAACCGCGTTGTTAGATGTTTCATAAGTTCGTCAAACTAGTACAAAGCTCATTGAGAAACTTATAAGCACTCATGTTGCATGAAACTTAGTTTAGAGTCCTAGAAACGCGTTGTTAGATGTTTCATAAGTTCGTCAAACTTTTACAAACCTCATTGAGACTCTTATAAGCACTCATGTTGCATTAAACTTGGTTTAGAGTCCTAGCAACCACATTGTTAGACGTTTCATAAATTCGTCAAACTTGTACAAAGCGATTGAGACACTTATAAGCACTCATGTTGCATGAAACTTGGTTTAGAGTCCTAGAAACCGCGTTGTAAGATGATTCATAAGTTCGTCAAACTAGTACAAAGATCATTGAGACACTTATAAGCACTCATGTTGCATGACACTTCGTTTAGAGTCTTAGAAACCGCGTTGTTAGATGTTTCATAAGTTCGTCAAACTTGTACAAAGCTCATTGAGACACTTATAAAGCACTCATGTTGCATAAAACTTGGTTTAGAGTCCTAGAAACGCGTTGTTAGATGTTTCATAACTTCTTCAAACTTTTACAAACCTCATTGAGACACTTATAAGCACTCATGTTCCATAAAACTTGGTATAGAGTCCTAGCAACCACATTGTTAGACGTTTCTTAAATTCGTCAAACTTGTAAAAAGTTCATTGCGACACTTATAAGCACCCATGTTGCATAAAACTTGGTTTAGAGTCCTAGCAACCACATTGTTAGACGTTTCATAAGTTCGTCAAACTTGTAAAAAGTTCATTGCGACACTTATAAGCACTCATGTTGCATAAAACTTGGTTTAGAGTCCTAGCAACCACATTGTTAGACGTTTCATAAGTTCGTCAAACTTGTACAAAGCTGATTGAGAAACTTATAAGCACTCATGTTGCATGAAACTTGGTTTAGAGTCTAGAAACCGCGTTGTTAGATGTTTCATTAGTTCGTCAAACTTTGAACAAAGCTCATTGAGACACTTATAAGAACTCATGTTGAAAGAAACTTAGTTTTAGAGTCCTAGAAACCGCGTTTTAGATGTTTTTCATAAGTTCGTCAAACTTGTACAAAGCTCACCGAGACACTTATAAGCACTCATGTTGCATGAAACTTGGTTTAGAGTCCTAGAAACCGCGTTGTTAGATGTTTCATAAGTTCGTAGAACTTGTACAAAGCTTATTGAGACACTTATAAGAACCCATGTCTCAGTGAGCTTTGTACAAGTTTGTCGAACTAGTAAAAAGCTCATTGAGACACTTATAAGCACTCATGTTGCATGAAACTTGGTTGAGAGTCCTAGAAACCGCGTTGTTAGATGTTTCATAAGTTCGTAGAACTTGTACAAAGCTCATTGAGACACTTATAAGAACCCATGTCTCAGTGAGCTTTGTACAAGTTTGTCGAACTAGTACAAAGCTCATTAAGACACTTATAAGAACTAATGTTGCATGACACTTCGTTTAGAGTCTTAGAAACAACGTTTTAGATGTTTCATAAGTTCGTCAAACTTATACAAAGCTCACTGAGACACTTATAAGCACTCATGTTGCATGAAACTTAGTTTAGAGTCCTAGAAACCGCGTTGTTAGATGTTTCATAAGTTTGTCAAACTAGTACAAAGCTCATTGAGAAACTTATAAGCACTCATGTTGCATGAAACTTAGTTTTAGAGTCCTAGAAACGCGTTGTTAGATGTTTCATAAGTTAGTCAAACTTTTACAAACCTCATTGAGACACTTATAAGCACTCATGTTGCATGAAACTTGGTTTAGAGTCCTAGAAACCGCGTTGTAAGATGATTCATAAGTTCGCCAAACTAGTACAAAGCTCATTGAGACACTTATAAGCACTCATGTTGCATGACACTTCGTTTAGAGTCTTAGAAACAACGTTTTAGATGTTTCATAAGTTCTTCAAACTTGTACAAAGCTCACTGAGACACTTATAAGCACTCATGTTGCATGAAACTTAGTTTAGAGTCCTAGAAACCGCGTTGTTAGATGTTTCATAAGTTCGTCAAACTAGTACAAAGCTCATTGAGAAACTTATAAGCACTCATGTTGCATGAAACTTAGTTTAGAGTCCTAGAAACCGCGTTGTTAAATGTTTCATAAGTTCGGCGAACTTGTACAAAGCTCATTGAGACACTTATAAGCACTCATGTTGCATGACACTTGGTTTAGAGTCCTAGAAACCGCGTTGTAAGATGATTCATAAGTTCGTCAAACTAGTACAAAGCTCATTGAGACACTTATAAGCACTCATGTTGCATGACACTTCGTTTAGAGTCTTAGAAACCGCATTGTTAGATATTCCATAAGTTCGTCAAACTTGTACAAAGCTCATTGAGACACTTATAAGCACTCATGTTGCATAAAACTTGGTTTAGAGTCCTAGAAACGCGTTGTTAGATGTTTCATAAGTTCGTCAAACTTTTACAAACCTCATTGAGACACTTATAAGCACTCATGTTCCAAAAAACTTGGTATAGAGTCCTAGCAACCACATTGTTAGACGTTTCATAAATTCGTCAAACTTGTACAAAGCTGATTGAGAAACTTATAAGCACTCATGTTGCATGAAACTTGTTTTAGAGTCCTAAAAACGCGTTGTTAGATGTTTCATTAGTTCGTCAAACTTGTACAAAGCTCATTGAGACACTTATAAGAACTCATGTTGAAAGAAACTTGGGGTTAGAGTCCTAGAAACCGCGTTGTTAGATGTTTCATAAGTTCGTCAAACAAGTACAAAGCTCATTGAGACACTTATAAGCACTCATGTTGCATGAAACTTAGTTTAGAGTCCTAGAAACCGCGTTGTTAGATGTTTCATAAGTTCGTCAAACTTGTAAAAAGCTCATTGCGACACTTATAAGCACTCATTATGCATAAAACTTGGTTTAGAGTCCTAGCAACCACATTGTTAGACGTTTCATAAGTTCGTCAAACTTGTACAAAGCTGATTGAGAAACTTATAAGCACTCATGTTGCATGAAACTTGGTTTAAAGTCCTAGAAACCGCGTTGTTAGATGTTTCATTAGTTCGTCAAACTTGAACAAAGCTCATTGAGACACTTATAAGAACTCATGTTGAAAGAAACTTAGTTTAGAGTCCTAGAAACCGCATTTTAGATGTTTCATAAGTTCGTCAAACTTGTACAAAGCTCACTGAGACACTTATAAGCACTCATGTTACATGAAACTTGGTTTAGAGTCCTAGAAACCGCGTTGTTAGATGTTTCATAAGTTCGTAGAACTTGTACAAAGCTCATTGAGACACTTATAAGAACCCATGTCTCAGTGAGCTTTGTACAAGTTTGTCGAACTAGTAAAAAGCTCATTGAGACACTTATAAGCACTCATGTTGCATGAAACTTGGTTTAGAGTCCGAGAAACGAGTTGTTAGATGTTTCATAAGTTCTTCAAACTTGTACAAAGCTCATTGAGACACTTATAAGCACTCATGTTGCATGAAACTTTGTATAGAGTCCTAGAAACCGCGTTGTAAGATGATTCATAAGTTCGTCAAACTAGTACAAAGCTCATTGAGACACTTATAAGCACTCATGTTGCATGACACTTCGTTTAGAGTCTTAGAAAAAGCGTTTTAGGTGTTTCATAAGTTCGTCAAACTTGTACAAAGCTCACTGAGACACTTATAAGCACTCATGTTGCATGAAACTTAGATGAGAGTCCTAGAAACCGCGTTGTTAGAAGTTTCATAAGTTTGTCAAACTAGTATAAAGCTCATTGAGAAACTTATAAGCACTCATGTTGCATGAAACTTAGTTTAGAGTCCTAGAAACCGCGTTGTTAGATGTTTCATAAGTTCGTCGAACTTGTATAAAGCTCATTGAGACACTTATAAGCACTCATGTTGCATGAAACTTGGTTTAGAGTCCTAGAAACCGCGTTGTAAGATGATTCATAAGTTCGTCAAACTAGTACAAAGCTCATTGAGACACTTATAAGCACTCATGTTGCATGACACTTCGTTTAAAGTCTTAGAAACAACGTTTTAGATGTTTCATAAGTTCGTCAAACTTGTACAAAGCTCACTGAGACATTTATAAGCACTCATGTTGCATGAAACTTAGTTTAGAGTCCTAGAAACCGCGTTGTTAGATGTTTCATAAGTTCGTCAAACTAGTACAAAGCTCATTGAGAAACTTATAAGCTCTCATGTTGCATGAAACTTAGTTTAGAGTCCTAGAAACCGCGTTGTTAGATGTTTCATAAGTTCGTCGAACTTGTACAAAGCTCATTGAGACAGTTATAAGCACTCATGTTGCATGAAACTTGGTTTAGAGTCCTAGAAACCGCGTTGTAACATGATTCATAAGTTCGTCAAACTAGTACAAAGGTCATTGAGACACTTATAAACACTCATGTTGCATGACACTTCGTTTAGAGTCTTAGAAACCGCGTTGTTAGATGTTTCAAAAGTTTGTCAAACTTGTACAAAGCTCATTGAGACACTTATAAGCACTCATGTTGCATAAAACTTGGTTTAGAGTCCTAGCAACCACATTGTTAGACGTTTCATAAATTCGTCAAACTTGTACAAAGCTGATTGAGAAACTTATAAGCACTCATGTTGCATGAAACTTGGTTTAGATCCTAAAAACGCGTTGTTAGATGTTTCATTAGTTCGTCAAACTTGTACAAAGCTCATTGAGACATTTATAAGAACTCATGTTGAAAGAAACTTGGTTTAGAGTCCTAGAAACCGCGTTGTTAGATGTTTCATAAGTTCTTCAAACAAGTACAAAGCTCATTGATGTAAACAAGACTAAGGCATTGCCCGGATGAGTCCCGTCCATCAAGGCAAAGTCGAAGTCAAAACTCAAGTTCGGCTAAGGCAAAACCGAAGCCGAGTTCGGCTAAGGCAAAATCAAAGCCACAAGATTGCCGAAGTCACAAGTGTAAAAGAGACCAAAGAATCGTCCGGACAAGTCTTGTCCATCAAGACGATGACCTAGCATGTGACGAAGGCCGAAGTCACAAGCTGCCGAAGTCACTAAGCTCTCTTAGTTACCGTTGCAAAGGGGAACAAGAGACGAAGGAGAAGAAGACCGTTGCCAAGAGAGCCATTGGGCAGAGTCACATGTGCACCTTAAGGGCGCGTGTATCCATCTCGTCCTGACTTGTCACGGGTCGCCTTAAGGATGGCACGACTACACAAGGGATAGCGACGTGTGGCGCGGCTAACCGAGCAAGACTAGGACGTTTTTAGCATATTCCTTTATTCTATTTTGGGATCCTTTGTTGTTGTCTATTTATATCTTCCCCTTTGTAAACAAACAAGTTAACACTTTCTAATCTAATGAAACCGAATCTTGTTACTCTCTCTCTATTCTCTCTCTCTTGTTCTTGATGTTCTTGTTAAGAACTCAAGAACTTCATTCACTAATCTTCCCTAATCTCTCAAATTCTAACATGGTATCAGAGCAACCTTGCTCTGGAACCTAAATCTCACTTCCGCTACTACTCTCGTCGGCGCTCGGGCATCCTCGTTGCTCGGGCATCCTCGTTGCTCTGTGTTTCGTTTACCGGTCATCCTCGTTGCTCGGTGTTTCGTTTACCGGGCATCCTCGTTGCTCGGTGTTTCCAGCATCCGGTAAACAATATTATCGGGCTTTTCCGGCGCCCGATAACAAAACTCTCGGTGCTTGTTTACTCTCGGCTACTCTCGGTACCAACGCTTCCCGGTGCTCGGCTAGCCTCGGTTTCCGTGCCACTCAACACATAATCTTTCCCGGTGCTCGGCTAGACTTATCCGAGACATCCCCTTCAAACCAATCAGTAAACCATGGAAGACAAAGAATCCAAGAAGACTCCTTGTCCGGTTACCTTGAAAGGTATCAACTACCTCCTATGGGCGAGAACCATGAAGATTGCTCTTTGTGGCCGCGGCTATTGGAACCACATCCTCACTCGGCAAGATGCTCCTATTGAGTTTAACAATGAGCTCACAAATGACGATGAGAAATGGTTCCAACTAGACCAAAAGGTTCTTGGAATCATCAAAGGATCCCTTGAGCCGTCTATCTTGGAAGCCTATTCCTATTGTGAGAATGCCAAGGAGTTATGGGACACTCTCCAAACCGTCTACGGCAACACATCGAACCTAAGTCGGGTCTATGAAGTCAAGAAGGCTATCAATGATCTGAACCAAGAAGACACCGAGTTCACAAAGCACTTAGGAAAGTTTAGGTCCCTATGGGCCGAACTGGAAATGCTCCGTCCAAGCACTATCGACCCGAAGGTGCTAAATGAACGAAGAGAACAAGACAAGGTGTTCGGTTTGCTCTTAACACTCAACGGCAGCTATAAGGAGATTACCAAACAACCTCTCCGAGCCGATACCCTACCAAACCTTGAAGAAGTGTGTGCTCAACTTCAAAGGGAACAAGGCTCCAGTGAGCTCTTTGAAGGCAAGAGGGAACTTGTAACCGCAAACAAGGTGGCGTTTAAACCAACGTCCAAGACATATGAAGAGAGGAGGGCCTTAACGTGTGACCATTGCAAGAAGAAGGGCCACCTTAAAGAGAAGTGTTGGATTCTGGTTAAGAACTCAAGAACTTCATTCACTAATCTTCCCTAATCTCTCAAATTCTAACAATTGAGACACTTATAAGCACTCATGTGGCATGAACTTAGTTTAGAGTCCTTGAAACCGCGTTGTTAGATGTTTCATAAGTTCGTCAAACTTGTAAAAAGCTCATTGCGACACTTATAAGCACTCAAAGTTGCATAAAACTTGGTTTAGAGTCCTAGCAACCACATTTTTAGACGTTTCATAAGTTCGTCAAACTTGTACAAAGCTGATTGAGAAACTTATAAGCACTCATGTTGCATGAAACTTGGTTTAGAGTCCTAGAAACCGCGTTGTTAGATGTTTCATTAGTTCGTCAAACTTGTACAAAGCTCACGAGACACTTATAAGCACTCATGTTGCATGAAACTTGGTTTAGAGTCCTAGAAACCGCGTTGTTAGATGTTTCATAAGTTCGTAGAACTTGTACAAAGCTCATTGAGACACTTATAAGAACTCATGTCTCAGTGAGCTTTGTACACGTTTGTCGAACTAGTAAAAAGCTCATTGAGACACTTATAAGCACTCATGTTGCATGAAACTTGGTTTAGAGTTCGAGAAACGAGTTGTTAGATGTTTCATAAGTTCGTCAAACTTGTACAAAGCTCATTGAGACTCTTATAAGAACTCATGTTGCATGAAACTTGGTTTAGAGTCCTAGAAACGCGTTGTTAGATGTTTCATTAGTTCGTCAAACTTGTACAAAGCTCATTGAGACACTTATAAGAACTCATATTGAAAGAAACTTGGTTTCGAGTCCTAGAAACGCGTTGTTAGATGTTTCATTAGTTCGTCAAACTTGTAAAAAGCTCATTGAGACACTTATAAGAACTCATGTTGAAAGAAACTTGGTTTAGAGCCTTAGAAACCGCGTTGTTAGATGTTTCATAAGTTCGTCAAACTAGTACAAAGCTCATTGAGACACTTATAAGCACTCATGTTGCATGAAACTTAGTTTAGAGTCCTAGAAACCGCGTTGTTAGATGTTTCATAAGTTCGCCGAACTTGTACAAAGCTCATTGATACACTTATAAGCATTCATGTTGCATGAAACCTTGTTTAGAGTCCTAGAACCCGCGTTGTAAGATGTTTCATAAGTTCGTCAAACTAGCTCATTGAGACACTTATAAGCACTCATGGTGCATGACACTTCGTTTAGAGTCCTAGAAACGCGTTGTTAGATGTTTCATAAGTTCGTCAAACTAGTACAAAACTCATTGAGACACTTATAAGCACTCATGTTGCATAAAACTTGGTTTAAAGTCCTAGAAACGCATTGTTAGATGTTTCATAACTTCGTCAAACTTGTACAAAGTTCATTGAAACACTTATAAGCACTCATGTTGCATAAATATTGGTTTAGAGTCCTAGCAACCACATTGTTAGACGTTTCATAAGTTCGTCAAACTTGTACAAAGCTCATTGAGACACTTATAAGCACTCATGTTGCATGAAATTTAGTTTAGAGTCCTAGAAACCGCGTTGTTAGATGTTTCAAAAGTTCGTAGAACTTGTACAAAGCTCATTGAGACACTTATAAGCACTCATGTTGCATGAAACTTGGTTTAGAGTACTAGAAACCGCATTGTTAGATGTTTCATAAGTTCGTCAAACTAGTACAAAGCTCATTGGGACACTTATAAGAACTCATGTTGCATGACACTTCGTTTAGAGTCTTAGAAACAGCGTTTTAGATGTTTCATAAGTTCGTCAAACTTGTACAAAGCTCACTGAGACACTTATAAGCAGTCATGTTGCATGAAACTTAGTTTAGAGTCCTAGAAACCGCGTTGTTAGATGTTTCATAAGTTCGTCAATCTAGTACAAAGCTCATTGAGAAACTTATAAGCACTCATGTTGCGTGAAACTTAGTTTAGAGTCCTAGAAACCGCGTTGTTAGATGTTTCATAAGTTCGTCGAACTTGTATAATGCTCATTGAGAAACTTATAAGCACTCATGTTGCATGAAACTTGGTTTAGAGTCCTAGAAACCGCGTTGTAAGATGATTCATAAGTTCGTCAAACTAGTAAAAAGCTCATTGAGACACTTATAAGCACTCATGTTGCATGACACTTCGTTTAGAGTCTTAGAAACCGCGTTGTTAGATGTTTCATAAGTTCGTCAAACTTGTACAAAGCTCAATGAGACACTTATAAGAACTCATGTTGCATGAAACTTGGTTTAGAGTCCTAGAAACGCGTTGTTAGATGTTTCATTAGTTCGTCAAACTTGTACAAAGGTCATTGAGACACTTATAAGAACTCATGTTGAAAGAAACTTGGTTTCGAGTCCTAGAAACGCGTTGTTAGATGTTTCATATGTTCGTCAAACTAGTACAAAACTCATTGAGACACTTATAAGCACTCATGTTGCATAAAACTTGGTTTAGAGTCCTAGAAACGCATTGTTAGATGTTTCATAAGTTCGTCAAACTTGTACAAAGTTCATTAAAACACTTATAAGCACTCATGTTGCATAAATATTGGTTTAGAGTCCTAGCAACCACATTGTTAGACGTTTCATATGTTCGTCAAACTTGTACAAAGCTCATTGAGACACTTATAAGCACTCATGTTGCATGAAATTTAGTTTAGAGTCCTAGAAACCGCGTTGTTAGATGTTTCAAAAGTTCGTCAAACTAGTACAAAGCTCATTGAGACACTTATAAGAACTCATGTTGCATGACACTTCGTTTAGAGTCTTAGAAACAGCGTTTTAGATGTTTCATAAGTTCGTCAAACTTGTACAAAGCTCACTGAGACACTTATAAGCACTGATGTTGCATGAAACTTAGTTTAGAGTCCTAGAAACCGCGTTGTTAGATGTTTCATAAGTTCGTCAATCTAGTACAAAGCTCATTGAGAAACTTATAAGCACTCATGTTGCGTGAAACTTAGTTTAGAGTCCTAGAAACCGCGTTGTTAGATGTTTCATAAATTCGTCGAACTTGTATAATGCTCATTGAGAAACTTATAAGCACTCATGTTGCATGAAACTTGGTTTAGAGTCCTAGAAACCGCGTTGTAAGATGATTCATAAGTTCGTCAAACTAGTACAAAGCTCATTGAGACACTTATAAGCACTCATGTTGCATGACACTTCGTTTAGAGTCTTAGAAACCGCGTTGTTAGATGTTTCATAAGTTCGGCAAACTTGTACAAAGCTCAATGAGACACTTATAAGAACTCATGTTGCATGAAACTTGGTTTAGATTCCTAGAAACGCGTTGTTAGATGTTTCATTAGTTCGTCAAACTTGTACAAAGGTCATTGAGACACTTATAAGAACTCATGTTGAAAGAAACTTGGTTTCGAGTCCTAGAAACGCGTTGTTAGATGTTTCATTAGTTCGTCAAACTTGTAAAAATCTCATTGAGACACTTATAAGAACTCATGTTGAAAGAAACTTGGTTTAGAGCCCTAGAAACCGCGTTGTTAGATGTTTCATAAGTTCGTCAAACTAGTACAAAGCTCTTTGAGACACTTATAAGCACTCATGTTGCATGAAACTTAGTTTAGAGTCCTAGAAACCGCGTTGTTAGATGTTTCATAAGTTCGTCGAACTTGTACAAAGCTCATTGATACACTTATAAGCACTCATGTTGCATGAAACTTGGTTTAGACTCCTAGAACCCGCGTTGTAACATGTTTCATAAGTTCGTCAAACTAGCTCATTGAGACACTTATAAGCACTCATGGTGCATGACACTTCGTTTAGAGTCCTAGAAACGCGTTGTTAGATGTTTCATAAGTTTGTCAAACTAGTACAAAACTCATTGAGACACTTATAAGCACTCATGTTGCATAAAACATGGTTTAGAGTCCTAGAAATGCGTTGTTAAATGTTTCATAAGTTCGTCAAACTTGTACAAAGTTCATTGAGACATTTATAAGCACTCATGTTGCATAAAACTTGGTTTAGAGTCCTAGCAACCACATTGTTAGACGTTTCATAAGTTCGTCAAACTTGTACAAAGCTCATTGAGACACTTATAAGCACTCATGTTGCATGAAATTTAGTTTAAAGTCCTAGAAACCGCGTTGTTAGATGTTTCATAAGTTCGTCAAACTAGTACAAAGCTCATTGAGAAACTTATAAGCACTCATGTTGCGTGAAACTTAGTTTAGAGTCCTAGAAACCGCGTTGTTAGATGTTTCATAAGTTCGTCGAACTTGTATAAAGCTCATTAAGAAACTTATAAGCACTCATGTTGCTTGAAACTTGGGTTTAGAGTCCTAGAAACCGCGTTGTAAGATGATTCATAAGTTCGTCAAACTAGTACAAAGCTCATTGAGAAACTTATAAGCACTCATGTTGCATAAAACTTGGTTTAGAATCCTAGAAACGCGTTGTTAGATGTTTCATAAGTTCGTCAAACTTTTACAAACCTCATTGAGACACTTATAAGCACTCATGTTGCATTAAACTTGGTTTAGAGTCCTAGCAGCCACATTGTTAGACGTTTCATAAATTCGTAAAACTTGTACAAAGCTGATTGAGACACTTATAAGCACTCATGTTGCATGAAACTTGGTTTAGAGTCCTAGAAACCGCGTTGTAAGATGATTCATAAGTTCGTCAAACTAGTACAAACCTCATTGAGACACTTATAAGCACTCATGTTGCATGACACTTCGTTTAGAGTCTTAGAAACAGCGTTTTAGATGTTTCATAAGTTCGTCAAACTTATACAAAGCTCACTGAGACACTTATAAGCACTCATGTTGCATGAAACTTAGTTTAGAGTCCTAGAAACCGCGTTGTTAGATGTTTCATAAGTTCGTCAAACTAGTACAAAGCTCATTGAGAAACTTATAAGCAGTCATGTTGCATGAAACTTAGTTTAGAGTCCTAGAAACCGCGTTGTTAAATGTTTCATAAGTTCGTCGAACTTGTACAAAGCTCATTGAGACATTTATAAGCAGTCATGTTGCATGAAACTGATGTGAGCACGGTACCGGATGCCCGAGCAAAACCGGAGCCGAATGATCGAGCAAAACCGGAGCCCGATGTCCGAGCAAAACTGGAGCCCGATGTCCGAGCAAAACCGGAGCCGAAGGCGAAAGACGGAGTAATCACTCGGTCCAAGGCTAGGGAGTTAGCCAAAAACATTCAAACCATGATGATGGAGGATGATGAAGCAGCCAAGAGCTTCTTCAACGTTTTCAGCACGACAACCTGATCAAGACCAAGCTATGATAGCTAAGCGGACTAGGTGTCTCGCTTGGCACTCTTTTTCCCACTGGGTTTTAACGAGGCCAAGAAGAACACCACGTCGTCCATTAGTGATCATAGTTTGAAGAGTGTGTATGAGATGAGGCGCTTTAACACTACTCGTCGTTTTATCCGTTTTTGCGATTTCCTTTTTTTTCTTGCCGGATTTCCTTTTTGTCTTTGTACGCGGTTTCCATTTCGCGGATTTCCTTTTTTGCCGGTTTCCCTTTTCTTCTTTTGCGCAACCCTAAAAAGGAGAAGAGACTTGTGCTTTCCCTATAAAAGGGGTTGCGCCGCACATATTTTTTAGTTAGTCAAAACTTCTACCAAAAAAAACTTCTTTGTTGCGACTCCTCTTTGCTCGGCTAAACGAGCACGAATCTCTTATAAGCTTTACGCTTGCAAGAGCTTCTTCGATCCATCAAGGGAGACACCATCCCTTGCTTGAGTCGTTCATATTCCATCCTCACGTTTTTCCCCATCATCCGCTGCTTCATTCTTGACTTGTAATCCGCCTCCATATCCACCTACACCATTCATCCGCCATAGTTCTTTGCTTAGCCTTGTCTGGAGGAGAGTTCCGCCTAGTGGGATCATATCATCTGGTATCGAGCCCGCCCTCTGTACCAAAAGGCTGAGTCGTTCTTTCCCTTTGTTGTTTTACAATATCACAAGCTCGAATCGTTGATAGGACTAGTCTTTGCTTGCATCCGATTGTTAGTAGTGTTGAGATTTGAGTTAGTTTTGTGTTCTTGATTGTTTGAAGTTGTGCGGCGGAAGTTAGGGTGTTAGATCCGTAGAAAACCTAATCGCGACTTAAAAATCTGTTTGTGAAAATTTCCTTTTCTTCCAAAACTCGCGTTTCACTTAAAATTGTCGGATTTCCTTTTTTTCATACCCGCGTATTTGATTTCCTTTTCCTTGCTTGTTACGCGTTCGTCTTGAGTTGCTCCTTGTGTGTGACATATCCTGTCTATTCGTCCCCATATTGTGAACAACTTACTGCGAGTTGCTTGTCCGTGTAACAGGTACCATGGCTCTATCCCCCGAGGCGCTAGACGACTTGAAGAAGCTCATCGCCACGCAAGTAGCCGAAGCGATGTCTCTCAATCCCGCCTCGCAAATCTCTCAACAACTCACCTTGGAACGAGAGAAGCAAGCCAAGGAAGCCACAAAGGGAGCCTCGGATTCTGAAGGTGGTTCCACGCCAACCCCGTCCGACGCCATGCGGATTTGCAAAGGCAAAGGCGTTGCCGGGACGGCTAGATTCCAGGCCATCCGCAATCTCCGTCCAACCAACGCAGAGAAGGAGCAGAGGGTACCACGCCAACGGGTACATGCCGAGCTGAGTGATCCAGAGGACAGAGCTCCCAGGCGAAGGCCACACGCTGCTCCACGACGGCCCACACAAACCATAGCCGGACAACGCGTATACATCGGCTCTAGCGACGAGTACTATGGCGTCAACGTCTCGGACCGTAGCCGGCGTAGCCAGAGACGTGAGAGGCGAGTCAGGAACGACCCAAGAGACCCGGAGAGCCAACAACTGAAGCATATCAAGGCCAAGTTCCCAGCCTTCCTCGGCAAGAATGACCCGGAGGCCTACCTTGACTTGGAACGGAAGATGGAGTCCAGCTTCTTGTGCCACGATACCTACGCCTCCAACAAGGTAAAGATAGCGGTCTCCTAATTCAGTGAGTATGCACTCCTGTGGTGGGATCATCTTTGCACTACCCGGAACCGCCATAATGAGCTATCCATCACCACATGGCACCAACTTACTACCCACTTGAGAAAAAGGTTTGTGTCGAGTCATTACCACAGGGAAGTGCTCAACATGCTGAGAAAGCTCACCCAAGGGTCCACCACAGTCCGAGACTACTTTCAAGAGATGGAAACTCTCCTTATCCGAGCCGGTCTAGAGGAAGATGAGGAAGTGACCATGGCACGGTTCATTGGTGGACTCAGCCGAGACATTCATGACAAAGTGGAGCTAGCGAAACCATGGTTCAGAAATTGAGCCTAGAAACCTTGTCCCATCCGCGCCCATACAAGCTGCAATGGCTGAATGAAAGTGGTGCCTTAACGGTGACTCGCCAAATCTGATTATCTTTCTCTATTGGCAAGTATGAGGATGAGGTTCTTTGCGACGTGATACCCATGTGCTCCAGCCACATCCTGTTAGGTAGACCGTGGCAATCCGACCGTAGAGTATTCCATGACGGCTACACCAACAAGCACTCCTTCGAGTTCAAAGGCCGGAAAATCATCCTTGCTCCCCTCACGCCAAGTGAAGTGTATCAAGATCAGCTCTATCTCAAACTCAAGGAGGAGAAAGAGCATGCACCCACACCATCCGCCAACCTCTACATAAACCAAAGAGAAGTTTCTCGGATCCTTACTTTAGATACTTCTATCTTGTTGTTTATATATAAGGAGAGTCTTGTTAGCACTAACCCTCCACAGGATCTTCCTAGTGATTTTGCCCAGCTTTTTCAGGATTATAGTGACGTTTTTCCTCAGGAGATACCACCTGGCTTGCCACCGATCTGGGGCATTGAGCACCAAATTGACCTAGTCCCTGGTTCGGCGCTTCCAAACCGACCCGCCTATAGGACTAATCCGGTGGAGACCAAGGAACTACATAAACAAGTTGAGGAGCTAATGAGCAAAGGCCATATCCGAGAAAGCATGAGTCCGTGTGCTGTGTCTGTGCTGCTTGTGCCCAAGAAGGACGGATCATGGCGCATGTGTGTTGACTGCCGAGCCATCAACAACATCAACAACATCACGGTGAAGTATCGCCACCCTATTCCTAGATTAGATGATATGTTAGACGAATTGTGTGGTTCTAACGTGTTCTCTAAGATTGATCTTAAGAGTGGTTACCATCGGATTAGGATGAAGGAGGGTGATGAATGGAAAACGACATTCAAAACCAAACAAGGACTATATGAGTGGCTTGTTATGCCCTTCGGCCTTACTAATGCGCGCTAGCACTTTTATGAGACTAATGAACCATGTTTTGAGGTCTTTTATAGATGTCTTCGTGGTGGTGTACTTCGATGATATCTTAATCTTCAGCGGAGCCTAGACGAGCACATTGACCATGTCCGAGCCGTACTTGACGTCCTAAGGAAGGAGAACCTTTTTTGCTAACATAGATAAGTGTACTTTTTGCACTAAAGAAATTGTTTTCCTAGGTTTTGTTGTGAGTACAGAAGGAGTTAGGGTCGATGAAGAGAAGGTCAAGGCAATCAAAGAATGGCCCACACCTACCACTGTGGGAGAAATCCGGAGCTTCCATGGACTAGCCAGCTTCTATAGGCGCTTCGTCAAAGACTTTAGCACCATTGAGGCACCTTTAACCGAAGTCATCAAGAAGGACGTTGGCTTCTAGTTGGGAGAAGAACAAGACCAGGCCTTTCAGTGCCTCAAAGAGAAGCTTATCAACTCTCCCTTACTTATGCTTCCTAACTTTTTAAAAACTTTTGAGATTGAGTGCGACGCTTCTGGTGTAGGCATCGGTGCGGTTCTTATGCAGGATAACAAGCCCATTGCTTACTTTAGCGAGAAGTTAGGAGGAGCCACATTGAACTACCCCACCTATGATAAAGAGTTGTACGCGTTGGTGAGGGCTTTGCAGACGTGGCAACACTACCTATGGCCCAAGGAGTTCGTTATCCACACGGACCATGAGTCTCTCAAACACTTATAGGGACAACAAAAGTTGAACAAGAGGCATGGCCGCTGGATAGAATTCATTGAGACGTTTCCCTACGTCATCAAGTACAAGAAAGGTAAGGACAATGTCGTGGTCGACGCATTGTCCCGGAGGTATTCCATAATAGCTGAATTAAGATCCAAACTCATAGGTTTTGAATTGCTCAAGGATTTATATGATTCTGATGCTGATTTTGGAACGTATTACTTGAAATGTGCTAAATTTGCCTTTGAGAGTTATTATAGACAGGACGGCTACTTGTTTTTCCATCATCGGTTGTGCATACCTAGCGGATCAGTGAGAGAACTGCTTGTCCGAGAAGCTCACGGAGGAGGATTGGCCGGACACTTTGGCGTTATGAAGACACTTGCCAGCCTCCAAGCCTATTTCTATTGGCCGAACATGAAGAAAGATGTAGAGAAAGTATGCTCGAGATGTGCGACATGTAAACATGCCAAGAGTAAGGTGCAACCTCACGGTTTGTACACTCCCTTACCCATTCCCTCTCACCCTTGGACAAATATTTCGATGGATTTTGTTGTCGGTTTACCTCGAACCAGGAATGGTAGAGATTCTATTTTCGTAGTGGTTGACAGGTTTAGCAAGATGGCACACTTCATAGCTTGTCACAAGACCGATGATGCCGTCAAGGTAGCCAATCTATTTTTCAGAGAAGTGGTGAGACTACATGGGATGCCTAGCGTCATTGTTTCGGACCGGGACACTAAGTTTTTAAGCCATTTTTGGCGAACCTTGTGGGCAAAGCTAGGGACCAAGTTGTCATTCTCCACCACCTGCCACCCCCAAACCGATGGGCAAACCGAAGTGGTGAACCGTTCGTTATCAACGTTACTTAGAACCTTGGTGAAAAGCAACATCAAGTCTTGGGAGGAATGTTTACCCCACGTAGAGTTCTCTTATAACCACGCTAAGCATTCTACTACTTCCTTTTCTCCTTTTGAATTAGTTTACGGATTCAATCCGATGTCTCCTTTAGATTTAAGTGCACTACCTTTGAGTGAAGTGTCCAGCCTAGATGGCAAGAGAAAAGCCGAGCAGGTTAAGAAGCTACACGACAAGGCTAGAGAGAACATCGAGAAGAAGACGAAGCAATACGTCGAGCAAGCCAACAAAGGGCCGAAGAAAGGTGGTTTTGAAGAAGGCGACCTCCTTTGGGTACACACCCGAGGAAGGAGCGTTTCCCAGCCGAGAGGAAGTCTAAGCTCATGCCAAGGATAGACGGCCCATTCCAAGTCACTAAACGAATCAACGACAATGCCTATAAAATCGACCTCCGGGGTAAGTATTCCATTTCGGACTCGTTTAATGTTTCTGACTTGTCTCCGTATGTTGCATATTTGGATTTGAGGACAAATCCCTTTCAAGAGGGAGGGGATGATGTGAGCACGGAACCGGATGCCCGAGCAAAACCGGAGCCCGATGCCCGAGCAAAACCGGAGCCGAATGATCGAGCAAAACCGGAGCCCGATGTCCGAGCAAAACCGGAGCCTGATGTCCGAGCAAAACCGGAGCCGAAGGCGAAAGACGGAGTAATCACTCGGTCCAAGGCTAGGGAGTTAGCAAAAAACATTCAAACCATGATGATGGAGGATGATGAAGCAGCCAAGAGCTTCTTCAATGTTTTCAGCACGACAACCTGATCAAGACCAAGCTATGATAGCTAAGCTGACTAGGTGTCTCGCTTGGCACTCTTTTTCCCACTGGGTTTTAAAGAGGCCAAGAAGAACACCACGTCGTCCATTAGTGATCATAGTTTGAAGAGTGTATGAGACGAGGCGCTTTAACACTACTCGTCGTTTTTTCCGTTTTTGCGATTTCCTTTTTCTTGCCGGATTTCCTTTTTGTCTTTGTAGGCGGTTTCCATTTCGCGGATTTCCTTTTTGCCGGTTTCCTTTTCTTCTTTTGCGCAACCCTAAAAAGGAGAAGCGACTCTTGCTTTCCCTATAAAAGGGGTTGCGCCGCACATCTTTTTGAGTTAGTCAAAACTTCTACCAAAAAAAACTTCTTTGTTGCGACTCCTCTTTGCTCGGCGAAACGAGCACGAATCTCTTACAAGCTTTACGCTTACAAGAGCTTCTTCGATCCATCAAGCGAGACACCATCCCTTGCTTGAGCCGTTCATATTCCATCCTCACGTTTTTCCCCATCATCCGCTGCTTCATTCTTGACTTGTAATCCGCCTCCATATCCACCTGCACCATTCATCCGCCATAGTTCTTTGCTTAGCCTTGTCCGGAGGAGAGTTCCGCCTAGTCGGATCCTATCAGAAACTTGGTTTAGAGTCCTAGAAACCGTGTTGTAAGATGATTCATAAGTTCGTCAAACTAGTACAAAGCTCATTGAGACACTTATAAGCACTCATGTTGCATGACACTTCGTTTAGAGTCTTAGAAACCGCGTTGTTAGATGTTTCATAAGTTCGTCAACCTTGTACAAAGCTCATTGAGATACTTATAAGCACTCATGTTGCATAAAACTTGGTTTAGAGTCCTAGAAACGCGTTGTTAGATGTTTCATAAGTTCGTCAAACTTTTACAAACCTCATTGAGACACTTATAAGCACTCATGTTCCATAAAACTTGGTATAGAGTCCTAGCAACCACATTGTTAGACGTTTCATAAAATTCGTCAAACTTGTACAAACCTGATTGAAAAACTTATAAGCACTCATGTTGCATGAAACTTGGTTTAGAGTCCTAAAAACGCGTTGTTAGATGTTTCATTAGTTGGTCAAACTTGTACAAAGATCATTTAGACACTTATAAGAACTCATGTTGAAAGAAACTTGGTTTAGAGTCCTAGAAACCGCGTTGTTAGATGTTTCATAAGTTCGTCAAACAAGTACAAAGCTCATTGAGACACTTATAAGCACTCATGTTGCATGAAACTTAGTTTAGAGTCCTAGAAACCGCGTTGTTAGATGTTTCATAAGTTCGTCAAACTTGTAAAAAGCTCATTGCGACACTTATAAGCACTAATGTTGCATAAAACTTGTTTTAGAGTCCTAGCAACCACATTGTTAGACGTTTCATAAGTTCGTCAAACTTGTACAAAGCTGATTGAGAAACTTATAAGCACTCATGTTGCATGAAACTTGGTTTAGAGTCCTAGAAACCGCGTTGCTAGATGTTTCATTAGTTCGTCAAACTTGAACAAAGCTCATTGAGACACTTATAAGAACTCATGTTTAAAGAAACTTAGTTTAGAGTCCTAGAAACCGCGTTTTAGATGTTTCATAAGTTCGTCAAACTTGTACAAAGCTCACTGAGACACTTATAAGCACTCATGTTGCATGAAACTTGGTTTAGAGTCCTAGAAACCGCGTTGTTAGATGTTTCATAAGTTCGTAGATTTTGTACAAAGCTCATTGAGACACTTATAAGAACCCATGTCTAAGTGAGCTTTGTACAAGTTTGCCGAACTAGTAAAAAGCTCATTGAGACACTTATAAACACTCATGTTGCATGAAACTTGGTTTAGAGTCCGAGAAACGAGTTGTTAGATGTTTCATAAGTTCGTCAAACTTTTACAAAGCTCATTGAGACACTTATAAGCACTCATGTTGCATGAAACTTGGTATAGAGTCCTAGAAACCGCGTTGTAAGATGATTCATAAGTTCGTCAAACTAGTACAAAGTTCATTGAGACACTTATAAGCACTCATGTTGCATGACACTTCGTTTAGAGTCTTAGAAACCTCGTTGTTAGATGTTTCATAAGTTCGTCAAACTTGTACAAAGCTCATTGAGACACTTATAAGCACTCATGTTACATAAAACTTGGTTTAGAGTCCTAGAAACGCGTTGTTAGATGTTTCATAAGTTCGTCAAACTTTTACAAACCTCATTGAGACAATAATAATCACTCATGTTTCTTAAAACTTGGTATAGAGTCCTAGCAACCATATTGTTAGACGTTTGATAAATTCGTTAAACTTGGACAAAGTTGATTGAGAAACTTATAAGCACTCATGTTGCATGAAACTTGGTTTAGAGTCCTAAAAACGCGTTGTTAGATGTTTCATTAGTTCGTCAAACTTGTACAAAGCTCATTGAGACACTTATAAGAACTCATGTTGAAAGAAACTTGGTTTAGAGTCCTAGAAACCGCGTTGTTAGATGTTTCATAAGTTCGTCAAACAAGTACAAAGCTCATTGAGACACTTATAAGCACTCATGTTGCATGAAACTTAGTTTAGAGTCCTAGAAACCGCGTTGTTAGATGTTTCATAAGTTCGTCGAACATGTACAAAGCTCATTGATACACTTATAAGCACTCATGTTGCATGAAACTTGGTTTAGAGTCCTAGAAACCGCGTTCTAAGATGTTTCATAAGTTCGTCAAACTAGTACAAAGCTCATTGAGACACTTATAAGCACTCATGGTGCATGACACTTCGTTTAGAGTCCTAGAAACGCGTTGTTAGATGTTTCATAAGTTCGTCAAACTAGTAGAAAACTTATTGAGACACTTATAAGCACTCATGTTGCATAAAACTTGGTTTAGAGTCCTAGAAACGCGTTGTTAGATGTTTCATAAGTTCGTCAAACTTGTACAAAGTTCATTGAGACACTTATAAGCACTCATGTTGCATAAAACTTGGTTTAAAGTCCTAGCAACCACATTGTTAGACGTTTCATAAATTCGTCAAACTCTTACAAAGCTCATTGAGACACTTATAAGCACTCATGTTGTATGAAATTTAGTTTAGAGTCCTAGAAACCGCGTTGTTAGATGTTTCATAAGTTCGTAGAACTTGTACAAAGCTCATTGAGACACTTATAAGCACTCATGTTGCATGAAACTTGGTTTAGAGTACTAGAAACCGCGTTGTTAGATGTTTCATAAGTTCGTCTAACTAGTACAAAGCTCATTGAGACACTTATAAGAACTCATGTTGCATGACACTTCGTTTAGAGTCTTAGAAACAGCGTTTTAGATGTTTCATAAGTTCGTCAAACTTGTACAAAGCTCACTGAGACACTTATAAGCACTCATGTTGCATGAAACTTAGTTTAGAGTCCTAGAAACCGCGTTGTTAGATATTTCATAAGTTCGTCAAACTAGTACAAAGCTCATTGAGAAACTTATAAGCACTCATGTTGCATGAAACTTAGTTTAGAGTCCTAGAAACGCGTTGTTAGATGTTTCATAAGTTCGTCAAACTTTTACAAACCTCATTGAGACACTTATAAGCACTCATGTTGCATTAAACTTGGTTTAGAGTCCTAGCAACCACATTGTTAGACGTTTCATAAATTCGTCAAACTTGTACAAAGCTGATTGAGACACTTATAAGCACTCATGTTGCATGAAACTTGGTTTAGAGTCCTAGAAACCGCGTTGTAAGATGATTCATAAGTTTGTCAAACTAGTACAAAGCTCATTGAGACACTTATAAGCACTCATGTTGCATGACACTTCGTTTAGAGTCTTAGAAACAGCGTTTTAGATGTTTCATAAGTTCGTCAAACTTGTACAAAGCTCACTGAGACACTTATAAGCACTCATGTTGCATGAAACTTAGTTTAGAGTCCTAGAAACCGCGTTGTTAGATGTTTCATAAGTTCGTCAAACTAGTACAAAGCTCATTGAGACACTTATAAGCACTCATGTTGCATGAAACTTGGTTTAGAGTCCTAGAAACCGCGTTATAAGATGATTCATAAGTTCGTCAAACTAGTACAAAGCTCATTGAGACACTTATAAGCACTCATGTTGCATGACACTTCGTTTAGAGTCTTAGAAACCGCGTTGTTAGATGTTTCATAAGTTCGTCAAACTTGTACAAAGCTTATTGAGACACTTATAAGCACTCATGTTGCATAAAACTTGGTTTAGAGTCCTAGAAACGCGTTGTTAGATGTTTCATAAGTTCGTCAAACTCTTACAAACCTCATTGAGACACTTATAAGCACTCATGTTCCATAAAACTTGGTATAGAGTCCTAGCAACCACATTATTAGACGTTTCATAAATTCGTCAAACTTGTACAAAGCTGATTGAGAAACTTATAAGCACTCATGTTGCATGAAACTTGGTTTAGAGTCCTAAAAACGCGTTGTTAGGTGTTTCATTAGTTCGTCAAACTTGTACAAAGCTCATTGAGACACTTATAAGAACTCATGTTGAAACAAACTTGGTTTAGAGTCATAGAAACCGCGTTGTTAGATGTTTCATAAGTTAGTCAAACAAGTACAAAGATCATTGAGACACTAATAAGCACTCTTGTTGCATGAAACTTAGTTTAGAGTCCTAGAAACCGCGTTGTTAGATGTTTCATAAGTTCCTAAAACTTGTAAAAAGCTCATTGCGACACTTATAAGCACTCATGTTGCATAAAACTTGGTTTAGAGTCCTAGCAACCACATTGTTAGACGTTTCATAAGTTCGTCAAACTTGTACAAAACTGATTGAGAAACTTATAAGCACTCATGTTGCATGAAACTTGGTTTATAGTCCTAGAAACCGCGTTGTTAGATGTTTCATTAGTTCGTCAAACTTGAACAAAGCTCATTGAGACACTTATAAGAACTCATGTTGAAAGAATCTTAGTTTAGAGTCCTAGAAACCGCGTTTTAGATGTTTCATAAGTTCGTCAAACTTGTACAAAGCTCACTGAGACACTTATAAGCACTCATGTTTCATGAAACTTTGTTTAGAGTCCTAGAAACCGCGTTGTTAGATGTTTCATAAGTTCGTAGAACTTGTACAAAGCTCATTGAGACACTTATAAGAAACCATGTCTCAGTGAGCTTTGTACAAGTTTGTCGAACTAGTAAAAAGCTCATTGAGACACTTATAAGCACTCATGTTGCATGAAACTTGGTTTAGAGTCCGAGAAACGAGTTGTTAGATGTTTCATAAGTTCGTCAAACTTGTACAAAGCTCATTGAGGCACTTATAAGCACTCATGTTGCATGAAACTTTGTATAGAGTCCTAGAAACCGCGTTGTAAGATGATTCATAAGTTCGTCAAACTAGTACAAAGCTCATTGAGACACTTATAAGCACTCATGTTGCATGACACTTCGTTTAGAGTCTTAGAAACAGTGTTTTAGATGTTTCATAAGTTCGTCAAACTTGTACAAAGCTCACTGAGACACTTATAATCACTCATGTTGCATGAAACTTAGATGTGAGTCCTAGAAACCGCGTTGTTAGATGTTTCATAAGTTTGTCAAACTAGTATAAAGCTCATTGAGAAACTTATAAGCACTCATGTTGCATGAAACTTAGTTTAGAGTCCTAGAAACCGCGTTGTTAGATGTTTAATAAGTTCGTCGAACTTGTACAAAGCTCATTGAGACACTTATAAGCACTCATGTTGCATGAAACTTGGTTTAGAGTCCTAGAAACCGCGTTGTAAGATGATTCATAAGTTCGTCAAACTAGTACAAAGCTCATTGAGACACTTATAAGCACTCATGTTGCATGACACTTCGTTTAGAGTCTTAGAAACAGTGTTTTAGATGTTTCATAAGTTCGTCAAACTTGTACAAAGCTCACTGAGACACTTATAATCACTCATGTTGCATGAAACTTAGATGTGAGTCCTAGAAACCGCGTTGTTAGATGTTTCATAAGTTTGTCAAACTAGTATAAAGCTCATTGAGAAACTTATAAGCACTCATGTTGCATGAAACTTAGTTTAGAGTCCTAGAAACCGCGTTGTTAGATGTTTAATAAGTTCGTCAAACTAGTACAAAGCTCATTGAGACACTTATAAGCACTCATGTTGCATGACACTTCATTTAGAGTCTTAGAAACAACGTTTTAGATGTTTCATAAGTTCGTCAAACTTGTACAAATCTCACTGAGACACTTATAAGAACTCATGTTGCATGAAACTTAGTTTAGAGTCCTAGAAACCGCGTTGTTAGATGTTTCATAAGTTCGTCAAACTAGTACAAAGCTCATTGAGAAACTTATAAGTACTCATGTTGCATGAAACTTAGTTTAGAGTCCTAGAAACCGCGTTGTTATATTTTTCATAAGTTCGTCGAACTTGTACAAAGCTCATTGAGACACTTATAAGCACTCATGTTGCATGAAACTTGGTTTAGAGTCCTAGAAACGCGTTGTTAGATGTTTCATAAGTTCGTCAAACTTTTACAAACCTCATTGAGACACTAATAAGCACTCATGTTGCATAAAACTTGGTATAGAGTCCTAGCAACCATATTGTTAGACATTTCATAAATTCGTTAAACTTGTACAAAGCTGATTGAGAAACTTATAAGCACTCATGTTGCATGAAACTTGGTTTAGAGTCCTAGAAACGCGTTGTTAGATGTTTCATTAGTTCGTCAAACTTGTACAAAGCTCATTGAGACACTTATAAGAACTCATGTTGAAAGAAACTTGGTTTAGAGTCCTAGAAACCGCGTTGTTAGATGTTTCGAAGGGCCGAAGAAAGGTGGTTTTTGAAGAAGGTGACCTCGTTTGGGTACACCTGAGGAAGGAGCGGTTCCCAGCCGAGGGGAAGTCTAAGCTAATGCCAAGGATAGACGGCCCATTCCAAGTCACTAAACGAATCAACGACAATGCCTATAAAATCGACCTCGGGGTAAGTATTCCATTTCGGACTCGTTTAATGTTTTCGACTTGTCTCCGTATGTTGCGATTTGGATTTGAGGACAAATCCCTTTCAAGAGGGAGGGGATGATGTGAGCACAGAACCGGATGCCCGAGCAAAACCGGAGCCCGATGCCCGAGCAAAACCGGAGCCGAATGATCGAGCAAAACCGGAGCCCGATGTCCGAGCAAAACCGGAGCTCGATGTCCGAGCAAAACCGGAGCCGAAGGCGAAGACGGAGTAATCACTCGGTCCAAGGCTAGGGAGTTAGCCAAAAACATTCTAACCATGATGATGGAGGATGATGACGCAGCCAAGAGCTTCTTCAACGTTTTCGGACGACAACTCGATCAAGACCAAGCTATGATAGCTAAGCGGACTAGGTGTCTCGCTTGGCACTCTTTTTCCCACTGGGTTTTAACGAGGCCAAGAAGAACACCACGTCGTCCATTAGTGATCATAGTTTGAAGAGTGTATGAGACGAGGCGCTTTAACACTACTCGTCGTTTTTTCCGTTTTTGCGATTTCCTTTTTCTTGTCGGATTTCCTTTTTGTCTTTGTACGCGGTTTCCATTTCGCGGATTTTCTTTTTGCCGGTTTCCTTTTCTTCTTTTGCGCAACCCTAAAAAGGAGAAGCGACTTGTGCTTTCCCTATAAAAGGGGTTGCGCCACATCTTTTTGAGTTAGTCAAAACTTCTACCAAAAAAAACTTCTTTGTTGCGAATCCTCTTTGCTCGGCGAAACGAGCACGAATCTCTTACAAGCTTTACGCTTACAAGAGCTTCTTCGATCCATCAAGCGAGACACCATCCCTTGCTTGAGTCGTTCATATTCCATCCTCACGTTTTTCCCCATCATCCGCTGCTTCATTCTTGACTTGTAATCCGCCTCCATATCCACCTGCACCATTCATCCGCCATAGTTCTTTGCTTAGCCTTGTCCGGAGGAGAGTTCCGCCTAGTGGGATCCTATCAGAAACTTGGTTTAGAGTCCTAGAAACCGCGTTGTAAGACGATTCATAAGTTCGTCAAACTAGTACAAAGCTCATAGAGACACTTATAAGCACTCATGTTGCATGACACTTCGTTTAGAGTCTTAGAAACCGCGTTGTTAGATGTTTCATAAGTTCGTCAACCTTGTACAAAGATCATTGAGACACTTATAAGCACTCATGTTGCATAAAACTTGGTTTAGAGTCCTAGAAACGCGTTGTTAGATGTTTCATAAGTTCGTCAAACTTTTACAAACCTCATTGAGACACTTATAAGCACTCATGTTCCATAAAACTTGGTATAGAGTCCTAGCAACCACATTGTTAGACGTTTCATAAAATTCGTCAAACTTGTACAAACCTGATTGAAAAACTTATAAGCACTCATGTTGCATGAAACTTGGTTTAGAGTCCTAAAAACGCGTTGTTAGATGTTTCATTAGTTCGTCAAACTTGTACAAAGCTCATTTAGACACTTATAAGAACTCATGTTGAAAGAAACTTGGTTTAGAGTCCTAGAAACCGTGTTGTTAGATGTTTCATAAGTTCGTCAAACAAGTAAAAAGCTCATTGAGACACTTATAAGCACTCATGTTGCATGAAACTTAGTTTAGAGTCCTAGAAACCGTGTTGTTAGATGTTTCATAAGTTCGTCAAACTTGTAAAAAGCTCATTGCGACACTTATAAGCACTCATGTTGCATAAAACTTGGTTTAGAGTCCTAGCAACCACATTGTTAGACGTTTCATAAGTTCGTCAAACTTGTACAAAGCTAATTGAGAAACTTATAAGCACTCATGTTGCATGAAACTTGGTTTAGAGTCCTAGGAACCGCGTTGCTAGATGTTTCATTAGTTCGTCAAACTTGAACAAAGCTCATTGAGACACTTATAAGAACTCATGTTTAAAGAAACTTAGTTTAGAGTAATAGAAACCGCGTTTTAGATGTTTCATAAGTTCGTCAAACTTGTACAAAGCTCACTGAGACACTTATAAGCACTCATGTTGCATGAAACTTGGTTTAGAGTCCTAGAAACCGCGTTGTTAGATGTTTCATAAGTTCGTAGAACTTGTACAAAGCTCATTGAGACACTTATAAGAACCCATGTCTCAGTGAGCTTTGTACAAGTTTGTCGAACTAGTAAAAAGCTCATTGAGACACTTATAAACACTCATGTTGCATGAAACTTGGTTTAGAGTCCGAGAAACGAGTTGTTAGATGTTTCATAAGTTCGTCAAACTTTTACAAAGCTCATTGAGACACTTATAAGCACTCATGTTGCATGAAACTTGGTATAGAGTCCTAGAAACCGCGTTGTAAGATGATTCATAAGTTCGTCAAACTAGTACGAAGTTCATTGAGACACTTATAAGCACTCATGTTGCATGACACTTTGTTTAGAGTCTTAGAAACCTCGTTGTTAGATGTTTCATAAGTTCGTCAAACTTGTACAAAGCTCATTGAGACACTTATAAGCACTCATGTTGCATAAAACTTGGTTTAGAGTCCTAGAAACGCGTTGTTAGATGTTTCATATGTTCGTCAAACTTTTACAAACCTCATTGAGACAATAATAATCACTCATGTTTCTTAAAACTTGGTATAGAGTCCCTAGCAACCATATTGTTAGACGTTTCATAAATTCGTTAAACTTGTACAAAGTTGATTGAGAAACTTATAAGCACTCATGTTGCATGAAACTTGGTTTAGAGTCCTAAAAACGCGTTGTTAGATGTTTCATTAGTTCGTCAAACTTGTACAAAGCTCATTGAGACACTTATAAGAACTCATGTTGAAAGAAACTTGGTTTAGAGTCCTAGAAACCGCGTTGTTAGATGTTTCATAAGTTCGTCAAACAAGTACAAAAAGCTCATTGAGACACTTATAAGCACTCATGTTGCATGAAACTTAGTTTAGAGTCCTAGAAACCGCGTTGTTAGATGTTTCATAAGTTCGTCGAACTTGTACAAAGCTCATTGATACACTTATAAGCACTCATGTTGCATGAAACTTGGTTTAGAGTCCTAGAAACCGCGTTGTAAGATGTTTCATAAGTTCTTCAAACTAGTACAAAGCTCATTGAGACACTTATAAGCACTCATGGTGCATGACACTTCGTTTAGAGTCTTAGAAACAGCGTTTTAGATGTTTCATAAGTTCGTCAAACTTGTACAAAGCTCACTGAGACACTTATAAGCACTCATGTTGCATGAAACTTAGTTTAGAGTCCTAGAAACCGCGTTGTTAGATGTTTCATAAGTTCGTCAAACTAGTACAAAGCTCATTGAGAAACATATAAGCACTCATGTTGCATGAAACTTAGTTTAGAGTCCTAGAAACCGCGTTGTTAAATGTTTCATAAGTTCGTCGAACTTGTACAAAGCTCATTGAGACACTTATAAGCACTCATGTTGCATGAAACTTGGTTTAGAGTCCTAGAAACCGCGTTATAAGATGATTCATAAGTTCGTCAAACTAGAACAAAGCTCATTGAGACACTTATAAGCACTCATGTTGCATGACACTTCGTTTAGAGTCTTAGAAACCTCGTTGTTAGATGTTTCATAAGTTCGTCAAACTTGTACAAAGTTCATTGAGACACTTATAAGCACTCATGTTGCATAAAACTTGGTTTAGAGTCCTAGAAACGCGGTGTTAGATGTTTCATAAGTTCGTCAAACTTTTACAAACCTCATTGAGACACTTATAAGCACTCATGTTCCATAAAACTTGGTATAGAGTCCTAGCAACCACATTGTTAGACGTTTCATAAATTCGTCAAATTTGTACAAAGCTGATTGAGAAACTTATAAGCACTCATGTTGCATGAAACTTGGTTTAGAGTCCTAAAAACGCGTTGTTAGGTGTTTCATTAGTTCGTCAAACTTGTACAAAGCTCATTGAGACACTTATAAGAACTCATGTTGAAACAAACTTGGTTTAGAGTCCTAGAAACCGCGTTGTTAGATGTTTCATAAGTTAGTCAAACAAGTACAAAGCTCATTGAGACACTAATAAGCACTCTTGTTGCATGAAACTTAGTTTAGAGTCCTAGAAACCGCGTTGTTAGATGTTTCATAAGTTCATCAAACTTGTAAAAAGCTCATTGCGACACTTATAAGCACTCATGTTGCATAAAACTTGGTTTAGAGTCCTAGGAACCGCGTTGCTAGATGTTTCATTAGTTCGTCAAACTTGAACAAAGCTCATTGAGACACTTATAAGAGCTCATGTTTAAAGAAACTTAGTTTAGAGTAATAGAAACCGCGTTTTAGATGTTTCATAAGTTCGTCAAACTTGTACAAAGCTCACTGAGACACTTATAAGCACTCATGTTGCATGAAACTTGGTTTAGAGTCCTAGAAACCGCGTTGTTAGATGTTTCATAAGTTCGTAGAACTTGTACAAAGCTCATTGAGACACTTATAAGAACCCATGTCTCAGTGAGCTTTGTACAAGTTTGTCGAACTAGTAAAAAGCTCATTGAGACACTTATAAACACTCATGTTGCATGAAACTTGGTTTAGAGTCCGAGAAACGAGTTGTTAGATGTTTCATAAGTTCGTCAAACTTTTACAAAGCTCATTGAGACACTTATAAGCACTCATGTTGCATGAAACTTGGTATAGAGTCCTAGAAACCGCGTTGTAAGATGATTCATAAGTTCGTCAAACTAGTACGAAGTTCATTGAGACACTTATAAGCACTCATGTTGCATGACACTTTGTTTAGAGTCTTAGAAACCTCGTTGTTAGATGTTTCATAAGTTCGTCAAACTTGTACAAAGCTCATTGAGACACTTATAAGCACTCATGTTGCATAAAACTTGGTTTAGAGTCCTAGAAACGCGTTGTTAGATGTTTCATATGTTCGTCAAACTTTTACAAACCTCATTGAGACAATAATAATCACTCATGTTTCTTAAAACTTGGTATAGAGTCCTAGCAACCATATTGTTAGACGTTTCATAAATTCGTTAAACTTGTACAAAGTTGATTGAGAAACTTATAAGCACTCATGTTGCATGAAACTTGGTTTAGAGTCCTAAAAACGCGTTGTTAGATGTTTCATTAGTTCGTCAAACTTGTACAAAGCTCATTGAGACACTTATAAGAACTCATGTTGAAAGAAACTTGGTTTAGAGTCCTAGAAACCGCGTTGTTAGATGTTTCATAAGTTCGTCAAACAAGTACAAAGCTCATTGAGACACTTATAAGCACTCATGTTGCATGAAACTTAGTTTAGAGTCCTAGAAACCGCGTTGTTAGATGTTTCATAAGTTCGTCGAACTTGTATAAAGCTCATTGATACACTTATAAGCACTCATGTTGCATGAAACTTGGTTTAGAGTCCTAGAAACCGCGTTGTAAGATGTTTCATAAGTTCGTCAAACTAGTACAAAGCTCATTGAGACACTTATAAGCACTCATGGTGCATGACACTTCGTTTAGAGTCTTAGAAACAGCGTTTTAGATGTTTCATAAGTTCGTCAAACTTGTACAAAGCTCACTGAGACACTTATAAGCACTCATGTTGCATGAAACTTAGTTTAGAGTCCTAGAAACCGCGTTGTTAGATGTTTCATAAGTTCGTCAAACTAGTACAAAGCTCATTGAGAAACATATAAGCACTCATGTTGCATGAAACTTAGTTTAGAGTCCTAGAAACCGCGTTGTTAAATGTTTCATAAGTTCGTCGAACTTGTACAAAGCTCATTGAGACACTTATAAGCACTCATGTTGCATGAAACTTGGTTTAGAGTCCTAGAAACCGCGTTATAAGATGATTCATAAGTTCGTCAAACTAGTACAAAGCTCATTGAGACACTTATAAGCACTCATGTTGCATGACACTTCGTTTAGAGTCTTAGAAACCTCGTTGTTAGATGTTTCATAAGTTCGTCAAACTTGTACAAAGTTCATTGAGACACTTATAAGCACTCATGTTGCATAAAACTTGGTTTAGAGTCCTAGAAACGCGGTGTTAGATGTTTCATAAGTTCGTCAAACTTTTACAAACCTCATTGAGACACTTATAAGCACTCATGTTCCATAAAACTTGGTATAGAGTCCTAGCAACCACATTGTTAGACGTTTCATAAATTCGTCAAATTTGTACAAAGCTGATTGAGAAACTTATAAGCACTCATGTTGCATGAAACTTGGTTTAGAGTCCTAAAAACGCGTTGTTAGGTGTTTCATTAGTTCGTCAAACTTGTACAAAGCTCATTGAGACACTTATAAGAACTCATGTTGAAACAAACTTGGTTTAGAGTCCTAGAAACCGCGTTGTTAGATGTTTCATAAGTTAGTCAAACAAGTACAAAGCTCATTGAGACACTAATAAGCACTCTTGTTGCATGAAACTTAGTTTTAGAGTCCTAGAAACCGCGTTGTTAGATGTTTCATAAGTTCATCAAACTTGTAAAAAGCTCATTGCGACACTTATAAGCACTCATGTTGCATAAAACTTGGTTTAGAGTCCTAGCAACCACATTGTTAGACGTTTCATAAGTTCGTCAAACTTGTACAAAACTGATTGAAAACTTATAAGCACTCATGTTGCATGAAACTTGGTTTAGAGTCCTAGAAACCGCGTTGTTAGATGTTTCATTAGTTCGTCAAACTTGAACAAAGCTCATTGAGACACTTATAAGAACTCATGTTGAAAGAATCTTAGTTTAGAGTCCTAGAAACCACGTTTTAAATGTTTCATAAGTTCGTCAAACTTGTACAAAGCTCACTGAGACACTTATAAGCACTCATGTTTCATGAAACTTGGTTTAGAGTCCTAGAAACCGCGTTGTTAGATGTTTCATAAGTTCGTAGAACTTGTACAAAGCTCATTGAGACACTTATAAGAAACCATGTCTCAGTGAGCTTTGTACAAGTTTGTCGAACTAGTAAAAAGCTCATTGAGACACTTATAAGCACTCATGTTGCATGAAACTTGGTTTAGAGTCCGAGAAACGAGTTGTTAGATGTTTCATAAGTTCGTCAAACTTGTACAAAGCTCATTGAGACACTTATAAGCACTCATGTTGCATGAAACTTTGTATAGAGTCCTAGAAACCGCGTTGTAAGATGATTCATAAGTTCGTCAAACTAGTACAAAGCTCATTGAGACACTTATAAGCACTCATGTTGCATGACACTTCGTTTAGAGTCTTAGAAACAGGGTTTTAGATGTTTCATAAGTTCGTCAAACTTGTACAAATCTCACTGAGACACTTATAATCACTCATGTTGCATGAAACTTAGATGAGAGTCCTAGAAACCGCGTTGTTAGATGTTTCATAAGTTTGTCAAACTAGTATAAAGCTCATTGAGAAACTTATAAGCACTCATGTTGCATGAAACTTAGTTTAGAGTCCTAGAAACCGCGTTGTTAGATGTTTAATAAGTTCGTCGAACTTGTACAAAGCTCATTGAGACACTTATAAGCACTCATGTTGCATGAAACTTGGTTTAGAGTCCTAGAAACCGCGTTGTTAGATATTTCATAAGTTCGTCAAACTAGTACAAAGCTCATTGAGAAACTTATAAGCACTCATGTTGCATGAAACTTAGTTTAGAGTCCTAGAAACGCGTTGTTAGATGTTTCATAAGTTCGTCAAACTTTTACAAATCTCACTGAGACACTTATAAGAACTCATGTTTCATGAAACTTAGTTTAGAGTCCTAGAAACCGCGTTGTTAGATGTTTCATAAGTTCGTCAAACTAGTACAAAGCTCATTGAGAAACTTATAAGTACTCATGTTGCATGAAACTTGGTTTAGAGTCCTAGAAACGCGTTGTTAGATGTTTCATAAGTTCGTCAAACTTTTACAAACCTCATTGAGACACTAATAAGCACTCATGTTGCATAAAACTTGGTATAGAGTCCTAGCAACCATATTGTTAGACGTTTCATAAATTCGTTAAACTTGTACAAAGCTGATTGAGAAACTTATAAGCACTCATGTTGCATGAAACTTGGTTTAGAGTCCTAAAACGCGTTGTTAGATGTTTCATTAGTTCGTCAAACTTGTACAAAGCTCATTGAGACACTTATAAGAACTCATGTTGAAAGAAACTTGGTTTAGAGTCCTAGAAACCGCGTTGTTAGATGTTTCATAAGTTCGTCAAACAAGTACAAAGCTCATTGAGACACTTATAAGCACTCATGTTGCATGAAAATTAGTTTAGAGTCCTAGAAACCGCGTTGTTAGATGTTTCATAAGTTCGTCGAACTTGTACAAAGCTCATTGATACACTTATAAGCACTCATGTTGCATGAAACTTGGTTTAGAGTCCTAGAAACCGCGTTGTAAGATGTTTCATAAGTTCATCAAACTACTACAAAGCTCATTGAGACACTTATAAGCACTCATGGTGCATGACACTTCGTTTAGAGTCCTAGAAACGCGTTGTTAGATGTTTCAAAAGTTCGTCAAACTAGTATAAAACTCATTGAGACACTTATAAGCACTCATGTTGCATAATACTTGGTTTAGAGTCCTAGAAACGCGTTATTAGATGTTTTGTACAAGTTCTACGAACTTATGAAACATCTAACAACGCGGTTTCTAGGACTCTAAACTAAATTTCATGCAACATGAGTGCTTATAAGTGTCTCAAATGAACTTTTGTACAAGTTTGACGAACTTATAAGCACTCATGTTGCATAAAACTTGGTTTAGAGTCCTAGCAACCACATTGTTAGACGTTTCATAAATTCGTCAAACTTTTACAAAGCTCATTGAGACACTTATAAGCACTCATGTTGCATGAAATTTAGTTTAGAGTCCTAGAAACCGCGTTGTTAGATGTTTCATAAGTTCGTAGAACTTGTACAAAAAGCTCATTGAGACACTTATAAGAAACCATGTCTCGGTGAGCTTTGTACAAGTTTGTCGAACTAGTAAAAAGCTCATTGAGACACTTATAAGCACTCATGTTGCATGAAACTTAGTTTAGAGTCCTAGAAACCGCGTTGTTAGATGTTTCATAAGTTCGTCAAACTTGTAAAAGCTCATTGAGATACTTATAAGCACTCATGTTTCATAAAACTTGGTTTAGAGTCCTAGCAACCACATTGTTAGACGTTTCATAAGATCGTCAAACTTGTACAAAGCTGATTGAGACACTTATAAGCACTCATGTTGCATGACACTTCGTTTAGAGTCTTAGAAACAGCGTTTTAGATGTTTCATAAGTTCGTCAAACTTGTACAAATCGCACCGAGACACTTATAAGAACTCATGTTGCATGAAACTTAGTTTAGAGTCCTAGAAACCGCGTTGTTAGATGTTTCATAAGTTCGTCAAACTAGTACAAAGCTCATTGAGAAACTTATAAGTACTCATGTTGCATGAAACTTAGTTTAGAGTCCTAGAAACCGCGTTGTTATATGTTTCATAAGTTCGTCGAACTTGTACAAAGCTCATTGAGACACTTATAAGCACTCATGTTGCATGAAACTTGGTTTAGAGTCCTAGAAACCGCGTTGTAAGATAATTCATAAGTTCGTCAAACTAGTACAAAGCTCATTGAGACACTTATAAGCACTCATGTTGCATGACACTTCGTTTAGAGTCTTTGAAACCGCGTTCTTAGATGTTTCATAAGTTCTTCAAACTTGTACAAAGCTCATTGAGACAATTATAAGCACTCATGTTGCATAAAACTTGGTTTAGAGTCCTAGAAACGCGTTGTTAGATGTTTCATAAGTTCATCAAACTTTTACAAACCTCATTGAGACACATATAAGCACTCATGTTGCATAAAACTTGGTATAGAGTCCTAGCAACCACATTGTTAGACGTTTCATAAATTCGTTAAACTTTTACAAAGCTGATTGAGAAACTTATAAGCACTCATGTTGCATGAAACTTGGTTAAGAGTCCTAAAACGCGTTGTTAGATGTTTCATTAGTTCGTAAAACTTGTACAAAGATCATTGAGACACTTATAAGAACTCATGTTGAAAGAAACTTGGTTTAGAGTCCTAGAAACCGCGTTGTTAGATGTTTCATAAGTTCGTCAAACAAGTACAAAGCTCATTGAGACACTTATAAGCACTCAAGTTGCATGAAACTAAGTTTAGAGTCCTAGAAACCGCGTTGTTAGATGTTTCATAAGTTCGTCAAACTTGTAAAAAGCTCATTGCGACACTTATAAGCACTCATGTTGCATAAAACTTGGTTTAGAGTCCTAGCAACCACATTGTTAGACGTTTCATAAGTTCGTCAAACTTGTACAAAGCTGATTGAGAAACTTATAAGCACTCATGTTGCATGAAACATGGTTTAGAGTCCTAGAAACCGCGTTGTTAAATGTTTCATTAGTTCGTCAAACTTGAACAAAGCTCATTGAGACACTTATAAGAACTCATCTTGAAAGAAACTTAGTTTAGAGTCCTAGAAACCGCGTTTTAGATGTTTCATAAGTTCGTCAAACTTGTACAAAGCTCACTGAGAAACTTATAAGCACTCATGTTGCATGAAACTTGGTTTAGAGTCCTAGAAACCGCGTTCTTAGATGTTTCATAAGTTCGTAGAACTTGTACAAAGCTCATTGAGACACTTATAAGAATTCATGTCTCAGTGAGCTTTGTACAAGTTTGTTGAACTAGTAAAAAGCTCATTGAGACACTTATAAGCACTCATGTTGCATAAAACATGGTTTAGAGTCCGAGAAACGAGTTGTTAGATGTTTCATAAGTTCGTCAAACTTGTACAAAGCTCATTGAGACACTTATAAGAACTCATGTTGCATGAAACTTGGTTTAGAGTCCTAGAAACGCATTGTTAGATGTTTCATTAGTTCGTCAAACTTGTACAAAGCTCATTGAGACACTTATAAGAACTCATGTTGAAAGAAACTTGGTTTAGAGTCCTACAAACGCGTTGTTAGATGTTTCATTAGTTCGTCAAACTTTTACAAAGCTCATTGAGACACTTATAGGAACTCATGTTGAAAGAAAATGAGTTTAGAGCCCTAGAAACCGCGTTGTTAGATGTTTAATAAGTTCGTCAAACTAGTACAAAGCTCATTGAGACACTTATAAGCACTCATGTTGCATGAAACTTAGTTTAGAGTCCTAGAAACCGCGTTGTTAGATGTTTCATAAGTCCGTCGAACTTGTACAAACCTCATTGATACACTTATAAGCACTCATGTTGCATGAAACTTCCTTTAGAGTCCTAGAAACCGCGTTGTAAGATGTTTCATAAGTTCGTCAAACTAGTACAAACCTCATTAAGACACTTATAAGCACTCATGGTGCATGACACTTCGTGTATAGTCCTAGAAACGCGTTGTTAGATGTTTCATAAGTTCGTCGAACTAGTACAAAACTCATTGAGACACTTATAAGCACTCATGTTGCATAAAACTTGGTTTAGAGTCCTAGCAACCACATTGTTAGATGTTTCATAAGTTCGTCAAACTAGTACAAAGCTCATTGAGACACTTATAAGCACTCATGTTGCATGAAATTTAGTTTAGAGTCCTAGAAACCGCGTTGTTAGATGTTTCATAAGTTCGTAGAACTTGTACAAAGCTCATTGAGACACTTATAAGCACTCATGTTGCATGAAACTTGGTTTAGAGTACTAGAAACCGCGTTGTTAGATGTTTCATAAGTTCGTCAAACTAGTACAAAGCTCATTGAGACACTTATAAGAACTCATGTTGCATGACACTTCGTTTAGAGTCTTAGAAACAGCGTTTTAGATGTTTCATAAGTTCGTCAAACTTGTACAAAGCTCACTGAGACACTTATAAGCACTCATGTTGCATGAAAATTAGTTTAGAGTCCTAGAAACCGCGTTGTTAGATGTTTCATAAGTTCGTCAAACTAGTACAAAGCTCATTGAGAAACTTATTAGCACTCATGTTGCATGAAACTTGGTTTAGAGTCCTAGAAACCGCGTTGTAAGATGATTCATAAGTTCGTCAAACTAGTACAAAGCTCATTGAGACACTTATAAGCACTCATGTTGCATAAAAATTGGTTTAGAATCCTAGAAACGCGTTGTTAGATGTTTCATAAGTTCGTCAAACTTTTACAAACCTCATTGAGACACTTATAAGCACTCATGTTGCATTAAACTTGGTTTAGAGTCCTAGCAACCACATTGTTAGACGTTTCATAAATTCGTCAAACTTGTACAAAGCTGATTGAGAAACTTATAAGCACTCATGTTGTATGAAACTTGGTTTAGAGTCCTAAAAACGCGTTGTTAGATGTTTCATTAGTTCGTCAAAATTGTACAAAGCTCATTGAGACACTTATAAGAACTCATGTTGAAAGAAACTTGGTTTAGAGTCCTAGAAACCGCGTTGTTAGATGTTTCATAAGTTCGTCAAACAAGTACAAAGCTCATTGAGACACTTATAAGCACTCATGTTGCATGAAACTTAGTTTAGAGTCCTAGAAACCGCGTTGTTAGATGTTTCATAAGTTCGTCAAACTTGTAAAAGCTCATTGAGACACTTATAAGCACTCATGTTGCATAAAACTTGGTTTAGAGTCCTAGCAACCACATTGTTAGACGTTTCATAAGTTCATCAAACTTGTATAAAGCTGATTGAGAAACTTATAAGCACTCATGTTGCATGAAACTTGGTTTAGAGTCCTAGAAACCACGTTGTTAGATGTTTCATTAGTTCGTCAAACTTGAACAAAGCTCATTGAGACACTTATAAGAACTCATGTTGAAAGAAACTTAGTTTAGAATCCTAGAAACCGCGTTTTAGATGTTTCATAAGTTCGTCAAACTTGTACAAAGCTCACTGAGACACTTATAAGCACTCATGTTGCATGAAACTTGGTTTAGAGTCCTAGAAACCGCGTTGTTAGAACTTTCATAAGTTCGTAGAACTTGTACAAAGCTCATTGAGACACTTATAAGAACTCATGTTGCATGACACTTCGTTTAGAGTCTTAGAAACCGCGTTTTAGATGTTTCATAAGTTCGTCAAACATGTACAAAGCTCACCGAGACACTTATAAGCAATCATGTTGCATGAAACTTGGTTTAGAGTCCTAGAAACCGCCTTGTTAGATGTTTCATAAGTTCGCCGAACTAGTAAAAAGCTCATTGAGACACTTATAAGCACTCATGTTGCATGAAACTTGGTTTAGAGTCCGAGAAACGAGTTGTTAGATGTTTCATAAGTTCGTCAAATTTGTACAAAGCTCATTGAGACACTTATAAGAACTCATGTTGCATGAAACTTGGTTTAGAGTCCTAGAAACGCGTTGTTAGATGTTTCATTAGTTCGTCAAACTTGTACAAAGCTCATTGAGGCACTTATAAGCACTCATGTTGCATGACACTTCGTTTAGAGTCTTAGAAACCGCGTTGTTAGATGTTTCATAAGTTCGTCAAACTTGTACAAAGCTCATTGAGATACTTAAAAGCACTCATGTTGCATAAAAATTGGTTTAGAATCCTAGAAACGGGTTGTTAGATGTTTCATAAGTTCGTCAAACTTTTACAAACCTCATTGAGACACTTATAAGCACTCATGTTGCATTAAACTTAGTTTAGAATCCTAGCAACCACATTGTTAGACGTTTCATAAATTCGTCAAACTTGTACAAAGCTGATTGAGAAACTTATAAGCACTCATGTTGCATGAAACTTGGTTTAGAGTCCTAAAAACGCGTTGTTAGATGTTTCATTAGTTCGTCAAACTTTTACAAAGCTCATTGAGACACTTATAAGAACTCATGTTGAAAGAAACTTGGTTTAGAGTCCTAGAAACCGCGTTGTTAGATGTTTTATAATTTCGTCAAACTAGTACAAAGTTCATTGAGACACTTATAAGCACTCATGTTGCATGAAACTTAGTTTAGAGTCCTAGAAACCGCGTTGTTAGATGTTTCATAAGTTCGTCGAACTTGTACAAAGCTCATTGAGACACTTATAAGCACTCATGTTGCATGAAACTTGGTTTAGAGTCCTAGAAACCGCGTTGTAAGATGTTTCATAAGTTCGTCAAACTAGTACAAAGCCCATTGAGACACTTATAAGCACTCATGGTGCATGACACTTCGTTTAGAGTCTTAGAAACGCGTTTTTAGATGTTTCATAAGTTCGTCAAACTTGTACAAAGCTCATTGAGACACTTATAAGCAATCAAGTTGCATAAATCTTGGTTTAGAGTCCTAACAACCACATTGTTAGACGTTTCATAAGTTCGTCAAACTTGTACAAAGCTCATTGAGACACTTATAAGCACTCATGTTGCATGAAACTTAGTTTAGAGTCCTAGAAACCGCGTTGTTAGATGTTTCATAAATTCGTCGAACTTGTACAAATCTCATTGAGACACTTATAAGCACTCATGTTGCATGAAACTTGGTATAGAGTCCTAGAAACCGCGTTGTAAGATGATTCATAAGTTCGTCAAACTTGTACAAAGCTCATTGAGACACTTATAAGCATTCATGTTGCATGACACTTCGTTTAGAGTCTTAGAAACAACGTTTTAGATGTTTCATAAGTTCGTCAAACTTGTACAAAGCTCACTGAGACACTTATAAGCACTCATGTTGCATGAAACTTAGTTTAGAGTCCTAGAAACCGCGTTGTTAGATGTTTCATAAGTTCGTCAAACTAGTACAAAGATCATTGAGAAACTTAGAAACACTCATGTTGCATGAAACTTAGTTTAGAGTCCTAGAAACCGCGTTGTTAGATGTTTCATAAGTTCGTCGAACTTGTACAAAGCTCATTGAGACACTTATAAGCACTCATGTTGCATGAAACTTGGTTTAGAGTCCTAGAAACCGTGTTGTAAGATGATTCATAAGTTCGACAAATTGGTACAAAGCTCATTGAGACACTTATAAGCACTGATGTTGCATGACACTTCGTTTAGAGTCTTAGAAACCGCGTTGTTAGATGTTTCGTAAGTTTGTCAAACTTGTAAAAAGCTCATTGCGACACTTATAAGCACTCATGTTGCATAAAACTTGGTTTAGAGTCATAGAAGCGCGTTGTTAGATGTTTCATAAGTTCCTCAAACTTGTAAAAAGCTCATTGAGACACTTATAAGCACTCAAGTTGCATAAAACTTGGTTTAGAGTCCTAGCAACCACATTGTTAAACGTTTCATAAGTTCGTCAAACTTGTACAAAGCTCATTGAGACACTTATAAGCACTCATGTTGCATGAAACTTAGTTTAGAGTCCTAGAAACCGCGTTGTTAGATGTTTCATAAGTTCGTAAAACTTGTACAAAGCTCATTGAGACACTTATAAGCACTCATGTTGCATGAAACTTGGTTTAGAGTCATAGAAACCGCGTTGTAAGATGATTCATAAGTTCGTCAAACTAGTATAAAGTTCATTGAGACACTTATAAGCACTCATGTTGCATGACACTTCGTTTAGATTCTTAGAAACAGCGTTTTAGATGTTTCATAAGTTTGCCAAACTTGTACAAAGTTCACTGAGAAACTTATAAGCACTCATGTTGCATGAAACTTAGTTTAGAGTCCTAGAAACCGCGTTGTTAGATGTTTCATAAGTTCGTAAAACTCGTACAAACCTCATTGAGAAACTTATAAGCACTCATGTTGCATGAAACTTAGTTTAGAGTCCTAGAAACCGCGTTGTTAGATGTTTCATAAGTTCGTCGAACTTGTACAAAGCTCATTGAGACACTTATAAGCACTCATGTTGCATGAAATTTGGTTTAGAGTCTTGGAAACCGCGTTGTAAGATGATTCATAAGTTCGTCAAACTAGTACAAAGCTCATTGAAACACTTATAAGCACTCATGGTGCATGACACTTCGTTTAGAGTCCTAGAAACGCATTGTTAGATGTTTCATAAGTTCGTACAAAGCTCATTGAGACACTTATAAGCACTCATGTTGCATAAAACTTGGTTTAGAGTCCTAGAAACGCGTTTTTAGATGTTTCATAAGTTCGTCAAACTTGTACAAAGCTCATTGAGACACTTATAAGCACTCAAGTTGCATAAAACTTGGTTTAGAGTCCTAGCAACCACATTGTTAGACGTTTCATAAGTTCGTCAAACTTGTACAAAGCTCAATAAGACACTTATAAGCACTCATGTTGCATGAAACTTAGTTTAGAGTCCTAGAAACCGCGTTGTTAGATGTTTCATAAGTTCGTAAAACTTGTACAAAGCTCATTCGACACTTATAAGCACTCATGTTGCATGAAACTTGGTTTAGAGTCCTCGAAACCGCGTTGTAAGATGATTCATAAGTTCGTCAAACTAGTACAAAGCTCATTGAGACACGTATAAGCACTCATGTTTCATGACACTTCGTTTAGAGTCTTAGAAACAACGTTTTAGATGTTTCATAAGTTCGTCAAACTTGTACAAAGCTCACTGAGATACTTATAAGCACTCATGTTGCATGAAACTTATTTTAGAGTCCTAGAAACCGCGTTTTTAGATGTTTCATAAGTTCGTCAAACTTGTACAAAGCTCATTGAGAAACTTATAAGCACTCATGTTGCATGAAACTTAGTTTAGAGTCCTAGAAACCGCGTTGTTAGATGATTCATAAGTTCGTCAAACTAGTACAAAGCTCATTGAGACACTTATAAGCACTCATGTTGCATGAAACTTAGTTTAGAGTCCTAGAAACCGCGTTGTAAGATGTTTCATAAGTTCGTCAAACTTGTACAAAGCTCATTGCGACACTTATAAGCACTCATGTTGCATAAAACTTGGTTTAGAGTCCTAAAACCGCATTGTTAGATGTTTCATAAGTTCGTCAAACTTTTACAAACCTCATTGAGACACTTATAAGCACTCATGTTGCATAAAACTTGGTATAGAGTCCTAGCAACCACATTGTTAGACGTTTCATAAATTCGTCAAACTTGTACAAAGCTGATTGAGAAACTTATAAGCACTCATGTTGCATGAAACTTGGTTTAGAGTCCTAAAAACGCGTTGTTAGATGTTTCATTAGTTCGTCAAACTTGTACAAAGCTCATTGCGACACTTATAAGGACTCATGTTGCATAAAAATTGGTTTAGAGTCCTAGCAACCACATTGTTAGACGTTTCATAAGTTCGTCAAACTTGTACAAAGCTGATTGAGAAACTTATAAGCACTCATGTTGCATGAAACATGGTTTAGAGTCCTAGAAACCGCGTTGTTAGATGTTTCATTAGTTCGTCAAAATTGAACAAAGCTCATTGAGACACTTATAAGAACTCATGTTGAAAGAAACTTAGTTTAGAGTCCTAGAAACCGCGTTTTAGATGTTTCATAAGTTCGTCAAACTTGTACAAAGCTCACTGAGACACTTATAAGCACTCATGTTGCATGAAACTTGGTTTAGAGTCCTAGAAACGGCGTTGTTAGATGTTTCATAAGTTCGTAGAACTTGTACAAATCTCATTGAGACACTTATAAGAACTCATGTCTCAGTGAGCTTTGTACAAGTTTGTCGAACTAGTAAAAAGCTCATTGAGACACTTATAAGCACTCGATCTCATGTTGCATGAAACTTGGTTTAGAGTCCGAGAAACGAGTTGTTAGATGTTTCATTAGTTCGTAAAACTTGTACAAAGCTCATTGAGACACTTATAAGAACTCATGTTGAAAGAAACTTGGTTTAGAGTCCTAGAAACCGCGTTGTTAGATGTTTCATAAGTTCGTCAAACTAGTACAAAGCTCATTGAGACATTTATAAGCACTCATGTTGCATAAAACTTGGTTTAGAGTCCTAGAAACGCGTTTTTAGATGTTTCATAAGTTCGTCAAACTTGTACAAAGCTCATTGAGACACTTATAAGCACTCATGTTGCATGAAACTTAGTTTAGAGTCCTAGAAACCGTGTTGTTAGATGTTTCATAAGTTCGTAGAACTTGTACAAAGCTCATTGAGACACTTATAAGCACTCATGTTGCATGACACTTCGTTTAGAGTCTTAGAAACAGCGTTTAAATGTTTCACAAGTTCGTCAAACTTGTACAAATCTCACTGAGACACTTATAAGCACTCATGTTGCATGAAACTTAGTTTAGAGTCCTAGAAACCGCGTTGTTAGATGTTTCATAAGTTCGTCAAACTAGTACAAAGCTCATTGAGAAACTTATAAGCACTCATGTTGCATGAAACTTAGTTTAGAGTCCTAGAAACCGCGTTGTTAGATGTTTCATAAGTTCGTCGAACTTGTACAAAGCTCATTGAGACACTTATAAGCACTCATGTTGCATGAAACTTGGTTTAGAGTCCTAGAAACCGCGTTTCAAGATGATTCATAAGTTCGTCATACTAGTACAAAGCTCATTGAGACACTTATAAGCACTCATGTTGCATGACACTTCGTTTAGAGTCTTATAAACAGCGTTTTAGATGTTTCATAAGTTCGTCAAACTTGTACAAAGCTCACTGAGACACTTATAAGCACTCATGTTGCATGAAACTTAGTTTAGAGTCCTAGAAACCGCGTTGTTAGATGTTTCATAAGTTCGTCTAACTAGTACAAAGCTCATTTAGAAACTTATAAGCTTTCATGTTGCATGAAACTTAGTTTAGAGTCCTAGAAACCGCGTTGTTAGATGTTTCATAAGTTCGTCGAACTTGTACAAAGCTCATTGAGACACTTATAAGCACTCATGTTGCATGAAACTTGGTTTAGAGTCCTAGAAACCGCGTTGTAAGATGATTCATAAGTTCTTCAAACTAGTACAAAGCTCATTGAGACACTTATAAGCATTGATGTTGCATGACACTTTGTTTAAAGTCTTAGAAACCGCGTTGTTAGATGTTTCATAAGTTCGTCAAACTTTTACAAACCTCATAGAAACACTTATAAGCACTCATGTTGCATAAAACTTGGTATAGAGTCCTAGCAACCACATTGTTAGACGTTTCATAAATTCGTCAAACTTGTACAAAGCTGATTGAGAAACTTATAAGCACTCATGTTGCATGAAACATGGTTTAGAGTCTTAGAAACCGCGTTGTTAGATGTTTCATTAGTTCGTCAAAATTGAACAAAGCTCATTGAGACAGTTATAAGAACTCATGTTGAAAGAAACTTAGTTTAGACTCCTAGAAACCGCGTTTTAGATGTTTCATAAGTTCGTCAAACTTGTACAAAGCTCACTGAGACATTTATAAGCACTCATGTTGCATTAAACTTGGTTTAGAGTACTAGAAACGGCGTTGTTAGATGTTTCATAAGTTCTTAGAACTTGTACAAATCTCATTGAGACACATATAAGAACTCATGTCTCAGTGAGCTTTGTACAAGTTTGTCTAACTAGTAAAAAGCTCATTGAGACACTTATAAGCACTCGATCTCATGTTGCATGAAACTTGGTTTAGAGTTCGAGAAACGAGTTGTTAGATGTTTCATTAGTTCGTAAAACTTGTACAAAGCTCATTGAGACACTTATAAGAACTCATGTTGAAAGAAACTTGGTTTAGAGTCCTAGAAACCGCGTTGTTAGATGTTTCTTAAGTTCGTCAAACAAGTACAAAGCTCATTGAGACACTTATAAGCACTCATGTTACATGAAACTTAGTTTAGAGTCCTAGAAACCGCGTTGTTAGATGTTTCATAAGTTCGTCAAACTTGTAAAAAGCTCATTGCGACACTTATAAGGACTCATGTTGCATAAAACTTGGTTTAGAGTCCTAGCAACCACATTGTTAGACGTTTCATAAGTTCGTCAAACTTGTACAAAGCTGATTGAGAAACTTATAAGCACTCATGTTGCATGAAACATGGTTTAGAGTCCTAGAAACCGCGTTGTTAGATGTTTCATTAGTTCGTCAAAATTGAACAAAGCTCATTGAGACACTTATAAGAACTCATGTTGAAAGAAACTTAGTTTAGAGTCCTAGAAACCGCGTTTTAGATGTTTCATAAGTTCGTCAAACTTGTACAAAACTCACTGAGACACTTATAAGCACTCATGTTGCATGAAACTTGGTTTAGAGTCCTAGAAACAGCGTTGTTAGATGTTTCATAAGTTCGTAGAACTTGTACAAATCTCATTGAGACACTTATAAGAACTCATGTCTCTGAGCTTTGTACAAGTTTGTCGAACTAGTAAAAAGCTCATTGAGACACTTATAAGCACTCGATCTCATGTTGCATGAAACTTGGTTTAGAGTCCGAGAAACGAGTTGTTAGATGTTTCATTAGTTCGTAAAACTTGTACAAAGCTCATTGAGACACTTATAAGAACTCATGTTGAAAGAAACTTGGTTTAGAGTCCTAGAAACCGCGTTGTTAGATGTTTCATAAGTTCGTCAAACTAGTACAAAGCTCATTGAGACATTTATAAGCACTCATGTTGCATAAAACTTGGTTTAGAGTCCTAGAAACGCGTTTTTAGATGTTTCATAAGTTCGTCAAACTTGTACAAAGCTCATTGAGACACTTATAAGCACTCATGTTGCATGAAACTTAGTTAAGAGTCCTAGAAACCGTGTTGTTAGATGTTTCATAAGTTCGTAGAACTTGTACAAAGCTCATTGAGACACTTATAAGCACTCATGTTGCATGACACTTCGTTTAGAGTCTTAGAAACAACGTTTTAGATGTTTCACAAGTTCGTCAAACTTGTACAAAGCTCATTGAGACACTTATAAGCACTCATGTTGCATAAAACTTGGTTTAGAGTCCTAGAAACGCGTTTTTAGATGTTTCATAAGTTCGTCAAACTTGTACAAAGCTCATTGAGACACTTATAAGCACTCAAGTTGCATAAAACTTGGTTTAGAGTCCTAGCAACCACATTGTTAGACGTTTCATAAGTTCGTCAAACTTGTACAAAGCTCAATAAGACACTTATAAGCACTCATGTTGCATGAAACTTAGTTTAGAGTCCTAGAAACCGCGTTGTTAGATGTTTCATAAGTTCGTAAAACTTGTACAAAGCTCATTCAGACACTTATAAGCACTCATGTTGCATGAAACTTGGTTTAGAGTCCTCGAAACCGCGTTGTAAGATGATTCATAAGTTCGTCAAACTAGTACAAAGCTCATTGAGACACTTATAAGCACTCATGTTGCATGACACTTTGTTTAGAGTCTTAGAAACAGCGTCTTAGATGTTTCACAACTTCGTCAAACTTGTACAAATCTCACTGAGACACTTATAAGCACTCATGTTGCATGAAACTTAGTTTAGAGTCCTAGAAACCGCGTTGTTAAATGTTTCATAAGTTCGTCAAACTAGTACAAAGCTCATTGAGAAACTTATAAGCACTCATGTTTCATGAAACTTAGTTTAGAGTCCTAGAAACCGCGTTGTTAGATGTTTCATAAGTTCGTAGAACTTGTACAAAGCTCATTGAGACACTAATAGGAACTCATTTTGCATGAAACTTGGTTTAGAGTCCTAGAAACCGCGTTGTAAGATGATTCATAAGTTCGTCAAACTAGTACAAAGCTCATTGAGACACTTATAAGCACTCATGTTGCATGACACTTCGTTTAGAGTCTTAGAAACAACGTTTTAGATGTTTCACAAGTTCGTCAAACTTGTAAAAATCTCACTGAGACACTTATAAGCACTCATGTCGCATGAAACTTAGTTTAGAGTCCTAGAAACCGCGTTGTTAGATGTTTCATAAGTTCGTCAAACTAGTACAAAGCTCATTGAGAAACTTATAAGCACTCATGTTGCATGAAACTTAGTTTAGAGTCCTAGAAACGCATTGTTAGACGTTTCATAAATTCGTTAAACTTGTACAAAGCTGATTGAGAAACTTATAAGCACTCATGTTGAATGAAACTTGGTTTCAGTCCTAAAAACGCGTTGTTAGATGTTTCATTAGTTCGTCAAACTTGTACAAAGCTCATTGAGACACTTATAAGAACTCGTGTTGAAAGAAACTTGGTTTAGAGTCCTAGAAACCGCGTTGTTAGATGTTTCATAAGTTCGTCAAACAAGTACAAAGCTCATTGAGACACTTATAAGCACTCATGTTGCATGAAACATGGTTTAGAGTCCTAGAAACCGCGTTGTTAGATGTTTCATAAGTTCGTCAAACAAGTACAAAGCACACTTATAAGCACTCATGTTGCATGAAACTTAGTTTAGAGTCCTAGAAACCGCGTTGTTAGATGTTTCATAAGTTCGTCAAACTTGTAAAAAGCTCATTGAGACACTTATAAGCACTCATGTTGCATAAAACTTGGTTTAGAGTCCTAGCAACCACATTGTTAGACGTTTCATAAGTTCGTCAAACTTGTACAAAGCTGATTGAGAAACTTATAAGCACTCATGTTGCATGAAACTTGGTTTAGAGTCCTCGAAACCGCGTTGTTAGATGTTTCATTAGTTCGTCAAACTTGAACAAAGCTCATTGAGACACTTATAAGAACTCATGTTGAAAGAAACTTAGTTTAGAGTCCTAGAAACCGCGTTTTAGATGTTTCATAAGTTCGTCAAACTTGTACAAAGCTCACTGAGACACTTATAAGCACTCATGTTGCATGAAACTTGGTTTAGAGTCTTAGAAACCGCGTTGTTAGATTTTTCATAAGTTCGTAGAACTTGTACAAAGCTCATTGAGACACTTATAAGAACTCATGTTGCATGACACTTCGTTTAGAGTCTTAGAAACCGCGTTTTAGATGTTTCATAAGTTCGTCAAACTAGTACAAAGCTCATTGAGAAACTTATAAGCACTCATGTTGCATGAAACTTAGTTTAGAGTCCTAGAAACGCGTTGTTAGATGTTTCATAAGTTCGTCAAACTTGTACAAAGTTTATTGAAACACTTATAAGCACTCATGTTGCATAAATATTGGTTTAGAGTCCTAGCAACCACATTGTTAGACGTTTCATAAGTTCGTCAAACTTGTACAAAGCTCATTGAGACACTTATAATCACTCATGCTGCATGAAATTTAGTTTAGAGTCCTAGAAACCGCGTTGTTAGATGTTTCAAAAGTTCGTAGAACTTGTACAAAGCTCATTGAGACACTTATAAGCACTCATGTTGCATGAAACTTGGTCTAGAGTACTAGAAACCGCATTGTTAGATGTTTCATAAGTTCGTCAAACTAGTACAAAGCTCATTGAGACACTTATAAGAACTCATGTTGCATGACACTTCGTTTAGAGTCTTAGAAACAGCGTTTTAGATGTTTCATAAGTTCGTCAAACTTGTACAAAGCTCACCGAGACACTTATAAGCACTCATGTTGCATGAAACTTAGTTTAGAGTCCTAGAAACCGCGTTGTTAGATGTTTCATAAGTTCGTCAAACTAGTACAAAGCTCATTGAGAAACTTATAAGCACTCATGTTGCGTGAAACTTAGTTTAGAGTCCTAGAAACCGCGTTGTTAGATGTTTCATAAGTTCGTCGAACTTGTATAAAGCTCATTGAGAAACTTATAAGCACTCATGTTGCATGAAACTTGGTTTAGAGTCTTAGAAACCGCGTTGTAAGATGATTCATAAGTTCGTCAAACTAGTACAAAGCTCATTGCGAAACTTATAAGCACTCATGTTGCATAAAACTTGGTTTAGAATCCTAGAAACGTGTTGTTAGATGTTTCATAAGTTCGTCAAACTTTTACAAACCTCATTGAGACATTTATAAGCACTCATGTTGCATTAAACTTGGTTTAGAGTCCTAGCAACCACATTGTTAGACGTTTCATAAATTCGTCAAACTTGTACAAAGCTCATTGAGACACTTATAAGCACTCATGTTGCATGAAACTTGGTTTAGAGTCCTAGAAACCGCGTTGTAAGATGATTCATAAGTTCGTCAAACTAGTACAAAGCTCATTGAGACACTTATAAGCACTCATGTTTCATGACACTTCGTTTAGAGTCTTAGAAACAGCGTTTTTGATGTTTCATAATTACGTCAAACTTGTACAAAGCTCAATGAGACACTTATAAGCACTCATGTTGCATGAAATTTAGTTTAGAGTCCTAGAAACCGCGTTGTTAGATGTTTCATAAGTTCGTCAAACTAGTACAAAGCTCATTGAGAAACTTATAAGCACTCATGTTGCATGAAACTTAGTTTAGAGTCCTAGAAACGCGTTGTTAGATGTTTCATAAGTTCGTCAAACTTTTACAAACCTCATTGAATCACTTATAAGCACTCATGTTGCATTAAACTTGGTTTAGAGTCCTAGCAACCACATTGTTAGACATTTCATAAATTCGTCAAACTTGTACAAAGCTGATTGAGACACTTATAAGCACTCATGTTGCATGAAACTTGGTTTAGAGTCCTAGAAACCGCGTTGTAAGATGATTCATAAGTTCGTCAAACTAGTACAAAGCTCATTGAGACACTTATAAGCACTCATGTTGCATGACACTTCGTTTAGAGTCTTAGAAACCGCGTTGTTAGATGTTTCATAAGTTCGTCAAACTTGTACAAAGCTCATTGAGACACTTATAAGCACTCATGTTGCATAAAACTTGGTTTAGAGTCCTAGAAACGCGTTGTTAGATGTTTCATAAGTTCGTCAAACTTTTACAAACCTCATTGAGACACTTATAAGCACTCATGTTCCATAAAACTTGGTATAGAGTCCTAGCAACCACATTGTTAGACGTTTCATAAATTCGTCAAACTTGTACAAAGCTGATTGAGACACTTATAAGCACTCATGTTGCATGAAACTTGGTTTAGATTCCTAGAAACCGCGTTGTAAGATGATTCATAAGTTCGTCAAACTAGTACAAAGCTCATTGAGACACTTATAAGCACTCATGTTGCATGACACTTCGTTTAGAGTCTTAGAAACAGCGTTTTAGATATTTCATAATTTCGTCAAACTTGTACAAAGCTCACTGAGACACTTATAAGCACTCATGTTGCATGAAACTTAGTTTAGAGTCCTAGAAACCGCGTTGTTAGATGTTTCATAAGTTCGTCAAACTAGTACAAAGCTCATTGAGAAACTTATAAGCACTCATGTTGCATGAAACTTAGTTTAGAGTCCTAGAAACGCGTTGTTAGATGTTTCATAAGTTCGTCAAACTTTTACAAACCTCATTGAGACTCTTATAAGCACTCATGTTGCATTAAACTTGGTTTAGAGTCCTAGCAACCACATTGTTAGACGTTTCATAAATTCGTCAAACTTGTACAAAGCTGATTGAGACACTTATAAGCACTCATGTTGCATGAAACTTGGTTTAGAGTCCTAGAAACCGCGTTGTAAGATGATTCATAAGTTCGTCAAACTAGTACAAAGATCATTGAGACACTTATAATCACTCATGTTGCATGACACTTCGTTTAGAGTCTTAGAAACCGCGTTGTTAGATGTTTCATAAGTTCGTCAAACTTGTACAAAGCTCATTGAGACACTTATAAGAACTCATGTTGCATGACACTTCGTTTAGAGTCTTAGAAACAGCGTTTTAGATGTTTCATAAGTTCGTCAAACTTGTACAAAGCTCACTGAGACACTTATAAGCACTCATGTTGCATGAAACTTAGTTTAGAGTCCTAGAAACCGCGTTGTTAAATGTTTCATAAGTTCGTCAAACTAGTACAAAGCTCATTGAGATACTTATAAGCACTCATGTTGTGTGAAACTTAGTTTAAAGTCCTAGAAACCGCGTTGTTAGATGTTTCATAAGTTCGTCGAACTTGTATAAAGCTCATTGAGAAACTTATAAGCACTCATGGTTGCATGAAACTTGGTTTAGAGTCTTAGAAACCGCGTTGTAAGATGATTCATAAGTTCGTCAAACTAGTACAAAGCTCATTGAGAAACTTATAAGCGCTCATGTTGCATAAAACTTGGTTTAGAATCCTAGAAACGTGTTGTTAGATGTTTCATAAGTTCGTCAAACTTTTACAAACCTCATTGAGACACTTATAAGCACTCATGTTGCATTAAACTTGGTTTAGAGTCCTAGCAACCACATTGTTAGACGTTTCATAAATTCGTCAAACTTGTACAAAGCTCATTGAGACACTTATAAGCACTCATGTTGCATGAAACTTGGTTTAGAGTCCTAGAAACCGCGTTGTAAGATGATTCATAAGTTCGTCAAACTAGTACAAAGCACATTGAGACACTTATAAGCACTCATGTTGCATGACACTTCGTTTAGAGTCTTAGAAACAGCGTTTTAGATGTTTCATAATTTCGTCAAACTTGTACAAAGCTTACTGAGACACTTATAAGCACTCATGTTGCATGAAATTTAGTTTAGAGTCCTAGAAACCGCGTTGATAGATGTTTCATAAGTTCGTCAAACTAGTACAAAGCTCATTGAGAAACTTATAAGCACTCATGTTGCATGAAACTTAGTTTAGAGTCCTAGAAATGCGTTGTTAGATGTTTCATAAGTTCGTCAAACTTTTACAAACCTCATTGAGTCACTTATAAGCACTCATGTTGCATTAAACTTGGTTTAGAGTCCTAGCAACCACATTGTTAGACGTTTGATAAATTCGTCAAACTTGTACAAAGCTGATTGAGACACTTATAAGCACTCATGTTGCATGAAACTTGGTTTAGAGTCCTAGAAACCGCGTTGTAAGATGATTCATAAGTTCGTCAAACTAGTACAAAGCTCATTGAGACACTTATAAGCACTCATGTTGCATGACACTTCGTTTAGAGTCTTAGAAACCGCGTTGTTAGATGTTTCATAAGTTCGTCAAACTTGTACAAAGCTCATTGAAACACTTATAAGCACTCATGTTGCATAAAACTTGGTTTAGAGTCCTAGAAACGCGTTGTTAGATGTTTCATAAGTTCGTCAAACTTTTACAAACCTCATTGAGACACTTATAAGCACTCATGTTCCACAAAACTTGGTATAGAGTCCTAGCAACCACATTGTTAGACGTTTCATAAATTCGTCAAACTTGTACAAAGCTGATTGAGACACTTATAAGCACTCATGTTGCATGAAACTTGGTTTAGATTCCTAGAAACCGCGTTGTAAGATGATTCATAAGTTCGTCAAACTAGTACAAAGCTCATTGAGACACTTATAAGCACTCATGTTGCATGACACTTCGTTTAGAGTCTTAGAAACAGCGTTTTAGATATTTCATAATTTCGTCAAACTTGTACAAAGCTCACTGAGACACTTATAAGCACTCATGTTGCATGAAACTTAGTTTAGAGTCCTAGAAACCGCGTTGTTAGATGTTTCATAAGTTCGTCAAACTAGTACAAAGCTCATTGAGAAACTTATAAGCACTCATGTTGCATGAAACTTAGTTTAGAGTCCTAGAAACGCGTTGTTAGATGTTTCATAAGTTCGTCAAACTTTTACAAACCTCATTGAGACTCTTATAAGCACTCATGTTGCATTAAACTTGGTTTAGAGTCCTAGCAACCACATTGTTAGACGTTTCATAAATTCGTCAAACTTGTACAAAGCTGATTGAGACACTTATAATCACTCATGTTGCATGAAACTTGGTTTAGAGTCCTAGAAACCGCGTTGTAAGATGATTCATAAGTTCGTCAAACTAGTACAAAGATCATTGAGACACTTATAAGCACTCATGTTGCATGACACTTCGTTTAGAGTCTTAGAAACCGCGTTGTTAGATGTTTCATAAGTTCGTCAAACTTGTACAAAGCTCATTGAGACACTTATAAGCACTCATGTTGCATAAAACTTGGTTTAGAGTCCTAGAAACGCGTTGTTAGATGTTTCATAACTTCTTCAAACTTTTACAAACCTCATTGAGACACTTATAAGCACTCATGTTCCATAAAACTTGGTATAGAGTCCTAGCAACCACATTGTTAGACGTTTCATAAATTCGTCAAACTTGTAAAAAGTTCATTGCGACACTTATAAGCACCCATGTTGCATAAAACTTGGTTTAGAGTCCTAGCAACCACATTGTTAGACGTTTCATAAGTTCGTCAAACTTGTAAAAAGTTCATTGCGACACTTATAAGCACTCATGTTGCATAAAACTTGGTTTAGAGTCCTAGCAACCACATGGTTAGACGTTTCATAAGTTCGTCAAACTTGTACAAAGCTGATTGAGAAACTTATAAGCACTCATGTTGCATGAAACTTGGTTTAGAGTCCTAGAAACCGCGTTGTTAGATGTTTCATTAGTTCATCAAACTTGAACAAAGCTCATTGAGACACTTATAAGAACTCATGTTGAAAGAAACTTAGTTTAGAGTCCTAGAAACCGCGTTTTAGATGTTTCATAAGTTCGTCAAACTTGTACAAAGCTCAATGAGACACTTATAAGCACTCATGTTGCATGAAACTTGGTTTAGAGTCCTAGAAACCGCGTTGTTAGATGTTTCATAAGTTCGTAGAACTTGTACAAAGCTTATTGAGACACTTATAAGAACCCATGTCTCAGTGAGCTTTGTACAAGTTTGTCGAACTAGTAAAAAGCTCATTGAGACATTTATAAGCACTCATGTTGCATGAAACTTGGTTTAGAGTCCTAGAAACCGCGTTGTTAGATGTTTCATAAGTTCGTAGAACTTGTACAAAGCTCATTGAGACACTTATAAGAACCCATGTCTCAGTGAGCTTTGTACAAGTTTGTCGAACTAGTACAAAGCTCATTAAGACACTTATAAGAACTAACGTTGCATGACACTTCGTTTAGAGTCTTAGAAACAGCGTTTTAGATGTTTCATAAGTTCGTCAAACTTATACAAAGCTCACTGAGACACTTATAAGCACTCATGTTGCATGAAACTTAGTTTAGAGTCCTAGAAACCGCGTTGTTAGATGTTTCATAAGTTTGTCAAACTAGTACAAAGCTCATTGAGAAACTTATAAGCACTCATGTTGCATGAAACTTAGTTTAGAGTCCTAGAAACGCGTTGTTAGATGTTTCATAAGTTAGTCAAACTTTTACAAACCTCATTGAGACACTTATAAGCACTCATGTTGCATGAAACTTGGTTTAGAGTCCTAGAAACCGCGTTGTAAGATGATTCATAAGTTCGCCAAACTAGTACAAAGCTCATTGAGACACTTATAAGCACTCATGTTGCATGACACTTCGTTTAGAGTCTTAGAAACAACGTTTTAGATGTTTCATAAGTTCTTCAAACTTGTACAAAGCTCACTGAGACACTTATAAGCACTCATGTTGCATGAAACTTAGTTTAGAGTCCTAGAAACCGCGTTGTTAGATGTTTCATAAGTTCGTCAAACTAGTACAAAGCTCATTGAGAAACTTATAAGCACTCATGTTGCATGAAACTTAGTTTAGAGTCCTAGAAACCGCGTTGTTAAATGTTTCATAAGTTCGTCGAACTTGTACAAAGCTCATTGAGACACTTATAAGCACTCATGTTGCATGAAACTTGGTTTAGAGTCCTAGAAACCGCGTTGTAAGATGATTCATAAGTTCGTCAAACTAGTACAAAGCTCATTGAGACACTTATAAGCACTCATGTTGCATGACACTTCGTTTAGAGTTTTAGAAACCGCGTTGTTAGATATTCCATAAGTTCGTCAAACTTGTACAAAGCTCATTGAGACACTTATAAGCACTCATGTTGCATAAAACTTAGTTTAGAGTCCTAGAAACGCGTTGTTAGATGTTTCATAAGTTCGTCAAACTTTTACAAACCTCATTGAGACACTTATAAGCACTCATGTTCCATAAAACTTGGTATAGAGTCCTAGCAACCACATTGTTAGACGTTTCATAAATTCGTCAAACTTGTACAAAGCTGATTGAGAAACTTATAAGCACTCATGTTGCATGAAACTTGTTTTAGAGTCCTAAAAACGCGTTGTTAGATGTTTCATTAGTTCGTCAAACTTGTACAAAGCTCATTGAGACACTTATAAGAACTCATGTTGAAAGAAACTTGGGTTAGAGTCCTAGAAACCGCGTTGTTAGATGTTTCATAAGTTCGTCAAACAAGTACAAAGCTCATTGAGACACTTATAAGCACTCATGTTGCATGAAACTTAGTTTAGAGTCCTAGAAACCGCGTTGTTAGATGTTTCATAAGTTCGTCAAACTTGTAAAAAGCTCATTGCGACACTTATAAGCACTCATTATGCATAAAACTTGGTTTAGAGTCCTAGCAACCACATTGTTAGACGTTTCATAAGTTCGTCAAACTTGTACAAAGCTGATTGAGAAACTTATAAGCACTCATGTTGCATGAAACTTGGTTTAAAGTCCTAGAAACCGCGTTGTTAGATGTTTCATTAGTTCGTCAAACTTGAACAAAGCTCATTGAGACACTTATAAGAACTCATGTTGAAAGAAACTTAGTTTAGAGTCCTAGAAACCGCATTTTAGATGTTTCATAAGTTCGTCAAACTTGTACAAAGCTCACTGAGACACTTATAAGCACTCATGTTGCATGAAACTTGGTTTAGAGTCCTAGAAACCGCGTTGTTAGATGTTTCATAAGTTCGTAGAACTTGTACAAAGCTCATTGAGACACTTATAAGAACCCATGTCTCAGTGAGCTTTGTACAAGTTTGTCGAACTAGTAAAAAGCTCATTGAGACACTTATAAGCACTCATGTTGCATGAAACTTGGTTTAGAGTCCGAGAAACGAGTTGTTAGATGTTTCATAAGTTCTTCAAACTTGTACAAAGCTCATTGAGATACTTATAAGCACTCATGTTGCATGAAACTTTGTATAGAGTCCTAGAAACCGCGTTGTAAGATGATTCATAAGTTCGTCAAACTAGTACAAAGCTCATTGAGACACTTATAAGCACTCATGTTGCATGACACTTCGTTTAGAGTCTTAGAAAAAGCGTTTTAGATGTTTCATAAGTTCGTCAAACTTGTACAAAGCTCACTGAGACACTTATAAGCACTCATGTTGCATGAAACTTAGATAAGAGTCCTAGAAACCGCGTTGTTAGATGTTTCATAAGTTTGTCAAACTAGTATAAAGCTCATTGAGAAACTTATAAGCACTCATGTTGCATGAAACTTAGTTTAGAGTCCTAGAAACCGCGTTGTTAGATGTTTCATAAGTTCGTCGAACTTGTACAAAGCTCATTGAGACACTTATAAGCACTCATGTTGCATGAAACTTGGTTTAGAGTCCTAGAAACCGCGTTGTAAGATGATTCATAAGTTCGTCAAACTAGTACAAAGCTCATTGAGACACTTATAAGCACTTATGTTGCATGACACTTCGTTTAAAGTCTTAGAAACAACGTTTTAGATGTTTCATAAGTTCGTCAAACTTGTACAAAGCTCACTGAGACATTTATAAGCACTCATGTTGCATGAAACTTAGTTTAGAGTCCTAGAAACCGCGTTGTTAGATGTTTCATAAGTTCGTCAAACTAGTACAAAGCTCATTGAGAAACTTATAAGCTCTCATGTTGCATGAAACTTAGTTTAGAGTCCTAGAAACCGCGTTGTTAGATGTTTCATAAGTTCGTCGAACTTGTACAAAGCTCATTGAGACAGATATAAGCACTCATGTTGCATGAAACTTGGTTTAGAGTCCTAGAAACCGCGTTGTAACATGATTCATAAGTTCGTCAAACTAGTAAAAAGGTCATTGAGACACTTATAAGCACTCATGTTGCATGACACTTCGTTTAGAGTCTTAGAAACCGCGTTGTTAGATGTTTCAAAAGTTCGTCAAACTTGTACAAAGCTCATTGAGACACTTATAAGCACTCATGTTGCATAAAACTTGGTTTAGAGTCCTAGCAACCACATTGTTAGACGTTTCATAAATTCGTCAAACTTGTACAAAGCTGATTGAGAAACTTATAAGCACTCATGTTGCATGAAACTTGGTTTAGATCCTAAAAACGCGTTGTTAGATGTTTCATTAGTTCGTCAAACTTGTACAAAGCTCATTGAGACATTTATAAGAACTCATGTTGAAAGAAACTTGGTTTAGAGTCCTAGAAACCGCGTTGTTAGATGTTTCATAAGTTCTTCAAACAAGTACAAAGCTCATTGATGTAAACAAGACTAAGGCATTGCCCGGATGAGTCCCGTCCATCAAGGCAAAGTCGAAGTCAAAACTCAAGTTCGGCTAAGGCAAAACCGAAGCCGAGTTCGGCTAAGGCAAAATCAAAGCCACAAGATTGCCGAAGTCACAAGTGTAAAAGAGACCAAAGAATCGTCCGGACAAGTCTTGTCCATCAAGACGATGACCTAGCATGTGACGAAGGCCGAAGTCACAAGCTGCCGAAGTCACTAAGCTCTCTTAGTTACCGTTGCAAAGGGGAACAAGAGACGAAGGAGAAGAAGACCGTTGCCAAGAGAGCCATTGGGCAGAGTCACATGTGCACCTTAAGGGCGGGCGCGTGTATCCATCTCGTCCTGACTTGTCACGGGTCGCCTTAAGGATGGCACGGCTACACAAGGGATAGCGACGTGTGGCGCGGCTAACCGAGCAAGACTAGGACGTTTTTAGCATATTCCTTTATTTTATTTTGGGATCCTTTGTTGTTGTCTATTTATATCTTCCCCTTTGTAAACAAACAAGTTAACACTTTCTAATCTAATGAAACCGAATCTTGTTACTCTCTCTCTATTCTCTCTCTCTTGTTCTTGATGTTCTTGTTAAGAACTCAAGAACTTCATTCACTAATCTTCCCTAATCTCTCAAATTCTAACATGGTATCGAGCAACCTTTGCTCGGAACCTAAATCTCGCTTCCGCTACTACTCTCGTCGGCGCTCGGGCATCCTCGTTGCTCGGGCATCCTCGTTGCTCTGTGTTTCGTTTACCCGGTCATCCTCGTTGCTCGGTGTTTCGTTTACCGGGCATCCTCGTTGCTCGGTGTTTCCAGCATCCGGTAAACAATATTATCGGGCTTTTCGGCGCCCGATAACAAAACTCTCGGTGCTTGTTTACTCTCGGCTACTCTCGGTACCAACGCTTCACGGTGCTCGGCTAGCCTCGGTTTCCGTGCCACTCAACACATAATCTTTCCCGTGCTCGGCTAGACTTATCCGAGACATCCCCTTCAAACCAATCAAGTAAACCATGGAAGACAAAGAATCCAAGAAGACTCCTTGTCCGGTTACCTTGAAAAAGGTATCAACTACCTCCTATGGGCGAGAACCATGAAGATTGCTCTTTGTGGCCGCGGGCTATTGGAACCACATCCTCACTCGGCAAGATGCTCTTATTGAGTTTAACAATGAGCTCACAAATGACGATGAGAAATGGTTCCAACTAGACCAAAAGGTTCTTGGAATCATCCAAGGATCCCTTGAGCCGTCTATCTTGGAAGCCTATTCCTATTGTGAGAATGCCAAGGAGTTATGGGACACTCTCCAAACCGTCTACGGCAACACATCGAACCTAAGTCGGGTCTATGAAGTCAAGAAGGCTATCAATGATCTGAACCAAGAAGACACCGAGTTCACAAAGCACTTAGGAAAGTTTAGGTCCCTATGGGCCGAATCGGAAATGCTCCGTCCAAGCACTATCGACCCGAAGGTGCTAAATGAACGAAGAGAACAAGACAAGGTGTTCGGTTTGCTCTTAACACTCAACGGCAGCTATAAGGAGATTACCAAACATCTTCTCCGAGCCGATACCCTACCAAACCTTGAAGAAGTGTGTGCTCAACTTCAAAGGGAACAAGGCTCCAGTGAGCTCTTTGAAGGCAAGAGGGAACTTGTAACCGCAAACAAGGTGGCGTTTAAACCAACGTCCAAGACATACGAAGAGAGGAGGGCCTTAACGTGTGACCATTGCAAGAAGAAGGGCCACCTTAAAGAGAAGTGTTGGATTCTGTTAAGAACTCAAGAACTTCATTCACTAATCTTCCCTAATCTCTCAAATTCTAACAATTGAGACACTTATAAGCACTCATGTGGCATGAACTTAGTTTAGAGTCCTTGAAACCGCGTTGTTAGATGTTTCATAAGTTCGTCAAACTTGTAAAAAGCTCATTGCGACACTTATAAGCACTCAGGTTGCATAAAACTTGGTTTAGAGTCCTAGCAACCACATTGTTAGACGTTTCATAAGTTCGTCAAACTTGTACAAAGCTGATTGAGAAACTTATAAGCACTCATGTTGCATGAAACTTGGTTTAGAGTCCTAGAAACCGCGTTGTTAGATGTTTCATTAGTTCGTCAAACTTGTACAAAGCTCACTGAGACACTTATAAGCACTCATGTTGCATGAAACTTGGTTTAGAGTCCTAGAAACCGCGTTGTTAGATGTTTAATAAGTTCGTAGAACTTGTACAAAGATCATTGAGACACTTATAAGAACTCATGTCTCAGTGAGCTTTGTACACGTTTGTCGAACTAGTAAAAAGCTCATTGAGACACTTATAAGCACTCATGTTGCATGAAACTTGGTTTAGAGTCCGAGAAACGAGTTGTTAGATGTTTCATAAGTTCGTCAAACTTGTACAAAGCTCATTGAGACACTTATAAGAACTCATGTTGCATGAAACTTGGTTTAGAGTCCTAGAAACGCGTTGTTAGATGTTTCATTAGTTCGTCAAACTTGTACAAAGCTCATTGAGACACTTATAAGAACTCATGTTGAAAGAAACTTGGTTTCGAGTCCTAGAAACGCGTTGTTAGATGTTTCATTAGTTCGTCAAACTTGTAAAAAGCTCATTGAGACACTTATAAGAACTCATGTTGAAAGAAACTTGGTTTAGAGCCTTAGAAACCGCGTTGTTAGATGTTTCATAAGTTCGTCAAACTAGTACAAAGCTCATTGAGACACTTATAAGCACTCATGTTGCATGAAACTTAGTTTAGAGTCCTAGAAACCGCGTTGTTAGATGTTTCATAAGTTCGCCGAACTTGTACAAAGCTCATTGATACACTTATAAGCATTCATGTTGCATGAAACCTTGTTTAGAGTCCTAGAACCCGCGTTGTAAGATGTTTCATAAGTTCGTCAAACTAGCTCATTGAGACACTTATAAGCACTCATGGTGCATGACACTTCGTTTAGAGTCCTAGAAACGCGTTGTTAGATGTTTCATAAGTTCGTCAAACTAGTACAAAACTCATTGAGACACTTATAAGCACTCATGTTGCATAAAACTTGGTTTAAAGTCCTAGAAACGCATTGTTAGATGTTTCATAACTTCGTCAAACTTGTACAAAGTTCATTGAAACACTTATAAGCACTCATGTTGCATAAATATTGGTTTAGAGTCCTAGCAACCACATTGTTAGACGTTTCATAAGTTCGTCAAACTTGTACAAAGCTCATTGAGACACTGAGACACTATAAGCACTCATGTTGCATGAAATTTAGTTTAGAGTCCTAGAAACCGCGTTGTTAGATGTTTCAAAAGTTCGTAGAACTTGTACAAAGCTCATTGAGACACTTATAAGCACTCATGTTGCATGAAACTTGGTTTAGAGTACTAGAAACCGCATTGTTAGATGTTTCATAAGTTCGTCAACCTAGTACAAAGCTCATTGGGACACTTATTAGAACTCATGTTGCATGACACTTCGTTTAGAGTCTTAGAAACAGCGTTTTAGATGTTTCATAAGTTCGTCAAACTTGTACAAAGCTCACTGAGACACTTATAAGCAGTCATGTTGCATGAAACTTAGTTTAGAGTCCTAGAAACCGCGTTGATAGATGTTTCATAAGTTCGTCAATCTAGTACAAAGCTCATTGAGAAACTTATAAGCACTCATGTTGCGTGAAACTTAGTTTAGAGTCCTAGAAACCGCGTTGTTAGATGTTTCATAAGTTCGTCGAACTTGTATAATGCTCATTGAGAAACTTATAAGCACTCATGTTGCATGAAACTAGGTTTAGAGTCCTAGAAACCGCGTTGTAAGATGATTCATAAGTTCGTCAAACTAGTACAAAGCTCATTGAGACACTTATAAGCACTCATGTTGCATGACACTTCGTTTAGAGTCTTAGAAACCGCGTTGTTAGATGTTTCATAAGTTCGGCAAACTTGTACAAAGCTCAATGAGACACTTATAAGAACTCATGTTGCATGAAACTTGGTTTAGATTCCTAGAAACGCGTTGTTAGATGTTTCATTAGTTCGTCAAACTTGTACAAAGGTCATTGAGACACTTATAAGAACTCATGTTGAAAGAAACTTGGTTTCGAGTCCTAGAAACGCGTTGTTAGATGTTTCATTAGTTCGTCAAACTTGTAAAAAGCTCATTGAGACACTTATAAGAACTCATGTTGAAAGAAACTTGGTTTAGAGCCCTAGAAACCGCGTTGTTAGATGTTTCATAAGTTCGTCAAACTAGTACAAAGCTCTTTGAGACACTTATAAGCACTCATGTTGCATGAAACTTAGTTTAGAGTCCTAGAAACCGCGTTGTTAGATGTTTCATAAGTTCGTCGAACTTGTACAAAGCTCATTGATACACTTATAAGCACTCATGTTGCATGAAACTTGGTTTAGACTCCTAGAACCCGCGTTGTAACATGTTTCATAAGTTCGACAAACTAGCTCATTGAGACACTTATAAGCACTCATGGTGCATGACACTTCGTTTAGAGTCCTAGAAACGCGTTGTTAGATGTTTCATAAGTTTGTCAAACTAGTACAAAACTCATTAAGACACTTATAAGCACTCATGTTGCATAAAACTTGGTTTAGAGTCCTAGAAACGCGTTGTTAGATGTTTCATAAGTTCGTCAAACTTGTACAAAGTTCATTGAGACATTTATAAGCACTCATGTTGCATAAAACTTGGTTTAGAGTCCTAGCAACCACATTGTTAGACGTTTCATAAGTTCGTCAAACTTGTACAAAGCTCATTGAGACACTTATAAGCACTCATGTTGCATGAAATTTAGTTTAAAGTCCTAGAAACCGCGTTGTTAGATGTTTCATAAGTTCGTAGAACTTGTACAAAGCTCATTGAGACACTTATAAGCACTCATGTTGCATGAAACTTGGTTAAGAGTACTAGAAACCGCATTGTTAGATGTTTCATAAGTTCGTCAAACTAGTACAAAGCTCATTGAGAAACTTATAAGAACTCATGTTGCATGACACTTCGTTTAGAGTCTTAGAAACAGCGTTTTAGATGTTTCATAAGTTCGTCAAACTTGTACAAAGCTCACTGAGACACTTATAAGCACTCATGTTGCATGAAACTTAGTTTAGAGTCCTAGAAACCACGTTGTTAGATGTTTCATAAGTTCGTCAAACTAGTACAAAGCTCATTGAGAAACTTATAAGCACTCATGTTGCGTGAAACTTAGTTTAGAGTCCTAGAAACCGCGTTGTTAGATGTTTCATAAGTTCGTCGAACTTGTATAAAGCTCATTAAGAAACTTATAAGCACTCATGTTGCTTGAAACTTGGTTTAGAGTCCTAGAAACCGCGTTGTAAGATGATTCATAAGTTCGTCAAACTAGTACAAAGCTCATTGAGAAACTTATAAGCACTCATGTTGCATAAATCTTGGTTTAGAATCCTAGAAACGCGTTGTTAGATGTTTCATAAGTTCGTCAAACTAGTACAAAGCTCATTGAGACACTTATAAGAACTCATGTTGCATGACACTTCGTTTAGAGTCTTAGAAACAGCGTTTTAGATGTTTCATAAGGTCGTCAAACTTGTACAAAGCTCACTGAGACACTTATAAGCACTGATGTTGCATGAAACTTAGTTTAGAGTCCTAGAAACCGCGTTGTTAGATGTTTCATAAGTTCGTCAATCTAGTACAAAGCTCATTGAGAAACTTATAAGCACTCATGTTGCGTGAAACTTAGTTTAGAGTCCTAGAAACCGCGTTGTTAGATGTTTCATAAATTCGTCGAACTTGTATAATGCTCATTGAGAAACTTATAAGCACTCATGTTGCATGAAACTTGGTTTAGAGTCCTAGAAACCGCGTTGTAAGATGATTCATAAGTTCGTCAAACTAGTACAAAGCTCATTGAGACACTTATAAGCACTCATGTTGCATGACACTTCGTTTAGAGTCTTAGAAACCGCGTTGTTAGATGTTTCATAAGTTCGGCAAACTTGTACAAAGCTCAATGAGACACTTATAAGAACTCATGTTGCATGAAACTTGGTTTAGATTCCTAGAAACGCGTTGTTAGATGTTTCATTAGTTCGTCAAACTTGTACAAAGGTCATTGAGACACTTATAAGAACTCATGTTGAAAGAAACTTGGTTTCGAGTCCTAGAAACGCGTTGTTAGATGTTTCATTAGTTCGTCAAACTTGTAAAAAGCTCATTGAGACACTTATAAGAACTCATGTTGAAAGAAACTTGGTTTAGAGCCCTAGAAACCGCGTTGTTAGATGTTTCATAAGTTCGTCAAACTAGTACAAAGCTCTTTGAGACACTTATAAGCACTCATGTTGCATGAAACTTTAGTTTAGAGTCCTAGAAACCGCGTTGTTAGATGTTTCATAAGTTCGTCGAACTTGTACAAAGCTCATTGATACACTTATAAGCACTCATGTTGCATGAAACTTGGTTTAGACTCCTAGAACCCGCGTTGTAACATGTTTCATAAGTTCGTCAAACTAGCTCATTGAGACACTTATAAGCACTCATGGTGCATGACACTTCGTTTAGAGTCCTAGAAACGCGTTGTTAGATGTTTCATAAGTTTGTCAAACTAGTACAAAACTCATTGAGACACTTATAAACACTCATGTTGCATAAAACTTGGTTTAGAGTCCTAGAAACGCGTTGTTAGATGTTTCATAAGTTCGTCAAACTTGTACAAAGTTCATTGAGACATTTATAAGCACTCATGTTGCATAAAACTTGGTTTAGAGTCCTAGCAACCACATTGTTAGACGTTTCATAAGTTCGTCAAACTTGTACAAAGCTCATTGAGACACTTATAAGCACTCATGTTGCATGAAATTTAGTTTAAAGTCCTAGAAACCGCGTTGTTAGATGTTTCATAAGTTCGTAGAACTTGTACAAAGCTCATTGAGACACTTATAAGCACTCATGTTGCATGAAACTTGGTTAAGAGTACTAGAAACCGCATTGTTAGATGTTTCATAAGTTCGTCAAACTAGTACAAAGCTCATTGAGAAACTTATAAGAAATCATGTTGCATGACACTTCGTTTAGAGTCTTAGAAACAGCGTTTTAGATGTTTCATAAGTTCGTCAAACTTGTACAAAGCTCACTGAGACACTTATAAGCACTCATGTTGCATGAAACTTAGTTTAGAGTCCTAGAAACCGCGTTGTTAGATGTTTCATAAGTTCGTCAAACTAGTACAAAGCTCATTAAGAAACTTATAAGCACTCATGTTGCGTGAAACTTAGTTTAGAGTCCTAGAAACCGCGTTGTTAGATGTTTCATAAGTTCGTCGAACTTGTATAAAGCTCATTAAGAAACTTATAAGCACTCATGTTACTTGAAACTTGGTTTAGAGTCCTAGAAACCGCGTTGTAAGATGATTCATAAGTTCGTCAAACTAGTACAAAGCTCATTGAGAAACTTATAAGCACTCATGTTGCATAAAACTTGGTTTAGAATCCTAGAAACGCGTTGTTAGATGTTTCATAAGTTCGTCAAACTTTTACAAACCTCATTGAGACACTTATAAGCACTCATGTTGCATTAAACTTGGTTTAGAGTCCTAGCAGCCACATTGTTAGACGTTTCATAAATTCGTAAAACTTGTACAAAGCTGATTGAGACACTTATAAGCACTCATGTTGCATGAAACTTGGTTTAGAGTCCTAGAAACCGCGTTGTAAGATGATTCATAAGTTCGTCAAACTAGTACAAACCTCATTGAGACACTTATAAGCACTCATGTTGCATGACACTTCGTTTAGAGTCTTAGAAACAGCGTTTTAGATGTTTCATAAGTTCGTCAAACTTATACAAAGCTCACTGAGACACTTATAAGCACTCATGTTGCATGAAACTTAGTTTAGAGTCCTAGAAACCGCGTTGTTAGATGTTTCATAAGTTCGTCAAACTAGTACAAAGCTCATTGAGAAACTTATAAGCGGTCATGTTGCATGAAACTTAGTTTAGAGTCCTAGAAACCGCGTTGTTAAATGTTTCATAAGTTCGTCGAACTTGTACAAAGCTCATTGAGACATTTATAAGCAGTCATGTTGCATGAAACTGATGTGAGCACGGTACCGGATGCCCGAGCAAAAACCGGAGCCGAATGATCGAGCAAAATCGGAGCCCGATGTCCGAGCAAAACCGGAGCCCGATTTCCGAGCAAAACCGGAGCCGAAGGCGAAAGACGGAGTAATCACTCGGTCCAAGGCTAGGGAGTTAGCCAAAAACATTCAAACCATGATGATGGAGGATGATGAAGCAGCCAAGAGCTTCTTCAACGTTTTCAGCACGACAACCCGATCAAGACCAAGCTATGATAGCTAAGCGGACTAGGTGTCTCGCTTGGCACTCTTTTTCCCACTGGGTTTTAACGAGGCCAAGAAGAACACCACGTCATCCATTAGTGATCATAGTTTGAAGAGTGTATGAGATGAGGCGCTTTAACACTACTCGTCGTTTTATCCGTTTTTGCGATTTCCTTTTTCTTGCCGGATTTCCTTTTTGTCTTTGTACGCGGTTTCCATTTCGCGGATTTCCTTTTTTGCCGGTTTCCTTTTCTTCTTTTTGCGCAACCCTAAAAAGGAGAAGCGACTTGTGCTTTCCCTATAAAAGGGGTTGCGCCGCACATATTTTTTAGTTAGTCAAAACTTCTACCAAAAAAAACTTCTTTGTTGCGACTCCTCTTTGCTCGGCGAAACGAGCACGAATCTCTTACAAGCTTTACGCTTGCAAGAGCTTCTTCGATCCATCAAGCGAGACACCATTCCTTGCTTGAGTCGTTCATATTCCATCCTCACGTTTTTCCCCATCATCCGCCGCTTCATTCTTGACTTGTAATCCGCCTCCATATCCACCTACACCATTCATCCGCCATAGTTCTTTGCTTAGCCTTGTCCGGAGGAGAGTTCCGCCTAGTGGGATCATATCATCTGGTATCAGAGCCGCCTCTGTACCAAAAGGCTGAGTCGTTCTTTCCCTTTGTTGTTTTAAAATATCACAAGCTCGAATCTGTTGATAGGACTAGTCTTTGCTTGCATCCGATTGTTAGTAGTGTTGAGATTTGAGTTAGTTTTGTGTTCTTGATTGTTTGAAGTTGTGCGGCGGAAGTTAGGGTGTTAGATCCGTAGAAAACCTAATCGCGACTTAAAAATCTGTTTGTGAAAATTTCCTTTTCTTCCAAAACTCGCGTTTCACTTAAAATTGTCGGATTTCCTTTTTTTCATACCGCGTATTTGATTTCCTTTTCCTTGCTTGTTACGCGTTCGTCTTGAGTTGCTCCTTGTGTGTGACATATCCTGTCTATTCGTCCCCATATTGTGAACAACTTACTGCGAGTTGCTTGTCCGTGTAACAGGTACCATGGCTCTATCCCCCGAGGCGCTAGACGACTTGAAGAAGCTCATCGCCACGCAAGTAGCCGAAGCGATGTCTTCAATCCTGCCTCAGCAAATCTCTCAACAACTCACCTTGGAACGAGAGAAGCAAGCCAAGGAAGCCACAAAGGGAACCTCGGATTCTGAAGGTGGTTCCACGCCAACCCCGTCCGACGCCATGCGGATTTGCAAAGGCAAAGGCGTTGCCGGGACGGCTAGATTCCAGGCCATCCGCAATCTCCGTCCAACCAACGCATAGAAGGAGCAGAGGGTACCACGCCAACGGGTACATGCCGAGCTGAGTGATCCAGAGGAGAGAGCTCCCAGGCGTAGGCCACACGCTGCTCCACGACGGCCCACACAAACCATAGCCGGACAACGCGTATACATCGGCTCTAGCGACGAGTACTATGGCGTCAACGTCTCGGACCGTAGCCAGCGTAGCCAGAGACGTGAGAGGCGAGTCAGGAACGACCCAAGAGACCCGGAGAGCCAACAACTGAAGCATATCAAGGCCAAGTTCCCAGCCTTCCTCGGCAAGAATGACCCGGAGGCCTACCTTGACCGGGAACGGAAGATGGAGTCCAGCTTCTTCTTGTGCCACGATACCTACGCCTCCAACAAGGTAAAGATAGCGGTCTCCGAATTCAGTGAGTATGCACTCCTGTCGTGGGATCAGCTTTGCACTACCCGGAACAGCCATAATGAGCTATCCATCACCACATGGCACCAACTTACTACCCACTTGAGAAAAAGGTTTGTGTCGAGTCATTACCACAGGGAAGTGCTCAACATGCTGAGAAAGCTCACCCAAGGGTCCACCACAGTCCGAGACTACTTTCAAGAGATGGAGACTCTCCTTATCCGAGCCGGTCTAGAGGAAGATGAGGAAGTGACCATGGCACGGTTCATTGGTGGACTCAGCCGAGACATTCAGGACAAAGTGGAGCTCCAGACCTATGTTGACCGTGAGGAACTTGTGCACAAGGCCGAACTAGTGGAGACCCAGAACAAGAGAAGATACGCTAAACCTAGCTTCTCCTCCACGCCAAGCAAACCCAAGGATTTTACACCTTCTCGGCCACCTTTCTCCAAGGACACCAAGCCTACCTCCACGGTTAAGGAAGAGGTCAAGTATGATCCTAAGAGCAGAAGCAACGCCTCCTCCAAGCAACGTTAGGTGTTTTAGATGCCAAGGTATGGGCCACTACTCAAGGGATTGTCCCAATAAGAAGGTATTCATGATTCTGGACAATGGAGAAGTAGTGCCCCAAGAGTCCGATTCGACCCCGAAGAAGAGGAAGAGGAAGTAGCGCCATTGGGGAGATGCTGGTTGCACGGAGAACCTTGAGTGTACAGAACCAACCGGAGGAACTAGTACAAAGAGACCACCTCTTTCACACACGGTGCATTGTGAAGGGAAAGGTGTGTAGCCTCATCTTAGACGGTGGGAGTTGTACTAATGCAGCTAGCGAAACCATGGTTCAGAAATTGAGCCTAGAAACCTTGTCCCATCCGCGCCCATACAAGCTGCAATGGCTGAATGAAAGTGGTGCCTTAACGGTGAATCGCCAAATCCGATTATCTTTCTCTATTGGCAAGTATGATGATGAGGTTCTTTGCGACGTGATACCCATGTGCTCCAGCCACATCCTGTTAGGTAGACCGTGGCAATCCGACCGTAGAGTATTCCATGACGGCTACACCAACAAGCACTCCTTCGAGTTCAAAGGCCGGAAAATCATCCTTGCTCCCCTCACGCCAAGTGAAGTGTATCAAGATCAGCTCTATCTCAAACTCAAGGAGGAGAAAGAGCATGCACCCACACCATCCGCCAACCTCTACATAAACCAAAGAGAAGTTTCTCGGATCCTTACTTTAGATACTTCTATCTTGTTGTTTATATATAAGGAGAGTCTTGTTAGCACTAACCCTCCACAGGATCTTCCTAGTGATTTTGCCCAGCTTTTTTTGCAGGATTATAGTGACGTTTTTCCTCAGAGATACCACCTGGCTTGCCACCGATCTGGGGCATTGAGCTCCAAATTGACCTAGTCCCTGGTTCGGCGCTTCCAAACCGACCCGCCTATAGGACTAATCTGGTGGAGACCAAGGAACTACGAAACAAGTTGAGGAGCTAATGAGCAAAGGCCATATCCGAGAAAGCATGAGTCCGTGTGTTGTGTCTGTGCTGCTTGTGCCCAAGAAGGACGGATCATGGCGCATGTGTGTTGACTGCCGAGCCATCAACAACATCACGGTGAAGTATTGCCACCCTATTCCTAGATTAGATGATATGTTAGACGAATTGTATGGTTCTAACGTGTTCTCTAAGATTGATCTTAAGAGTGGTTACCATCAGATTAGGATGAAGGAGGGTGATGAATGGAAAACGGCATTCAAAACCAAACAAGGACTATATGAGTGGCTTGTTATGCCCTTCGGCCTTACTAATGCGCCTAGCAATTTTATGAGACTAAGGAACCATGTTTTGAGGTCTTTTATAGATGTCTTCGTGGTGGTGTACTTCGATGATATCTTAATCTTCAGTCGGAGCCTAGACGAGCACATTGACCATGTCCGAGTCGTACTTGACGTCCTAAGGAAGGAGAACCTTTTTGCTAACATAGATAAGTGTACTTTTTGCACTAAAGAAATTGTTTTCCTAGGTTTTGTTGTGAGTACAGAAGGAGTTAGGGTCGATGAAGAGAAGGTCAAGGCAATCAAAGAATGGCCCACACCTACCAGTGTGGGAGAAGTCCGGAGCTTCCATGGACTAGCCAGCTTCTATAGGCGCTTCGTCAAAGACTTTAGCACCATTGAGGCACCTTTAACCGAAGTCATCAAGAAGGACGTTGGCTTCTAGTGGGGAGAAGCACAAGACCAGGCCTTTCAGTGCCTCAAAGAGAAGCTTATCAACTCTCCCTTACTTATGCTTCCTAACTTTTTAAAAACTTTTGAGATTGAGTGCGACGCTTCGGTGTAGGCATCGGTGCGGTTCTTATGCGGGATAACAAGCCCATTGCTTACTTTAGCGAGAAGTTAGGAGGAGCCACATTGAACTACCCCACCTATGATAAAGACTTGTACGCGTTGGTGAGGGCTTTGCAGACGTGGCAACACTACCTATGGCCCAAGGAGTTCGTTATCCACACGGACCATGAGTCTCTCAAACACTTATAGGGACAACAAAAGTTGAACAAGAGGCATGGCCGCTGGATAGAATTCATCGAGACGTTTCCCTACGTCATCAAGTACAAGAAAGGTAAGGACAATGGCGTGGTCGACGCATTGTCCCGGAGGTATTCCATAATAGCTGAATTAAGATCCAAACTCATAGGTTTTGAATTGCTCAAAGATTTATATGATTCTGATGCTGATTTTGGAACGTATTACTTGAAATGTGCTAAATTTGCCTTTGAGAGTTATTATAGACAGGACGGCTACTTGTTTTTCCATCATCGGTTGTGCATACCTAGCGGATCAGTGAGAGAACTGCTTGTCCGAGAAGCTCACGGAGGAGGATTGGCCGGACACTTTGGCGTTATGAAGACACTTGCCAGCCTCCAAGCCTATTTCTATTGGCCGAACATGAAGAAAGATGTAGAGAAAGTATGCTCGAGATGTGCGACATGTAAACATGCCAAGAGTAAGGTGCAACCTCACGGTTTGTACACTCCCTTACCCATTCCCTCTCACCCTTGGACAAATATTTCGATGGATTTTGTTGTCGGTTTACCTCGAACCGGGAATGGTAGAGATTCTATTTTCGTAGTGGTTGACAGGTTTAGCAAGATGGCACACTTCATAGCTTGTCACAAGACCGATGATGCCGTCAAGGTAGCCAATCTATTTTTCAGAGAAGTGGTGAGACTACATGGGATGCCTAGCGTCATTGTTTCGGACCAGGACACTAAGTTTTTAAGCCATTTTTGGCGAACCTTGTGGGCAAAGCTAGGGACCAAGTTGTCATTCTCCACCACCTGCCACCCCCAAACCGATGGGCAAACCGAAGTGGTGAACCGTTCGTTATCAACGTTACTTAGAACCTTGGTGAAAAGCAACATCAAGTCTTGGGAGGAATGTTTACCCCACGTAGAGTTCGCTTATAACCACGCTAAGCATTCTACTACTTCCTTTTCTCCTTTTGAATTAGTTTACGGATTCAATCCGATGTCTCCTTTAGATTTAATTGCACTACCTTTGAGTGAAGTGTCCAGCCTAGATGGCAAGAGAAAAGCCGAGCAGGTTAAGAAGCTACACGACAAGGCTAGAGAGAACATCGAGAAGAAGACGAAGCAATACGTCGAGCAAGCCAACAAGGGCCGAAGAAAGGTGGTTTTTGAAGAAGGCGACCTCCTTTGGGTACACCTGAGGAAGGAGCGGTTCCCAGCCGAGAGGAAGTCTAAGCTCATGCCAAGGATAGACGGCCCATTCCAAGTCACTAAACGAATCAACGACAATGCCTATAAAATCGACCTCCGGGGTAAGTATTCCATTTCGGACTCGTTTAATGTTTCTGACTTGTCTCCGTATGTTGCAGATTTGGATTTGAGGACAAATCCCTTTCAAGAGGGAGGGGATGATGTGAGCACGGAACCGGATGCCCGAGCAAAACCGGAGCCCGATGCCCGAGCAAAACCGGAGCCGAATGATCGAGCAAAACCGGAACCCGATGTCCGAGCAAAACCGGAGCCTGATGTCCGAGCAAAACCGGAGCCGAAGGCGAAAGACGGAGTAATCACTCGGTCCAAGGCTAGGGAATTAGCCAAAAACATTCAAACCATGATGATGGAGGATGATGAAGCAGCCAAGAGCTTCTTCAACGTTTTCAGCACGACAACCTGATCAAGACCAAGCTATGATAGCTAAGCGGACTAGGTGTCTCGCTTGGCACTCTTTTTCCCACTGGGTTTTAACGAGGCCAAGAAGAACACCACGTCGTCCATTAGTGATCATAGTTTGAAGAGTGTATGAGACGAGGCGCTTTAACACTACTCGTCGTTTTTTCCGTTTTTGTGATTTCCTTTTTCTTGCCGGATTTCCTTTTTGTCTTTGTAGGCGGTTTCCATTTCGCGGATTTCCTTTTTGCCGGTTTCCTTTTCTTCTTTTGCGCAACCCTAAAAAGGAGAAGCGACTTGTGCTTTCCCTATAAAAGGGGTTGCGCCGCACATCTTTTTGAGTTAGTCAAAACTTCTACCAAAAAAACTTCTTTGTTGCGACTCCTCTTTGCTCGGCGAAACGAGCACGAATCTCTTACAAGCTTTACGCTTACAAGAGCTTCTTCGATCCATCAAGCGAGACACCATCCCTTGCTTGAGTCGTTCATATTCCATCCTCACGTTTTTCCCCATCATCCGCTGCTTCATTCTTGACTTGTAATCCGCCTCCATATCCACCTGCACCATTCATCCGCCATAGTTCTTTGCATAGCCTCATCCGGAGGAGAGTTCCGCCTAGTGGGATCCTATCAGAAACTTGCTTTAGAGTCTTAGAAACCGCGTTGGAAGGATGAGTTCATAAGTTCGTCAAACTAGTACAAAGCTCATTGAGACACTTATAAGCACTCATGTTGCATGAAACTTGGTTTAGAGTCCTAGAAACCGCGTTGTAGATGTTTCATAAGTTCGTCAACCTTGTACAAAGCTCATTGAGACACTTATAAGCACTCATGTTGCATGAAACTTAGTTTAGAGTCCTAGAAACCGCGTTGTGAGATGTTTCATAAGTTTGTCAAACTTGTAAAAAGCTCATTGCGACACTTATAAGCACTAATGTTGCATAAAACTTGTTTTAGAGTCCTAGCAACCACATTGTTAGACGTTTCATAAGTTCGTCAAACTTGTACAAAGCTGATTGAGAAACTTATAAGCACTCATGTTGCATGAAACTTGGTTTAGAGTCCTAGAAACCGCGTTGCTAGATGTTTCATTAGTTCGTAAAACTTGAACAAAGCTCATTGAGACACTTATAAGAACTCATGTTTAAAGAAACTTAGTTTAGAGTCCTAGAAACCGCGTTTTAGATGTTTCATAAGTTCGTCAAACTTGTACAAAGCTCACTGAGACACTTATAAGCACTCATGTTGCATGAAACTTGGTTTAGAGTCCTAGAAACCGCGTTGTTAGATGTTTCATATGTTCGTAGAACTTGTACAAAGCTCATTGAGACACTTATAAGAACCCATGTCTCAGTGAGCTTTGTACAAGTTTGCCGAACTAGTAAAAAGCTCATTGAGACACTTATAAACACTCATGTTGCATGAAACTTGGTTTAGAGTCCGAGAAACGAGTTGTTAGATGTTTCATAAGTTCGTCAAACTTTTACAAAGCTCATTGAGACACTTATAAGCACTCATGTTGCATGAAACTTGGTATAGAGTCCTAGAAACCGCGTTGTAAGATGATTCATAAGTTCGTCAAACTAGTACAAAGTTCATTGAGACACTTATAAGCACTCATGTTGCATGACACTTCGTTTAGAGTCTTAGTAACCTCGTTGTTAGATTTTTCATAAGTTCGTCAAACTTGTACAAAGCTCATTGAGACACTTATAAGCACTCATGTTACATAAAACTTGGTTTAGAGTCCTAGAAACGCGTTGTTAGATGTTTCATAAGTTCGTCAAACTTTTACAAACCTCATTGAGACAATAATAATCACTCATGTTTCTTAAAACTTGGTATAGAGTCCTAGCAACCATATTGTTAGACGTTTGATAAATTCGTTAAACTTGGACAAAGTTGATTGAGAAACTTATAAGCACTCATGTTGCATGAAACTTGGTTTAGAGTCCTAAAAACGCGTTGTTAGATGTTTCATTAGTTCGTCAAACTTGTACAAAGCTCATTGAGACACTTATAAGAACTCATGTTGAAAGAAACTTGGTTTAGAGTCCTAGAAACCGCGTTGTTAGATGTTTCATAAGTTCGTCAAACAAGTACAAAGCTCATTGAGACACTTATAAGCACTCATGTTGCATGAAACTTGGTTTAGAGTCCTAGAAACCGCGTTATAAGATGATTCATAAGTTCGTCAAACTAGTACAAAGCTCATTGAGACACTTATAAGCACTCATGTTGCATGACACTTCGTTTAGAGTCTTAGAAACCGCGTTGTTAGATGTTTCATAAGTTCGTCAAACTCTTACAAACCTCATTGAGACACTTATAAGCACTCATGTTCCATAAAACTTGGTATAGAGTCCTAGCAACCACATTGTTAGACGTTTCATAAATTCGTCAAACTTGTACAAAGCTGATTGAGAAACTTATAAGCACTCATGTTGCATGAAACTTGGTTTAGAGTCCTAAAAACGCGTTGTTAGGTGTTTCATTAGTTCGTCAAACTTGTACAAATCTCATTGAGACACTTATAAGAACTCATGTTGAAACAAACTTGGTTTAGAGTCATAGAAACCGCGTTGTTAGATGTTTCATAAGTTAGTCAAACAAGTACAAAGCTCATTGAGACACTAATAAGCACTCTTGTTGCATGAAACTTAGTTTAGAGTCCTAGAAACCGCGTTGTTAGATGTTTCATAAGTTCCTAAAACTTGTAAAAAGCTCATTGCGACACTTATAAGCACTCATGTTGCATAAAACTTGGTTTAGATTCCTAGCAACCACATTGTTAGACGTTTCATAAGTTCGTCAAACTTGTACAAAACTGATTGAGAAACTTATAAGCACTCATGTTGCATGAAACTTGGTTTATAGTCCTAGAAACCGAGTTGTTAGATGTTTCATTAGTTCGTCAAACTTGAACAAAGCTCATTGAGACACTTATAAGAACTCATGTTGAAAGAATCTTAGTTTAGAGTCCTAGAAACCGCGTTTTAGATGTTTCATAAGTTCGTCAAACTTGTACAAAGCTCACTGAGACACTTATAAGCACTCATGTTTCATGAAACTTGGTTTAGAGTCCTAGAAACCGCGTTGTTAGATGTTTCATAAGTTCGTAGAACTTGTACAAAGCTCATTGAGACACTTATAAGAAACCATGTCTCGGTGAGCTTTGTACAAGTTTGTCGAACTAGTAAAAAGCTCATTGAGACACTTATAAGCACTCATGTTGCATGAAACTTGGTTTAGAGTCCGAGAAACGAGTTGTTAGATGTTTCATAAGTTCGTCAAACTTGTACAAAGCTCATTGAGACACTTATAAGCACTCATGTTGCATGAAACTTTGTATAGAGTCCTAGAAACCGCGTTGTAAGATGATTCATAAGTTCGTCAAACTAGTACAAAGCTCATTGAGACACTTATAAGCACTCATGTTGCATGACACTTCGTTTAGAGTCTTAGAAACAGTGTTTTAGATGTTTCATAAGTTCGTCAAACTTGTACAAAGCTCACTGAGACACTTATAATCACTCATGTTGCATGAAACTTAGATGTGAGTCCTAGAAACCGCGTTGTTAGATGTTTCATAAGTTTGTCAAACTAGTATAAAGCTCATTGAGAAACTTATAAGCACTCATGTTGCATGAAACTTAGTTTAGAGTCCTAGAAACCGCGTTGTTAGATGTTAAATAAGTTCGTCGAACTTGTACAAAGCTCATTGAGACACTTATAAGCACTCATGTTGCATGACACTTGGTTTAGAGTCCTGGAAACCGCGTTGTAAGATGATTCATAAGTTCGTCAAACTAGTACAAAGCTCATTGAGACACTTATAAGCACTCATGTTGCATGACACTTCATTTAGAGTCTTAGAAACAACGTTTTAGATGTTTCATAAGTTCGTCAAACTTGTACAAATCTCACTGAGACACTTATAAGAACTCATGTTGCATGAAACTTAGTTTAGAGTCCTAGAAACCGCGTTGTTAGATGTTTCATAAGTTCGTCAAACTAGTACAAAGCTCATTGAGAAACTTATAAGTACTCATGTTGCATGAAACTTAGTTTAGAGTCCTAGAAACCGCGTTGTTATATTTTTCATAAGTTCGTCGAACTTGTACAAAGCTCATTGAGACACTTATAAGCACTCATGTTGCATGAAACTTGGTTTAGAGTCCTAGAAACGCGTTGTTAGATGTTTCATAAGTTCGTCAAACTTTTACAAACCTCATTGAGACACTAATAAGCACTCATGTTGCATAAAACTTGGTATAGAGTCCTAGCAACCATATTGTTAGACATTTCATAAATTCGTTAAACTTGTACAAAGCTGATTGAGAAACTTATAAGCACTCATGTTGCATGAAACTTGGTTTAGAGTCCTAAAAACGCGTTGTTAGATGTTTCATTAGTTCGTCAAACTTGTACAAAGCTCATTGAGACACTTATAAGAACTCATGTTGAAAGAAACTTGGTTTAGAGTCCTAGAAACCGCGTTGTTAGATGTTTCGAAGGGCCGAAGAAAGGTGGTTTTTGAAGAAGGTGACCTCGTTTGGGTACACCTGAGGAAGGAGCGGTTCCCAGCCGAGGGGAAGTCTAAGCTCATGCCAAGGATAGACGGCCCATTCCAAGTCACTAAACGAATCAACGACAATGCCTATAAAATCGACCTCCGGGTAAGTATTCCATTTCGGACTCGTTTAATGTTTCGACTTGTCTCCGTATGTTGCAGATTTGGATTTGAGGACAAATCCCTTTCAAGAGGGAGGGGATGATGTGAGCACAGAACCGGATGCCCGAGCAAAACCGGAGCCCGATGCCCGAGCAAAACCGGAGCAGAATGATCGAGCAAAACTAGAGCCCGATGTCCGAGCAAAACCGGAGCCTGATGTCCGAGCAAAACCGGAGCCGAAGGCGAAAGACGGAGTAATCACTCGGTCCAAGGCTAGGGAGTTAGCCAAAAACATTCTAACCATGATGATGGAGGATGATGAAGCGCCAAGAGCTTCTTCAACGTTTTCAAAGACGACAACACGATCAAGACCAAGCTATGATAACTAAGCGGACTAGGTGTCTCGCTTGGCACTCTTTTTCCCACTGGGTTTTAACGAGGCCAAGAAGAACACCACGTCGTCCAATAGTGATCATAGTTTGAAGAGTGTATGAGACGAGGCGCTTTAACACTACTCGTCGTTTTTTCCATTTTTGCGATTTCCTTTTTCTTTCCAGATTTCCTTTTTGTCTTTGTACGCGGTTTCCATTTCGCGGATTTTCTTTTTGCCGGTTTCCTTTTCTTCTTTTGCGCAACCCTAAAAAGGAGAAGCGACTTGTGCTTTCCCTATAAAAGGGGTTGCGCCGCACATCTTTTTGAGTTAGTCAAAACTTCTACCAAAAAAAACTTCTTTGTTGTGAATCCTCTTTGCTCGGCGAAACGAGCACGAATCTCTTACAAGCTTTACGCTTACAAGAGCTTCTTCGATCCATCAAGCGAGACACCATCCCTTGCTTGAGTCGTTCATATTCCATCCTCACGTTTTTCCCCATCATCCGCTGCTTCATTCTTGACTTGTAATCCGCCTCCATATCCACTTGCACCATTCATCCGCCATAGTTCTTTGCTTAGCCTTGTCCGGAGGAGAGTTCCGCCTAGTGGGATCCTATCAGAAACTTGGTTTAGAGTCCTAGAAACCGCGTTGTAAGATGATTCATAAGTTCGTCAAACTAGTACAAAGCTCATAGAGACACTTATAAGCACTCATGTTGCATGACACTTCGTTTAGAGTCTTAGAAACCGCGTTGTTAGATGTTTCATAAGTTCGTCAACCTTGTACAAAGATCATTGAGACACTTATAAGCACTCATGTTGCATAAAACTTGGTTTAGAGTCCTAGAAACGCGTTGTTAGATTTTTCATAAGTTCGTCAAACTTTTACAAACCTCATTGAGACACTTATAAGCACTCATGTTCCATAAAACTTGGTATAGAGTCCTAGCAACCACATTGTTAGACGTTTCATAAAATTCGTCAAACTTGTACAAACCTGATTGAAAAACTTATAAGCACTCATGTTGCATGAAACTTGGTTTAGAGTCCTAAAAACGCGTTGTTAGATGTTTCATTAGTTCGTCAAACTTGTACAAAGCTCATTTAGACACTTATAAGAACTCATGTTGAAAGAAACTTGGTTTAGAGTCCTAGAAACCGTGTTGTTAGATGTTTCATAAGTTCGTCAAACAAGTACAAAGCTCATTGAGACACTTATAAGCACTCATGTTGCATGAAACTTAGTTTAGAGTCCTAGAAACCGTGTTGTTAGATGTTTCATAAGTTCGTCAAACTTGTAAAAAGCTCATTGCGACACTTATAAGCACTCATGTTGCATAAAACTTGGTTTAGAGTCCTAGCAACCACATTGTTAGACGTTTCATAAGTTCGTCAAACTTGTACAAAGCTGATTGAGAAACTTATAAGCACTCATGTTGCATGAAACTTGGTTTAGAGTCCTAGGAACTGCGTTGCTAGATGTTTCATTAGTTCGTCAAACTTGAACAAAGCTCATTGAGACACTTATAAGAACTCATGTTTAAAGAAACTTAGTTTAGAGTAATAGAAACCGCGTTTTAGATGTTTCATAAGTTCGTCAAACTTGTACAAAGCTCACTGAGACACTTATAAGCACTCATGTTGCATGAAACTTGGTTTAGAGTCCTAGAAACCGCGTTGTTAGATGTTTCATAAGTTCGTAGAACTTGTACAAAGCTCATTGAGACACTTATAAGAACCCATGTCTCGTGAGCTTTGTACAAGTTTGTCGAACTAGTAAAAAGCTCATTGAGACACTTATAAACACTCATGTTGCATGAAACTTGGTTTAGAGTCCGAGAAACGAGTTGTTAGATGTTTCATAAGTTCGTCAAACTTTTACAAAGCTCATTGAGACACTTATAAGCACTCATGTTGCATGAAACTTGGTATAGAGTCCTAGAAACCGCGTTGTAAGATGATTCATAAGTTCGTCAAACTAGTACAAAGTTCATTGAGACACTTATAAGCACTCATGTTGCATGACACTTTGTTTAGAGTCTTAGAAACCTCGTTGTTAGATGTTTCATAAGTTCGTCAAACTTGTACAAAGCTCATTGAGACAGTTATAAGCACTCATGTTGCATAAAACTTGGTTTAGAGTCCTAGAAACGCGTTGTTAGATGTTTCATATGTTCGTCAAACTTTTACAAACCTCATTGAGACAATAATAATCACTCATGTTTCTTAAAACTTGGTATAGAGTCCTAGCAACCATATTGTTAGACGTTTCATAAATTCGTTAAACTTGTACAAAGTTGATTGAGAAACTTATAAGCACTCATGTTGCATGAAACTTGGTTTAGAGTCCTAAAAACGCGTTGTTAGATGTTTCATTAGTTCGTCAAACTTGTACAAAGCTCATTGAGACACTTATAAGAACTCATGTTGAAAGAAACATGGTTTAGAGTCCTAGAAACCGCGTTGTTAGATGTTTCATAAGTTCGTCAAACAAGTACAAATCTCATTGAGACACTTATAAGCACTCATGTTGCATGAAACTTAGTTTAGAGTCCTAGAAACCGCGTTGTTAGATGTTTCATAAGTTCGTCGAACTTGTACAAAGCTCATTGATACACTTATAAGCACTCATGTTGCATGAAACTTGGTTTAGAGTCCTAGAAACCGCGTTGTAAGATGTTTCATAAGTTCGTCAAACTAGTACAAAGCTCATTGAGACACTTATAAGCACTCATGGTGCATGACACTTCGTTTAGAGTCTTAGAAACAGCGTTTTAGATGTTTCATAAGTTCGTCAAATTTGTACAAAGCTCACTGAGACACTTATAAGCACTCATGTTGCATGAAACTTAGTTTAGAGTCCTAGAAACCGCGTTGTTAGATGTTTCATAAGTTCGTCAAACTAGTACAAAGCTCATTGAGAAACATATAAGCACTCGTGTTGCATGAACCTTAGTTTAGAGTCCTAGAAACCGCGTTGTTAAATGTTTCATAAGTTCGTCGAACTTGTACAAAGCTCATTGAGACACTTATAAGCACTCATGTTGCATGAAACTTGGTTTAGAGTCCTAGAAACCGCGTTATAAGATGATTCATAAGTTCGTCAAACTAGTACAAAGCTCATTGAGACACTTATAAGCACTCATGTTGCATGACACTTCGTTTAGAGTCTTAGAAACCGCGTTGTTAGATGTTTCATAAGTTCGTCAAACTTGTACAAAGTTCATTGAGACACTTATAAGCACTCATGTTGCATAAAACTTGGTTTAGAGTCCTAGAAACGCGGTGTTAGATGTTTCATAAGTTCGTCAAACTTTTACAAACCTCATTGAGACACTTATAAGCACTCATGTTCCATAAAACTTGGTATAGAGTCCTAGCAACCACATTGTTAGACGTTTCATAAATTCGTCAAATTTGTACAAAGCTGATTGAGAAACTTATAAGCACTCATGTTGCATGAAACTTGGTTTAGAGTCCTAAAAACGCGTTGTTAGGTGTTTCATTAGTTCGTCAAACTTGTACAAAGCTCATTGAGACACTTATAAGAACTCATGTTGAAACAAACTTGGTTTAGAGTCCTAGAAACCGCGTTGTTAGATGTTTCATAAGTTAGTCAAACAAGTACAAAGCTCATTGAGACACTAATAAGCACTCTTGTTGCATGAAACTTAGTTTAGAGTCCTAGAAACCGCGTTGTTAGATGTTTCATAAGTTCGTCAAACTTGTAAAAAGCTCATTGCGACACTTATAAGCACTCATGTTGCATAAAACTTGATTTAGAGTCCTAGCAACCACATTGTTAGACGTTTCATAAGTTCGTCAAACTTGTACAAAACTGATTGAAAACTTATAAGCACTCATGTTGCATGAAACTTGGTTTAGAGTCCTAGAAACCGCGTTGTTAGATGTTTCATTAGTTCGTCAAACTTGAACAAAGCTCATTGAGACACTTATAAGAACTCATGTTGAAAGAATCTTAGTTTAGAGTCCTAGAAACCACGTTTTAGATGTTTCATAAGTTCGTCAAACTTGTACAAAGCTCACTGAGACACTTATAAGCACTCATGTTTCATGAAACTTGGTTTAGAGTCCTAGAAACCGCGTTGTTAGATGTTTCATAAGTTCGTAGAACTTGTACAAAGCTCATTGAGACACTTATAAGAAACCATGTCTCAGTGAGCTTTGTACAAGTTCGTCGAACTAGTAAAAAGCTCATTGAGACACTTATAAGCACTCATGTTGCATGAAACTTGGTTTAGAGTCCGAGAAACGAGTTGTTAGATGTTTCATAAGTTCGTCAAACTTGTACAAAGCTCATTAAGACACTTATAAGCACTCATGTTGCATGAAACTTTGTATAGAGTCCTAGAAACCGCGTTGTAAGATGATTCATAAGTTCGTCAAACTAGTACAAAGCTCATTGAGACACTTATAAGCACTCATGTTGCATGACACTTCGTTTAGAGTCTTAGAAACAGGGTTTTAGATGTTTCATAAGTTCGTCAAACTTGTACAAATCTCACTGAGACACTTATAATCACTCATGTTGCATGAAACTTAGATGAGAGTCCTAGAAACCGCATTGTTAGATGTTTCATAAGTTTGTCAAACTAGTATAAAGCTCATTGAGAAACTTATAAGCACTCATGTTGCATGAAACTTAGTTTAGAGTCCTAGAAACCGCGTTGTTAGATGTTTAATAAGTTCGTCGAACTTGTACAAAGCTCATTGAGAAACTTATAAGCACTCATGTTGCATGAAACTTAGTTTAGAGTCCTAGAAACGCGTTGTTAGATGTTTCATAAGTTCGTCAAACTTTTACAAATCTCACTGAGACACTTATAAGAACTCATGTTGCATGAAACTTAGTTTAGAGTCCTAGAAACCGCGTTGTTAGATGTTTCATAAGTTCGTCAAACTAGTACAAAGCTCATTGAGAAACTTATAAGTACTCATGTTGCATGAAACTTAGTTTAGAGTCCTAGAAACGCGTTGTTAGATGTTTCATAAGTTCGTCAAACTTTTACAAACCTCATTGAGACACTAATAAGCACTCATGTTGCATAAAACTTGGTATAGAGTCCTAGCAACCATATTGTTAGACGTTTCATAAATTCGTTAAACTTGTACAAAGCTGATTGAGAAACTTATAAGCACTCATGTTGCATGAAACTTGGTTTAGAGTCCTAAAAACGCGTTGTTAGATGTTTCATTAGTTCGTCAAACTTGTACAAAGCTCATTGAGACACTTATAAGAACTCATGTTGAAAGAAACTTGGTTTAGAGTCCTAGAAACCGCGTTGTTAGATGTTTCATAAGTTCGTCAAACAAGTACAAAGCTCATTGAGACACTTATAAGCACTCATGTTGCATGAAACTTAGTTTAGAGTCCTAGAAACCGCGTTGTTAGATGTTTCATAAGTTCGTCGAACTTGTACAAAGCTCATTGATACACTTATAAGCACTCATGTTGCATGAAACTTGGTTTAGAGTCCTAGAAACCGCGTTGTAAGATGTTTCATAAGTTCGTCAAACTAGTACAAAGCTCATTGAGACACTTATAAGCACTCATGGTGCATGACACTTCGTTTAGAGTCCTAGAAACGCGTTGTTAGATGTTTCATAAGTTCGTCAAACTAGTATAAAACTCATTGAGACACTTATAAGCACTCATGTTGCATAAAACTTGGTTTAGAGTCCTAGAAACGCGTTATTAGATGTTTTGTACAAGTTCTACGAACTTATGAAACATCTAACAACGCGGTTTCTAGGACTCTAAACTAAATTTCATGCAACATGAGTGCTTATAAGTGTCTCAATAAACTTTGTACAAGTTTGACGAACTTATAAGCACTCATGTTGCATAAAACTTGGTTTAGAGTCCTAGCAACCACATTGTTAGACGTTTCATAAATTCGTCAAACTTTTACAAAGCTCATTGAGACACTTATAAGCACTCATGTTGCATGAAATTTAGTTTAGAGTCCTAGAAACCGCGTTGTTAGATGTTTCATAAGTTCGTAGAACTTGTACAAAGCTCATTGAGACACTTATAAGAAACCATGTCTCAGTGAGCTTTGTACAAGTTTGTCGAACTAGTAAAAAGCTCATTGAGACACTTATAAGCACTCATGTTGCATGAAACTTAGTTTAGAGTCCTAGAAACCGCGTTGTTAGATGTTTCATAAGTTCGTCAAACTTGTAAAAGCTCATTGAGACACTTATAAGCACTCATGTTTCATAAAACTTGGTTTAGAGTCCTAGCAACCACATTGTTAGACGTTTCATAAGATCGTCAAACTTGTACAAAGCTGATTGAGACACTTATAAGCACTCATGTTGCATGACACTTCGTTTAGAGTCTTAGAAACAGCGTTTTAGATGTTTCATAAGTTCGTCAAACTTGTTCAAATCGCACTGAGACACTTATAAGAACTCATGTTGCATGAAACTTAGTTTAGAGTCCTAGAAGCCGCGTTGTTAGATGTTTCATAAGTTCGTCAAACTAGTACAAAGCTCATTGAGAAACTTATAAGTACTCATGTTGCATGAAACTTAGTTTAGAGTCCTAGAAACCGCGTTGTTATATGTTTCATAAGTTCGTCGAACTTGTACAAAGCTCATTGAGACACTTATAAGCACTCATGTTTCATGAAACTTGGTTTAGAGTCCTAGAAACCGCGTTGTAAGATAATTCATAAGTTCGTCAAACTAGTACAAAGCTCATTGAGACACTTATAAGCACTCATGTTGCATGACACTTCGTTTAGAGTCTTTGAAACCGCGTTCTTAGATGTTTCATAAGTTCTTCAAACTTGTACAAAGCTCATTGAGACAATTATAAGCACTCATGTTGCATAAAACTTGGTTTAGAGTCCTAGAAACGCGTTGTTAGATGTTTCATAAGTTCATCAAACTTTTACAAACCTCATTGAGACACATATAAGCACTCATGTTGCATAAAACTTGGTATAGAGTCCTAGCAACCACATTGTTAGACGTTTCATAAAGTCGTTAAACTTTTACAAAGCTGATTGAGAAACTTATAAGCACTCAAGTTGCATGAAACTTGGTTTAGAGTCCTAAAAACGCGTTGTTAGATGTTTCATTAGTTCGTAAAACTTGTACAAAGATCATTGAGACACTTATAAGAACTCATGTTGAAAGAAACTTGGTTTAGATTCCTAGAAACCGCGTTGTTAGATGTTTCATAAGTTCGTCAAACAAGTACAAAGCTCATTGAGACACTTATAAGCACTCAAGTTGCATGAAACTTAGTTTAGAGTCCTAGAAACCGCGTTGTTAGATGTTTCATAAGTTCGTCAAACTTGTAAAAAGCTCATTGCGACACTTATAAGCACTCATGTTGCATAAAACTTGGTTTAGAGTCCTAGCAACCACATTGTTAGACGTTTCATAAGTTCGTCAAACTTGTACAAAGCTGATTGAGAAACTTATAAGCACTCATGTTGCATGAAACATGGTTTAGAGTCCTAGAAACCGCGTTGTTAAATGTTTCATTAGTTCGTCAAACTTGAACAAAGCTCATTGAGACACTTATAAGAACTCATCTTGAAAGAAACTTAGTTTAGAGTCCTAGAAACCGCGTTTTAGATGTTTCATAAGTTCGTCAAACTTGTACAAAGCTCACTGAGAAACTTATAAGCACTCATGTTGCATGAAACTTGGTTTAGAGTCCTAGAAACCGCGTTCTTAGATGTTTCATAAGTTCGTAGAACTTGTACAAAGCTCATTGAGACACTTATAAGAATTCATGTCTCAGTGAGCTTTGTACAAGTTTGTTGAACTAGTAAAAAGCTCATTGAGACACTTATAAGCACTCATGGTGCATGACACTTCGTGTATAGTCCTAGAAACGCGTTGTTAGATGTTTCATAAGTTCGTCAAACTAGTACAAAACTCATTGAGACACTTATAAGCACTCATGTTGCATAAAACTTGGTTTAGAGTCCTAGCAACCACATTGTTAGATGTTTCATAAGTTCGTCAAACTAGTACAAAGCTCATTGAGACACTTATAAGCACTCATGTTGCATGAAATTTAGTTTAGAGTCCTAGAAACCGCGTTGTTAGATGTTTCATAAGTTCGTAGAACTTGTACAAAGCTCATTGAGACACTTATAAGCACTCATGTTGCATGAAACTTGGTTTAGAGTACTAGAAACCGCGTTGTTAGATGTTTCATAAGTTCGTCAAACTAGTACAAAGCTCATTGAGACACTTATAAGAACTCATGTTGCATGACACTTCGTTTAGAGTCTTAGAAACCGCGTTGTTAGATGTTTCATAAGTTCGTCAAACTAGTACAAAGCTCATTGCAAAACTTATTAGCACTCATGTTGCATGAAACTTGGTTTAGAGTCCTAGAAACCGCGTTGTAAGATGATTCATAAGTTCGTCAAACTAGTACAAAGCTCATTGAGACACTTATAAGCACTCATGTTGCATAAAAATTGGTTTAGAATCCTAGAAACGCGTTGTTAGATGTTTCATAAGTTCGTCAAACTTTTACAAACCTCATTGAGACACTTATAAGCACTCATGTTGCATTAAACTTGGTTTAGAGTCCTAGCAACCACATTGTTAGACGTTTCATAAATTCGTCAAACTTGAACAAAGCTGATTGAGAAACTTATAAGCACTCATGTTGTATGAAACTTGGTTTAGAGTCCTAAAAACGCGTTGTTAGATGTTTCATTAGTTCGTCAAAATTGTACAAAGCTCATTGAGACACTTATAAGAACTCATGTTGAAAGAAACTTGGTTTAGAGTCCTAGAAACCGCGTTGTTAGATGTTTCATAATTTTGTCAAACAAGTACAAAGCTCATTGAGACACTTATAAGCACTCATGTTGCATGAAACTTAGTTTAGAGTCCTAGCAACCACATTGTTAGACGTTTCATAAGTTCATCAAACTTGTATAAAGCTGATTGAGAAACTTATAAGCACTCATGTTGGATGAAACTTGGTTTAGAGTCCTAGAAACCACGTTGTTAGATGTTTCATTAGTTCGTCAAACTTGAACAAAGCTCATTGAGACACTTATAAGAACTCATGTTGAAAGAAACTTAGTTTAGAATCCTAGAAACCGCGTTTTAGATGTTTCATAAGTTCGTCAAACTTGTACAAAGCTCACTGAGACACTTATAAGCACTCATGTTGCATGAAACTTGGTTTAGAGTCCTAGAAACCGCGTTGTTAGAACTTTCATAAGTTCGTAGAACTTGTACAAAGCTCATTGAGACACTTATAAGAACTCATGTTGCATGACACTTCGTTTAGAGTCTTAGAAACCGCGTTTTAGATGTTTCATAAGTTCGTCAAACATGTACAAAGCTCACTGAGACACTTATAAGCAATCATGTTGCATGAAACTTGGTTTAGAGTCCTAGAAACCGCCTTGTTAGATGTTTCATAAGTTCGTCGAACTAGTAAAAAGCTCATTGAGACACTTATAAGCACTCATGTTGCATGAAACTTGGTTTAGAGTCCGAGAAACGAGTTGTTAGATGTTTCATAAGTTCGTCAAATTTGTACAAAGCTCATTGAGACACTTATAAGAACTCATGTTGCATGAAACTTGGTTTAGAGTCCTAGAAACGCGTTGTTAGATGTTTCATTAGTTCGTCAAAATTGTACAAAGCTCATTGAGACACTTATAAGAACTCATGTTGAAAGAAACTTGGTTTAGAGTCCTAGAAACCGCGTTGTTAGATGTTTCATAATTTTGTCAAACAAGTACAAAGCTCATTGAGACACTTATAAGCACTCATGTTGCATGAAACTTAGTTTAGAGTCCTAGCAACCACATTGTTAGACGTTTCATAAGTTCATCAAACTTGTATAAAGCTGATTGAGAAACTTATAAGCACTCATGTTGCATGAAACTTGGTTTAGAGTCCTAGAAACCACGTTGTTAGATGTTTCATTAGTTCGTCAAACTTTTACAAAGCTCATTGAGACACTTATAAGAACTCATGTTGAAAGAAACTTGGTTTAGAGTCCTAGAAACCGCGTTGTTAGATGTTTTATAATTTCGTCAAACTAGTACAAAGCTCATTGAGACACTTATAAGCACTCATGTTGCATGAAACTTAGTTTAGAGTCCTAGAAACCGCGTTGTTAGATGTTTCATAAGTTCGTCGAACTTGTACAAAGCTCATTGAGACACTTATAAGCACTCATGTTGCATGAAACTTGGTTTAGAGTCCTAGAAACCGCGTTGTAAGATGTTTCATAAGTTCGTCAAACTAGTACAAAGCTCATTGAGACACTTATAAGCACTCATGGTGCATGACACTTCGTTTAGAGTCTTAGAAACGCGTTTTTAGATGTTTCATAAGTTCGTCAAACTTGTACAAAGCTCATTGAGACACTTATAAGCAATCAAGTTGCATAAATCTTGGTTTAGAGTCCTAACAACCACATTGTTAGACGTTTCATAAGTTCGTCAAACTTGTACAAAGCTCATTGAGACACTTATAAGCACTCATGTTGCATGAAACTTAGTTTAGAGTCCTAGAAACCGCGTTGTTAGATGTTTCATAAGTTCGTCGAACTTGTACAAATCTCATTGAGACACTTATAAGCACTCATGTTGCATGAAACTTGGTATAGAGTCCTAGAAACCGCGTTGTAAGATGATTCATAAGTTCGTCAAACTTGTACAAAGCTCATTGAGACACTTATAAGCATTAATGTTGCATGACACTTCGTTTAGAGTCTTAGAAACAGAGTTTTAGATGTTTCATAAGTTCGTCAAACTTGTACAAAGCTCACTGAGACACTTATAAGCACTCATGTTGCATGAAACTTAGTTTAGAGTCCTAGAAACCGCGTTGTTAGATGTTTCATAAGTTCGTCAAACTAGTACAAAGATCATTGAGAAACTTAGAAACACTCATGTTGCATGAAACTTAGTTTAGAGTCCTAGAAACCGCGTTGTTAGATGTTTCATAAGTTCGTCGAACTTGTACAAAGCTCATTGAGACACTTATAAGCACTCATGTTGCATGAAACTTGGTTTAGAGTCCTAGAAACCGCGTTGTAAGATGATTCATAATTTCGACAAATTGGTACAAAGCTCATTGAGACACTTATAAGCACTGATGTTGCATGACACTTCGTTTAGAGTCTTAGAAACCGCGTTGTTAGATGTTTCGTAAGTTTGTCAAACTTGTAAAAAGCTCATTGCGACACTTATTAGCACTCATGTTGCATAAAACTTGGTTTAGAGTCATAGAAGCGCGTTGTTAGATGTTTCATACGTTCGTCAAACTTGTAAAAAGCTCATTGAGACACTTATAAGCACTCAAGTTGCATAAAACTTGGTTTAGAGTCCTAGCAACCACATTGTTAAACGTTTCATAAGTTCGTCAAACTTGTACAAAGCTCATTGAGACACTTATAAGCACTCATGTTGCATGAAACTTAGTTTAGAGTCCTAGAAACCGCGTTGTTAGATGTTTCTAAAGTTCGTAAAACTTGTACAAAGCTCATTGAGACACTTATAAGCACTCATGTTGCATGAAACTTGGTTTAGAGTCATAGAAACCGCGTTGTAAGATGATTCATAAGTTCGTCAAACTAGTACAAAGTTCATTGAGACACTTATAAGCACTCATGTTGCATGACACTTCGTTTAGAGTCTTAGAAACAGCGTTTTAGATGTTTCATAAGTTCGCCAAACTTGTACAAAGCTCACTGAGAAACTTAAAAGCACTCATGTTGCATGAAACTTAGTTTAGAGTCCTAGAAACCGCGTTGTTAGATGTTTCATAAGTTCGTAAAACTCGTACAAAGCTCATTGAGAAACTTATAAGCACTCATGTTGCATGAAACTTAGTTTAGAGTCCTAGAAACCGCGTTGTTAGATGTTTCATACGTTCGTCGAACTTGTACAAAGCTCATTGAGACACTTATAAGCACTCATGTTGCATGAAACTTGGTTTAGAGTCCTGGAAACCGCGTTGTAAGATGATTCATAAGTTCGTCAAACTTGTAAAAGCTCATTGAGACACTTATAAGCACTCATGTTGCATAAAACTTGGTTTAGAGTCCTAGCAACCACATTGTTAGACGTTTCATAAGTTCGTCAAACTTGTATAAAGCTGATTGAGAAACTTATAAGCACTCATGTTGCATGAAACTTGGTTTAGAGTCCTAGAAACCACGTTGTTAGATGTTTCATTAGTTCGTCAAACTTGAACAAAGCTCATTGAGACACTTATAAGAACTCATGTTGAAAGAAACTTAGTTTAGAATCCTAGAAACCGCGTTTTAGATGTTTCATAAGTTCGTCAAACTTGTACAAAGCTCACTGAGACACTTATAAGCACTCATGTTGCATGAAACTTGGTTTAGAGTCCTAGAAACCGCGTTGTTAGAACTTTCATAAGTTCGTAGAACTTGTACAAAGCTCATTGAGACACTTATAAGAACTCATGTTGCATGACACTTCGTTTAGAGTCTTAGAAACCGCGTTTTAGATGTTTCATAAGTTCGTCAAACATGTACAAAGCTCACTGAGACACTTATAAGCAATCATGTTGCATGAAACTTGGTTTAGAGTCCTAGAAACCGCCTTGTTAGATGTTTCATAAGTTCGTCGAACTAGTAAAAAGCTCATTGAGACACTTATAAGCACTCATGTTGCATGAAACTTGGTTTAGAGTCCGAGAAACGAGTTGTTAGATGTTTCATAAGTTCGTCAAATTTGTACAAAGCTCATTGAGACACTTATAAGAACTCATGTTGCATGAAACTTGGTTTAGAGTCCTAGAAACGCGTTGTTAGATGTTTCATTAGTTCGTCAAACTTGTACAAAGCTCATTGAGGCACTTATAAGCACTCATGTTGCATGACACTTCGTTTAGAGTCTTAGAAACCGCGTTGTTAGATGTTTCATAAGTTCGTCAAACTTGTACAAAGCTCATTGAGACACTTAAAAGCACTCATGTTGCATAAAAATTGGTTTAGAATCCTAGAAACGGGTTGTTAGATGTTTCATAAGTTCGTCAAACTTTTACAAACCTCATTGAGACACTTATAAGCACTCATGTTGCATTAAACTTGGTTTAGAGTCCTAGCAACCACATTGTTATACGTTTCATAAATTCGTCAAACTTGTACAAAGCTGATTGAGAAACTTATAAGCACTCATGTTGCATGAAACTTGGTTTAGAATCCTAAAAACGCGTTGTTAGATGTTTCATTAGTTCGTCAAACTTTTACAAAGCTCATTGAGACACTTATAAGAACTCATAATGAAAGAAACTTGGTTTAGAGTCCAAGAAACCGCGTTGTTAGATGTTTTATAATTTCGTCAAACTAGTACAAAGCTCATTGAGACACTTATAAGCACTCATGTTGCATGAAACTTAGTTTAGAGTCCTAGAAACCGCGTTGTTAGATGTTTCATAAGTTCGTCGAACTTGTACAAAGCTCATTGAGACACTTATAAGCACTCATGTTGCATGAAACATGGTTTAGAGTCCTAGAAACCGCGTTGTAAGATGTTTCATAAGTTCGTCAAACTAGTACAAAGCTCATTGAGACACTTATAAGCACTCATGGTGCATGACACTTCGTTTAGAGTCTTAGAAACGCGTTTTTAGATGTTTCATAAGTTCGTCAAACTTGTACAAAGCTCATTGAGACACTTATAAGCAATCAAGTTGCATAAATCTTGGTTTAGAGTCCTAACAACCACATTGTTAGACGTTTCATAAGTTCGTCAAACTTGTACAAAGCTCATTGAGACACTTATAAGCACTCATGTTGCATGAAACTTAGTTTAGAGTCCTAGAAACCGCGTTGTTAGATGTTTCATAAGTTCGTCGAACTTGTACAAATCTCATTGAGACACTTATAAGCACTCATGTTGCATGAAACTTGGTATAGAGTCCTAGAAACCGCGTTGTAAGATGATTCATAAGTTCGTCAAACTTGTACAAAGCTCATTGAGACACTTATAAGCATTCATGTTGCATGACACTTCGTTTAGAGTCTTAGAAACAGCGTTTTAGATGTTTCATAAGTTCCTCAAACTTGTACAAAGCTCAACGAGACACTTATAAGCACTCATGTTGCATGAAACTTAGTTTAGAGTCCTAGAAACCGCGTTGTTAGATGTTTCATAAGTTCGTCAAACTAGTACAAAGATCATTGAGAAACTTAGAAACACTCATGTTGCATGAAACTTAGTTTAGAGTCCTAGAAACCGCGTTGTTAGATGTTTCATAAGTTCGTCGAACTTGTACAAAGCTCATTGAGACACTTATAAGCACTCATGTTGCATGAAACTTGGTTTAGAGTCCTAGAAACCGCGTTGTAAGATGATTCATAAGTTCGACAAATTGGTACAAAGCTCATTGAGACACTTATAAGCACTGATGTTGCATGACACTTCGTTTAAGAGTCTTAGAAACCGCGTTGTTAGATGTTTCGTAAGTTTGTCAAACTTGTAAAAAGCTCATTGCGACACTTATTAGCACTCATGTTGCATAAAACTTGGTTTAGAGTCATAGAAGCGCGTTGTTAGATGTTTCATACGTTCGTCAAACTTGTAAAAACCTCATTGAGACACTTATAAGCACTCAAGTTGCATAAAACTTGGTTTAGAGTCCTAGCAACCACATTGTTAAACGTTTCATAAGTTCGTCAAACTTGTACAAAGCTCATTGAGACACTTATAAGCACTCATGTTGCATGAAACTTAGTTTAGAGTCCTAGAAACCGCGTTGTTAGATGTTTCTAAAGTTCGTAAAACTTGTACAAAGCTCATTGAGACACTTATAAGCACTCATGTTGCATGAAACTTGGTTTAGAGTCATAGAAACCGCGTTGTAAGATGATTCATAAGTTCGTCAAACTAGTACAAAGTTCATTGAGACACTTATAAGCACTCATGTTGCATGACACTTCGTTTAGAGTCTTAGAAACAGCGTTTTAGATGTTTCATAAGTTCGCCAAACTTGTACAAAGCTCACTGAGAAACTTATAAGCACTCATGTTGCATGAAACTTAGTTTAGAGTCCTAGAAACCGCGTTGTTAGATGTTTCATAAGTTCGTAAAACTCGTACAAAGCTCATTGAGAAACTTATAAGCACTCATGTTGCATGAAACTTAGTTTAGAGTCCTAGAAACCGCGTTGTTAGATGTTTCATAAGTTCGTCGAACTTGTACAAAGCTCATTGAGACACTTATAAGCACTCATGTTGCATGAAACTTGGTTTAGAGTCCTGGAAACCGCGTTGTAAGATGATTCATAAGTTCGTCAAACTAGTACAAAGCTCATTGAGACACTTATAAGCACTCATGTTCCATAAAACTTGGTATAGAGTCCTAGCAACCACATTGTTAGACGTTTCATAAATTCGTCAAACTTGTACAAAGCTGATTGAGAAACTTATAAGCACTCATGTTGCATGAAACTTGGTTTAGAGTCCTAAAAACGCGTTGTTAGATGTTTCGGTAGTTCGTCAAACTTGTACAAAGCTCATTGAGACACTTATAAGAACTCATGTTGAAAGAAACTTGGTTTAGAGTCCTAGAAACCGCGTTGTTAGATGTTTCATAAGTTCTTCAAACAAGTACAAAGCTAATTGAGACACTTATAAGCACTCATGTTACTTGAAACTTAGTTTAGAGTCCTAGAAACCGCGTTGTTAGATGTTTCATAAGTTCGTCAAACTTGTAAAAAGCTCATTGCGACACTTATAAGCACTCATGTTTCATAAAATTTGGTTTAGAGTCCTAGCAACCACATTGTTATACGTTTCATAAGTTCGTCAAACTTGTACAAAGCTGATTGAGAAACTTATAAGCACTCATGTTGCATGAAACATGGTTTAGAGTCCGAGAAACCGCGTTGTTATATGTTTCATTAGTTCGTCAAACTTGAACATAGTTCATTGAGACACTTATAAGAACTCATGTTGAAAGAAATTTAGTTTAGAGTCCTAGAAACCGCATTTTAGATGTTTCATAAATTCGTCAAACTTGTACAAAGCTCATCGAGACACTTATAAGCACTCATGTTGCATGAAACTTGGTTTAGAGTCCTAGAAACAGCGTTGTTAGATGTTTCATAAGTTCGTAGAACTTGTACAAAGCTCATTGAGACACTTATAAGAACTTATGTCTCAGGTGAGCTTTGTACAAGTTTGTCGAACTAGTAAAAAGCTCATTGAGACACTTATAAGCACTCATGTTGCATGAAACTTGGTTTAGAGTCCGAGAAACGAGTTGTTAGATGTTTCATAAGTTCGTTAAATCTGTACAAAGCTCATTGAGACACTTATAAGAACTCATGTTGCATGAAACTTGGTTTAGAGTCCTAGAAACGCGTTGTTAGAGATGTTTCATTAGTTCGTCAAACTTGTACAAAGCTCATTGAGACACTTATAAGAACTCATGTTGAAAGAAACTTGGTTTAGAGTCCTAGAAACGCGTTTGTTTGATGTTTCATTAGTTCGTCAAACTTGTACAAAGCCCATTGAGACACTTATAAGAACTCATGTTGAAAGAAACTTGGTTTAGAGTCCTAGAAACCGCGTTGTTAGATGTTTCATAAGTTCGTCAAACTAGTACAAAGTTCATTGAGACATTTATAAGCACTCATGTTGCATGTAACTTAGTTTAGAGTCCTAGAAACCGCGTTGTTAGATGTTTCATAAGTTCGTCGACCTTGTATAAAGCTCATTGAGACACTTATAAGCACTCATGTTGCATGAAACTTGGTTTAGAGTCCTAGAAACCGCGTTGTAAGATGTTTCATAAGTTCGTCAAACTAGTACAAAGCTCATTGAAACACTTATAAGCACTCATGGTGCATGACACTTCGTTTAGAGTCCTAGAAACGCATTGTTAGATGTTTCATAAGTTCGTACAAAGGTCATTGAGACACTTATAAGCACTCATGTTGCATAAAACTTGGTTTAGAGTCCTAGAAACGCGTTTTTAGATGTTTCATAAGTTCGTCAAACTTGTACAAAGCTCATTGAGACACTTATAAGCACTCAAGTTGCATAAAACTTGGTTTAGAGTCCTAGCAACCACATTGTTAGACGTTTCATAAGTTCGTCAAACTTGTACAAAGCTCAATGAGACACTTATAAGCACTCATGTTGCCTGAAACTTAGTTTAGAATCCTAGAAACCGCGTTTTAGATGTTTCATAAGTTCGTCAAACTTGTACAAAGCTCACTGAGACACTTATAAGCACTCATGTTGCATGAAACTTGGTTTAGAGTCCTAGAAACCGCGTTGTTAGAACTTTCATAAGTTCGTAGAACTTGTACAAAGCTCATTGAGACACTTATAAGAACTCATGTTGCATGACACTTCGTTTAGAGTCTTAGAAACCGCGTTTTAGATGTTTCATAAGTTCGTCAAACATGTACAAAGCTCACTGAGACACTTATAAGCAATCATGTTGCATGAAACTTGGTTTAGAGTCCTAGAAACCGCCTTGTTAGATGTTTCATAAGTTCGTCGAACTAGTAAAAAGCTCATTGAGACACTTATAAGCACTCATGTTGCATGAAACTTGGTTTAGAGTCCGAGAAACGAGTTGTTAGATGTTTCATAAGTTCGTCAAATTTGTACAAAGCTCATTGAGACACTTATAAGAACTCATGTTGCATGAAACTTGGTTTAGAGTCCTAGAAACGCGTTGTTAGATGTTTCATTAGTTCGTCAAACTTGTACAAAGCTCATTGAGGCACTTATAAGCACTCATGTTGCATGACACTTCGTTTAGAGTCTTAGAAACCGCGTTGTTAGATGTTTCATAAGTTCGTCAAACTTGTACAAAGCTCATTGAGACACTTAAAAGCACTCATGTTGCATAAAAATTGGTTTAGAATCCTAGAAACGGGTTGTTAGATGTTTCATAAGTTCGTCAAACTTTTACAAACCTCATTGAGACACTTATAAGCACTCATGTTGCATTAAACTTGGTTTAGAGTCCTAGCAACCACATTGTTAGACGTTTCATAAATTCGTCAAACTTGTACAAAGCTGATTGAGAAACTTATAAGCACTCATGTTGCATGAAACTTGGTTTAGAGTCCTAAAAACGCGTTGTTAGATGTTTCATTAGTTCGTCAAACTTTTACAAAGCTCATTGAGACACTTATAAGAACTCATAATGAAAGAAACTTGGTTTAGAGTCCTAGAAACCGCGTTGTTAGATGTTTTATAATTTCGTCAAACTAGTACAAAGCTCATTGAGACACTTATAAGCACTCATGTTGCATGAAACTTAGTTTAGAGTCCTAGAAACCGCGTTGTTAGATGTTTCATAAGTTCGTCGAACTTGTACAAAGCTCATTGAGACACTTATAAGCACTCATGTTGCATGAAACATGGTTTAGAGTCCTAGAAACCGCGTTGTAAGATGTTTCATAAGTTCGTCAAACTAGTACAAAGCTCATTGAGACACTTATAAGCACTCATGGTGCATGACACTTCGTTTAGAGTCTTAGAAACGCGTTTTTAGATGTTTCATAAGTTCGTCAAACTTGTACAAAGCTCATTGAGACACTTATAAGCAATCAAGTTGCATAAATCTTGGTTTAGAGTCCTAACAACCACATTGTTAGACGTTTCATAAGTTCGTCAAACTTGTACAAAGCTCATTGAGACACTTATAAGCACTCATGTTGCATGAAACTTAGTTTAGAGTCCTAGAAACCGCGTTGTTAGATGTTTCATAAGTTCGTCGAACTTGTACAAATCTCATTGAGACACTTATAAGCACTCATGTTGCATGAAACTTGGTATAGAGTCCTAGAAACCGCGTTGTAAGATGATTCATAAGTTCGTCAAACTTGTACAAAGCTCATTGAGACACTTATAAGCATTCATGTTGCATGACACTTCGTTTAGAGTCTTAGAAACAGCGTTTTAGATGTTTCATAAGTTCCTCAAACTTGTACAAAGCTCACTGAGACACTTATAAGCACTCATGTTGCATGAAACTTAGTTTAGAGTCCTAGAAACCGCGTTGTTAGATGTTTCATAAGTTCGTCAAACTAGTACAAAGATCATTGAGAAACTTAGAAACACTCATGTTGCATGAAACTTAGTTTAGAGTCCTAGAAACCGCGTTGTTAGATGTTTCATAAGTTCGTCGAACTTGTACAAAGCTCATTGAGACATTTATAAGCACTCATGTTGCATGAAACTTGGTTTAGAGTCCTAGAAACCGCGTTGTAAGATGATTCATAAGTTCGACAAATTGGTACAAAGCTCATTGAGACACTTATAAGCACTGATGTTGCATGACACTTCGTTTAGAGTCTTAGAAACCGCGTTGTTAGATGTTTCGTAAGTTTGTCAAACTTGTAAAAAGCTCATTGCGACACTTATTAGCACTCATGTTGCATAAAACTTGGTTTAGAGTCATAGAAGCGCGTTGTTAGATGTTTCATACGTTCGTCAAACTTGTAAAAACCTCATTGAGACACTTATAAGCACTCAAGTTGCATAAAACTTGGTTTAGAGTCCTAGCAACCACATTGTTAAACGTTTCATAAGTTCGTCAAACTTGTACAAAGCTCATTGAGACACTTATAAGCACTCATGTTGCATGAAACTTAGTTTAGAGTCCTAGAAACCGCGTTGTTAGATGTTTCTAAAGTTCGTAAAACTTGTACAAAGCTCATTGAGACACTTATAAGCACTCATGTTGCATGAAACTTGGTTTAGAGTCATAGAAACCGCGTTGTAAGATGATTCATAAGTTCGTCAAACTAGTACAAAGTTCATTGAGACACTTATAAGCACTCATGTTGCATGACACTTCGTTTAGAGTCTTAGAAACAGCGTTTTAGATGTTTCATAAGTTCGCCAAACTTGTACAAAGCTCACTGAGAAACTTATAAGCACTCATGTTGCATGAAACTTAGTTTAGAGTCCTATAAACCGCGTTGTTAGATGTTTCATAAGTTCGTAAAAACTCGTACAAAGCTCATTGAGAAACTTATAAGCACTCATGTTGCATGAAACTTAGTTTAGAGTCCTAGAAACCGCGTTGTTAGATGTTTCATAAGTTCGTCGAACTTGTACAAAGCTCATTGAGACACTTATAAGCACTCATGTTGCATGAAACTTGGTTTAGAGTCCTGGAAACCGCGTTGTAAGATGATTCATAAGTTCGTCAAACTAGTACAAAGCTCATTGAGACACTTATAAGCACTCATGTTCCATAAAACTTGGTATAGAGTCCTAGCAACCACATTGTTAGACGTTTCATAAATTCGTCAAACTTGTACAAAGCTGATTGAGAAACTTATAAGCACTCATGTTGCATGAAACTTGGTTTAGAGTCCTAAAAACGCGTTGTTAGATGTTTCAGTAGTTCGTCAAACTTGTACAAAGCTCATTGAGACACTTATAAGAACTCATGTTGAAAGAAACTTGGTTTAGAGTCCTAGAAACCGCGTTGTTAGATGTTTCATAAGTTCTTCAAACAAGTACAAAGCTAATTGAGACACTTATAAGCACTCATGTTACTTGAAACTTAGTTTAGAGTCCTAGAAACCGCGTTGTTAGATGTTTCATAAGTTCGTCAAACTTGTAAAAAGCTCATTGCGACACTTATAAGCACTCATGTTTCATAAAATTTGGTTTAGAGTCCTAGCAACCACATTGTTATACGTTTCATAAGTTCGTCAAACTTGTACAAAGCTGATTGAGAAACTTATAAGCACTCATGTTGCATGAAACATGGTTTAGAGTCCGAGAAACCGCGTTGTTATATGTTTCATTAGTTCGTCAAACTTGAACATAGTTCATTGAGACACTTATAAGAACTCATGTTGAAAGAAATTTAGTTTAGAGTCCTAGAAACCGCATTTTAGATGTTTCATAAATTCGTCAAACTTGTACAAAGCTCACCGAGACACTTATAAGCACTCATGTTGCATGAAACTTGGTTTAGAGTCCTAGAAACAGCGTTGTTAGATGTTTCATAAGTTCGTAGAACTTGTACAAAGCTCATTGAGACACTTATAAGAACTTATGTCTCAGTGAGCTTTGTACAAGTTTGTCGAACTAGTAAAAAGCTCATTGAGACACTTATAAGCACTCATGTTGCATGAAACTTGGTTTAGAGTCCGAGAAACGAGTTGTTAGATGTTTCATAAGTTCGTTAAATCTGTACAAAGCTCATTGAGACACTTATAAGAACTCATGTTGCATGAAACTTGGTTTAGAGTCCTAGAAACGCGTTGTTAGATGTTTCATTAGTTCGTCAAACTTGTACAAAGCTCATTGAGACACTTATAAGAACTCATGTTGAAAGAAACTTGGTTTAGAGTCCTAGAAACGCGTTGTTTGATGTTTCATTAGTTCGTCAAACTTGTACAAAGCCCATTGAGACACTTATAAGAACTCATGTTGAAAGAAACTTGGTTTAGAGTCCTAGAAACCGCGTTGTTAGATGTTTCATAAGTTCGTCAAACTAGTACAAAGTTCATTGAGACATTTATAAGCACTCATGTTGCATGAAACTTAGTTTAGAGTCCTAGAAACCGCGTTGTTAGATGTTTCATAAGTCCGTCGACCTTGTATAAAGCTCATTGAGACACTTATAAGCACTCATGTTGCATGAAACTTGGTTTAGAGTCCTAGAAACCGCGTTGTAAGATGTTTCATAAGTTCGTCAAACTAGTACAAAGCTCATTGAAACACTTATAAGCACTCATGGTGCATGACACTTCGTTTAGAGTCCTAGAAACGCATTGTTAGATGTTTCATAAGTTCGTACAAAGGTCATTGAGACACTTATAAGCACTCATGTTGCATAAAACTTGGTTTAGAGTCCTAGAAACGCGTTTTTAGATGTTTCATAAGTTCGTCAAACTTGTACAAAGCTCATTGAGACACTTATAAGCACTCAAGTTGCATAAAACTTGGTTTAGAGTCCTAGCAACCACATTGTTAGACGTTTCATAAGTTCGTCAAACTTGTACAAAGCTCAATGAGACACTTATAAGCACTCATGTTGCCTGAAACTTAGTTTAGAGTCCTAGAAACCGCGTTGTTAGATGTTTCATAAGTTCGTAAAACTTGTACAAAGCTCATTCAGACACTTATAAGCACTCATGTTGCATGAAACTTGGTTTAGAGTCCTCGAAACCGCGTTGTAAGATGATTCATAAGTTCGTCAAACTAGTACAAAGCTCATTGAGACACGTATAAGGACTCATGTTTCATGACACTTCGTTTAGTCTCTTAGAAACAACGTTTTAGATGTTTCATAAGTTCGTCAAACTTGTACAAAGCTCAACGATATACTTATAAGCACTCATGTTGCATGAAACTTATTTTAGAGTCCTAGAAACCGCGTTTTTAGATGTTTCATAAGTTCGTCAAACTTGTACAAAGCTCATTGAGAAACTTATAAGCACTCATGTTGCATGAAACTTAGTTTAGAGTCCTAGAAACCGCGTTGTTAGATGATTCATAAGTTCGTCAAACTAGTACAAAGCTCATTGAGACACTTATAAGCACTCATGTTGCATGAAACTTGGTTTAGAGTCCTAGAAACCGCGTTGTAAGATGTTTCATAAGTTCGTCAAACTTGTACAAAGCTCATTGCGACACTTATAAGCACTCATGTTGCATAAAACTTGGTTTAGAGTCCTAAAACCGCATTGTTAGATGTTTCATAAGTTCGTCAAACTTTTACAAACCTCATTGAGACACTTATAAGCACTCATGTTGCATAAAACTTGGTATAGAGTCCTAGCAACCAAATTGTTAGACGTTTCATAAATTCGTCAAACTTGTACAAAGCTGATTGAGAAACTTATAAGCACTCATGTTGCATGAAACTTGGTTTAGAGTCCTAAAAACGCGTTGTTAGATGTTTCATTAGTTCGTCAAACTTGTACAAAGCTCATTTAGACACTTATAAGAACTCATGTTGAAAGAAACTTGGTTTAGAGTCCTAGAAACCGCGTTGTTAGATGTTTCATAAGTTCGTCAAACAAGTACAAAGCTCATTGAGACACTTATAAGCACTCATGTTACATGAAACTTAGTTTAGAGTCCTAGAAACCGCGTTGTTAGATGTTTCATAAGTTCGTCAAACTTGTAAAAAGCTCATTGCGACACTTATAAGGACTCATGTTGCATAAAACTTGGTTTAGAGTCCTAGCAACCACATTGTTAGACGTTTCATAAGTTCGTCAAACTTGTACAAAGCTGATTGAGAAACTTATAAGCACTCATGTTGCATGAAACATGGTTTAGAGTCCTAGAAACCGCGTTGTTAGATGTTTCATTAGTTCGTCAAAATTGAACAAAGCTCATTGAGACACTTATAAGAACTCATGTTGAAAGAAACTTAGTTTAGAGTCCTAGAAACCGCGTTTTAGATGTTTCATAAGTTCGTCAAACTTGTACAAAGCTCACTGAGACACTTATAAGCACTCATGTTGCATGAAACTTGGTTTAGAGTCCTAGAAACGGCGTTGTTAGATGTTTCATAAGTTCGTAGAACTTGTACAAATCTCATTGAGACACTTATAAGAACTCATGTCTCGGTGAGCTTTGTACAAGTTTGTCGAACTAGTAAAAAGCTCATTGAGACACTTATAAGCACTCGATCTCATGTTGCATGAAACTTGGTTTAGAGTCCGAGAAACGAGTTGTTAGATGTTTCATTAGTTCGTAAAACTTGTACAAAGCTCATTGAGACACTTATAAGAACTCATGTTGAAAGAAACTTGGTTTAGAGTCCTAGAAACCGCGTTGTTAGATGTTTCATAAGTTCTTCAAACAAGTACAAAGCTAATTGAGACACTTATAAGCACTCATGTTACATGAAACTTAGTTTAGAGTCCTAGAAACCGCGTTGTTAGATGTTTCATAAGTTCGTCAAACTTGTAAAAAGCTCATTGCGACACTTATAAGCACTCATGTTTCATAAAATTTGGTTTAGAGTCCTAGCAACCACATTGTTATACGTTTCATAAGTTCGTCAAACTTGTACAAAGCTGATTGAGAAACTTATAAGCACTCATGTTGCATGAAACATGGTTTAGAGTCCGAGAAACCGCGTTGTTATATGTTTCATTAGTTCGTCAAACTTGAACATAGTTCATTGAGACACTTATAAGAACTCATGTTGAAAGAAATTTAGTTTAGAGTCCTAGAAACCGCATTTTAGATGTTTCATAAATTCGTCAAACTTGTACAAAGCTCACTGAGACACTTATAAGCACTCATGTTGCATGAAACTTGGTTTAGAGTCCTAGAAACAGCGTTGTTAGATGTTTCATAAGTTCGTAGAACTTGTACAAAGCTCATTGAGACACTTATAAGAACTTATGTCTCAGTGAGCTTTGTACAAGTTTGTCGAACTAGTAAAAAGCTCATTGAGACACTTATAAGCACTCATGTTGCATGAAACTTGGTTTAGAGTCCGAGAAACGAGTTGTTAGATGTTTCATAAGTTCGTTAAATTTGTACAAAGCTCATTGAGACACTTATAAGAACTCATGTTGCATGAAACTTGGTTTAGAGTCCTAGAAACGCGTTGTTAGATGTTTCATTAGTTCGTCAAACTTGTACAAAGCTCATTGAGACACTTATAAGAACTCATGTTGAAAGAAACTTGGTTTAGAGTTCTAGAAACGCGTTGTTTGATGTTTCATTAGTTCGTCAAACTTGTACAAAGCCCATTGAGACACTTATAAGAACTCATGTTGAAAGAAACTTGGTTTAGAGTCCTAGAAACCGCGTTGTTAGATGTTTCATAAGTTCGTCAAACTAGTACAAAGCTCATTGAGACATTTATAAGCACTCATGTTGCATGAAACTTAGTTTAGAGTCCTAGAAACCGCGTTGTTAGATGTTTCATAAGTTCGTCGAACTTGTATAAAGCTCATTGAGACACTTATAAGCACTCATGTTGCATGAAACTTGGTTTAGAGTCCTAGAAACCGCGTTGTAAGATGTTTCATAAGTTCGTCAAACTAGTACAAAGCTCATTGAAACACTTATAAGCACTCATGGTGCATGACACTTCGTTTAGAGTCCTAGAAACGCATTGTTAGATGTTTCATAAGTTCGTACAAAGGTCATTGAGACACTTATAAGCACTCATGTTGCATAAAACTTGGTTTAGAGTCCTAGAAACGCGTTTTTAGATGTTTCATAAGTTCGTCAAACTTGTACAAAGCTCATTGAGACACTTATAAGCACTCAAGTTGCATAAAACTTGGTTTAGAGTCCTAGCAACCACATTGTTAGACGTTTCATAAGTTCGTCAAACTTGTACAAAGCTCAATGAGACACTTATAAGCACTCATGTTGCATGAAACTTAGTTTAGAGTCCTAGAAACCGCGTTGTTAGATGTTTCATAAGTTCGTAAAACTTGTACAAAGCTCATTCGACACTTATAAGCACTCATGTTGCATGAAACTTGGTTTAGAGTCCTCGAAACCGCGTTGTAAGATGATTCATAAGTTCGTCAAACTAGTACAAAGCTCATTGAGACACGTATAAGGACTCATGTTTCATGACACTTCGTTTACAGTCTTAGAAACAACGTTTTAGATGTTTCATAAGTTCGTCAAACTTGTACAAAGCTCACTGAGATACTTATAAGCACTCATGTTGCATGAAACTTATTTTAGAGTCCTAGAAACCGCGTTTTTAGATGTTTCATAAGTTCGTCAAACTTGTACAAAGCTCATTGAGAAACTTATAAGCACTCATGTTGCATGAAACTTAGTTTAGAGTCCTAGAAACCACGTTGTTAGATGATTCATAAGTTCGTCAAACTAGTACAAAGCTCATTGAGACACTTATAAGCACTCATGTTGCATGAAACTTGGTTTAGAGTCCTAGAAACCGCGTTGTAAGATGTTTCATAAGTTCGTCAAACTTGTACAAAGCTCATTGCGACACTTATAAGCACTCATGTTGCATAAAACTTGGTTTAGAGTCCTAAAACCGCATTGTTAGATGTTTCATAAGTTCGTCAAACTTTTACAAACCTCATTGAGACACTTATAAGCACTCATGTTGCATAAAACTTGGTATAGAGTCCTAGCAACCACATTGTTAGACGTTTCATAAATTCGTCAAACTTGTACAAAGCTGATTGAGAAACTTATAAGCACTCATATTGCATGAAACTTGGTTTAGAGTCCTAAAAACGCGTTGTTAGATGTTTCATTAGTTCGTCAAACTTGTACAAAGCTCATTTAGACACTTATAAGAACTCATGTTGAAAGAAACTTGGTTTAGAGTCCTAGAAACCGCGTTGTTAGATGTTTCATAAGTTCGTCAAACAAGTACAAAGCTCATTGAGACACTTATAAGCACTCATGTTACATGAAACTTAGTTTAGAGTCCTAGAAACCGCGTTGTTAGATGTTTCATAAGTTCGTCAAACTTGTAAAAAGCTCATTGCGACACTTATAAGGACTCATGTTGCATAAAACTTGGTTTAGAGTCCTAGCAACCACATTGTTAGACGTTTCATAAGTTCGTCAAACTGGTACAAAGCTGATTGAGAAACTTATAAGCACTCATGTTGCATGAAACATGGTTTAGAGTCCTAGAAACCGCGTTGTTAGATGTTTCATTAGTTCGTCAAAATTGAACAAAGCTCATTGAGACACTTATAAGAACTCATGTTGAAAGAAACTTAGTTTAGAGTCCTAGAAACCGCGTTTTAGATGTTTCATAAGTTCGTCAAACTTGTACAAAGCTCACTGAGACACTTATAAGCACTCATGTTGCATGAAACTTGGTTTAGAGTCCTAGAAATGGCGTTGTTAGATGTTTCATAAGTTCGTAGAACTTGTACAAATCTCATTGAGACACTTATAAGAACTCATGTTGAAAGAAACTTGGTTTAGAGTTCTAGAAACGCGTTGTTTGATGTTTCATTAGTTCGTCAAACTTGTACAAAGCCCATTGAGACACTTATAAGAACTCATGTTGAAAGAAACTTGGTTTAGAGTCCTAGAAACCGCGTTGTTAGATGTTTCATAAGTTCGTCAAACTAGTACAAAGCTCATTGAGACATTTATAAGCACTCATGTTGCATGAAACTTAGTTTAGAGTCCTAGAAACCGCGTTGTTAGATGTTTCATAAGTTCGTCGAACTTGTATAAAGCTCATTGAGACACTTATAAGCACTCATGTTGCATGAAACTTGGTTTAGAGTTCTAGAAACCGCGTTGTAAGATGTTTCATAAGTTCGTCAAACTAGTACAAAGCTCATTGAAACACTTATAAGCACTCATGGTGCATGACACTTCGTTTAGAGTCCTAGAAACGCATTGTTAGATGTTTCATAAGTTCGTACAAAGGTCATTGAGACACTTATAAGCACTCATGTTGCATAAAACTTGGTTTAGAGTCCTAGAAACGCGTTTTTAGATGTTTCATAAGTTCGTCAAACTTGTACAAAAGCTCATTGAGACACTTATAAGCACTCAAGTTGCATAAAACTTTGGTTTAGAGTCCTAGCAACCACATTGTTAGACGTTTCATAAGTTCGTCAAACTTGTACAAAGCTCAATGAGACACTTATAAGCACTCATGTTGCATGAAACTTAGTTTAGAGTCCTAGAAACCGCGTTGTTAGATGTTTCATAAGTTCGTAAAACTTGTACAAAGCTCATTCAGACACTTATAAGCACTCATGTTGCATGAAACTTGGTTTAGAGTCCTCGAAACCGCGTTGTAAGATGATTCATAAGTTCGTCAAACTAGTACAAAGCTCATTGAGACACGTATAAGGACTCATGTTTCATGACACTTCGTTTACAGTCTTAGAAACAACGTTTTAGATGTTTCATAAGTTCGTCAAACTTGTACAAAGCTCACTGAGATACTTATAAGCACTCATGTTGCATGAAACTTATTTTAGAGTCCTAGAAACCGCGTTTTTAGATGTTTCATAAGTTCGTCAAACTTGTACAAAGCTCATTGAGAAACTTATAAGCACTCATGTTGCATGAAACTTAGTTTAGAGTCCTAGAAACCGCGTTGTTAGATGATTCATAAGTTCGTCAAACTAGTACAAAGCTCATTGAGACACTTATAAGCACTCATGTTGCATGAAACTTGGTTTAGAGTCCTAGAAACCGCGTTGTAAGATGTTTCATAAGTTCGTCAAACTTGTACAAAGCTCATTGCGACACTTATAAGCACTCATGTTGCATAAAACTTGGTTTAGAGTCCTAAAACCGCATTGTTAGATGTTTCATAAGTTCGTCAAACTTTTACAAACCTCATTGAGACACTTATAAGCACTCATGTTTGCATAAAACTTGGTATAGAGTCCTAGCAACCACATTGTTAGACGTTTCATAAATTCGTCAAACTTGTACAAAGCTGATTGAGAAACTTATAAGCACTCATGTTGCATGAAACTTGGTTTAGAGTCCTAAAAACGCGTTGTTAGATGTTTCATTAGTTCGTCAAACTTGTACAAAGCTCATTTAGACACTTATAAGAACTCATGTTGAAAGAAACTTGGTTTAGAGTCCTAGAAACCGGGTTGTTAGATGTTTCATAAGTTCGTCAAACAAGTACAAAGCTCATTGAGACACTTATAAGCACTCATGTTACATGAAACTTAGTTTAGAGTCCTAGAAACCGCGTTGTTAGATGTTTCATAAGTTCGTCAAACTTGTAAAAAGCTCATTGCGACACTTATAAGGACTCATGTTGCATAAAACTTGGTTTAGAGTCCTAGCAACCACATTGTTAGACGTTTCATAAGTTCGTCAAACTGGTACAAAGCTGATTGAAAAAACTTATAAGCACTCATGTTGCATGAAACATGGTTTAGAGTCCTAGAAACCGCGTTGTTAGATGTTTCATTAGTTCGTCAAAATTGAACAAAGCTCATTGAGACACTTATAAGAACTCATGTTGAAAGAAACTTAGTTTAGAGTCCTAGAAACCGCGTTTTAGATGTTTCATAAGTTCGTCAAACTTGTACAAAGCTCACTGAGACACTTATAAGCACTCATGTTGCATGAAACTTGGTTTAGAGTCCTAGAAACGGCGTTGTTAGATGTTTCATAAGTTCGTAGAACTTGTACAAATCTCATTGAGACACTTATAAGAACTCATGTCTCAGTGAGCTTTGTACAAGTTTGTCGAACTAGTAAAAAGCTCATTGAGACACTTATAAGCACTCGATCTCATGTTGCATGAAACTTGGTTTAGAGTCCGAGAAACGAGTTGTTAGATGTTTCATTAGTTCGTAAAACTTGTACAAAGCTCATTGAGACACTTATAAGAACTCATGTTGAAAGAAACTTGGTTTAGAGTCCTAGAAACCGCGTTGTTAGATGTTTCATAAGTTCGTCAAACTAGTACAAAGCTCATTGAGACATTTATAAGCACTCATGTTGCATAAAACTTGGTTTAGAGTCCTAGAAACGCGTTTTTAGATGTTTCATAAGTTCGTCAAACTTGTACAAAGCTCATTGAGACACTTATAAGCACTCATGTTGCATGAAACTTAGTTTAGAGTCCTAGAAACCGCGTTGTTAGATGTTTCATAAGTTCGTAGAACTTGTACAAAGCTCATTGAGACACTTATAAGCACTCATGTTGCATGACACTTCGTTTAGAGTCTTAGAAACAGCGTTTTAGATGTTTCACAAGTTCGTCAAACTTGTACAAATCTCACTGAGACACTTATAAGCACTCATGTTGCATGAAACTTAGTTTAGAGTCCTAGAAACCGCGTTGTTAGATGTTTCATAAGTTCGTCAAACTAGTACAAAGCTCATTGAGAAACTTATAAGCACTCATGTTGCATGAAACTTAGTTTAGAGTCCTAGAAACCGCGTTGTTAGATGTTTCATAAGTTCGTCGAACTTGTACAAAGCTCATTGAGACACTTATAAGCACTCATGTTGCATGAAACTTGGTTTAGAGTCCTAGAAACCGCGTTTCAAGATGATTCATAAGTTCGTCATACTAGTACAAAGCTCATTGAGACACTTATAAGCACTCATGTTGCATGACACTTCGTTTAGAGTCTTATAAACAACGTTTTAGATGTTTCATAAGTTCGTCAAACTTGTACAAAGCTCACTGAGACACTTATAAGCACTCATGTTGCATGAAACTTAGTTTAGAGTCCTAGAAACCGCGTTGTTAGATGTTTCATAAGTTCGTCTAACTAGTACAAAGCTCATTTAGAAACTTATAAGCTTTCATGTTGCATGAAACTTAGTTTAGAGTCCTAGAAACCGCGTTGTTAGATGTTTCATAAGTTCGTCGAACTTGTACAAAGCTCATTGAGACACTTATAAGCACTCATGTTGCATGAAACTTGGTTTAGAGTCCTAGAAACCGCGTTGTAAGATGATTCATAAGTTCTTCAAACTAGTACAAAGCTCATTGAGACACTTATAAGCATTGATGTTGCATGACACTTTGTTTAAAGTCTTAGAAACCGCGTTGTTAGATGTTTCATAAGTTCGTCAAACTTTTACAAACCTCATTGAAACACTTATAAGCACTCATGTTGCATAAAACTTGGTATAGAGTCCTAGCAACCACATTGTTAGACGTTTCATAAATTCGTCAAACTTGTACAAAGCTGATTGAGAAACTTATAAGCACTCGTGTTGCATGAAACATGGTTTAGAGTCTTAGAAACCGCGTTGTTAGATGTTTCATTAGTTCGTCAAAATTGAACAAAGCTCATTGAGACAGTTATAAGAACTCATGTTGAAAGAAACTTAGTTTAGAGTCCTAGAAACCGCGTTTTAGATGTTTCATAAGTTCGTCAAACTTGTACAAAGCTCACTGAGACATTTATAAGCACTCATGTTGCATTAAACTTGGTTTAGAGTACTAGAAACGGCGTTGTTAGATGTTTCATAAGTTCTTAGAACTTGTACAAATCTCATTGAGACACATATAAGAACTCATGTCTCAGTGAGCTTTGTACAAGTTTGTCTAACTAGTAAAAATCTCATTGAGACACTTATAAGCACTCGATCTCATGTTGCATGAAACTTGGTTTAGAGTTCGAGAAACGAGTTGTTAGATGTTTCATTAGTTCGTAAAACTTGTACAAAGCTCATTGAGACACTTATAAGAACTCATGTTGAAAGAAACTTGGTTTAGAGTCCTAGAAACCGCGTTGTTAGATGTTTCATAAGTTCGTCAAACTAGTACAAAGCTCATTGAGACATTTATAAGCACTCATGTTGCATAAAACTTGGTTTAGAGTCCTAGAAACGCGTTTTTAGATGTTTCATAAGTTCGTCAAACTTGTACAAAGCTCATTGAGACACTTATAAGCACTCAAGTTGCATAAAACTTGGTTTAGAGTCCTAGCAACCACATTGTTAGACGTTTCATAAGTTCGTCAAACTTGTACAAAGCTCATTGAGACACTTATAAGCACTCATGTTGCATGAAACTTGGTTTAGAGTCCTAGAAACCGCGTTGTAAGATGTTTCATAAGTTCGTCAAAATTGAACAAAGCTCATTGAGACACTTATAAGAACTCATGTTGAAAGAAATTTAGTTTAGAGTCCTAGAAACCGCGTTTTAGATGTTTCATAAGTTCTTCAAACTTGTACAAAGCTCACTGAGACACTTATAAGCACTCATGTTGCATGAAACTTGGTTTAGAGTCCTAGAAACGGCGTTGTTAGATGTTTCATAACTTCGTAGAACTTGTACAAATCTCATTGAGACACTAATACGAACTCATGTCAAAGTGAGCTTTGTACAAGTTTGTCGAACTAGTAAAAAGCTCATTGAGACACTTATAAGCACTCGATCTCATGTTGCATGAAACTTGGTTTAGAGTCCGAGAAACGAGTTGTTAGATGTTTCATTAGTTCGTAAAAATTGTACAAAGCTCATTGAGACACTTATAAGAACTCATGTTGAAAGAAACTTGGTTTAGAGTCCTAGAAACCGCGTTGTTAGGTGTTTCATAAGTTCGTCAAACTAGTACAAAGCTCATTGAGACATTTATAAGCACTCATGTTGCATAAAACTTGGTTTAGAGTCCTAGAATCGCGTTTTTAGACGTTTCATAAGTTCGTCAAACTTGTACAAAGCTCATTGAGACACTTATAAGCACTCATGTTGCATGAAACTTGGTTTAGAGTCCTAGAAACCGCGTTGTAAGATGTTTCATAAGTTCGTCAAACTTGTACAAAGCTCATTGAAACACTTATAAGCACTCATGGTGCATGACACTTCGTTTAGAGTCCTAGAAACGCATTGTTAGATGTTTCATAAGTTCGTAGAACTTGTACAAAGCTCATAGAGACACTTATAAGCACTCATGTTGCATGACACTTCGTTTAGAGTCTTAGAAACTGCGTTTTAGATTTTTCACAAGTTCGTCAAACTTGTACAAATCTCACTGAGACACTTATAAGCACTCATGTTGCATGAAACTTAGTTTAGAGTCCTAGAAACCACGTTGTTAGATGTTTCATAAGTTCGTCAAACTAGTACAAAGCTCATTGAGAAACTTATAAGCACTCATGTTGCATGAAACTTAGTTTAGAGTCCTAGAAACCGCGTTGTTAGATGTTTCATAAGTTCGTCGAACTTGTACAAAGCTCATTGAGACACTTATAAGCACTCATGTTGCATGAAACTTGGTTTAGAGTCCTAGAAAGCGCGTTGTAAGATGATTCATAAGTTCGTCATACTAGTACAAAGCTCATTGAGACAATTATAAGCACTCATGTTGCATGACACTTCGTTTAGAGTCTTAGAAACAGCGTTTTAGATGTTTCATAAGTTCGTCAAACTTGTACAAAGCTCACTGAGACACTTATAAGCACTCATGTTGCATGAAACTTAGTTTAGAGTCCTAGAAACCGCGTTGTTAGATGTTTCATAAGTTCGTCAAACTAGTACAAAGCTCATTGAGAAACTTATAAGCTTTCATGTTGCATGAAACTTAGTTTAGAGTCCTAGAAACCGCGTTGTTAGATGTTTCATAAGTTCGTCGAACTTGTACAAAGCTCATTGAGACACTTATAAGCACTCATGTTGCATGAAACTTGGTTTAGAGTCCTAGAAACCGCGTTGCAAGATGATTCATAAGTTCGTCAAACTAGTACAAAGCTCATTGAAGCACTTATAAGCATTGATGTTGCATGACACTTCGTTTAGAGTCTTAGAAACCGCGTTGTTAGATGTTTCAGAAGTTTGTCAAACTTTTACAAACCTCATTGAAACACTTATAAGCACTCATGTTGCATAAAACTTGGTATAGAGTCCTAGCAACCACATTGTTAGACGTTTCCTAAATTCGTCAAACTTGTACAAAGCTGATTGAGAAACTTATAAGCACTCATGTTGCATGAAACTTGGTTTAGAGTCCTAGAAACCGCGTTGTTAGATGTTTCATAAGTTCGTCAAACAAGTACAAAGCTCATTGAGGCACTTATAAGTACTCATGTTACATGAAACTTAGTTTAGAATCCTAGAAACCGCGTTTTTAGATGTTTCATAAGTTCGTCAAACTTGTAAAAAGCTCATTGCGACACTTATAAGCACTCATGTTGCATAAAACTTGGTTTAGAGTCCTAGCAACCACATTGTAAGACATTTCATAAGTTCGTCAAACTTGTACAAAGCTGATTGAGAAACTTATAAGCACTCATGTTGCATGAAACATGGTTTAAAGTCCTAGAAACAGCGTTGTTAGATGTTTCATTAGTTCGTCAAACTTGAACAAAGCTCATTGAGACACTTATAAGAACTCATGTTGAAATAAACTTAGTTTAGAGTCCTAGAAACCGTGTTTTAGATGTTTCATAAGTTCGTCAAACTTGTACAAAGCTCACTGAGACACTTATAAGCACTCATGTTGCATGAAACTTGGTTTAGAGTCCTAGAAACGGCGTTGCTAGATGTTTCATAAGTTCGTAGAACTTGTACAAAGCTCATTGAGACACTTATAAGAACTCATGTCTTAGTGAACTTAGTACAAGTTTGTCGAACTAGTAAAAAGCTCATTGAGACACTTATAAGCACTCATGTTGCATGAAACTTGGTTTAGAGTCCGAGAAATGAGTTGTTAGATGTTTCATTACTTCGTCAAACTTGTACAAAGCTCATTGAGACACTTATAAGAACTCATGTTTAAAGAAACTTGTTTTAGAATCCTAGAAACCGCGTTGTTAGATGTTTCATAAGTTCGTCAAACTAGTACAAAGCTCATTGAGACACTTATAAGCACTCATGTTGCATGACACTTCGTTTAGAGTCCTAGAAACGCGTTGTTAGATGTTTCATAAGTTCGTCAAACTAGTACAAAGCTCATTGAGACATTTATAAGCACTCATGTTGCATAAATCTTGGTTTAGAGTTCTAGAAACGCCTTTTTAGATGTTTCATAAGTTCGTCAAACTTGTACAAAGCTCATTTAGACACTTATAAGCACTCAAGTTGCATAAAACTTAGTTTAGAGTCCTAGCAACCACATTGTTAGACGTTTCATAAGTTCGTCAAACTTGTACAAAGCTCATTGAGACACTTATAAGCACTCATGTTGCATGAAACTTAGTTTAGAGTCCTAGAAACCGCGTTGTTAGATGTTTCATAAGTTCGTAGAACTTGTACAAAGCTCATTGAGACACTTATAGGAACTCATTTTGCATGAAACTTGGTTTAGAGTCCTAGAAACCGCGTTGTAAGATGATTCATAAGTTCGTCAAACTAGTACAAAGCTCATTGAGACACTTATAAGCACTCATGTTGCATGACACTTTGTTTAGAGTCTTAGAAACAGCGTCTTAGATGTTTCACAACTTCGTCAAACTTGTACAAATCTCACTGAGACACTTATAAGCACTCATGTTGCATGAAACTTAGTTTAGAGTCCTAGAAACCGCGTTGTTAAATGTTTCATAAGTTCGTCAAACTAGTACAAAGCTCATTGAGAAACTTATAAGCACTCATGTTTCATGAAACTTAGTTTAGAGTCCTAGAAACCGCGTTGTTAGATGTTTCATAAGTTCGTAGAACTTGTACAAAGCTCATTGAGACACTTATAGGAACTCATTTTGCATGAAACTTGGTTTAGAGTCCTAGAAACCGCGTTGTAAGATGATTCATAAGTTCCTCAAACTAGTACAAAGCTCATTGAGACACTTATAAGCACTCATGTTGCATGACACTTCGTTTAGAGTCTTAGAAACAGCGTTTTAGATGTTTCACAAGTTCGTCAAACTTGTAAAAATCTCACTGAGACACTTATAAGCACTCATGTCGCATGAAACTTAGTTTAGAGTCCTAGAAACCGCGTTGTTAGATGTTTCATAAGTTCGTCAAACTAGTACAAAGCTCATTGAGAAACTTATAAGCACTCATGTTGCATGAAACTTAGTTTAGAGTCCTAGAAACGCATTGTTAGACGTTTCATAAATTCGTTAAACTTGTACAAAGCTGATTGAAACTTATAAGCACTCATGTTGCATGAAACTTGGTTTCAGTCCTAAAAACGCGTTGTTAGATGTTTCATTAGTTCGTCAAACTTGTAGAAAGCTCATTGAGACACTTATAAGAACTCATGTTGAAAGAAACTTGGTTTAGAGTCCTAGAAACCGCGTTGTTAGATGTTTCATAAGTTCGTCAAACAAGTACAAAGCTCATTGAGACAGTTATAAGCACTCATGTTACATGAAACTTAGTTTAGAGTTCTTGAAATCGCGTTGTTAGATGTTTCATAAGTTCGTCAAACTTCTAAAAAGCTCATTGCGACACTTATACGGACTCATGTTGCATAAAACTTGGTTTAGAGTCCTAGCAACCACATTGTTAGACGTTTCATAAGTTCGTCAAACTTGTACAAAGCTGATTGAGAAACTTATAAGCACTCATGTTGCATGAAACATGGTTTAGAGTCCTAGAAACCGCGTTGTTAGATGTTTCATTAGTTCGTCAAAATTGAACAAAGCTCATTGAGACACTTATAAGAACTCATGTTGAAAGAAATTTAGTTTAGAGTCCTAGAAACCGCGTTTTAGATGTTTCATAAGTTCGTCAAACTTGTACAAAGCTCAACGAGACACTTATAAGCACTCATGTTGCATGAAACTTGGTTTAGAGTCCTAGAAACGGCGTTGTTAGATGTTTCATAAGTTCGTAGAACTTGTACAAATCTCATTGAGACACTAATACGAACTCATGTCAAAGTGAGCTTTGTACAAGTTTGTCGAACTAGTAAAAAGCTCATTGAGACACTTATAAGAACTCGATCTCATGTTGCATGAAACTTGGTTTAGAGTCCGAGAAACGAGTTGTTAGATGTTTCATTAGTTCGTAAAACTTGTACAAAGCTCATTGAGACACTTATAAGAACTCATGTTGAAAGAAACTTGGTTTAGAGTCCTAGAAACCGCGTTGTTAGGTGTTTCATAAGTTCGTCAAACTAGTACAAAGCTCATTGAGACATTTATAAGCACTCATGTTGCATAAAACTTGGTTTAGAGTCCTAGAATCGCGTTTTTAGACGTTTCATAAGTTCGTCAAACTTGTACAAAGCTCATTGAGACACTTATAAGCACTCATGTTGCATGAAACTTGGTTTAGAGTCCTAGAAACCGCGTTGTAAGATGTTTCATAAGTTCGTCGAACTAGTACAAAGCTCATTGAAACACTTATAAGCACTCATGGTGCATGACACTTCGTTTAGAGTCCTAGAAACGCATTGTTAGATGTTTCATAAGTTCGTAGAACTTGTACAAAGCTCATTGAGACACTTATAAGCACTCATGTTGCATGACACTTCGTTTAGAGTCTTAGAAACAGCGTTTTAGATGTTTCACAAGTTCGTCAAACTTGTACAAATCTCACTGAGACACTTATAAGCACTCATGTTGCATGAAACTTAGTTTAGAGTCCTAGAAACCACGTTGTTAGATGTTTCATAAGTTCGTCAAACTAGTACAAAGCTCATTAAGAAACTTATAAGCACTCATGTTGCATGAAACTTAGTTTAGAGTCCTAGAAACCGCGTTGTTAGATGTTTCATAAGTTCGTCGAACTTGTACAAAGCTCATTGAGACACTTATAAGCACTCATGTTGCATGAAACTTGGTTTAGAGTCCTAGAAACCGCGTTGTAAGATGATTCATAAGTTCGTCATACTAGTACAAAGCTCATTGAGACACTTATAAGCACTCATGTTGCATGACACTTCGTTTAGAGTCTTAGAAACAGCGTTTTAGATGTTTCATAAGTTCGTCAAACTTGTACAAAGCTCACTGAGACACTTATAAGCACTCATGTTGCATGAAACTTAGTTTAGAGTCCTAGAAACCGCGTTGTTAGATGTTTCATAAGTTCGTCAAACTAGTACAAAGCTCATTGAGAAACTTATAAGCTTTCATGTTGCATGAAACTTAGTTTAGAGTCCTAGAAACCGCGTTGTTAGATGTTTCATAAGTTCGTCGAACTTGTACAAAGCTCATTGAGACACTTATAAGCACTCATGTTGCATGAAACTTGGTTTAGAGTCCTAGAAACCGCGTTGCAAGATGATTCATAAGTTCGTCAAACTAGTACAAAGCTCATTGAGACACTTATAAGCATTGATGTTGCATGACACTTCGTTTAGAGTCTTAGAAACCGCATTGTTAGATGTTTCATAAGTTCGTCAAACTTTTACAAACCTCATTGAAACACTTATAAGAACTCATGTTGCATAAAACTTGGTATAGAGTCCTAGCAACCACATTGTTAGACGTTTCATAAATTCGTCAAACTTGTACAAAGCTGATTGAGAAACTTATAAGCACTCATGTTGCATGAAACATGGTTTAGAGTCCTAGAAACCGCGTTGTTAGATGTTTCATAAGTTCGTCAAACAAGTACAAAGCTCATTGAGGCACTTATAAGTACTCATGTTACATGAAACTTAGTTTAGAATCCTAGAAACCGCGTTGTTAGATGTTTCATAAGTTCGTCAAACTTGTAAGAAGCTCATTGCGACACTTATAAGCACTCATGTTGCATAAAACTTGGTTTAGAGTCCTAGCAACCACATTGTAAGACGTTTCATAAGTTCGTCAAACTTGTACAAAGCTGATTGAGAAACTTATAAGCACTCATGTTGCATGAAACATGGTTTAAAGTCCTAGAAACCGCGTTGTTAGATGTTTCATTAGTTCGTCAAACTTGAACAAATCTCATTGAGACACTTATAAGAACTCATGTTGAAATAAACTTAGTTTAGAGTCCTAGAAACCGTGTTTTAGATGTTTCATAAGTTCGTCAAACTTGTACAAAGCTCACTGAGACACTTATAAGCACTCATGTTGCATGAAACTTGGTTTAGAGTCCTAGAAACGGCGTTGCTAGATGTTTCATAAGTTCGTAGAACTTGTACAAAGCTCATTGAGACACTTATAAGAACTCATGTCTCAGTGAACTTAGTACAAGTTTGTCGAACTAGTAAAAAGCTCATTGAGACACTTATAAGCACTCATGTTTCATGAAACTTGGTTTAGAGTCCGAGAAATGAGTTGTTAGATGTTTCATTAGTTCGTCAAACTTGTACAAAGCTCATTGAGACACTTATAAGAACTCATATTTAAAGAAACTTGTTTTAGAATCCTAGAAACCGCGTTGTTAGATGTTTCATAAGTTCGTCAAACTAGTACAAAGCTCATTGAGACACTTATAAGCACTCATGTTGCATGACACTTCGTTTAGAGCTAGAAACGCGTTGTTAGATGTTTCATAAGTTCGTCAAACTAGTACAAAGCTCATTGAGACATTTATAAGCACTCATGTTGCATAAATCTTGGTTTAGAGTTCTAGAAACGCGTTTTTAGATGTTTCATAAGTTCGTCAAACTTGTACAAAGCTCATTTAGACACTTATAAGCACTCAAGTTGCATAAAACATAGTTTAGAGTCCTAGCAACCACATTGTTAGACGTTTCATAAGTTCGTCAAACTTGTACAAAGCTCATTGAGACACTTATAAGCACTCATGTTGCATGAAACTTAGTTTAGAGTCCTAGAAACCGCGTTGTTAGATGTTTCATAAGTTCGTAGAACTTGTACAAAGCTCATTGAGACACTTATAGGAACTCATTTTGCATGAAACTTGGTTTAGAGTCCTAGAAACCGCGTTGTAAGATGATTCATAAGTTCGTCAAACTAGTACAAAGCTCATTGAGACACTTATAAGCACTCATGTTGCATGACACTTTGTTTAGAGTCCTAGAAACAGCGTCTTAGATGTTTCACAACTTCGTCAAACTTGTACAAATCTCACTGAGACACTTATAAGCACTCATGTTGCATGAAACTTAGTTTAGAGTCCTAGAAACCGCGTTGTTAAATGTTTCATAAGTTCGTCAAACTAGTACAAAGCTCATTGAGAAACTTATAAGCACTCATGTTTCATGAAACTTAGTTTAGTGTCCTAGAAACCGCGTTGTTAGATGTTTCATAAGTTCGTAGAACTTGTACAAAGCTCATTGAGACACTTATAGGAACTCATTTTGCATGAAACTTGGTTTAGAGTCCTAGAAACCGCGTTGTAAGATGATTCATAAGTTCGTCAAACTAGTACAAAGCTCATTGAGACACTTATAAGCACTCATGTTGCATGACACTTCGTTTAGAGTCTTAGAAACAGCGTTTTAGATGTTTCACAAGTTCGTCAAACTTGTAAAAATCTCACTGAGACACTTATAAGCACTCATGTCGCATGAAACTTAGTTTAGAGTCCTAGAAACCGCGTTGTTAGATGTTTCATAAGTTCGTCAAACTAGTACAAAGCTCATTGAGAAACTTATAAGCACTCATGTTGCATGAAACTTAGTTTAGAGTCCTAGAAACGCATTGTTAGACGTTTCATAAATTCGTTAAACTTGTACAAAGCTGATTGAGAAACTTATAAGCACTCATGTTGCATGAAACTTAGTTTCAGTCCTAAAAACGCGTTGTTAGATGTTTCATTAGTTCGTCAAACTTGTACAAAGCTCATTGAGACACTTATAAGAACTCGTGTTGAAAGAAACTTGGTTTAGAGTCCTAGAAACCGCGTTGTTAGATGTTTCATAAGTTCGTCAAACAAGTACAAAGCTCATTGAGACACTTATAAGCACTCATGTGGCATGAAACATGGTTTAGAGTCCTAGAAACCGCGTTGTTAGATGTTTCATAAGTTCGTCAAACAAGTACAAAGCACACTTATAAGCACTCATGTTGCATGAAACTTAGTTTAGAGTCCTAGAAACCGCGTTGTTAGATGTTTCATAAGTTCGTCAAACTTGTAAAAAGCTCATTGAGACACTTATAAGCACTCATGTTGCATAAAACTTGGTTTAGAGTCCTAGCAACCACATTGTTAGACGTTTCATAAGTTTTTCAAACTTGTACAAAGCTGATAGAGACACTTATAAGAACTCATGTTGCATGAAACTTGGTTTAGAGTCCGAGAAATGAGTTGTTAGATGTTTCATTAGTTCGTCAAACTTGTACAAAGCTCATTGAGACACTTATAAGAACTCATGTTGAAAGAAACTTGTTTTAGAATCCTAGAAACTGCGTTGTTAGATGTTTCATAAGTTCGTCAATCTAGTACAAAGCTCATTGAGAAACTTATAAGCACTCATGTTGCATGAAACTTAGTTTAGAGTCCTAAAAACCGCGTTGTTAGATGTTTCATAAGGTCGTCGAACTTGTACAAAGCTCATTGAGACACTTATAAGCACTCATGTTGCATGACACTTCGTTTAGAGTCCTAGAAACGCATTGTTAGACGTTTCATAAGTTCGTTAAACTTGTACAAAGCTGATTGAGAAACTTATAAGCACTCATGTTGCATGAAACTTGGTTTCAGTCCTAAAAACGCGTTGTTAGATGTTTCATTAGTTCGTCAAACTTGTACAAAGCTCACTGAGACACTTATAAGCACTCATGTTGCATGAAACTTGGTTTAGAGTCCTAGAAACCGCGTTGTAAGATGATTCATAAGTTCGTCAAACTAGTACAAAGCTCATTGAGACACTTATAAGCACTCATGTTGCATGACAGTTCGTTTAGAGTCTTAGAAACAGCGTTTTAGATGTTTCACAAGGTCGTCAAACTTGTAAAAATCTCACTGAGACACTTATAAGCACTCATGTTGCATGAAACTTAGTTTAGAGTCCTAGAAACCGCGTTGTTAGATGTTTCATAAGTTCGTCAAACTAGTACAAAGCTCATTGAGAAACTTATAAGCACTCATGTTGCATGAAACTTAGTTTAGAGTCCTAAAAACCGCGTTGTTAGATGTTTCATAAGGTCGTCGAACTTGTACAAAGCTCATTGAGACACTTATAAGCACTCATGTTGCATGACACTTCGTTTAGAGTCCTAGAAACGCATTGTTAGACGTTTCATAAATTCGTTGAACTTGTACAAAGCTGATTGAGAAACTTATAAGCACTCATGTTGCATGAAACTTGGTTTCAGTCCTAAAAACGCGTTGTTAGATGTTTCATTAGTTCGTCAAACTTGTACAAAGCTCATTGAGACACTTATAAGAACTCATGTTGAAAGAAACTTGGTTTAGAGTCCTAGAAACCGCGTTGTTAGATGTTTCATAAGTTCGTCAAACAAGTACAAAGCTCATTGAGACACTTATAAGCACTCATGTTGCATGAAATATGGTTTAGAGTCCTAGAAACCGCGTTGTTAGATGTTTCATAAGTTCGTCAAACAAGTACAAAGCACACTTATAAGCACTCATGTTGCATGAAACTTAGTTTAGAGTCCTAGAAACCGCGTTGTTAGATGTTTCATAAGTTCGTCAAACTTGTAAAAAGCTCATTGAGACACTTATAAGCACTCATGTTGCATAAAACTTGGTTTAGAGTCCTAGCAACCACATTGTTAGCCGTTTCATAAGTTCGTCAAACTTGTACAAAGCTGATTGAGAAACTTATAAGCACTCATGTTGCATGAAACTTGGTTTAGAGTCCTCGAAACCGCGTTGTTAGATGTTTCATTAGTTCGTCAAACTTGAACAAAGCTCATTGAGACACTTATAAGAACTCATGTTGAAAGAAACTTAGTTTAGAGTCCTAGAAACCGCGTTTTAGATGTTTCATAAGTTCGTCAAACTTGTACAAAGCTCACCGAGACACTTATAAGCACTCATGTTGCATGAAACTTGGTTTAGAGTCTTAGAAACCGCGTTGTTAGATTTTTCATAAGTTCGTAGAACTTGTACAAAGCTCATTGAGACACTTATAAGAACTCATGTTGCATGACACTTCGTTTAGAGTCTTAGAAACCGCGTTTTAGATGTTTCATAAGTTCGTCAAACTTGTACAAAGCTCACTGAGACACTTATAAGCACTCATGTTGCATGAAACTTGGTTTAGAGTCCTAGAAACCGCGTTGTTAGATGTTTCATAAGTTCGTCGAACTAGTAAAAAGCTCATTGAGACACTTATAAGCACTCATGTTGCATGAAACTTGGTTTAGAATCCGAGAAACGAGTTGTTCGATGTTTCATAAGTTCGTCAAGCTTGTACAAATCTCATTGAGACACTTATAAGAACTCATGTTGCATGAAACTTGGTTTAGAGTCCTAGAAACGAGTTGTTAGATGTTTCATTAGTTCGTCAAACTTGTACAAAGCTCATTGAGACACTTATAAGAACTCATGTTGAAAGAAACTTGGTTTAGAGTCCTAGAAACGCGTTGTTAGATGTTTCATTAGTTCGTCAAACTTGTACAAAGCTCATTGAGACACTTATAAGAACTCATGTTGAAAGAAACTTGGTTAAGAGTCCTAGAAACCGCGTTGTTAGATGTTTCATAAGTTCGTCAAACTAGTACAAAGCTCATTGAGACACTTATAAGCACTCATGTTGCATGAAACTTAGTTTAGAGTCCTAGAAAACGCGTTGTTAGATGTTTCATAAGTTCGTAGAACTTGTACAAAGCTCATTGAGACACTTATACGCACTCATGTTGCATGAAACTTGGTTTAGAGTGCTAGAAACCGCGTTGTTAGATGTTTCATAAGTTCGTCAAACTAGTACAAAGCTCATTGAGACACTTATAAGAACTCATGTTGCATGACACTTCGGTTAGAGTCTTAGAAACAGCGTTTTAGATGTTTCATAAGTTCGTCAAACTTGTACAAAGATCACTGAGACACTTATAAGCACTCATGTTGCATGAAACTTAGTTTAGAGTCCTAGAAACCGCGTTGTTAGATGTTTCATAAGTTCGTCAAACAAGTACAAAGCTCATTGAGGCACTTATAAGCACTCATGTTGCATGAAACTTAGTTTAGAGTCCTAGAAACCGCGTTGTTAGATGTTTCATAAGTTCGTCAAACTTGTAAAAAGCTCATTGCGACACTTATAAGCACTCATGTTGCATAAAACTTGGTTTAGAGTCCTAGCAACCACATTGTAAGACGTTTCATAAGTTCGTCAAACTTGTACAAAGCTGATTGAGAAACTTATAAGCACTCATGTTGCATGAAACATGGTTTAGAGTCCTAGAAACCGCGTTGTTAGATGTTTCATTAGTTCGTAAAACTTGAACAAAGCTCATTGAGACACTTATAAGAACTCATGTTGAAATAAACTTAGTTTAGAGTCCTAGAAACCGTGTTTTAGATGTTTCATAAGTTCGTCAAACTTGTACAAAGCTCACTGAGACACTTGTAAGCACTCATGTTGCATGAAACTTGGTGTAGAGTCCTAGAAACGGCGTTGCTAGATGTTTCATAAGTTCGTAGAACTTGTACAAAGCTCATTGAGACACTTATAAGAACTCATGTCTCAGTGAACTTTGTACAAGTTTGTCGAACTAGTAAAAAGCTCATTGAGACACTTATAAGCACTCATGTTGCATGAAACTTGGTTTAGAGTCCGAGAAATGAGTTGTTAGATGTTTCATTAGTTCGTCAAACTTGTACAAAGCTCATTGAGACACTTATAAGAACTCATGTTGAAAGAAACTTGTTTTAGAATCCTAGAAACCGCGTTGTTAGATGTTTCATAAGTTCGTCAAACTAGTACAAAGCTCATTGAGACATGCACTTATAAGCACTCATGTTGCATGACACTTCGTTTAGAGTCCTAGAAACGCGTTGTTAGATGTTTCATAAGTTCGTCAAACTAGTACAAAGCTCATTGAGACATTTATAAGCACTCATGTTGCATAAAACTTGGTTTAGAGTCCTAGAAACGCGTTTTTAGATGTTTCATAAGTTCGTCAAACTTGTACAAAGCTCATTTAGACACTTATAAGCACTCAAGTTGCATAAAACTTAGTTTAGAGTCCTAGCAACCACATTGTTAGACGTTTCATAAGTTCGTCAAACTTGTACAAAGCTCATTGAGACACTTATAAGCACTCATGTTGCATGAAACTTGGTTTAGAGTCCTAGAAACCGCGTTGTTAGATGTTTCATAAGTTCGTAGAACTTGTACAAAGCTCATTGAGACACTTATAGGAACTCATTTTGCATGAAACTTGGTTTAGAGTCCTAGAAACCGCGTTGTAAGATGATTCATAAGTTCGTCAAACTAGTACAAAGCTCATTGAGACACTTATAAGCACTCATGTTGCATGACACTTTGTTTAGAGTCTTAGAAACAACGTCTTAGATGTTTCACAACTTCGTCAAACTTGTACAAATCTCACTGAGACACTTATAAGCACTCATGTTGCATGAAACTTAGTTTAGAGTCCTAGAAACCGCGTTGTTAGATGTTTCATAAGTTCGTCAAACTAGTACAAAGCTCATTGAGAAACTTAGAAGCACTCATGTTGCATGAAACTTAGTTTAGAGTCTTAGAAACCGCGTTGTTAGATGTTTCATAAGTTCGTCGAACTTGTACAAAGTTCATTGAGAAACTTATAAGCACTCATGTTGCATGAAACTTGGTTTAGAGTCCTAGAAACCGCGTTGTAAGATGATTCATAAGTTCGTCAAACTAGTACAAAGCTCATTGAGACACTTATAAGCACTCATGTTGCATGACACTTCGTTTAGAGTCTTAGAAACAGCGTTTTAGATGTTTCACAAGTTCGTCAAACTTGTGAAAATCTCACCGAGACACTTATAAGCACTCATGTTGCATGAAACTTAGTTTAGAGTCCTAGAAACGGCGTTGTTAGATGTTTCATAAGTTCGTCAAACTAGTACAAAGCTCATTGAGAATTTATAAGCACTCATGTTGCATGAAACTTAGTTTAGAGTCCTAAAAACCGCGTTGTTAGATGTTTCATAAGGTCGTCGAACTTGTACAAAGCTCATTGAGACACTTATAAGCACTCATGTTGCATGACACTTCGTTTAGAGTCCTAGAAACGCATTGTTAGACGTTTCATAAATTCGTTAAACTTGTACAAAGCTGATTGAGAAACTTATAAGTACTCATGTTGCATGAAACTTGGTTTCAGTCCTAAAAACGCGTTGTTAGATGTTTCATTAGTTCGTCAAACTTGTACAAAGCTCATTGAGACACTTATAAGAACTCATGTTGAAAGAAACTTGGTTTAGAGTCCTAGAAACCGCGTTGTTAGATGTTTCATAAGTTCGTCAAACAAGTACAAAGCTCATTGAGACACTTATAAGCACTCATGTTGCATGAAACATGGTTTAGAGTCCTAGAAACCGCGTTGTTAGATGTTTCATAAGTTCGTCAAACAAGTACAAAGCACACTTATAAGCACTCATGTTGCATGAAACTTAGTTTAGAGTCCTAGAAACCGCGTTGTTAGATTTTTCATAAGTTCGTCAAACTTGTAAAAAGCTCATTGAGACACTTATAAGCACTCATGTTGCATAAAACTTGGTTTAGAGTCCTAGCAACCACATTGTTAGACGTTTCATAAGTTCGTCAAGCTTGTACAAAGCTGATTGAGAAACTTATAAGCACTCATGTTGCATGAAATTTGGTTTAGAGTCCTCGAAACCGCGTTGTTAGATGTTTCATTAGTTCGTCAAACTTGAACAAAGCTCATTGAGACACTTATAAGAACTCATGTTGAAAGAAACTTAGTTTAGAGTCCTAGAAACCGCGTTTTAGATGTTTCATAAGTTCGTCAAACTTGTACAAAGCTCACTGAGACACTTATAAGCACTCATGTTGCATGAAACTTGGTTTAGAGTCTTAGAAACCGCGTTGTTAGATTTTTCATAAGTTCGTAGAACTTGTACAAAGCTCATTGAGACACTTATAAGAACTCATGTTGCATGACACTTCGTTTAGAGTCTTAGAAACCGCGTTTTAGATGTTTCATAAGTTCGTCAAACTTGTACAAAGCTCACTGAGACACTTATAAGCACTCATGTTGCATGAAACTTGGTTTAGAGTTCTAGAAAACGCGTTGTAAGATGATTCATAAGTTCGTCAAACTAGTACAAAGCTCATTGAGACACTTATAAGCACTCATGTTGCATGACACTTCGTTTAGAGTCTTAGAAACAGCGTTTTAGATGTTTCACAAGTTCGTCAAACTTGTAAAAATCTCACTGAGACACTTATAAGCACTCATGTTGCATGAAACTTAGTTTAGAGTCCTAGAAACCGCGTTGTTAGATGTTTCATAAGTTCGTCAAACTAGTACAAAGCTCATTGAGAAACTTATAAGCACTCATGTTGCATTAAACTTAGTTTAGAGTCCTAAAAACCGCGTTGTTAGATGTTTCATAAGGTCGTCGAACTTGTACAAAGCTCATAGAGACACTTATAAGCACTCATGTTGCATGACACTTCGTTTAGAGTCCTAGAAACGCATTGTTAGACGTTTCATAAATTCGTTAAACTTGTACAAAGCTGATTGAGAAACTTATAAGCACTCATGTTGCATGAAACTTGGTTTCAGTCCTAAAAACGCGTTGTTAGATGTTTCATTAGTTCGTCAAACTTGTACAAAGCTCATTGAGACACTTATAAGAACTCATGTTGAAAGAAACTTGGTTTAGAGTCCTAGAAACCGCGTTGTTAGATGTTTCATAAGTTCGTCAAACAAGTACAAAGCTCATTGAGACACTTATAAGCACTCATGTTGCATGAAACATGGTTTAGAGTCCTAGAAACCGCGTTGTTAGATGTTTCATAAGTTCGTCAAACAAGTACAAAGAACACTTATAAGCACTCATGTTGCATGAAACTTAGTTTAGAGTCCTAGAAACCGCGTTGTTAGATGTTTCATAAGTTCGTCAAACTTGTAAAAAGCTCATTGAGACACTTATAAGCACTCATGTTGCATGAAACTTGGTTTAGAGTCCTAGCAACCACATTGTTAGACGTTTCATAAGTTCGTCAAACTTGTACAAAGCTGATTGAGAAACTTATAAGCACTCATGTTGCATGAAACTTGGTTTAGAGTCCTCTAAACCGCGTTGTTAGATGTTTCATTAGTTCGTCAAACTTGAACAAAGCTCATTGAGACACTTATAAGAACTCATGTTGAAAGAAACTTAGTTTAGAGTCCTAGAAACCGCGTTTTAGATGTTTCATAAGTTCGTCAAACTTGTACAAAGCTCACTGAGACACTTATAAGCACTCATGTTGCATGAAACTTGGTTTAGAGTCCTAGAAACCGCGTTGTTAGATGTTTCATAAGTTCGTCGAACTAGTAAAAAGCTCATTGAGACACTTATAAGCACTCATGTTGCATGAAACTTGGTTTAGAATCCGAGAAACGAGTTGTTCGATGTTTCATAAGTTCGTCAAGCTTGTACAAATCTCATTGAGACACTTATAAGAACTCATGTTGCATGAAACTTGGTTTAGAGTCCTAGAAACGAGTTGTTAGATGTTTCATTAGTTCGTCAAACTTGTACAAAGCTCATTGAGACACTTATAAGAACTCATGTTGAAAGAAACTTGGTTTAGAGTCCTAGAAACGCGTTGTTAGATGTTTCATTAGTTCGTCAAACTTGTACAAAGCTCATTGAGACACTTATAAGAACTCATGTTGAAAGAAACTTGATTTAGAGTCCTAGAAACCGCGTTGTTAGATGTTTCATAAGTTCGTCAAACTAGTACAAAGCTCATTGAGACACTTATAAGCACTCATGTTGCATGAAACTTAGTTTAGAGTCCTAGAAAACGCGTTGTTAGATGTTTCATAAGTTCGTAGAACTTGTACAAAGCTCATTGAGACACTTATAAGCACTCATGTTGCATGAAACTTGGTTTAGAGTGCTAGAAACCGCGTTGTTAGATGTTTCATAAGTTCGTCAAACTAGTACAAAGCTCATTGAGACACTTATAAGAACTCATGTTGCATGACACTTCGTTTAGAGTCTTAGAAACAGCGTTTTAGATGTTTCATAACTTCGTCAAACTTGTACAAAGATCACTGAGACACTTATAAGCACTCATGTTGCATGAAACTTAGTTTAGAGTCCTAGAAACCGCGTTGTTAGATGTTTCATAAGTTCGTCAAACTAGGACAAAGCTCATTGAGAAACTTATAAGCACTCATGTTGCATGAAACTTAGTTTAGAGTCTTAGAAACCGCGTTGTTAGATGTTTCATAAGTTCGTCGAACTTGTACAAAGCTCATTGAGACACTTATAAGCACGCATGTTGCATGAAACTTGGTTTAGAGTCCTAGAAACCGCGTTGTAAGATGATTCATAAGTTCGTCAAACTAGTACAAAGCTCATTGAGACACTTATAAGAACTCATGTTGAAAGAAACTTGGTTTAGAGTCCTAGAAACCGCGTTGTTAGATGTTTCATAAGTTCGTCAAACTATTAGAAAGCTCATTGAGACACTTATAAGCACTCATGTTGCATGAAACTTAGTTTAGAGTCCTAGAAACCGCGTTGTTAGATGTTTAATGAGTTCGTCAAACTTGTAAAAAGCTCATTGAGACACTTATAAGCACTCATGTTGCATAAAACTTGGTTTAGAGTCCTAGCAACCACATTGTTAGACGTTTCATAAGTTCGTCAAACTTGTACAAAGCTGATTGAGAAACTTATAAGCACTCATGTTGCATGAAACTTGGTTTAGAGTCCTAGAAACGCGTTGTTAGATGTTTCATTAGTTCGTCAAACTTGAACAAAGCTCATTGAGACACTTATAAGAACTCATGTTGAAAGAAACTTAGTTTAGAGTCCTACAAACTGCGTTGTTAGATGTTTCATAAGTTCGTCAACCTAGTACAAAGCTCATTAATACACTTATAAGTACTCTTGTTGCATGAAACTTAGTTTAGAGTCCTAGAAACCGCGTTGTTAGATGTTTTTTAAGTTTGTCGAACTTAAACAAAGCTCATTGAGACACTTTTAAGCACTCATGTTGCATGAAACTTGGTTTAGTGTCCTAGAAACCGCGTTGTAAGATGTTTCATAAGTTCGTCAAACTAGTACAAAGCTCATTGAGACACTTATAAGCACTCATGTTGCATGACACTTCGTTTAGAGTCTTAGAAACCGCGTTGTTAGATGTTTCATAAGTTCGTAAAACTAGTACAAATCTCATTGAGACACTTATAAGCACTCATGTTGCATGAAACTTAGTTTAGAGTCCTAGAAATCGCGTTGTTAGATGTTTCATAAGTTTGTCGAACTTGTACAAAGCTCATTGAGACACTTATAAGCACTTATGTTGCATGAAACTTGGTTTAGAGTCCTAGAAACCGTGTTGTAAGATGTTTCACAAGTTCGTCAAACTAGTACAAAGCTCATTGAGACACTTATAACCAGTCATTTTGCATGACACTTCGTTTAGAGTCTTAGAAACCGCGTTGTTAGATGTTTCATAAGTTCGTCAAACTTGTACAAAACTCATTGAGACACTTATAAGCACTCATGTTGCATGAAACTTGGTTTAGAGTCCTAGAAACCCGTTATTAGATGTTTCATAAGTTCGTCAAACTTGTACAAAGGTCATTGAGACACTTATAAGCACTCATGTTGCATAAAAATTGGTTTAGAGTCCTAGCAACCACATTGTTAGACGTTTCATAAGTTCGTCAAACTTGTACAAAGCTGATAGAGACACTTATAAGCACTCATATTGCATGAAACTTGGTTTAGAGTCCTAGAAACGAGTTGTTAGATGTTTCATTAGTTCGTAACACTTGTACAAAGCTCATTGAGACACTTATAAGTTCTCATGTTGAAAGAAACTTGGTTTAGAGTTCTAGAATACGCGTTGTTAGATGTTTCATAAGTTCGTTAAACTAGTACAAAGCTCATTGAGACAATTATAAGCACTCATGTTGCATGAAACTTGGTTTAGAGTCCTAGAAACGCGTTTTTCGATGTTTCATAATTTCGTCAAACTAGTACAAAGCTCATTGAGACACTTATAACACTCATGTTGCATGAAACTGGGTTTAGAGTCCTAGAAACTGCGTTGTTAGATGTTTCATAAGTTCGTCAAACTAGTACAAAGCTCATTGAGACACTTATAACACTCATGTTGCATGAAACTTGGTTTAGAGTCCTAGAAACTGCGTTGTTAGATGTTTCATAAGTTCGTCAAACTAGTACAAAGCTCATTGAGACACTTATAAGCACTCATGTTGCATGAAACTTGGCTTAGAGTCCTAGAAACGCTTTGTTATATGTTTCATAAGTTCGTCAAACTTGTACAAAGCTCATTGATAAGCACTCATGTTGCATGAAACTTGGTTTAGAGTCCTAGAAACCGCGTGGTTAGATGTTTCATAAGTTCCTCAAACTTGTACAAAGCTCATTGAGACACTTATAAGCACTCATGTTGTATGAAACTTGGTTTAGAGTCCTAGAAACGCGTTGTTAAATGTTTCATAAGTTCGTCAAACTAGTACAAAGCTCAATGAGACACTTATAAGCACTCATGTTGCATGAAACTTTGTTTAGAGTCCTAGAAACGCGTTGTTAGATGTTTCATAAGTTCGTCAAACTAGTACAAAGCTCATTGAGACACTTATAAGCACTCATGTTGAACGAAACTTGGTTTAGAGTCCTAGAAACGCGTTGTTAGATGTTTCATAAGTTCGTCAAACTTGTACAAACCTCATTTAGACACTTATAAGCACTCATGTTGCATGAAACTTGGTTTAGAGTCCTAGAAACGCGTTGTTAGATGTTTCATAAGTTCGTCAAACTAGTACAAAGCTCATTGGGACACTTATAAGCACTCATGTTGCATGAAACTTGGTTTAGAGTCCTAGAAACGAGTTGTTAGACGTTTCATAAGTTCGTAAAACTTGTACAAAGCTCATTGAGACACTTATAAGCACTCATGTTGAATCAAACTTGGTTTAGAGTCATAGAAACGCGTTGTTAGATGTATCATAAGTTCGTCAAACTAGTACAAAGCTCATTGAGACACTTATAAGCACTCATGGTGTATGAAACTTGGTTTAGCGTCCTAGAAATGCATTGTTAAATGTTTCATAAGTTCGTTAAACTAGTACAAAGCTCATTGAGACACTTATAACCACTCATGTTGCATGAAACTTGGTTTAGAGTCCTAGAAATGCGTTGTTAGATGTTTCATAAATTCGTCAAACTTGTACAATGATCATTGAGACACTTATAAGCACTCATGTTGTATGAAACTTTGTTTAGAGTACTAGAACCCGCGTTGTTAGATGTTTCATATGTTCGTCAAACTAGTCAAAAGCTCATTGAGACACTTATAAGCACTCATGTTGCATGAAACTTAGTTTAGAGTCCTAGAAACCGCGTTGTTAGATGTTTCATAAGTTCGTCAAACTAGTACAAAGCTCATTGAGACACTTATAAGCACTCATTGATACGCCCTTTGTTCGGACCGAAACTCCGTGAGAAGGTGAGTACTACGTTGGGGATAGATCTTGGCGGATGCGGAGAGAAACAACGAATAACTCCGGGTTAGGATGGGGAGATGGAGCGGTGGAGTCGATGGGTGGAAGGGGAACGTCTCAAGGAGGCTATGGAGCAACCGCCCTGATGGATAGAAGAGACGCTTGGAAGCAAGTATGCTTGTAAGCGGCTCAAGTTCGCAAAGGAACCGAGAGGAGTCGACTATAAGAAGTTTTAGGTAAAAAGTTGACTAAAGAAGAAGGTGGTGCGGCGCATCCCTTATATAGAGGAGGCACAAGTCGCAACTCTCTTTTAGGGTTGCGCGTTTAAACAAAAAGGAAATCCGAGAAAAGGAAATCCGCATCAAAATGGAAAACGCAAAGAAAAAAGGAAATCGCCAAAACAACGCGGCGTTCCTTAAAGAAAAGATAGAACAACGAGTAGTGTGAGAAATGCCTCGTCTCTTACATTCTTCAAGCCATGATTACTAATGAACGACGTGGTGTTCTTCTTGACCTCATTAAAACCCGGTGGGAAAAGAGTATCAAGCGAGACACCTAGTCCGCTTAGCTTTCATAGCTTGGTCTTCTTAAGTGGTGGCGGTGAATATGTTGAAGTAGCTCCTAGGTGATACTTCCTTGTCCATGGTACTTGCTAAAGCTATCTTGGCTAGCTCCTTAGCTTTGGACCGTGTGATCACGCCTTCCCGTCCTTCGGTGATTGGTGCACGTGCGCCTTGTTGATCGGCATCGATGTCGAGTGGTCGATGTTGGTCGATGCCGAGTGGTCGATGTTGGTCGGTATCGAGTGGTCGATGTCGGTCGATGCCGAGTGGTCGATGTTGATCGGCATCGGTATCCGATTCTGGTTCCACGCTCATATCATCCCCTCCTTCTTGAAAAGGATTTGTCCTCAAATACGCATCATAAATAAAGGGAGACAAGTCAGAAACATTGAAGGAATCCGATATCGTGTACTTACCTTGGAGGTCGATCTTGTAAGCGTTGTCGTTGATCCGCCGGGCCACCTTGAAAGGTCCGTCAACTCGGGGCATGAGTTTGGACTTCCTCTCGGCTGGGAACCGTTCTTTCCTCAGATGGATCCACACCAAGTCGCCTTCTTGAAACACCATTTTTCTCCGGCCCTTGTTGGCATGCTTGGCGTATTGCTCGGTTCTCCTCTCAATGTTCTCCTTGGCCTTCTCATGCATTTTCCTAACATGTTCAGCTTTTTCTTGCCATCAACACTAGACATTTCACTCAAAGGTAAGGCAATTAGATCTAAGGGAGACATGGGATTAAATCCGTATACTAGTTCAAAAGGAGAGTAGAGAGTCGAAGAATGCTTAGCGTGGTTATAGGCGAACTCAACATGGGGTAGACACTCTTCCCATGACTTAATGTTGCTCTTCACCGGGGTTCTCAAGAGCGTGGATAACGACCTATTCACCACCTCGGTTTGACCGTCCGTTTGCGGAGACAGTTTGGTTCCTAGCTTGGCCCACAACGTACGCCAAAAATGGCTCAGGAACTTGGTGTCACGGTCGGAGACAATGACTTGAGGCATGCCGTGTAGCCTTACCACTTCCCGGAAAAACAGATTAGCTACACCCACGGCGTCATCCGTCTTGTGGCATGCAATGAAATGGGCCATTTTGCTGAACCTGTCTACAACCACAAAGATGGAGTCTCTACCATTTCTGGTTCGAGGTAAGCCAACTACAAAGTCCATGGATATATGAGTCCAAGGGTGAGAAGGAATGGGTAACGGGGTATACAAACCGTGCGGCTGAACATTACTCTTGGCTTGCTTACAAGTGACACACCTAAGACATATCCTCTCCACATCTCTTCTCATATGCGGCCAATAGAAGTGGGCTTGAAGACTTGCCAAGGTCTTGGCCACCCCGAAGTGTCCGGCTAGTCCTCCACCGTGGGCTTCTCGGACAAGTAGTTCCCTAACCGACCCGGTAGGTATGCACAACCGATGGTGGAAGAACAGGTAGCCGTCCTGTCTATAGTAATTCTCACAAGCAAACTTAGCACACTTCAAGTAATAAGAACTAAACTCGAATCGATTCATATAACGTTTTAAGCACCTCAAATCCTATGAGTCTAGATGTCAATTCTGAGATTAAAGTGTACCTCCGAGACAATGCGTCGGCTACGACATTGTCTTTACCTTTCTTATACTTGATGACATAGGGAAACGTCTCGATGAACTCTATCCAGCGGCCATGCCTCTTGTTCAGCTTCGTTGTCCCTTCAAATGCTTGAGCGACTCATGGTCCGTGTGGATTACAAACTCCTTCAGCCAAAGATAATGTTGCCGAGTTTGCAAAGCCCTCACCAATGCATATAACTCCTTGTCATAGGTAGGATAGTTCAGCGTGGCTCCCCCTAAATTTCTCACCGAAATAGGCAATTGGCTTCTTATTCGCATAAGAACCGCACCAATACCTACACCGGAAGCATCACACTCAATCTCGAATGTTTTAAGAAAATCGGGCAAAGCACAAGTAAAGGGGAATTGATAAGCTTCTCTTTAAGGCTTTGGAAAGCCTGGTCCTGGGCTTCCTCCCACTTGAAACCGACGTCTTTCTTGATGACTTCCGTAAGTGGTGCTGCAAGGGTGCTGAAATCCTTGACAAAGCGCCGATAGAAGCCGGCTAGACCATGGAAACTTCGGACTTCTCCTACGGTGGTAGGTCTCGGCCAATCCCTGATGGCCTTTATCTTCTCGTCATCAACCTGTACTCCTTCTGCACTCACAACAAAACCTAAGAAAACAACTCGCTTAGTACAGAAAGTGCATTTATCAATGTTGGCGAATAAGTTTTCCTTCCGTAGGACTTCAAGGACGGCTCGTATGTGGTCAATGTGCTCGGCCAAGTTCTTGCTAAAGATGAGGATATCGTCGAAGTACACCACCACGAACACACCTATAAAAGATCTCAACACATGGTTCATTAGTCTCATGAAAGTACTAGGTGCGTTAGTTAGACCGAACGGCATTACAAGCCACTCATACAAGCCTTGCTTAGTTTTGAAGGCTGTTTTCCATTCGTCACCCTCCTTCATCCTAATCTGATGATAACCACTCTTAAGATCTATCTTAGAGAAAAGGTTAGAACCACACAATTCATCAAGCATATCATCAAGCCTAGGAATAGGGTGGCGATACTTCACCGTGATGTTATTGATGGCTCGACAATCAACACACATGCGCCATGATCTATCCTTCTTGGGCACAAGCAACACCGGTACAACACATGGACTCATGCTCTCTCGATGTGCCCCTTCCGCATTAGCTCCTCCACCTGTTTCGAAGCTCCTTGGTCTCCACCGGATTGGTTCGGGTAGGGCGGGTCTATTGGGGGAGTGCGGAACCTGGCACAAAGTCAATCTGGTGCTCAATGCCGCGTATAGGAGGCAAGCCTGGGTGGGGTTTCTGGGGAAAAACGTCACTATAATCCTGCAATAGCTTAGCCATTTCACTAGGAAGCTCCTGTGAGGGGTTAGTACTAACAAGGCTTTCCTTGTACACAAACAATAACATAGAGCAATTGGAATTCATAAGTTCAGAAACTTCTCTTTGGTTAATGTAGAGGTTGGCGTGTGGGCCAGGTGTCTTCTCCTTCTCTTCCTTGAGTTTGAGATAGAGCTGGTCTTGGTACACTTCACTTGGAGTAAGAGGAACCGAGTGATCTTGCGGCCATTGAACTCAAACGTGTGCTTGTTGGTGTAGCCGTCATGGAGTACCTTCCGGTCGATTGCCACGGTCGGCCAAGCGGCACATGGCTGGATCCCATGGGTATGACATCACAAAGGACCTCATCTTCATATTTGCCTATGGACAGAGTGAAACGGACTGTTGTGTGACGTGTGAGAGCACCACTATCGTTGAGCCACCGCAGCTTGTATGGCCGGGGATGGGTGATGGGTTCTAGGCTTAGTTTCTGGACCATTAGCTCACCGGCGGCATTGGTGCAGCTACCCCCATCTATGATCAGGTTGCATACCTTTCCTTTGACCAGCAGCGTGTGTGGAAGAGGTGGTTTCTCGCACTAACTCCTCCGGCTGGTTCCGGACACTCAACGCCCTCCGACGACCAGCATCTCTCCAACAGTGCGGCTTCCTCCCCCTCCTCTCCATCTTCGGATCTGACTCGGAATCTTGTGGAACTACCTCTCCGTTGTCCAGAATCATGAAGACTTTCTTGTTGGGACAATCTCTCGAGTAGTGTCCCATCCCTTGGCATCTAAAACACCTAACATTGCTGGAGGAGGTGTTGGTTCGGCCTTTGGGATCAAACTTGACCTCTTCTTTCGTCGTGGAAGAAGGCTTGGCATCCTTGGAGAAAGGTGGCCGAGAAGGTAGGAATTCCTTGGGTTTGTTGGTCGTGGAGGAGAAGCTCGGCTTGGCGTATCTTCTTTTGTTTCGACTCTCCACTAGTTCGCCTTGTGCACGAGTTCCTCAAGATCCATATAAGTCCGGAGCTCCACCTTGTCCTGGATGTCCCGGCCGAGTCCACCAATGAACCGCGCCATGGTTACTTCCTCATCTTCCTCTAGTCCGGCTCGGATGAGAAGGGTTTCCATCTCTTGGGAAGTAGTCTCGGGACCGTGGTGGACCCTTGGGTGAGCTTCCTCGGCTTGTTGAGAACTTCCGGTGGTAATGGCTCGGCACAAACCTCTTTCTCAAGTGGGTGGTGAGTTGGTGCCAAGTGGTGATGGGCAGCTCATTATGGCGGTTCTGTGTGTGGTGCAAAGCTGATCCCACCACAAAAGTGCGTACTCACCGAATTCCGAGACGGCTATCTTTACCTTGTTTGAGGCATACGTATCATGGCACAAGAAGGCGGACTCCATCTTCCTTTCCCGGTCAAGATAGGCTTCCGGATCATTCTTGCCGAGGAATGGTGGGAACTTGGCCTTGATATGCTTTAGCTGCTGGCTCTCCGAGTCTCTCGGGTCGTCCCTGTCTCGTCTCTCACGTCTCCGGCTTCGCCTACTACGGTCCGAGACGTTGACGCCATAATACTCGTCGCTAGAGCCGATGTAGACGCGTTGCCCGGCTATGGTCGTGTAGGACGGCGTGGAGCAGCGTGTGGCCTACGCCCGGGAGCTCGTCCTCTCGGCTCGCTCGGCTCGGCATGCACCCGTTGCCGTGGTACCCTCGCTCGTTTGCGTTGGTTGGACGGAGGTTGCGGACTGGTTGGAACCTAGATGTACCGGCAACGCCCTTACCTTTGCAAATCCGCATGGCATCGGATGGAGTTGGAGTTGACCCACCCTCGAGTCCGAGGTTCCCTTTGCGGTTTCCTTGGTTTGCCTCTCACGTTCCGCAGTAAGTTGTTGGGCAATTTGTTGAGGAAGCAATTGGGCCATTGCTTCACCACCTGCGTTGCTATGAGTTTTTTGAGGTCGTCAATCGCTTCGGTGATAGGGACATGGTACCCGTTGCACGGAAACGCAGCTCGCGATAGTAGTTCACGGATAACGTAAGCAAACAACTTCACAACACAAGAAGACAACGCTTGATAGGCAAGCAAGGAAAAAGGAAACCCGGTTGGATGTTTTAACAAAAAGGAAATCGGTGGTTTTAATGAAACGCGCGTTTTTGGGAAAAGGAAATCGGCAATTCAAAACAAAAAGGAAATTTGAAAAGGGTTTTCGCCTTGTCTAGCTTGCCGCCGCTTAGACAAAGCTTGTTCAAGCAAAACAGCGACGAACATCCCATCTCGTATTCGTCGCTGTTTTGCTTGAACTTTCAAGACTACACACGAGATTTTAAGCAAGCGGAAGTAAGGGTGAGGCTCTAGATGCGATCTTATCAAGTTTCAACTAAATCGAACAAGTTTTCAAACAACATTCAAGCAGATTTAACTCAGACAAATTCACACCGCAAATAACAACACAAATATCCGATGAATCTATCAATCCTAACAAGCACCACTAGATCTAATCGAAACGAGATTAAAGCGATGATAGTTTTAGAGATAACTCAGCCTTTTAGTACGGAGGATGGCTCTGATACCACGTGATACGCCCTTTGTTCGGACCGAAACTCCGTGAGAAGGTGAGTACTACGTTGGGGATAGATCTTGGCGGATGCGGAGAGAAACAACGAATAACTCCGGGTTAGGATGGGGAGATGGAGCGGTGGAGTCGATGGGTGGAAGGGGAACGTCTCAAGGAGGCTATGGAGCAACCGCCCGATGGATAGAAGAGACGCTTGGAAGCAAGTATGCTTGTAAGCGGCTCAAGTTCGCAAAGGAACCGAGAGGAGTCGACTATAAGAAGTTTTAGGTAAAAAGTTGACTAAAGAAGAAGGTGGTGCGGCGCATCCCTTATATAGAGGAGGCACAAGTCGCAACTCTCTTTTAGGGTTGCGCGTTTAAACAAAAAGGAAATCCGAGAAAAGGAAATCGCATCAAAATGGAAAACGCAAAGAAAAAAGGAAATCGCCAAAACAACGCGCGTTCCTTAAAAAAAAGATAGAACAACGAGTAGTGTGAGAAATGCCTCGTCTCTTACATTCTTCAAGCCATGATTACTAATGGACGACGTGGTGTTCTTCTTGACCTCATTAAAACCCGGTGGGAAAAGAGTATCAAGCGAGACACCTAGTCCGCTTAGCTTTCATAGCTTGGTCTTCTTAAGTGGTGGCGGTGAATATGTTGAAGTAGCTCCTAGGTGATACTTCCTTGTCCATGGTACTTGCTAAAGCTATCTTGGCTAGCTCCTTAGCTTTGGACCGTGTGATCACGCCTTCCCGTCCTTCGGTGATTGGTGCACGTGCGCCTTGTTGATCGGCATCGATGTCGAGTGGTCGATGTTGGTCGATGCCGAGTGGTCGATGTTGGTCGGTATCGAGTGGTCGATGTCGGTCGATGCCGAGTGGTCGATGTTGATCGGCATCGGTATCCGATTCTGGTTCCACGCTCATATCACTCATGTTGCATGAAACTTGGTTTAGAGTCCTAGAAACGCGTTGTTAGATGTGTCATAAGTTCGTCAAACTTGTACAAAGCTCATTGAGACAATTATAAGCACTCATGTTGCATGAAACTTGATTTAGAGTCCTAGAAACGCGTTGTTAGATGTTTCATAAATTCGTCAAACTACTACAAAGCTCATTGAGACACTTATAAGCACTCATGTTGCGTGAAACTTGGTTTAGAGTCCTATAAACGCGTTGTTAGATGTTTCATAAGTTCGTAAAACTTGTACAAAGCTCATCGAGAAACTTATAAGCACTCATGTGGAATGAAACTTGGTTTAGAGTCCTAGAAACGCGTTTTTAGATGTTTCATAAGTTTGTCAAACTAGTACAAAACCCATTGAGACAATTATAAGCACTCATGTTGCATGAAACTTGGTTTAGAGTCCTAGAAACGCGTTTTTCGATGTTTCATAATTTCGTCAAACTAGTACAAAGCTCATTGAGACACTTATAACACTCATGTTGCATGAAACTGGGTTTAGAGTCCTAGAAACTGCGTTGTTAGATGTTTCATAAGTTCGTCAAACTAGTACAAAGCTCATTGAGACACTTATAACACTCATGTTGCATGAAACTTGGTTTAGAGTCCTAGAAACTGCGTTGTTAGATGTTTCATAAGTTCGTCAAACTAGTACAAAGCTCATTGAGACACTTATAAGCACTCATGTTGCATGAAACTTGGCTTAGAGTCCTAGAAACGCTTTGTTATATGTTTCATAAGTTCGTCAAACTTGTACAAAGCTCATTGATAAGCACTCATGTTGCATGAAACTTGGTTTAGAGTCCTAGAAACCGCATGGTTAGATGTTTCATAAGTTCCTCAAACTTGTACAAAGCTCATTGAGACACTTATAAGCACTCATGTTGTATGAAACTTGGTTTAGAGTCCTAGAAACGCGTTGTTAAATGTTTCATAAGTTCGTCAAACTAGTACAAAGCTCAATGAGACACTTATAAGCACTCATGTTGCATGAAACTTTGTTTAGAGTCCTAGAAACGCGTTGTTAGATGTTTCATAAGTTCGTCAAACTAGTACAAAGCTCATTGAGACACTTATAAGCACTCATGTTGAATGAAACTTGGTTTAGAGTCCTAGAAACGCGTTGTTAGATGTTTCATAAGTTCGTCAAACTTGTACAAACCTCATTTAGACACTTATAAGCACTCATGTTGCATGAAACTTGGTTTAGAGTCCTAGAAACGCGTTGTTAGATGTTTCATAAGTTCGTCAAACTAGTACAAAGCTCATTGGGGCACTTATAAGCACTCATGTTGCATGAAACTTGGTTTAGAGTCCTAGAAACGCGTTTTTCGATGTTTCATAATTTCGTCAAACTAGTACAAAGCTCATTGAGACACTTATAACACTCATGTTGCATGAAACTGGGTTTAGAGTCCTAGAAACTGCGTTGTTAGATGTTTCATAAGTTCGTCAAACTAGTACAAAGCTCATTGAGACACTTATAACACTCATGTTGCATGAAACTTGGTTTAGAGTCCTAGAAAGCTGCGTTGTTAGATGTTTCATAAGTTCGTCAAACTAGTACAAAGCTCATTGAGACACTTATAAGCACTCATGTTGCATGAAACTTGGCTTAGAGTCCTAGAAACGCTTTGTTATATGTTTCATAAGTTCGTCAAACTTGTACAAAGCTCATTGATAAGCACTCATGTTGCATGAAACTTGGTTTAGAGTCCTAGAAACCGCGTGGTTAGATGTTTCATAAGTTCCTCAAACTTGTACAAAGCTCATTGAGACACTTATAAGCACTCATGTTGTATGAAACTTGGTTTAGAGTCCTAGAAACGCGTTGTTAAATGTTTCATAAGTTCGTCAAACTAGTACAAAGCTCAATGAGACACTTATAAGCACTCATGTTGCATGAAACTTTGTTTAGAGTCCTAGAAACGCGTTGTTAGATGTTTCATAAGTTCGTCAAACTAGTACAAAGCTCATTGAGACACTTATAAGCACTCATGTTGAACGAAACTTGGTTTAGAGTCCTAGAAACGCGTTGTTAGATGTTTCATAAGTTCGTCAAACTTGTACAAACCTCATTTAGACACTTATAAGCACTCATGTTGCATGAAACTTGGTTTAGAGTCCTAGAAACGCGTTGTTAGATGTTTCATAAGTTCGTCAAACTAGTACAAAGCTCATTGGGACACTTATAAGCACTCATGTTGCATGAAACTTGGTTTAGAGTCCTAGAAACGAGTTGTTAGACGTTTCATAAGTTCGTAAAACTTGTACAAAACTCATTGAGACACTTATAAGCACTCATGTTGAATCAAACTTGGTTTAGAGTCATAGAAACGCGTTGTTAGATGTTTCATAAGTTCGTCAAACTAGTACAAAGCTCATTGAGACACTTATAAGCACTCATGGTGTATGAAACTTGGTTTAGCGTCCTAGAAATGCATTGTTAAATGTTTCATAAGTTCGTTAAACTAGTACAAAGCTCATTGAGACACTTATAACCACTCATGTTGCATGAAACTTGGTTTAGAGTCCTAGAAACGCGTTGTTAGATGTTTCATAAATTCGTCAAACTTGTACAATGATCATTGAGACACTTATAAGCACTCATGTTGTATGAAACTTTGTTTAGAGTCCTAGAACCCGCGTTGTTAGATGTTTCATATGTTCGTCAAACTAGTCAAAAGCTCATTGAGACACTTATAAGCACTCATGTTGCATGAAACTTAGTTTAGAGTCCTAGAAACCGCGTTGTTAGATGTTTCATAAGTTCGTCAAACTAGTACAAAGCTCATTGAGACACTTATAAGCACTCATGTTGCATGAAACTTGGTTTAGAGTCCTAGAAACGCGTTGTTAGATGTGTCATAAGTTCGTCAAACTTGTACGAAGCTCATTGAGACAATTATAAGCACTCATGTTGCATGAAACTTGATTTAGAGTCCTAGAAACGCGTTGTTAGATGTTTCATAAGTTCGTCAAACTACTACAAAGCTCATTGAGACACTTATAAGCACTCATGTTGCGTGAAACTTGGTTTAGAGTCCTATAAACGCGTTGTTAGATGTTTCATAAGTTCATAAAACTTGTACAAAGCTCATTGAGACACTTATAAGCACTCATGTGGAATGAAACTTGGTTTAGAGTCCTAGAAACGCGTTTTTAGATGTTTCATAAGTTTGTCAAACTAGTACAAAGCCCATTGAGACAATTATAAGCACTCATGTTGCATGAAACTTGGTTTAGAGTCCTAGAAACGCGTTTTTCGATGTTTCATAATTTCGTCAAACTAGTACAAAGCTCATTGAGACACTTATAACACTCATGTTGCATGAAACTGGGTTTAGAGTCCTAGAAACTGCGTTGTTAGATGTTTCATAAGTTCGTCAAACTAATACAAAGCTCATTGAGACACTTATAACACTCATGTTGCATGAAACTTGGTTTAGAGTCCTAGAAACTGCGTTGTTAGATGTTTCATAAGTTCGTCAAACTAGTACAAAGCTCATTGAGACACTTATAAGCACTCATGTTGCATGAAACTTGGCTTAGAGTCCTAGAAACGCTTTGTTATATGTTTCATAAATTCGTCAAACTTGTACAAAGCTCATTGATAAGCACTCATGTTGCATGAAACTTGGTTTAGAGTCCTAGAAACCGCGTGGTTAGATGTTTCATAAGTTCCTCAAACTTGTACAAAGCTCATTGAGACACTTATAAGCACTCATGTTGTATGAAACTTGGTTTAGAGTCCTAGAAACGCGTTGTTAAATGTTTCATAAGTTCGTCAAACTAGTACAAAGCTCAATGAGACACTTATAAGCACTCATGTTGCATGAAACTTTGTTTAGAGTCCTAGAAACGCGTTGTTAGATGTTTCATAAGTTCGTCAAACTAGTACAAAGCTCATTGAGACACTTATAAGCACTCATGTTGAACGAAACTTGGTTTAGAGTCCTAGAAACGCGTTGTTAGATGTTTCATAAGTTCGTCAAACTTGTACAAACCTCATTTAGACACTTATAGGAACTCATGTTGCATGAAACTTGGTTTAGAGTCCTAGAAACGCGTTGTTCGATGTTTCATAAGTTCGTCAAACTAGTACAAAGCTCATTGAGACACTTATAAGCACTCATGTTGCATGAAACTTGGTTTAGAGTCCTAGAAACTAAGTTGTTAGATGTTTCATAAGTTCGTCAACCTAGTACAAAGCTCATTGAGACACTTATAAGCACTCATGTTGCATGAAACTTGGTTTAGATTCCTAGAAACCGCGTTGTTAGATGTTTCATAAGTTCGTCAAATTAGTACAAACCTCATTGAGACACTTATAAGCACTCATGTTGCGTGAAACTTGGTTTAGAGTCCTATAAACGCGTTGTTAGATGTTTCATAAGTTCGTAAAACTTGTACAAAGCTCATTGAGACACTTATAAGCACTCATGTGGAATGAAACTTGGTTTAGAGTCCTAGAAACGCGTTTTTAGATGTTTCATAAGTTTGTCAAACTAGTACAAAGCCCATTGAGACAATTATAAGCACTCATGTTGCATGAAACTTGGTTTAGAGTCCTAGAAACGCGTTTTTCGATGTTTCATAATTTCGTCAAACTAGTACAAAGCTCATTGAGACACTTATAACACTCATGTTGCATGAAACTGGGTTTAGAGTCCTAGAAACTGCGTTGTTAGATGTTTCATAAGTTCGTCAAACTAGTACAAAGCTCATTGAGACACTTATAACACTCATGTTGCATGAAACTTGGTTTAGAGTCCTAGAAACTGCGTTGTTAGATGTTTCATAAGTTCGTCAAACTAGTACAAAGCTCATTGAGACACTTATAAGCACTCATGTTGCATGAAACTTGGCTTAGAGTCCTAGAAACGCTTTGTTATATGTTTCATAAGTTCGTCAAACTTGTACAAAGCTCATTGATAAGCACTCATGTTGCATGAAACTTGGTTTAGAGTCCTAGAAACCGCGTGGTTAGATGTTTCATAAGTTCCTCAAACTTGTACAAAGCTCATTGAGACACTTATAAGCACTCATGTTGTATGAAACTTGGTTTAGAGTACTAGAAACGCGTTGTTAAATGTTTCATAAGTTCGTCAAACTAGTACAAAGCTCAATGAGACACTTATAAGCACTCATGTTGCATGAAACTTTGTTTAGAGTCCTAGAAACGCGTTGTTAGATGTTTCATAAGTTCGTCAAACTAGTACAAAGCTCATTGAGACACTTATAAGCACTCATGTTGAACGAAACTTGGTTTAGAGTCCTAGAAACGCGTTGTTAGGTGTTTCATAAGTTTTTCAAACTAGTACAAAGCTCATTGAGACACTTATACGCATTCATGTTGCATGAAATTTGGTTTCGAGTCCTAGAAACGCGTTGTTAGATGTTTCATAAGTTCGTCAAACTAGTACAAATCTCATTGAGACACTTATAAGCACTCATGTTGCATGAAACTTGGTTTAGAGTCCTAGAAACTGCGTTGTTAGATGTTTCATAAGTTCGTCAAACTAGTACAAAGCTCATTGAGACACATATAAGCACTAAAGTTGCATGAAACTTGGTTTAGAGTCCTAGAAACGCGTTGTTAGACGTTTCATAAGTTCGTCAAACTAGTACAAAGCTCATTGGGACACTTATAAGCACTCATGTTGCATGAAACTTAGTTTAGAGTCCTAGAAACGAGTTGTTAGACGTTTCATAAGTTCGTAAAACTTGTACAAAGCTCATTGAGACACTTATAAGCACTCATGTTGAATCAAACTTGGTTTAGAGTCATAGAAACGCGTTGTTAGATGTTTCATAAGTTCGTCAAACTAGTACAAAGCTCATTGAGACACTTATAAGCACTCATGGTGTATAAAACTTGGTTTAGCGTCCTAGAAATGCATTTTTAAATGTTTCATAAGTTCGTTAAACTAGTACAAAGCTCATTGAGACACTTATAACCACTCATGTTGCATGAAACTTGGTTTAGAGTCCTAGAAACGCGTTGTTAGATGTTTCATAAATTCGTCAAACTTGTACAATGATCATTGAAACACTTATAAGCACTCATGTTGTATGAAACTTGGTTTAGAGTCCTAGAACCCGCGTTGTTAGATGTTTCATATGTTCGTCAAACTAGTCAAAAGCTCATTGAGACACTTATAAGCACTCATGTTGCATGAAACTTAGTTTAGAGTCCTAGAAACCGCGTTGTTAGATGTTTCATAAGTTCGTCAAACTAGTACAAAGCTCATTGAGACACTTCTAAGCACTCATGTTGCATGAAACTTGGTTTAGAGTCCTAGAAACGCGTTGTTAGATGTTTCATAAGTTCGTCAAACTTGTACAAAGCTCATTGAGACAATTATAAGCACTCATGTTGCATGAAACTTGATTTAGAGTCCTAGAAACGCGTTGTTAGATGTTTCATAAGTTCGTCAAACTACTACAAAGCTCATTGAGACACTTATAAGCACTCGTGTTGGGTGAAACTTGGTTTAGAGTCCTATAAACGCGTTGTTAGATGTTTCATAAGTTCGTAAAACTTGTACAAAGCTCATTGAGACACTTATAAGCACTCATGTGGAATGAAACTTGGTTTAGAGTCCTAGAAACGAGTTGTTAGACGTTTCATAAGTTTGTCAAACTAGTACAAAGCTCATTGAGACAATTATAAGCACTCATGTTGCATGAAACTTGGTTTAGAGTCCTAGAAACGCGTTGTTCGATGTTTCATAAGTTCGTCAAACTAGTACAAAGCTCATTGAGACACTTATAACACTCATGTTGCATGAAACTGGGTTTAGAGTCCTAGAAACTGCGTTGTTAGATGTTTCATAAGTTCGTCAAACTAGTACAAAGCTCAATGAGACACTTATAACACTCATGTTGCATGAAACTTGGTTTAGAGTCCTAGAAACTGCGTTGTTAGATGTTTCATAAGTTCGTCAAACTAGTACAAAGCTCATTGAGACACTTACAAGCACTCATGTTGCATGAAACTTGGCTTAGAGTCCTAGAAACGCTTTGTTAGATGTTTCATAAGTTCGTCAAACTTGTACAAAGCTCATTGAGATGCTTATAAGCACTCATGTTGCATGAAACTTGGTTTAGAGTCCTAGAAACCGCGTTGTTAGATGTTTCATAAGTTCCACAAACTAGTACAAAGCTCAATGAGACACTTATAAGCACTCATGTTGCATGAAACTTTGTTTAGAGTCCTAGAAACGCGTTGTTAGATGTTTTATAAGTTCGTCAAACTAGTACAAAGCTCCTTGAGACACTTATAAGCACTCATGTTGAACGAAACTTGGTTTAGAGTACTAGAAACGCGTTGTTAGGTGTTTCATAAGTTTTTCAAACTAGTACAAAGCTCATTGAGACACTTATACGCATTCATGTTGCATGAAACTTGGTTTCGAGTCCTAGAAACGCGTTGTTCGATGTTTCATAAGTTCGTCAAACTAGTACAAAGCTCATTGAGACACTTATAAGCACTCATGTTGCATGAAACTTGGTTTAGAGTCCTAGAAACTGCGTTGTTAGATGTTTCATAAGTTCGTCAAACTAGCTAGTACAAAGCTCATTGAGACACATATAAGCACTAAAGTTGCATGAAACTTGGTTAAGAGTCCTAGAAACGCGTTGTTAGACGTTTCATAAGTTCGTCAAACTAGTACAAAGCTCATTGGGACACTTATAAGCACTCATGTTGCATGAAACTTGGTTTAGAGTCCTAGAAACGAGTTGTTAGACGTTTCATAAGTTCGTAAAACTTGTACAAAGCTCATTGAGACACTTATAACCACTCATGTTGAATCAAACTTGGTTTAGAGTCATAGAAACGCGTTGTTAGATGTTTCATAAGTTCGTCAAACTAGTACAAAGCTCATTGAGACACTTATAAGCACTCATGTTGTATGAAACTTGGTTTAGCGTCCTAGAAATGCATTGTTAAATGTTTCATAAGTTCGTTAAACTAGTACAAAGCTCATTGAGACACTTATAAGCACTCATGTTGCATGAAACTTGGTTTAGAGTCCTAGAAACGCGTTGTTAGATGTGTCATAAGTTCGTCAAACTTGTACAAAGATCATTGAGACACTTATAAGCCCTCATGTTGTATGAAACTTGGTTTAGAGTCCTAGAACCCGCGTTGTTAGATGTTTCATATGTTTGTCAAACTAGTCAAAAGCTCATTGAGACATTTATAAGCACTCATGTTGCATGAAACTTAGTTTAGAGTCCTAGAAACCGCGTTGTTAGATGTTTCATAAGTTCGTCAAACTAGTACAAATCTCATTGAGACACTTATAAGCACTCATGTTGCATGAAACTTGGTTTAGAGTCCTAGAAACGCGTTGTTAGATGTTTCATAAGTTCGTCAAACTTGTACAAAGCTCATTGAGACAATTATAAGCACTCATGTTGCATGAAACTTGATTTAGAGTCCTAGAAACGCGTTGTTAGATGTTTCATAAGTTCGTCAAACTACTACAAAGGTCATTGAGACACTTATAAGCACTCATGTTGCGTGAAACTTGGTTTAGAGTCCTATAAACACGTTGTTAGATGTTTCATAAGTTCGTAAAACTTGTACAAAGCTCATTGAGACACTTATAAGCACTCATGTGGAATGAAACTTGGTTTAGAGTCCTAGAAACGCGTTGTTAGATGTTTCATAAGTTTGTCAAACTAGTACAAAGCTCATGGCGACAATTATAAGCACTCATGTTGCATGAAACTTGGTTTAGAGTCCTAGAAACGAGTTGTTCGATGTTTCATAAGTTTGTCAAACTAGTACAAAGCTCATTGAGACACTTGTCACACTCAGGTTGCATGAAACTGGGTTTAGAGTCCTAGAAACTGTGTTGTTAGATGTTTGATAAGTTCGTCAAACTAGTACAAAGCTCATTTAGACACTTATAACCACTCATGTTGCATGAAACTTGGATTAGAGTCCTAGAAACGCTCTGTTAGATGTTTCATAAGTTCGTCAAACTTGTACAAAGCTCATTGAGACGCTTATAAGCACTCATGTTGCATGAAACTTGGATTAGAGTCCTAGAAACGCTCTGTTAGATGTTTCATAAGTTCGTCAAACTTGTACAAAGCTCATTGAGACGCTTATAAGCACTCATGTTGCATGAAACTTGGTTTAGAGTCCTAGAAACCGCGTTGTTAGATGTTTCATAAGTTCGTCAAACTTGTACAAAGCTCATTGAGACACATATAAGCACTCATGTTACATGAAACTTGGTTTAGAGTCCTAGAAACGCGTTGTTAGATGTTTCATAAGTTCGTCAAACTTGTACAAAGCTCATTGAGACACTTATAAGCACTCATGTTGTATGAAACTTGGTTTAGAGTCCTAGAACCCGCGTTGTTAGATGTTTCATATATTCGTCAAACTAGTCAAAAGCTCATTGAGACACTTATAAGCACTCATGTTGCATGAAACTTAGTTTAGAGTCCTAGAAACCGCGTTGTTAGATGTTTCATAAGTTCGTCAAACTACTACAAAGCTCATTGAGACACTTATAAGCACTCATGTTGCATGAAACTTGGTTTAGAGTCCTAGAAACGCGTTGTTAGATGTTTCATAAGTTCGTCAAACTTGTACAAAGCTCATTGAGACACTTATAAGCACTCAGGTTGTATGAAACTTGGTTTAGAGTCCTAGAAACGCATTGTTAAATGTTTCATAAGTTCGTCAAACTAGTACAAAGCTCATTGAGACACTTATAAGCACTCATGTTGAACGAAACTTGGTTTAGAGTCCTAGAAACTGCGTTGTCAGATGTTTGATAAGTTCGTCAAACTAGTACAAATCTCATTGAGACACTTATAACCACTCATGTTGCATGAAACTTGGCTTAGAGTCCTAGAAACGCTTTGTTAGATGTTTCATAAGAAGTTCGTCAAACTTGTACAAAGCTCATTGAGACGCTTATAAGCACTCATGTTGCATGAAACTTGGTTTAGAGTCCTAGAAACCGCGTTGTTAGATGTTTCATAAGTTCGTCAAACTAGTACAAATCTCATTGAGAAACTTATAAGCACTCATGTTGGTTTAGAGTCCTAGAAACCGCGTTGTTAGATGTTTCATAAGTTCGTCAAACTAGTACAAATCTCATTGAGACACTTATAAGCACTCATGTTGCATGAAACTTGGTTTAGAGTCCTAGAAACGCGTTGTTAGATGTTTCATAAGTTCGTCAAACTTGTACAAAGCTCATTGAGACAATTATAAGCACTCATGTTGCATGAAACTTGATTTAGAGTCCTAGAAACGCGTTGTTAGATGTTTCATAAGTTCGTCAAACTACTACAAAGCTTATTGAGACACTTATAAGCACTCATGTTGCGTGAAACTTGGTTTAGAGTCCTATAAACGCGTTGTTAGATGTTTCATAAGTTCGTAAAACTTGTACAAAGCTCATTGAGACACTTATAAGCACTCATGTGGAATGAAACTTGGTTTAGAGTCCTAGAAACGCGTTGTTAGATGTTTCATAAGTTTGTCAAACTAGTACAAAGCTCATGGAGACAATTATAAGCACTCATGTTGCATGAAACTTGGTTTAGAGTCCTAGAAACGCGTTGTTTGATGTTTCATAAGTTTGTCAAACTAGTACAAAGCTCATTGAGACACTTATAACACTCATGTTGCATGAAACTGGGTTTAGAGTCCTAGAAACTGCGTTGTTAGATGTTTCATAAGTTCGTCAAACTAGTACAAAGCTCATTGAGACACTTATAACACTCATGTTGCATGAAACTTGGTTTAGAGTCCTAGAAACTGCGTTGTTAGATGTTTGATAAGTTCGTCAAACTAGTACAAAGCTCATTGAGACACTTATAACCACTCATGTTGCATGAAACTTGGCTTAGAGTCCTAGAAACGCTTTGTTAGATGTTTCATAAGTTCGTCAAACTTGTACAAAGCTCATTGAGACGCTTATAAGCACTCATGTTGCATGAAACTTGGTTTAGAGTCCTAGAAACCGCGTTGTTAGATGTTTCATAAGTTCGTCAAACTTGTACAAAGCTCATTGAGACACTTATAAGCACTCATGTTGTATGAAACTTGGTTTAGAGTCCTAGAAACGCATTGTTAAATGTTTCATAAGTTCGTCAAACTAGTACAAAGCTCAATGAGACACTTATAAGCACTCATGTTGCATGAAACTTGGTTAAGAGTCCTAGAAACGCGTTTTTAGATGTTTCATAAGTTCGTCAAACTAGTACAAAGCTCATTGAGACACTTATAAGCACTCATGTTGAACGAAACTTGGTTTAGAGTCCTAGAAACTGCGTTGTTAGATGTTTCATAAGTTCGTCAAACTAGTACAAAGCTCATTGAGACACTTATAAGCACTCATGTTGCATGAAACTTGGCATAGAGTCCTAGAAAGGCTTTGTTAGATGTTTCATAAGTTCGTCAAACCAGTACAAAGCTCATTGAGACACATATAAGCACTCATGTTTCATGAAACTTTGTTTAGAGTCCTAGAAACCGCGTTGTTAGATGTTTCATAAGTTCGTCAAACTAGTACAACGCTCATTGAGACACATATAAGCACTCATGTTACATGAAACTTGGTTTAGAGTCCTAGAAACGCGTTGTTAGATGTTCCATAAGTTCGTCAAACTTGTACAAAGCTCATTGAGACACTTATAAGCACTCATGTTGTATGAAACTTGGTTTAGAGTCCTAGAACCCGCGTTGTTAGATGTTTCATATATTCGTCAAACTAGTCAAAAGCTCATTGAGACACTTATAAGTACTCATGTTGCATGAAACTTAGTTTAGAGTCCTAGAAACCGCGTTGTTAGATGTTTCATAAGTTCGTCAAACTAGTACAAAGCTCATTGAGACACTTATAAGCACTCATGTTGCATGAAACTTGGTAGAGTCCTAGAAACGCGTTGTTAGATGTTTCATAAGTTCGTCAAACTTGTACAAAGCTCATTGAGACACTTATAAGCACTCATGTTGTATGAAACTTGGTTTAGAGTCCTAGAAACGCATTGTTAAATGTTTCATAAGTTCGTCAAACTAGTACAAAGCTCATTGAGACACTTATAAGCACTCATGTTGAACGAAACTTGGTTTAGAGTCCTAGAAACGCTTTGTTAGATGTTTCATAAGTTCGTCAAACTTGTACAAAGCTCATTGAGACGCTTATAAGCACTCATGTTGCATGAAACTTGGTTTAGAGTCCTAGAAACCGCGTTGTTAGATGTTTCATAAGTTCGTCAAACTTGTACAAAGCTCATTGAGACACTTATAAGCACTCATGTTGTATGAAACTTGGTTTAGAGTTGTGAAACCGCGTTGTTAGATGTTTCATAAGTTCGTCAAACCAGTATAAAGCTCATTGAGACACATATAAGCACTCATGTTTCATGAAACTTCGTTTAGAGTCCTAGAAACCGCGTTGTTAGATGTTTCATAAGTTCGTCAAACTAGTACAACGCTCATTGAGACACATATAAGCACTCATGTTACATGAAACTTGGTTTAGAGTCCTAGAAACGCGTTGTTAGATGTTTCATAAGTTCATCAAACTTGTACAGAGCTCATTGAGACACTTATAAGCAATCATGTTGTATGAAACTTGGTTTAGAGTCCTAGAACCCGCGTTGTTAGATGTTTCATATATTCGTCAAACTAGTCAAAAGCTCATTGAGACACTTATAAGCACTCATGTTGCATGAAACTTAGTTTAGAGTCCTAGAAACCGCGTTGTTAGATGTTTCATAAGTTCGTCAAACTAGTACAAAGCTCATTGAGACACTTATAAGCACTCCATGTTGCATGAAACTTGGTTTAAAGTCCTAGAAACTGCGTTGTTAGATGTTTCATAAGTTCGTTGATGCGGGAGCAAATGTTATAAATGTTATAAATCAAGAGGGAGCAGATGTTATAAGGGTTATAACAAAAGAGGGAGCATATGTTATAAGGGTTATAACAAAAGGCGAAAAGGAAAGTGGGCTTTTTCTCACTATGCTGGTCCAAGTCCAATCAATTGCCTAATATTAAATGAAGACTAAGGGGGCTGAATGGAGTCAAAGAGTCATTTTCGTCACATTTAAAGACTACAATTATCTAAGTGTTTTAATTACTCATTTTAGAAGTTTGAAAGTCTTTTAGGGATCCCAAAGGTCTTGTATACCTTTGGTTGCATTTATTTCAAGTTTCTATGTAATTCCTCTATATAAGGAGGCTCTCTTCCATTGAATAAAGGAGATAATTGAGTATAAGAATTTGGAGAGTCTTTGTGACCCCTTGGATCTGTTTAGATCATATTACTTTATCCTTTGGTTTTGGGAGAGCCATTGGTGGTGTTCTTTGAGCGTCTTTATCACTTGTTGTGGTGCAAGTGTGGTGTTAGCTCAGCGGGTTTCTTTATCGATTCTGGTGCTTCGGCTTTACGAATCATGGTGATCTATCCCGTTTCTTCCTTAGCCACTTCTATCCTGTTTCGTTTTATCATTCACTCCGTTCGCTTCCGAGTTTAACGCATCAAAGTGGTATCAGAGCTAATCCAGGTTGTTGGAGTGAATTCATCATGGATTTTCCTAGAGGATTGACTCTTGAGCAAGCACAAGCCGAGCGTATGACCAGAGAAATGGCGGATCTACGAGAGCAAGTGCAAGAGATGGTTCAAGCTTTCAATAACATGAACGTGCAAGGGCAGCCAAGGAGACAAAGGGTTGCACAAGACCGTTCATCTTCGGATGAAAGTGAATTTTCTTCTCATGGTTCTGATCTTGATCCAGATATTGTCATGGAACATGGGAGAAGAAGAAGGGACAACCGTCCACAACATCATCAACGTCATTATGAGAAAGAACTTAAGGTGGAATATCTAGATTTTCAAGGTAATCTAAATCCAGACGATTTCCTTGATTGGCTTAGATCCATGGATAAAGCCTTTGAATATAGCACATAAGACGATGAGAAGAAGTTTAAGGTAGCAACTTTGAGGTTCAAGGGTTATGCTAGCCTTTGGTGGGATACTCTTAAGTCACAGCGTGTTAGAGAAGGAAAGACCCGTATTAGGTCTTGGGAGAAGCTGAAGCGACTTATGAAGAGAAGATTCTTACCCGATGATTACAAACAAGATTTGTACTTGAAGCTTACACACTTGCAGCAAGAGAAGAGCACCGTTGAGGAGTATACAAGAGAGTTTGATCTTCTACAACTAAGGTGTGATGTTCAAGAGCCACAAGAGAGGACCATGGCACGTTTTGTACATGGATTGAATGAAGATATTGCATCTAAGGTGCAGCTACAATCTTTTTGGACTCTTGATGACGTGAAGAAGCTTGCTATCAAGGTGGAGAAGCAGGTTAAAGGGGGAAAGAAGCCATACACTAGACCTTACAACTCCGGTTCTTCTTTTACTCCAATGGTGGGTATTAAGAGTGAACCTAGCAGCAACACTAAGAAGGTTGAATCAAAGGTCACTACCACACCTACTGATCTTACTACGAGGAAGAAATGCTTTAAGTGTCAAGGCTTTGGGCATTTTCAAGCTGATTGTCCCAATCGAAGGATTATGACAATACAAGAAATCCAAGAGATTGAGGAAGAATTGAAGAAAGAGTCTCTAGATTTGGATGCTGTGGATCAGAAAGTTCAAGATGATGGTGATGAAGTCATTGAACACCCTGATCATGGAGACTTATTGGTGATTCGAAGAGCTTTGCATTCTGTTCCTATAAGAGAAGAAGCACAACGAGAGAACATTTTTGAAACTCGTTGCACGATTTTGGGGAAAGTATGCAGCGTGATCATTGATAGTGGGAGTTGTACTAATGTGGCGTCTAGTACACTTGTGGAGAAGCTAAACTTGCCTACTACAATGCATAAGCAACCATACAAGCTGAAGTGGTTGAATGATGGAAGTAAACTTCAGGTGTCTAAGCAAGTTCTGGTTTCATTCTCTATTGGAAAGAACTACCAAGATAAGGTGCTTTGTGATGTTATTCCAATGGATGCTTGTCACTTGTTACTTGGGAGGCCTTGGGAGTTTGATAGGAGAGCTATGCATGATGGGTACAAGAATACTTATTCTTTCCACAAGGATAAGAAGCAGATCACATTGGGTCCATTGGTACCTACTCTACGTGATGAAACAGAGAAAGTACAAGAAAAGAAGAGTAGAGAAAGTCTTTTCTTAGGAGAATCTCGGGTTGTGAGGAAACTTGATGAGGGCAAGGAAGTTTTTGCGCTGTTGGTGGTTGAGAAGAATGATGTTATAAAATTTATAAGCACACATCCAATGATGCAGCAGCTATTAAAAGAGTTCATTGATGTGTTTCCCGAAGATTTACCACCCGGTTTGCCTCCTCTAAGGGGTATTGAGCATCAAATTGATTTGTTACCTGGTGCACCTCTTCCAAACCGACCAGCTTATAGATGTAACCCGAAGAAAGCTAAAGAGTTGCAGAGACAAGTTGAAGAGCTGATTACAAGAGGCTATGTAAGGGAGAGCATGAGTCCATGTTCTGTGCTCGCTCTACTTGTTCCCAAGAAGGATGGCTCAAAAGTGAATGTGGTGGCGGATGCACTCTCAAGGAGGTATGCTTTGATCTCTATCCTTGATTCTCGGATTATGGGTTTTGAGATGTTGAAAGAACTCTATTATGAAGATCTAGACTTTGCACAAGTCTACAATGAGTGCAAAAAGGGAGTTTCAAATCGTTTCTACTACAAGATGGGTTTCTTTTCAAAGGAAACAAGGTTTGTGTGTTCCTAAGAGTTCTATGAGGGAGTTATTGATTCGTGAGGCACATGGTGGTGGCTTAGCTGGTCATTTTGGAATCAATAAGACGCTAGACATGCTGCAAGAGCATTTCTTTTGGCCGAAGATGGGGAAGGATGTTCATACTATAGTGGAAAGGTGTGCAACTTGTCAAAGGATGAAAAGTCATTTCCAACCGGGACTTTACACTCCTTTACCAGTTCCTATGCAGCCTTGGGATGATGTGAGCATGGATTTCATTGTGGGATTGCCAAGAACTCAGAGGGGAAAGAATTCAATCATGGTGGTTGTTGATCGGTTCAGCAAGATGGCACACTTTATACCTTGTCACAAGACGGATAATGCAAGTAATGTTGCCGATTTGTACTTTAAGGAGGTTGTGCGTCTTCATGGAGTTCCAACGACCATTGTTTCGATCGTGATTCAAAGTTTCTAAGCTACTTTTGGAAGACTTTGTGGAGATTACTTGGTACTAAGCTTCTCTTTAGTACTTCTTGTCATCCACAAACCGATGGCCAAACGGAGGTAACAAACAGAACTTTGACTATGCTTTTGAGGGGTTTAATCAAGAAGAACTTGAAGGAATGGGATTTGAAGTTGGCTCAAGCTGAGTTTGCTTACAATAGATCAACGAGCTACACTACAAAACGGTCACCTTTTGAGGTAGTATATGGCGTGAATCCTCTCTCTCCCATTGATCTAGTTCCTTTACCCTGCGGCTTTCAAGCAAACTATGAAGCAGCCGAGAGAGTTAAGACAATGAAGAAGCTGCACGAATATGTTCGAGCTGAGATTGATAAGGCTAATGAGAAGTACAAAAACAAAGCCAACAAGCACCGACGAGTTAAGTCTTTTCAACCTGGTGATCTGGTTTGGTTGCACTTGAGAAAGGAGAGGTTTCCAACTAAGCGCAAGTCAAAGCTCATGCCAAGATAAGATGGTCCATTCAAGGTACTTGAGAAGTATGGAGAGAATGCTTACAAACTTGAACTTCCAGGTGAATATGGAGTTTCAGCTACTTTCAACGTGGGGGATCTTTCTCCATATGTTGAGGATGAAGAGTTGCTGGATTTGAGGTCAAATCCTTTTGAACCCGGAGAGAATGATGCGGGAGCAAATGTTATAAATGTTATAAATGAAGAGGGAGCAGATGTTATAAGGGTTATAACAAAAGAGGGAGCATATGTTATAAGGGTTATAACAAAAGGCGAAAAGGAAAGTGGGCTTTTTCTCACTATGCTTGGTCCAAGTCCAATCAATTGCCTAAGATTAAATGAAGACTAAGGGGGCTGAATGGAGTCAAAGAGTCATTTTCGTCACATTTAAAGACTACAATTATCTAAGTGTTTTAATTACTCATTTTAGAAGTTTGAAAGTCTTTTAGGGATCCCAAAGGTCTTGTATACCTTTGGTTGCATTTATTTCAAGTTTCTATGTAATTCCTCTATATAAGGAGGCTCTCTTCCATTGAATAAAGGAGATAATTGAGTATAAGAATTTGGAGAGTCTTTGTGACCCCTTGGATCTGTTTAGATCATATTACTTTATCCTTTGGTTTTGGGAGAGCCATTGGTGGTGTTCTTTGAGCGTCTTTATCACTTGTTGTGGTGCAAGTGTGGTGTTAGCTCAGCGGGTTTCTTTATCGATTCTGGTGCTTCGGCTTTACGAATCGTGGTGATCTATCCCGTTTCTTCCTTAGCCACTTCTATCCTGTTTCGTTTTATCATTCACTCCGTTCGCTTCCGAGTTTAACGCATCATTCGTCAAACTAGTACAAAGCTCAACGAGACACTTTTTTTTTGACACCCTCAATGAGACACTTATAAGCACTCATGTTGCATGAAACTTGGTTAAGAGTCCTAGAAACGCGTTGTTAGATATTTCATAAGTCCGTCAAACTAGTAAAAAGCTCATTGAGACACTTATAGGCACTCATGTTTAACGAAACTTGGTTTAGAGTCCTAGAAACGCGTTGTTAGACGTTTCATAAGTTCGTCAAACTAGTACAAAGCTCCTTGAGTCACTTTTAAGCACTCATGTTGCATGAAACTTGGTTTAGAGTCCTAGAAACGAGTTGTTAGACGTTTCATAAGTTCGTAAAACTTGTACAAAGCTCATTGAGACACTTATAAGCACTCATGTTGAATCAAACTTGGTTTAGAGTCCTAGAAACGCGTTGTTAGATGTTTCATAAGTTCGTCAAACTAGTACAAAGCTCATTGAGACACTTATAAGCACTCATGTTGTATGAAACTTGATTTAGCATCCTAGAAATGCATTGTTAAATGTTTCATAAGTTCGTCAAACTAGTACAAAGCTCATTGAGACACTTATAAGCACTCATGTTGCATGAAACTTGGTTTAGAGTCCTAGAAACGCGTTGTTAGATGTTTCGTAAGTTCGTCAAACTTGTACAAGTCTTATTGAGACACTTATAAGCACTCATGTTGTATGAAACTTGGTTTAGAGTCCTAGAACCCGCGTTGTTAGATGTTTCATATGTTCGTCAAACTAGTCAAAAGCTCATTGAGACACTTATAAGCACTCATGTTGCATGAAAATTAGTTTAGAGTCCTAGAAACCGCGTTGGTAGATGTTTCATAAGTTCGTCAAACTAGTACAAAGCTCATTGAGACACTTATAAACACTCATGTTGCCTGAAACTTTGTTTAGAGTCCTAGAAACGCGTTGTTAGATGTTTCATAAGTTCGTCAAACCAGTACAAAGCTCATTGAGACACATATAAGCACTCATGTTTCATGAAACTTCGTTTAGAGTCCTAGAAACCGCGTTGTTAGATGTTTCATAAGTTCGTAAAACTAGTACAACGCTCATTGAGACACATATTAGCACTCATGTTACATGAAACTTGGTTTAGAGTCCTAGAAACGCGTTGTTAGATGTTTCATAAGTTCGTCAAACTTGTACAAAGCTCATTGAGACACTTATAAGCACTCATGTTGTATGAAACTTGGTTTAGAGTCCTAGAACCCGCGTTGTTAGATGTTTCATATATTCGTCAAACTAGTCAAAAGCTCATTGAGACACTTATAAGCACTCATGTTGCATGAAACTTAGTTTAGAGTCCTAGAAACCGCGTTGTTAGATGTTTCATAAGTTCGTCAAACTAGTACAAAGCTCATTGAGACACTTATAAGCACTCATGTTGTATGAAACTTGGTTTAGAATCCTAGAAATGCATTGTTAAATGTTTCATAAGTTCGTCAAACTAGTACAAAGCTCATTGAGAAACTTATAAGCACTCATGTTGCATGAAACTTGGTTTAGAGTCCTAGAAACGCGTTGTTAGATGTTTCGTAAGTTCGTCAAACTTGTACAAGTCTTATTGAGACACTTATAAGCACTCATGTTGTATGAAACTTGGTTTAGAGTCTTAGAAACCGCGTTGGTAGATGTTTCATAAGTTCGTCAAACTAGTACAAAGCTCATTGAGACACTTATAAACACTCATGTTGCCTGAAACTTGGTTTAGAGTCCTAGAAACGCGTTGTTAGATGTTTCATAAGTTCGTCAAACCAGTACAAACCTCATTGAGACACATATAAGCACTCATGTTTCATGAAACTTCGTTTAGAGTCCTAGAAACGCGTTGTTAGATGTTTCATAAGTTCGTCAAACCAATACAAAGCTCATTGAGACACATATAAGCACTCATGTTTCATGAAACTTCGTTTAGAGTCCTAGAAACCGCGTTGTTAGATGTTTCATAAGTTCGTCAAACTAGTACAACGCTCATTGAGACACATATTAGCACTCATGTTACATGAAACTTGGTTTAGAGTCCTAGAAACGCGTTGTTAGATGTTTCATAAGTTCGTCAAACTTGTACAAAGCTCATTGAGACACTTATAAGCACTCATGTTGTATGAAACTTGGTTTAGAGTCCTAGAACCCGCGTTGTTAGATGTTTCATATATTCGTCAAACTAGTCAAAAGCTCATTGAGACACTTATAAGCACTCATGTTGCATGAAACTTAGTTTAGAGTCCTAGAAACCGCGTTGTTAGATGTTTCATAAGTTCATCAAACTTGTACAAAGCTCATTGAGACACTTATAAGCACTCATGTTGTATGATACTTGGTTTAGAGTCCTAGAAACGCATTGTTAAATGTTTCATAAGTTCGTCAAACTAGTACAAAGCTCAATGAGACACTTATAAGCACTCATGTTGCATGAAACTTGGTTAAGAGTCCTAGAAACGCGTTGTTAGATGTTTCATAAGTTCGTCAAACTAGTACAAAGCTCATTGAGACACTTATAAGCACTCATGTTGAACGAAACTTGGTTTAAAGTCCTAGAAACGCGTTGTTAGATGTTTCATAAGTTCGTCAAACTTGTACAAAACTCATTTAGACACTTATAAGCACTCATGTTGCATGAAACTTGGGTTAGAGTCCTAGAAACGCGTTGTTCGATGTTTCATAAGTTCGTCAAACTAGTACAAAGCTCATTGAGACACTTATAAGCACTCCATGTTGCATGAAACCTTGTTTAGAGTCCTAGAAACTGCGTTGTTAGATGTTTCATAAGTTCGTCAAACTAGTACAAAGCTCAATGAGACACTTATAAGCACTCATGTTGCATGAAACTTGGTTAAGAGTCCTAGAAACGCGTTGTTAGATGTTTCATAAGTTCGTCAAACTAGTACAAAGCTCATTGAGACACTTATAAGCACTCATGTTTAACTAAACTTGGTTTAGAGTCCTAGAAACGCGTTGTTAGACGTTTCATAAGTTCGTCAAACTAGTACAAAGCTCATTGAGACACTTTTAAGCAGTCATGTTGCATGAAACTTGGTTTAGAGTCCTAGAAACGAGTTGTTAGACGTTTCATAAGTTCGTAAAACTTGTACAAAGCTCATTGAGACACTTATAAGCACTCATGTTGAATCAAACTTGGTTTAGAGTCCGAGAAACGCGTTGTTAGATGTTTCATAAGTTCGTCAAACTAGTACAAAGCTCATTGAGACACTTATAAGCACTCATGTTGCATGAAACTTGGTTTAGAGTCCTAGAAACGCGTTGTTAGATGTTTCTTAGTTCGTCAAACTTGTACAAGTCTTATTGAGACACTTATAAGCACTCATGTTGTATGAAACTTGGTTTAGAGTCCTAGAACCCGCGTTGTTAGATGTTTCATATGTTCGTCAAACTAGCCAAAAGCTCATTGAGACACTTATAAGCACTCATGTTGCATGAAACTTAGTTTAGAGTCCTAGAAACCGCGTTGTTAGATGTTTCATAAGTTCGTAAAACTAGTACAAAGCTCATTGAGACACTTATAAGCACTCATGTTGCCTGAAACTTGGTTTAGAGTCCTAGAAACGCGTTGTTAGATGTTTCATAAGTTCGTCAAACTTGTACAAAGCTCATTGAGACAATTATAAGCACTCATGTTGCATGAAACTTGGTTTAGAGTCCTAGAAACGCGTTGTTAGTGTTAAAGAGACCAAGGCATTGCCCGGACAAGTATTGTCCACCAAGGGAATGACCTAGCGTGAGACCGAAGTAGAAGTCTCATGTTCTCTTGTTACCGTTACAAAGAGGACAAAAGATATCATGAAACCAAAGGAGAAGGATCTAGAAGGAGCCGTTAGGAATAGAGCCGTTGGCATGTGGGATGCAATCGCCGTCCGTACGATCACGGGTCGTGTTAAGGGGCGTGGTGTACACGCCGTCCGTACACTCACAGGTCAACATAGTGGCGCGTCTAACCATGCCATCAATGCGCGGCTACCAACGAGATAGGGACTGATTTAGCATATTCATTAGATGCTATTTTTAGTCTTTGGTTTATATATGTGATATCCCCTTTTGTTTCAAACAACACTTTATATACATTATGAAACCGATTACAATCTTTCTCTCTCTATACTCTCTCTAGTGTTCTTGAAGTTCTTGATAGAACTTGAAGAACATTTCTCTTCTAAATCTCCACTATTCTCTTAAAATCTAACATGGTATCAGAGCCTAATAGCTCTTGAACCGTTTTCTGCTTCCGCTCAAAATATCTCGGTCCAGGCGCTCTCGTTGCTCGGCGCTTCTCGATACAGGATTCCTTGTTGCTCGGCGATTCTCGGTACTGGATTCCTCGTTGCCCGACGATTTTCGGTACAAGATTCCTTGTTGCTCAGCGACTCTCGGTAACTCTCAACTCACGGTTTCACTCATCTAAATCTTGGGTACGATTTCTAGATCTGGAAAAAGGTTTCATCCTATATCCGAGATCTGTCCAAGCTTGAACTTGTACAAGACAAGACAAGCCATTTCATCTACAAATCACTCGGTAAACCATGGAAGACAAGGAATCCAAGAAGACTCCTTGCTCGGTTACCTTGAAAGGTATCAACTACCTCCTATGGGCAAGAACCATGAAGATTGCTCTTTGTGGCCGCGGTTTGTGGAATCATATCCTCACTCGGCAAGATGCCCCCATCGATTTCGAATTCGGAAATGAAGAACTCACCTCCGATGACGAAAAATGGTTCCAACTAGACCAAAAGGTTCTTGGAATCATCCAAGGATCTCTTGAGCCGTCTATCTTGGAAGCCTATTCCTATTGTGAGAATACCAAGGAGTTATGGGACACTCTCCAAACCGTCTACGGCAACACATCTAACCTAAGTCGTGTCTATGAAGTCAAGAAGGCTATCAACGACCTTAACCAAGAAGACACATAGTTCACAAAGCATTTCAGAAAGTTTAGGTCTCTATGGGCTGAATTGGAGATGCTCCGTCCAAGCACTCTTGAACCAAAGGTGCTAAATGAACAAAGAGAGCAAGACAAGGTCTTTGGTTTGCTCCTAACACTCAATGGCAGCTACAAGGAGATTAACAAGCATCTTCTCCGAGCCGATACTCTACCAAACCTTGAAGAGGTGTGTGCTCAACTTCAAAGGGAACAAGGCTCCATAGAGCTCTTTGATGGAAAGAGGGAACTAGTAACCGCAAACAAGGTGGCCTTTAAACCGACGTCTAAGACTTATGAAGAAAGGAGGGCCTTGACGTGTGAACATTGCAAGAAGAAGGGCCACACTAAAGAGAAATGTTGGATTTTACATCCGAACCTCAAGCCGGCCAAGTTCAAGGACGCCAAAACCAACTACTCTCATGATGACTCGGCAAGTGTGCCAAGCACAAGCTCAAGCGGACCAAACCATGGCAAGGAAGAGGAGTCTTCGGCCATTGTCCCCTACATGGATGAGTACGTGAGGAAGTCCGACCTTGACGCCCTCATCAAAGCCCTTAAGGGCTCCGGTATTTCACCCTTCTACTCCCTTAGTGCTCAAAATATAGACAATAAACCTTTTAAGCCTATTATTATTGATTCGGGTGCTTCTCATCATATGATTAGTAACTTAGACTTGATTAGTAATATTAAACCGGCTTTAGGGAATGTCATTATTGCAAATGGAAGTGAGATTCCTATAGAAGGATTAGGGAACCTTAAGTTGTTTGATAGAGATTCCCAAGCGCTTTACATGCCTAGTTTTACCTCAAACCTTATATCCGTGAAACGCATTGCTTGTGATTTGAATTGCAATGTTATTTTTGGGCCTAATGATGTGGTTTTTCAGGATATTAAGAGTAAGGAGATCATTGGGAAAGGGGTCACAAGAGGCGATCTCTATGTCCTTGAAGAAAACTCCTCTAGTTATTTTCCTTTTCATGCTTTTAATTCGGTTATAACCGAAGCAAACAATGTTATTTGACATTTTAGACTTGGTCATCCTCATTTGAATGCGTTGAAAACTATTTTACCTAATGTGGTTTTTGATCATAAAACTTGTGAGGCTTGCATTTTAGGCAAACATTGTAGAACCGTTTTCTCAAAATCAAAAATGTGTTACAAACCTTTTGAATTAGTCTACTCGGACGTTTGGTCCTCTCCTTGCAAATCTAGGGATAATCATAGCTATTTTGTCACATTCATAGATGAAAGCTCTAAATATACTTGGGTTACTCTTTTACAAACCAAAGATAGGGGTATTAGAGGCTTTTAAAAACTTTCAAAACTATGTGACTAACCATTACAATGCTAAGATTAAAACGTTTAGGTCGGATAATGGGGGAGAGTACACAAGCCGAGCATTCAAAGAACACATAGCCAACCATGGGATCCTTCACCAAACCACTTGTCCTTATACACCACAACAAAATGGTGTAGCCGAAAGAAAGAATAGGCATCTCATGGAGGTCACACGGTCAATGATGTTCCACATGAACATCCCAAAACGGTTTTGGTCGGATGGTGTTTTAACCGCATGTTATCTCATCAACCGAACCCCCACTCAAATCTTAAACAATCAATCTCCTTTTGAAGTGTTAAATAAGAGTAAGCCTTTTATTAACCATCTAAGAGTATTTGGTTGTGTTTGTTTTGTTTTTGTGCCTAGTGAACAAAGGAACAAGCTTGAAGCAAAAAACATCAAGGCCATGTTCATAGGCTACTCAAACACACAAAAAGGATACAAGTGCTATGTACCCGAGACAAGACGGGTATTAGTATCAAGAGATGTCAAGTTCCTTGAAGGCAAAAGCTTCTATGAAGACACCAATTGGGATAGTGTGAAGGACTTACCCGAGAAGGTCATGGATAGAGCTACAAGTCTAAGGAACCTAATGAAGAACCTTGGCATGGTTTTTGAAGAAGAACCAAGCCAAGATCCACCAAACCAACAACCCACCCCTCTTGATCATGAGGGGGAGAACAATGAGCAAGTCCCACTCCGAACCTCAAGAACCTAATGAGTCCGGGGGAGAACCAAATGCTCAACAACAAAATCCATCACAAGAAAACCACGGACATGCTCAAGAGGATCATGATCAAGAAGTGGGTCAAGAAGCTAGTGAACCACCGGAGCCGGTTCTAAGAAGAAGTACTAGAGTGAAGAAGGATCCATCCAATTGGGTAAACACAAGGGTATACTTCAATAGCAAGGCGGTGTCTCATCCAACTCAAGTCGTATGCTCTCTTGCAAGACTTCCTAAGGAACACCAAGACTACATCACTTCCATGGATCATCATGTAATACCAAGAACTTATGAAGAAGCAATGAAGGAAGAAGTATGGGTCAATGCGGTGAAAGCCGAGAACAAAGCAATGGAAGACAATGAGACGTTTTATGAAACTGACCTCCCTCAAGGCAAAAGAACGTGAGCTCAAGATACATCTTCACTATCAAGTATCATAGCAATGGTGAGATAGAAAGACACAAAGCTCGGCTAGTGGCAAGAGGGTTTACACAAACTTATGGAGAAGACTACTTGGACACGTTTGCTCCGGTTGCAAAGCTCCACACCGTAAGAGTTATTCTATCATTGACCACCAACCTCTCATGGGACTTATACCAAATGGATGTCAAGAATGCATTCCTTCAAGGAGAGCTTGAAGAAGAAGTCTACATGACACCACCACCGGGCCTAGAAGAAACCATCACTCCGGGAAAGGTGTTGAGACTAAGGAAGGCTATTTATGGACTCAAGCAATCACCAAGAGCCTGGTACCATAAGCTCAGCTCAACCTTGATAGCAAAGGGATTCAAAAGAACTCATGTGGAACACACCCTATTCACCCGGACAAACGGAGAAGGTATAGTAGTGGTGCTTGTCTATGTAGATGATATCATCATCTCCGGAAACAACAAGGAAGGTATCCATGACACTAAACTCTATTTAAAATCTAAATTTGATATCAAAGATTTAGGGAAACTCAAGTACTTCCTTGGGATTGAAGTGTGTAGATCCGAAGAGGGTCTATTCCTTTCCCAAAGGAAGTACACACATGATCTTTTAAGTGTTGTCAATATGGCAGGAGTTAAGAAGGCTAAGACAGCACTAGAAGAAGGATACAAGATTATCCATGAAGGAAGTGGGGAAGATGAGCCATATACGGATCCGAAACTCTATAGACAAATGGTGGGCAAGCTCATCTATTTGACAATCACAAGACCGGACATATGCTTTGCCGTGAACCAAGTAGCACAACAAATGCAAAAGCCGAAGATACACCATTGGAAAATGCTAGAGAGAATCCTAAGCTATGTCAAGGAAACATCAAACTTGGGTATTTGGATGGGTTGCAACAAGAACACCGAGGTGATTGGGTATTGTGATGCGGATTATGCCGGAAACGTGGAAGATAGAAGATCCACTATGGGGTATTGCACATTCATTGGTGGGAACCTTGTCACATGGAAGACTAAGAAGCAAAAGATAGTCTCTTGCTCAACCGCCGAAGCCGAGTATAGAGCTATGAGAAAGCTAACACAAGAACTTATGTGGCTCAAGAACTTGCTAGGAGATTTGGGAGTCAAGATAGAAGGGCCAATGACTATGCATTGTGAAAACCAAGCGACTATCCACATAGCATCTAACTCGGTCTTCCATGAGAGGACAAAGCACATCGAAGTGGATTGTCACAAGGTTAGAGAACAAATGGTAAAGGGCACAATCCTACCATGCTTCACCAAAAGTCAAGATCAACTTGCGGACGTCTTCACCAAATCCGCAAGCTTGAAAGTTTGTGAGTCCATTCTACCTAGACTTGGACTCATCCGGGCTACCAAAGCCTAAGTCTCCAACCGCATAAGCTTGTACTCTTTTCCCTTAGGTGAGTTTTATCCCAAGAGGTTTTCTCACCAAGGTTTTTAACGAGGCAAGGTTATGCGGGTTCCAAGCTTAGCCATTACATGAGGCTAAGCTTGCGGGGGAGTGTTAAAGAGACCAAGGCATTGCCCGGACAAGTATTGTCCACCAAGGCAATGACCTAGCGTGAGACCGAAGTAGAAGTCTCATGTTCTCTTGTTACCGTTACAAAGAGGACAAAAGATATCATGAAACCAGAGGAGAAGGATCTAGAAGGAGCCGTTAGGAATAGAGCCGTTGGCATGTGGGATGCACTCGACGTCCGTACGATCACGGGTCGTGTTAAGGGGCGTGGTGTACACGCCGTCCGTACACTCACGGGTCAACATAGTGGCGCGTCTAACCATGCCATCAATGCGCGACTACCAACGAGATAGGGACTGATTTAGCATATTCAAACATCTAACAACGCGGGTTCTAGGACTCTAAACCAAGTTTCATTCCACATGAGTTCTTATAAGTGTCTCAATGAGCTTTGTACAAGTTTTACGAACTTATGAAACATCTAACAATGCGTTTCTAGGACTCTAAACCAAGTTTCATGCAACATGAGTGCTTATAAGTGTCTCAATGAGCTTTGTACAAGTTTGACGAATTTATGAAACATCTAACAACGCGATTTCTAGGACTCAAAACCAAGTTTCATGCAACATGAGTGCTTATAAGTGTCTCAATGAGCTTTTTACTAGTTTGACGAACTTATGAAACATCTAACAACGCGGTTTCTAGGACTCTAAACTAAGTTTCATGCAACATGAGTGCTTATAATTGTCTCAATGAGCTTTTGACTAGTTTGACGAACTTATGAAACATCTAACAACGCGTTTCTAGGACTCTAAGCCAAGTTTCATGCAACATGAGTGCTTATAATTGTCTCAATGAGCTTTGTAAAAGTTTGACGAACTTATGAAACATCTAACAACGCTTTTCTAGGACTCTAAACCAAGTTTCATGCAACATGAGTGCTTATAAGTGTCTCAATGAGCTTTTTACTAGTTTGACGAACTTATGAAACATCTAACAACGCGGTTTCTAGGATTCTAAACCAAGTTTCATTCAACATGAGTACTGATAAGTGTCTCAATGAGCTTTTGTACTAGTTTGAAGACCTTATGAAACATCTAACAACGCGTTTATAGGACTCTAAACCAAGTTTCATGCAACATGAGTGCTTATAAGTGTCTCAATGAGCTTTGTACTAGTTTGACGAACTTATGAAACATTTAACAATTCGTTTCTAGGACTCTAAACCAAGTTTCATGCAACATGAGTGCTTATAAGTGTCTCAATGACCTTTTGACTAGTTTGAAGAACATATCAAACATCTAACAACGCGGGTTCTAGGACTCTAAACCAAGTTTCATTCCACATGAGTGCTTATAAGTGTCTCAATGAGCGTTGTACAAGTTTTACGAACTTATGAAACATCTAATGATACACCCTTGGTTAGGATCTCAACTCTATGGCAAAGGCAAGCTCACTTCTACGGTGGATTGATGGCGGACGTGAAGGTGGGGATGGTGATGACACAGAAACCAGCGGATATGGAGGTGGAAGAGGTGCGAGATGGAGGGGAACTTCTCAAGCAGCCGATGGATGGGATACTTGATGTTTGCAGAGACTTAAGGAAGAGGATCTCTCTTATGAAAGTCTCGGATTCGAATCTCTCGAATCGATGGTAACAAGCTCAATCGCAGAGCTATGAGGAGTCTAAACAAGAAGTGATTTTCGATATTGCTTGACTGAATAACAAGAAGGAGGCGCAGCTCCTTTAAATAGAGTTGGCACAATCGCCTTCTCCTTTAGGGTTTTTGCGCAAAAGAAAAAGGAAATCCTCGGCAAAAAGGAAACCTTGACAAAAAGGAAATTACAAGGAAAAAGGAAACCGCCTAAACAACGCGGCGTTTTTGCAAGATAAAACGACGAGTAGTGGAAGTGCCTCGTCTCTTACACTCTTCAAGCTATGAATGCTAAGTGGCCGACGTAGTGTTCTTCTTGGCCTCGTTAAAACCCAGTGGGAAAGAGTACCAAGCGAGACACTTAGCCGCTTAGCTTCCATAGCTTGGTCTTCCTACTTTTAGGCGTGATGATGGACATTGTAGAAGCTCTCGGTCGCTTCTCTTCCTGGTTCCTCCCTTAGCATCATCGCATGCGCATCTTGAGCTAACTCCTTAGCTCGTGACCGCGTGATAACTCCCTCATCGGTTTTCCGGTGCTCGGTATTTGGTGTTCGGCATCGGGCTCCGGCTTCATGCTCATATCATCCCCTCCCTCTTGAAAAGGATTTGTCCTCAAATCCGAGTCTGCAAAATAAGGGGACAAGTCAGAAACATTGAAGGAATCCGATATAGAATACTTACCTTGGAGGTCGATCTTGTAGGCATTGTCATTGATCCGCTTGGTGACTTTGAATGGTCCGTCGACTCGCGGCATCAGCTTGGACTTCCTCTCAGCTGGAAACCTCTCCTTCCTCAAGTGGATCCACACCAAGTCGCCTTCTTCAAATAGCATCTCCTTGCGGCCTCTGTTTGCATGCGTGCGGTATTGCTCCGTCTTCTTCTCTATGTTTTCCTTTGCCTTCTCGTGCATCTTCTTAACCTGTTCAGCCTTCTTTCTCCCATCAAAACTAGACACTTCACTCAAAGGTATTGCAATTAGATCAAGTGGAGACATAGGATTAAAACCATAAACTAATTCAAAAGGAGAGAAAAGGGTAGTAGAGTGCTTAGCGTGATTGTAAGAAAACTCAACATGGGGTAGACAATCCTCCCATGACTTGAGATTGCTTCTTACCGTGGTCCTGAGAAGAGTGGATAAGGACCCGTTGACTACCTCGGTCCGACCGTCGGTCCGTGGGTGGCAAGTGGTGGAGAATGATAGCTTGGTTCCTAGTTTAGCCCACAAGGTACGCCAAAAGTGACTAAGGAACTTGGTGTCACGATCGAAACAATAACTCGAGGCATCCCGTGCAACCTAACCACTTCCCTGAAAAACAAGTTAGCTACACTTACCGCATCATCGGTCTTATGGCAAGCTATGAAGTGGGCCATCTTGCTAAACCTGTCAACAACAACAAATATAGAATCTCTACCATTCCTGGTTCGAGGTAAGCCAATCACAAAGTCCATAGAGATATCTATCCAAGGATGAGAAGGTATAGGTAAAGGAGTGTACAAACCGTGGGGTTGAACCTTACTCTTTGCCTGTTTGCATGTGATGCATCTCAGACATACTCTCTCAACATCCCTTCTCATCTGCGGCCAGTAGAAGTAGGCCTGGAGGCTAGCAAGTGTCTTGGCCTGACCAAAGTGTCCAGCTAGGCCTCCTCCATGGGCTTCTCTAACCAATAGCTCTCTCATTGAACCGCCGGGTATACATAGCCTATTGTTGAAGAACAAATAGCCATCCTGTCTAAAGAAATTCTCAAAGGCAAACTTAGCACACTTCGCATAATGTTCACTAAACTCGAATCAGCCTCATACAATGTCTTAATCAATTCAAATCCGATAAGCCTAGAAGTTAATTCAGAGATTAGAGTGTACCTCCTGGACAATGCGTCGGCTACGACATTGTCCTTACCTTTCTTATACTTGATCACATAGGGAAAGGTCTCGATGAACTCTATCCAGCGACCATGTCTCTTGTTCAACTTCTGTTGGCCTTTGAGATGCTTGAGGGACTCATGATCGGTGTGGATGACAAACTCCTTTGGCCAAAGGTAGTGTTGCCAAGTCTGCAAGGCTCTCACCAACGCATAAAGTTCCTTGTCGTATGTAGGATAGTTCAGCGTGGCTCCCCCTAGCTTCTCACTGAAGTATGCTATAGGCTTTCTATCCTGCATCAAAACAGCCCCAATACCTACACCTGAAGCATCACATTCAATCTCGAAAGTCTTAAGGAAATCAGGCAACATAAGTAAAGGAGAATTGATAAGCTTCTCTTTAAGGCTTTCGAAAGCCTTGTCTTGTGCTTCTCCCCACTTGAATCCCACATCCTTCTTGATCACTTCAGTCAATGGTGCAGCAATGGTGCTAAAGTCCCTGACAAAGCGCCTATAGAAACCTGCAAGACCATGAAAGCTCCTGACTTCTCCAATGGTTGTCGGCTTCGGCCAATCTCTGATGGCCTTGATCTTCTCTTCATCGACCTGTACTCCATCTGCACTCACAACAAAGCCTAAGAAAACAACCTGATTAGTACAAAAGGTGCATTTATCAATGTTAGCAAACAGGTTCTCCCTCCTTAGAACTTCAAGAACGGCTCGGACATGGTCAATGTGCTCGGCTAAACTCCTGCTGAAGATCAGGATATCATCAAAGTACACCACCACAAACACACCTATAAAAGATCTCAAAACATGGTTCATTAGTCTCATAAAGGTACTAGGTGCATTAGTAAGACCAAAAGGCATAACAAGCCACTCGTAGAGGCCTTGTTTAGTCTTGAAAGCTGTCTTCCACTCGTCACCCTCCTTCATCCTAATCTGATGGTAACCACTCTTAAGATCAATCTTAGAGAAAATGTTAGAACCACACAATTCATCAAGCATATCATCAAGTCTAGGGATAGGGTGGCGATACTTCACCGTGATGTTGTTGATGGCTCGGCAATCAACACACATTCTCCATGAACCGCCTTTCTTTGGCACGAGAAGAACAGGTACGGCACACGTGCTCATGCTCTCGCGGATATGCCCCTTGCTCATCAGCTCCTCAACCTGCTTCTGAAGCTCCTTAGTCTCTACCGGATTGGTCCTGTAGGCTGGTCGGTTTGGAAGTGCTGAACCTGGTACTAGATCAATCTGGTGCTCAATGCCTCGAATAGGTGGGAGTCCTGGGGGTATTTCCTGAGGAAAAACATCACTAAAATCCTGCAATAGCTTAGACATGTCACTAGGAAGATCCTGTGTGGGGTTAGTGCTAACAAGACTCTCCTTATACACAAACAATAAGATAGCAGAATCTGAAGTTAAGAGTTGAGAAACTTCTCTTTTTGTCATGTATAGGCTGGTGGATGGAGCTGACACCTTCTCGTTCTCTTCTTTGAGCTTGAGATGGAGTTGATCTTGATAAACTTCACTTGGTGTGAGAGGAGCAAGAGTGATCTTCCGGCCGTTGAACTCAAAGGAGTGCTTGTTGCTGTAGCCATCGTGCATAACCCTCCGGTCTGATTGCCACGATCTACCAAGAAGCACATGACTTGATCCCATTGGTATCACATCACATAGAACCTCATCCTCATACTTACCAATGGCGAAAGTAAACCGGACCTGATGTGTCACCGTGAGAGCTCCACTCTCATTAAGCGATTGTAGCTTATATGGCCGAGGATGCGAGATAGTCTCTAGGCTCAACTTCTTCACCATGAGCTCACTAGCAGCATTGGTGCAACTACCACCATCTATAATCAAGCTGCATACCTTGCCTTTGACGAGGCATCGAGTGTGGAAGAGATGGTGTCGTTGTACAAGCTCCTCGGGTTGGTTCTGAACACTCAAAGCCCTCCGAGCTACTAACATGTCTCCAACAGCGGCTGTCTCTTCTTCCTCCTCTTCGTCTGGCTCAGAATCAGACTCTTGAGGTACCACGTCGCCATTATCAAGTAACATGAATACCTTCTTGTTGGGGCAGTCTCTCGCATAATGACCCATACCTTGACATCTAAAGCACCTGACATTGCTAGAGGAGGTGTTGCCTCGGCTCTTAGGATCATACTTAGCCTCTTCCTTAACCGCTGTCGTGGGTTTGATGTCTTTGGTGAAGGGTAGCCTGGTGGGTGTGAAGTCCTTGGGCTTGCTTGGTGTGGAGAAGCTAGGCTTAGCATACTGTCTCTTGTTCTGACTTTCTACTAGCTCAGCTTTGTGTACAAGCTCCTCAAGATCCTCATAAGTTTGAAGTTCTACTTTATCCTGTATGTCTCGGCTAAGTCCACCAACAAACCGAGCCATCATGACCTCATTATCCTCTTCTAGGCCAGCCCTAATCAAGAGTGTTTCCATCTCCGGAAGTAGTCACGTACCGAGCTCGATCCCTGGGTAAGCTTCCGGAGTTTGTTGAGAACCTCTCGGTGATAGTGGCTAGGGACAAACCGCTTCCTCATGTGTGTGATGAGCTGAGGCCAAGTGTGGATAGGCGGCTCATTGTGGCGGTCCCTAGTAGTGCATAGCTGATCCCACCAAAGCAAAGCGTAGTCACTAAATTCTGAAATGGCTATCTTCACCTTGTTGGATGCATAAGTGTCATGGCATAGGAAGCTAGACTCCATTTTTCGTTCCCAATCCAAATAGGCTTCCGGGTCGTTCTTGCCTTGGAAGGGAGGGAACTTAGCTTTGATATGCCTCAGCTGTTGCCTTTCATAATCTATCGGGTCATCCCTACCGCGTCTCTCGGGTCTATAGTACTCGTCTTCGGCGACCTCATCGAAACGGTGTCTGGCATTGGTTCCAGCTTGGCGGGAAGGATCAGCATATCCTCGGCGCCTAGGAGCATATCGCTCGTGCTCCTCCTCGGGCCCTCTCGTACACTCGTCGCCCGGGTAACGGGTCTTCTTCATCCGCATCAAGGTGGAGGAAATCTCGGACCGTTTGGCTTTTCCTGGCACCGGCTGGGAAAATGTTGCGGATGGCCTGAAGCCGTGACGTACCGACAACTCCCTTCCCTTTAGCAATTCGGTTAGCTTCTGAAGGAGTAGGGGTAGGTTCCTTGTCGGATTCGGACAACTCAACCGCGGTCTCCTTGGCTTGTTGTTCACGTTCCAAAGTCAAGTGTTGGGAGATTTGCTGGGGGAGAAGTTGTTGAAGAGTGGCGGCAATCGATCCGCGATGAGCTTCTGTAGATCATCCGTGAGTTCCGTGGGGAGTGCCATGTACCTGATACAAGCACAAACAACTCAAAGTAAATAGTTCTAAGAATAAGAGCAAGGAATTAACTCACAACGTAAAACAGTTAACGACAGGTTGTATCAAGATATATGATGTTTTAAAAACAGTTCCACGTGCGGCACACAAACAATTCAAGGACAATGATGATGTAGCATGCAAGCAATCACGGATTAACAATGAAAAGGTCACACGGTGTAGTTCCAACACAAGGCAAATCGCAAGTTAAAAAAAAAAGGAAATTCGCATGCACAAGAAAAAGGAAATTGCGCTAGGGTTTATCTCTTATCTTGCGCAGCCGCCATGCTCAACCATCAACAGAACTCAAGCAACGATTTCAAGCAATGCAATGGACAATCACAAGTTATCTATCAACCTAATCAACAGCTTTAAACAATCAACAATCACTCTTAATCATCCAAAAACAATTCAGCAGAAACTTAGAACAATCACAAGCAAGCAGATATGACAAGCTATGCGATTTGATTAAAGAACTTAGCAAGAACAGATCTGAATCAATGGAGGTTAGGGATAGAAGAACTCAGCCTTTGGTACAGAGTTTGGCTCTGATACCACGTGATACACCCTTGGTTAGGATCTCAACTCTATGGCAAAGGCAAGCTCACTTCTACGGTGGATTGATGGCGGACGTGAAGGTGGGGATGGTGATGACACGAAACCGGCGGATATGGAGGTGGAAGAGGTGCGAGATGGAGGGGAACTTCTCAAGCAGCCGATGGATGGGATACTTGATGTTTGCAGAGACTTAAGGAAGAGGATCTCTCTTATGAAAGTCTCGGATTCGAATCTCTCGAATCGATGGTAACAAGCTCAATCGCGAGCTATGAGGAGTCTAAACAAGAAGTGATTTTCGATATTGCTTGACTGAATAACAAGAAGGAGGCGCAGCTCCTTTAAATAGAGTTGGCACAATCGCCTTCTCCTTTAGGGTTTTTGCGCAAAAGAAAAAGGAAATCCTCGGCAAAAAGGAAACCTTGACAAAAAGGAAATTACAAGGAAAAAGGAAACCGCCTAAACAACGCGGCGTTTTTGCAAGATAAAACGACGAGTAGTGGAAGTGCCTCGTCTCTTACACTCTTCAAGCTATGAATGCTAAGTGGCCGACGTAGTGTTCTTCTTGGCCTCGTTAAAACCCAGTGGGAAAGAGTACCAAGCGAGACACTTAGCCGCTTAGCTTCCATAGCTTGGTCTTCCTACTTTTAGGCGTGATGATGGACATTGTAGAAGCTCTCGGTCGCTTCTCTTCCTGGTTCCTCCCTTAGCATGATCGCATGCGCATCTTGAGCTAACTCCTTAGCTCGTGACCGCGTGATAACTCCCTCATCAGTTTTCCCGGTGCTCGGTATTTGGTGTTCGGCATCGGGCTCCGGCTTCATGCTCATATCATCTAACAACGCGTTTCTAGGACTCTAAACCAAGTTTCATGCAACATGAGTGCTTATAAGTGTCTCAATGAGCTTTGTACAAGTTTGAAGAACTTATGAAACATCTAACAACGCGGTTTCTAGGACTCTAAACCAAGTTTCATGCAACATGAGTGCTTATAAGTGTCTCAATGAGCTTTTTACTAGTTTGACGAACTTATGAAACATCTAACAACGCGGTTTCTAGGACTCTAAACTAAGTTTCATTCAACATGAGTGCTTATAAGTGTCTCAATGAGCTTTTGACTAGTTTGACGAACATATGAAACATCTAACAACGCGTTTCTAGGACTCTAAGCCAAGTTTCATGCAACATGAGTGCTTATAATTGTCTCAATGAGCTTTGTAAAAGTTTGACGAACTTATGAAACATCTAACAACGCGTTTCTAGGACTCTAAACCAAGTTTCATGCAACATGAGTGCTTATAAGTGTCTCAATGAGCTTTTTACTAGTTTGACGAACTTATGAAACATCTAACAAGGCGGTTTTTAGGACTCTAAACTAAGTTTCATGCAACATGAGTGCTTATAAGTGTCTCAATGAGCTTTTGACTAGTTTGACTTTTGACTAGTGAAACATTGAACGAACATATGAAACATCTAACAACGCGTTTCTAGGACTCTAAACCAAGTTTCATGCAACATGAGTGCTTATAAGTGTCTCAATGAGCTTTGTACTTGTTTGACGAACTTATGAAACATCTAACAACGCGTTTCTAGGACTCTAAACCAAGTTTCATGCAACATGAGTGCTTATAATTGTCTCAATGAGCTTTGTAAAAGTTTGACGAACTTATGAAACATCTAACAACGCGTTTCTAGGACTCTAAACCAAGTTTCATTCAACATGAGTACTTATAAGTGTCTCAATGAGCTTTGTACTAGTTTGAAGACCTTATGAAACATCTAACAACGCGTTTCTAGGACTCTAAACCAAGTTTCATGCAACATGAGTGCTTATAAGTGTCTCAATGAGCTTTGTACTAGTTTGACGAACTTATGAAACATTTAACAATTCGTTTCTAGGACTCTAAACCAATATTCATGCAACATGAGTGCTTATAAGTGTCTCAATGACCTTTTGACTAGTTTGAAGAACATATCAAACATCTAACAACGCGGGTTCTAGGACTCTAAACCAAGTTTCATTCCACATGAGTGCTTATAAGTGTTTCAATGAGCTTTGTACAACTTTTACGAACTTATGAAACATCTAATAACGCGTTTCTAGGACTCTAAACCAAGTTTCATGCAACATGAGTGGTTATAAGTGTCTCAATGAGCTTTCTACTTGTTTAACGAACTTATGAAACATCTAACAACGCGGTTCTAGGACTCTAAACCATGTTTCATGCAACATGAGTGCTTATAATTGTATCAATGAGCTTTGTAAAAGTTTGACGAACTTATGAAACATTTAACAACGCGTTTCTAGGACTCTAAACCAAGTTTCATGCAACATGAGTGCTTATAAGTGTCTCAATGAGATTTGTACTAGTTTGACGAACTTATAAAACATCTAACAACGCGTTTCTAGGTCTCTAAACTAAGTTTCATGCAACATGACTACTTATAAGTGTCCCAATGACCTTTTGACTAGTTTGACAAACATATGAAACATCTAACAACGCGGGTTCTAGGACTCTAAACCAAGTTTCATTCCACATGAGTTCTTATAAGTGTCTCAATGAGCTTTGTACAAGTTTTACGAACTTATGAAACATCTAACAACGCGTTTCTAGGACTCTAAACCAAGTTTCATGCAACATGAGTGCTTATAAGTGTCTCAATGAGCTTTGTAAAAGTTTGACGAACTTATGAAACATCTAACAACGCGGTTTCTAGGACTCAAAACCAAGTTTCATGCAACATGAGTGCTTATAAGTGTCTCAATGAGCTTTTTACTAGTTTGACGAACTTATGAAACATCTAACAACGTGGTTTCTAGGACTCTAAACTAAGTTTCGTGCAACATGAGTGCTTATAAGTGTCTCAATGAGCTTTTGACTAGTTTGACGAACTTATGAAACATCTAACAACGCGTTTCTAGGACTCTAAGCCAAGTTTCGTGCAACATGAGTGCTTATAATTGTCTCAATGAGCTTTGTAAAAGTTTGACGAACTTATGAAACATCTAACAACGCTTTTCTAGGACTCTAAACCAAGTTTCATGCAACACGAGTGCTTATAAGTGTCTCAATGAGCTTTTTACTAGTTTGACGAACTTATGAAACATCTAACAACGCGGTTTCTAGGACTCTAAACCAAGTTTCATTCAACATGAGTACTTATAAGTGTCTCAATGAGCTTTGTACTAGTTTGAAGACCTTATGAAACATCTGACAACGCGTTTCTAGGACTCTAAACCAAGTTTCATGCAACATGAGTGCTTATAAGTGTCTCAATGAGCTTTGTACTAGTTTGACGAACTTATGAAACATTTAACAATTCGTTTCTAGGACTCTAAACCAAGTTTCATGCAACATGAGTGCTTATAAGCGTCTCAATGACCTTTTGACTAGTTTGAAGAACATATCAAACATCTAACAACGCGGGTTCTAGGACTCTAAACCAAGTTTCATTCCACATGAGTGCTTATAAGTGTCTCAATGAGCTTTGTACAAGTTTTACGAACTTATGAAACATCTAATAACGCGTTTCTAGGACTCTAAACCAAGTTTCATGCAACCTGAGTGCTTATAAGTGTCTCAATGAGCTTTGTACTGGTTTAACGAACTTATGAAACATCTAACAACGTAGTTCTAGGACTCTAAACCATGTTTCATGCAACATGAGTGCTTATAATTGTCTCAATGAGCTTTGAAAAAGTTTGACGAACTTATGAAACATCTAACAACGCGTTTCTAGGACTCTAAACCAAGTTTCATGCATGCAACATGAGTGCTTATAAGTGTCTCAATGAGCTTTGTACTAGTTTGACGAACTTATGAAACATCTAACAACGCGGTTTCTAGGACTCTAAACTAAGTTTCATGCAACATGAGTGCTTATAAGTGTCTCGATGACTATTTGACTAGTTTGACGAACATATGAAACATCTAACAACGCGGGTTCTAGGACTCTAAACCAAGTTTCATTCAAAATGAGTGCTTATAAGTGTCTCAATGAGCTTTGTACAAGTTTTACGAACTTATGAAACATCTAACAATCCGTTTCTAGGACTCTAAACCAAGTTTCATGCAACATGAGTGCTTATAATTGTCTCAATGAGCTTTGTACTAGTTTGAAGAACTTATGAAACATCTAACAACGCGGTTTCTAAGACTCTAAACCAAGTTTCATTCAACATGAATGCTTATAAGTGTCTCAATGAGCTTTGTACTTGTTTGACGAACTTATGAAACATCTAACTACGCGTTTCTAGGACTCTAAACCAAGTTTCATGCAACATGAGTGCTTATAATTGTCTCAATGAGCTTTGTAAAAGTTTGACGAACTTATGAAACATCTAACAACGCGTTTCTAGGACTCTAAACCAAGTTTCATTCAACATGAGTACTTATAAGTGTCTCAATGAGCTTTGTACTAGTTTGAAGACCTTATGAAACATCTAACAACGCGTTTCTAGGACTCTAAACCAAGTTTCATGCAACATGAGTGCTTATAAGTGTCTCAATGAGCTTTGTACTAGTTTGACGAACTTATGAAACATTTAACAATTCGTTTCTAGGACTCTAAACCAAGTTTCATGCAACATGAGTGCTTATAAGTGTCTCAATGACCTTTTGACTAGTTTGAAGAACATATCAAACATCTAACAACGCGGGTTCTAGGACTCTAAACAAAGTTTCATTCCACATGAGTGCTTATAAGTGTCTCAATGAGCTTTGTACAAGTTTTACGAACTTATGAAACATCTAACAACGCGTTTCTAGGACTCTAAACCAAGTTTCATGCAACATGAGTGCTTATAAGTGTCTCAATGAGCTTTGTACAAGTTTGAAGAACTTATGAAACATCTAACAACGCGGTTTCTAGGACTCTAAACCAAGTTTCATGCAACATGAGTGCTTATAAGTGTCTCAATGAGCTTTTTACTAGTTTGACGAACTTATGAAACATCTAACAACGCGGTTTCTAGGATTCTAAACTAAGTTTCATGCAACATGAGTGCTTATAAGTGTCTCAATGAGCTTTTGACTAGTTTGACGAACATATGAAACATCTAACAACGCGTTTCTAGAACTCTAAGCCAAGTTTCATGCAACATGAGTGCTTATAATTGTCTCAATGAGCTTTGTAAAAGTTTGACGAACTTATGAAACATCTAACAACGCGTTTCTAGGACTCTAAACCAAGTTTCATGCAACATGAGTGCTTATAAGTGCCTCAATGAGCTTTTTACTAGTTTCACGAACTTATGAAACATCTAACAATGCGGTTTCTAGGACTCTAAACAAAGTTTCATGCAACATGAGTGCTTATAAGTGTCTCAATGAGCTTTTGACTCGTTTGACGAACATATGAAACATCTAACAACGCGGGCTCTAGGACTCTAAACCAAGTTTCATTCCACATGAGTTCTTATAAGTGTCTCAATGAGCTTTGTACAAGTTTTAAGAACTTATGACACATCTAACAACGCGTTTATAGGACTCTAAACCAAGTTTCATGCAACATGAGTGCTTATAAGTGTCTCAATGAGCTTTGTACTTGTTTGACGAACTTATGAAACATCTAACAACGCGTTTCTAGGACTCTAAACCAAGTTTCATGCAACATGAGTGCTTATAATTGTCTCAATGCGCTCTGTAAAAGTTTGACGAACTTATGAAACATCTAACAACGCGTTTCTAGGACTCTAAACCAAGTTTCATTCAACATGAGTACTTATAAATGTCTCAATGAGCTTTGTACTAGTTTGAAGACCTTATGAAACATCTAACAACGCGTTTCTAGGACTCTAAACCAAGTTTCATGCAATATGAGTGCTTATAAGTGTCTCAATGAGATTTGTACTAGTTTGACGAACTTATAAAACATCTAACAACGCGTTTCTAGGTCTCTAAACTAAGTTTCATGCAACAGGAGTGCTTATAAGTGTCCCAATGAACTTTTGACTAGTTTGACGAACATATGAAACATCTAACAACGCGGGTTCTAGGACTCTAAACAAGGTTTCATTCCACATGAGTTCTTATAAGTGTCTCAATGAGCTTTGTACAAGTTTTACGAACTTATGAAACATCTAACATCGCGTTTCTAGGACTCTAAACCAAGTTTCATGCAACATGAGTGCTTATAAGTGTCTCAATGAGCTTTGTACAAGTTTGACGAACTTATGAAACATCTAACAACGCGGTTTCTAGGACTCAAAACCAAGTTTCATGCAACATGAGTGCTTATAAGTGTCTCAATGAGCTTTTTACTAGTTTGACGAACTTATGAAACATCTAACAACGCGGTTTCTAGGACTCTAAACTAAGTTTCATGCAACATGAGTGCTTATAAGTGTCTCAATGAGCTTTTGACTAGTTTGACGAACTTATGAAACATCTAACAACGCGTTTCTAGGACTCTAAGCCAAGTTTCATGCAACATGAGTGCTTATAATTGTCTCAATGAGCTTTGTAAAAGTTTGACGAACTTATGAAACATCTAACAACGCTTTTCTAGGACTCTAAACCAAGTTTCATGCAACATGAGTGCATATAAGTGTCTCAATGAGCTTTTTACTAGTTTGACGAACTTATGAAACATCTAACAACGCGGTTTCTAGGACTCTAAACCAAGTTTCATTCCACATGAGTACTTATAAGTGTCTCAATGAGCTTTGTACTAGTTTGAAGACCTTATGAAACATCTAACAACGCGTTTCTAGGACTCTAAACCAAGTTTCATGCAACATGAGTGCTTATAAGTGTCTCAATGAGCTTTGTACTAGTTTAACGAACTTATGAAACATTTAACAATTCGTTTCAAGGACGCTAAACCAAGTTTCATGCAACATGAGTGCTTATAAGTGTCTCAATGACCTTTTGACTAGTTTGAAGAACATATCAAACATCTAACAACGCGGGTTCTAGGAATCTAAACCAAGTTTCATTCCACATGAGTGCTTATAAGTGTCTCAATGAGCTTTGTACAAGTTTTACGAACTTATGAAACATCTAATAACGCGTTTCTAGGACTCTAAACCAAGTTTCATGCAACCTGAGTGCTTATAAGTGTCTCAATGAGCTTTGTACTTGTTTAACGAACTTATGAAACATCTAACAACGTAGTTCTAGGACTCTAAACCATGTTTCATGCAACATAAGTGCTTATAATTGTCTCAATGAGCTTTGTAAAATTTGACGAACTTATGAAACATCTAACAACGCGTTTCTAGGACTCTAAACCAAGTTTCATGCAACATGAGTGCTTATAAGTGTCTCAATGAGCTTTGTACTAGTTTGACGAACTTATGAAACATCTAACAACGCGGTTTCTAGGACTCTAAACTAAGTTTCATGCAACATGAGTGCTTATAAGTGTCTCAATGACCTTTTGACTAGTTTGACGAACATATGAAACATCTAACAACGCGGGTTCTAGGACTCTAAACCAAGTTTCATTCAAAATGAGTGCTTATAAGTGTCTCAATGAGCTTTGTACAAATTTTACGAACTTATGAAACAACTAACAACGCGTTTCTAGGACTCTAAACCAAGTTTCATGCAACATGAGTGCTTATAATTGTTGGATTTTGGAGAGATTAGTGTATAGATCCGAGTTGGTTAGGCTCGGATCTTGAGTGTATAGAAGCGAAGCAAGGTTGCTTGGTTCTTGAGTGTATGTAGAGAGTATTTGAGATTAGAAAGAGAGAGAGTATGTGAGAGAAAGTGTATTTTAGTATATTGAAAGAGGAACCACCTCCTTGAAGGTTTTACAAGAGTTTATCACACTTATATAAAGAAAAGATACAACAAGAGAAGTCTCCAACGGCTAGAATTCAAATTTGAATTCTCTAACGGCTCTTTAGTCTTGCGATGTAGTCGACTACATGACTCAACTACATTAGTCGACTACACGCCTCAACTATATTTTCCCTCTCTTGATTCCATTGGTCCATAGCTCTAACGGCTCTTTAGTCTTGCGATGTAGTCGACTACATGACTCAACTATATTAGCCGACTACACGCCTCAACTACACTTTTCCCTTCTTTGATGTATCTTGATCTAATGCCTTTGTAGGTTATCATTAGTCTTAATACTCCCCCTCAAGCTTAGCCCAATGAAATGGCTAAGATTGGACATTGCTAAACAAACCTCATTAAAACCCTTAGTAAGCAAAACCACTTGGGATAAAAGCATTACTAAGGGAAAAAGAGTGTAAGTCTTTGCAATAGGGGTCTTCTTAATCTTGGCCTTTATCTTCTTGACTTGGCCGAAACTCCCCCTTAAGATAGAACCGGTTTGATCTTCTTGACTTTGCCGTGTTCTTCAATGAGGGTTCTTTGGATACTTGATTTGGTCTTCACGGTTTGTTCTTCACAAACTTTGGTGTGAGACTTTGATTTGATTCCTATCCACGGCTTTGTTCTTCACAAGCTTGGGTGTGGATGGACTTGACAAAAACATAGTGACTTCCTTTCCTTCTCTTTTGTTTCTTCTTTGAGACTTCCTTCTTGCCTTTGGTCTACCACTTCTTTGAACCTTCAAGGATCCAAGGAAATTAAGACTTAGTAAAGACAATTTGGATAAGGATAAGCTTAATCTAAAGTCAATTTAGAACATTGATTTAAGCAATTCCTTTTTAGCAAGTGATTGACCATAGACTTAAACAAGATAATGAGGTTTAGTTCTAGTCTAATGATTCCTATTAAGTATGTTAAAGAGAGGGTTTAGGGACAGCCTTTAGTTTGTAGAGGAATGACTTGTCCTTGTAGTCGCATCTAGGTTTGAGCTTTGGCTTCTTCTTGAAGTCTTGCTTTCTTCTTTGTGCGGTTGGAACAAGGATTTGTCGGAGTATTTTGGCTTATCTCTTGATAGATGCATAAGCCGAGTAACAAGATTAGGCCTTGCACTTGGTAGTTGCTTTGGCCTATAGTGAGTAGAGCCGATTGGTCATGTTGATTCATCGGTCTCTTTCTAGGACATGAATGGCTCGGTTTAGTCTTTGCCATGTACTTGGCCGAGCCTAGTGTTGATGATGATGATGGTCTTGCTTCTTGTAGAGGCTTGACCGAATGATTGATGAGAGCTCTTAACATCTTGGGACACTTTAGCATTCTCCAAGTGCATTTAGCCAAATGATGGTTCTTCTTGGTTCCAAAGAAACTTTGGCCTTGTATCTTTTTGGTACTTAAGTCGAAATGGATTGGTTGTGGAGGCTTCGTCCTTCTTGGTACTTTAGCCGAGAGTGAGAGCTTTGTATTGACTTCGTCCTTATTGGTACTTTAGTCAATACATAGCCGGATTGGTGGTAGTGAAGACTTAGTCCTTCTTGATACTTTGGCCGGGTTTGTTGGTGGTTGAATGGAGGTCTTTGACTTGCTAGATCTTGACCAAATGTTGATGATAAGATGGATCGGCTTGCTCTTGTAGAAGATTTGGCCGAGAGTGAATGAGGAGGCTTTTGCATTCATGGTTGAGATGCTTTGCCTAAGTTTGGTGGTAGATGATTTGGTGGTAGATGGTTTGACCTTTCCCTTTGACGAGTTTGGCCGAGTGATGATGAATTGAGGAGGCTTTTGCATTCTTGGTTGAGATGCTTTGCCTAAGTTTGGTGGTAGCGGTGATTGGCTTCCATTTGATCATGAAGAGTTGTGTGATTTAACACTTCTTCTCCCCCCTTCATGATTAAGATGGAAGGCATGAACTATTTCCCTTTCTCGGCTTTGTTCTTCACAAGCTTCATGAGAAAGGTTTCTCATCTTTTCCTTTGGACACCATTCATGGCTTCTTTCATTCTTCTCTTTACTTCTTTTCTCTTTAGCACTTCTTTGTTACTTCTTTATGTTTAGGGGTTTTCATGATGATCTCTTTCAATCCTTAGACATGATGATCATACATCATACCAAAGACAAAAATTGATTTAAATTTCATGACTAACCGGCACAAGATAATAACCTTTAACAATTTACAAACTATTGATTAACCATTCACAAGTACAAGCAAGAATGCAAGGAAGAGTTTAAGACAATAGTTCAAGATGTTCCCTATGTCTTTTGATTAAACCCGAGTATAGTATGCACCTTAACAAGTTCAAGTTTCGGTCTTATAGTTTTGAAATTGACAAACAAATTTCTAAGTGATCTAAGGCATATAACAATTTCAAGCACACATGAACACTTAGACAAGTATCTAATAATATAAATAAGGGAGTAAAGAGGGTTTAGAAATGGCCTTTTTCGGTTAAGTCCTTGAGTAGATGGTCATATGGGAGAGTCATTACACTCTTAGAGCACCTTTATTTGGTTAGTCTATGATTGAGTTTATGACTTCCCTTATGAAATGCTCTTAATAGCTTAATACCTACACATGAAGAAGGTTTAGCAACAAGAGTCTTTTGCAAATGGGTTCTTGCCATTTTGAAATTAAAGGGACCAGGATCTTAAGTGCACAAAGGCGGATCTTGGTCTTAGAAACACACCAACAAGATTCATTGTAACTTAAATGCTTTCATAGCTAGTTACTCATCTTGTATCATAAACTTACATGCCCATAGGCGGTTTATGACAAACAAACATAGATCATCATTCCATTCTTCACCTTATATAGATGTTAAAGTAACGAATCATTTCCCCATTAGTCTAAAGATGGATTCATCATGACCCTTTAAAGTATCACCTTTTAAGTAGTCATGGATCTCTTCTTAGACTTATGTTATCCGAGGGACTAAGAGATTCATCAAGCTCACGGTGTTATCAAACACTTAAGGATGCTCGGTTCTCTTTCCTCTAAGGAGCTTTGGAATCCTTAAGACCTTAATTGCTTAATCACAAGCGGGCCTTTGGTTCCTACTCTTTGTGAAAAACGAAGATCTTTTGGATTAACCAAGGTTTTAAAATCACTTAGTATTTCACCAAGATTCAAACCACTTTACCAAACAAGGACTAGTGATTTGGTCTTAGACAAAGTCATAATAAGTGGACCTTGTATCCTAGATCTTTATAAAACTTAAACAAGAAACAAGAAACAAGACTTAGATGTATAGTTGTTGGCAACATATAGTCAACTACATCACAACATAGTTGATACATGTAGTCGACTATGTCACATGACTACATAACATCTGAGTCTTGGAGATTTAAAATTCGGACACACATGAGCACATACTAAAACATTTGAAATTGCATGCTCATGAATTTTCAAAATAAACAGGAGGTTATGGATTCAACTATCTTGTATTCTCATAAGATACACAAGAAAGGTTCTCATACCTTTAGCTCACAAGTCTCAAGCTTTGAGCTTTGAGGTTCTTGTTCATCGCTTAATGCCTTAGCATAGTCGGATTCGGATTCATCAAGGTTCCCTTGGACTCATAAGAGTGGGGAGACCATGGTTCTCATCCTCTTGCTTTCGGCCTTACAAAGATGAAGTAATTATCTTCGGATTTGGATACAACACTTATCGCTCATGGCGAATCATGGATCTCATCCTTTTATCTTTGTATCTTAAGAAAAGCATAGAGTTTTGGATTCAACAAGGCATTGTTCTTAAAGAATCAATGAGCATGGTTCTCTCACTCTTTAGCTCACAAGTTTCAAGCTTTATGCTTTGAATACTTGGTCATTGCCTAATGCCTAAGTTAGATGGATTTTGGATTCATCAAGGTTCCTTTTAAACTCATAAGAGTGAGGAAACAATGGTTCTCATCCACTAACTTTCGGCCTAACAAGGATCTTTAAGAACAACTCAACCAAAAACATCATGTAGCTAAATCCATTGATTTATGCTCACTATGATTCGGTTTTGATTGAATTGTTCTTGAAAGGAACTTGGATTCAACATGTCTCTTTACTCATTAAGAGACAAAGAGATCATGGTTCACTTCCTAAGAGGAGAATTGATTCACCAAGACCTTTAATGCTTTTAACAAGCGGATCTTGGCCATTCTTCTTCTCCTCTAGATCCTTGTGTCTATAAGCAAATAAAAGAGGGGAGAATGGCGGAAGCAACTTACCTATGGGTCTCAAGAGCTTTGCTCTGATACCATGTTCGATTTTGGAGAGATTAGTGTATAGATCCGAGTTGGTTAGGCTCGGATCTTGAGTGTATAGAAGCGAAGCAAGGTTGCTTGGTTCTTGAGTGTATGTAGAGAGTATTTGAGATTAGAAAGAGAGAGAGTATGTGAGAGAAAGTGTATTTTAGTATATTGAAAGAGGAACCACCTCCTTGAAGGTTTTACAAGAGTTTATCACACTTATATAAAGAAAGGATACAACAAGAGAAGTCTCCAACGGCTAGAATTCAAATTTGAATTCTCTAACGACTCTTTAGTCTTGCGATGTAGTCGACTACATGACTCAACTACATTAGTCGACTACACGCCTCAACTATATTTTCCCTCTCTTGATTCCATTGGTCCATAGCTCTAACGGCTCTTTAGTCTTGCGATGTAGTCGACTACATGACTCAACTATATTAGCCGACTACACGCCTCAACTACACTTTTCCCTTTTTTGATGTATCTTGATCTAATGCCTTTGTAGGTTATCATTAGTCTTAATAATAATTGTCTCAATGAGCTTTGTACTAGTTTGAAGAACTTATGAAACATCTAACAACGCGGTTTCTAAGACTCTAAACCAAGTTTCATTCAACATGAGTGCTTATAAGTGTCTCAATGAGCTTTGTACTTGTTTGGCGAACTTATGAAACATCTAACAACGCGTTTCTAGGACTCTAAACCAAGTTTCATGCAACATGAGTGCATATAATTGTCTCAATGAGCTTTGTAAAAGTTTGACGAACTTATGAAACATCTAACAACGCGTTTCTAGGACTCTAAACCAAGTTTCATTCAACATGAGTACTTATAAGTGTCTCAATGAGCTTTGTACTAGTTTGAAGACCTTATGAAACATCTAACAACACGTTTCTAGGACTCTAAACCAAGTTTCATGCAACATGAGTGCTTATAAGTGTCTCAATGAGCTTTGTACTAGTTTGACGAACTTATGAAACATTTAACAATTCGTTTCTAGGACTCTAAACCAAGTTTCATGCAACATGAGTGCTTATAAGTGTCTCAATGACCTTTTGACTAGTTTGAAGAACATATCAAACATCTAACAACGCGGGTTCTAGGACTCTAAACCAAGTTTCATTCCACATGAGTGCTTATAAGTGTCTCAATGAGCTTTGTACAAGTTTTACGAACTTATGAAACATCTAACAACGCGTTTCTAGGACTCTAAACCAAGTTTCATGCAACATGAGTGCTTATAATTGTCTCAATGAGCTTTGTAAAAGTTTGACGAACTTATGAAACATCTAACAACGCGTTTCTAGGACTCTAAACCAAGTTTCATTCAACATGAGTAATTATAAATGTCTCAATGAGCTTTGTACTAGTTTGAAGACCTTATGAAACATCTAACAACGCGTTTCTAGGACTCTAAACCAAGTTTCATGCAACATGAGTGCTTATAAGTGTCTCAATGAACTTTGTACTAGTTTGACGAACTTATGAAACATTTAACAATTCGTTTCTAGGACTCTAAACCAATATTCATGCAACATGAGTGCTTATAAGTGTCTCAATGACCTTTTGACTAGTTTGAAGAACATATCAAACATCTAACAACGCGGGTTCTAGGACTCTAAACCATGTTTCATTCCACATGAGTGCTTATAAGTGTTTCAATGAGCTTTGTACAAGTTTTACGAACTTATGAAACATCTAATAACGCGTTTCTAGGACTCTAAACCAAGTTTCATGCAACATGAGTGCTTATAAGTGTCTCAATGAGCTTTCTACTTGTTTAACGAACTTATGAAACATCTAACAACGCGTTTCTAGGACACTAAACCAAGTTTCATGCAACATGAGTGCTTATAAGTGTTTCAATGAGCTTTGTACTAGTTTGACGAACTCATGAAACATCTAACAACGCGTTTCTAGGACTCTAAACCAAGTTTCATGCAACATGAGTGCTTATAAGTGTCTCAATGAGCTTTGTACTTGTTTGACGAACTTATGAAACATTTAACAACGTGTTTCTAGGACTCTAAACCAAGTTTCATGCAACATGAGTGCTTATAAGTGTCTCAATGAGATTTGTACTAGTTAGACGAACTTATAAAACATCTAACAACGCGTTTCTAGGTCTCTAAACTAAGTTTCATGCAACATGAGTGCTTATAAGTGTCCCAATGACCTTTTGACTAGTTTGACGAACATATGAAACATCTAACAACGCGGGTTCTAGGACTCTAAACCAAGTTTCATTCCACATGAGTTCTTATAAGTGTCTCAATGAGCTTTGTACAAGTTTTACGAACTTATGACACATCTAACAACGCGTTTCTAGGACTCTAAACCAAGTTTCATGCAACATGAGTGCTTATAAGTGTCTCAATGAGCTTTGTACTTGTTTGACGAACTTATGAAACATCTAACAACGCGTTTCTAGGACTCTAAACCAAGTTTCATGCAACATGAGTGCTTATAATTGTCTCAATGAGCTTTGTAAAAGTTTGACGAACTTATGAAACATCTAACAACGCGTTTCTAGGACTCTAAACCAAGTTTCATTCAACATGAGTACTTATAAGTGTCTCAATGAGCTTTGTACTAGTTTGAAGACCTTATGAAACGTCTAACAACGCGTTTCTAGGACTCTAAACCAAGTTTCGTGCAACATGAGTGCTTATAAGTGTCTCAATGAGCTTTGTACTAGTTTGACGAACTTATGAAACATTTAACAATTCGTTTCTAGGACTCTAAACCAATATTCATGCAACATGAGTGCTTATAAGTGTCTCAATGACCTTTTGACTAGTTTGAATAACATATCAAACATCTAACAACGCGGGTTCTAGGACTCTAAACCAAGTTTCATTCCACATGAGTGCTTATAAGTGTTTCAATGAGCTTTGTACAAGTTTTACGAACTTATGAAACATCTAATAACGCGTTTCTAGGACTCTAAACCAAGTTTCATGCAACATGAGTGCTTATAATTGTCTCAATGAGCTTTGTAAAAGTTTGACGAACTTATGAAACATTTAACAACGCGTTTCTAGGACTCTAAACCAAGTTTCATGCAACATGAGTGCTTATAAGTGTCTCAATGAGATTTGTACTAGTTTGACGAACATATAAAACATCTAACAACGCGTTTCTAGGTCTCTAAACTAAGTTTCATGCAACATGAGTGCTTATAAGTGTCCCAATTATCTTTTGACTAGTTTGACGAACATATGAAACATCTAACAACGCGGGTTCTAGGACTCTAAACCAAGTTTCATTCCACATGAGTTCTTATAAGTGTCTCAATGAGCTTTGTACAAGTTTTACGAATTTATGAAACATCTAACAACGCGTTTCTAGGACTCTAAACAAAGTTTCATGCAACATGAGTGCTTATAAGTGTCTCAATGATCTTGGTAAAAGTTTGACGAACTTATGAAACATCTAACAACGCGTTTCTAGGACTCTAAACCAAGTTTCATTCAACATGAGTACTTATAAGTGTCTCAATGAGCTTTGTACTAGTTTGAAGACCTTATGAAACATCTAACAACGCGTTTCTAGGACTCTAAACCAAGTTTCATGCAACATGAGTGCTTATAAGTGTCTCAATGAGCTTTGTACTAGTTTGACGAACTTATGAAACATTTAACAATTCGTTTCTAGGACTCTAAACCAAGTTTCATGCAACATGAGTGCTTATAAGTGTCTCAATGACCTTTTGACTAGTTTGAAGAACATATCAAACATCTAACAACGCGGGTTCTAGGACTCTAAACCAAGTTTCATTCCACATGAGTGCTTATAAGTGTCTCAATGAGCTTTGTACAAGTTTTACGAACTTATGAAACATCTAACAACGCGTTTCTAGGACTCTAAACCAAGTTTCATGCAACATAAGTGCTTATAAGTGTCTCAATGAGCTTTGTACAAGTTTGAAGAAATTATGAAACATCTAACAACGCGGTTTCTAGGACTCTAAACCAAGTTTCATGCAACATGAGTGCTTATAAGTGTCTCAGTGAGCTTTTTACTGGTTTGACGAACTTATGAAACATCTAACAACGCGGTTTCTAGGACTCTAAACTAAGTTTCATGCAACATGAGTGCTTATAAGTGTCTCAATTAGCTTTTGACTAGTTTGACGAACATATGAAACATCTAACAATGCGTTTCTAGGACTCTAAGCCAAGTTTCATGCAACATGAGTGCTTATAATTGTCTCAACGAGCTTTGTAAAAGTTTGACGAACTTATGAAACATCTAACAACGCGTTTCTAGGACTCTAAACCAAGTTTTATGTAACATGAGTGCTTATAAGTGCCTCAATGAGTTTTTTACTAGTTTGACGAACTTATGAAACATCTAACAACGCGGTTTCTAGGACTCTAAACTAAGTTTCATGCAACATGAGTTCTTATAAGTGTCTCAATGAGCTTTTGACTAGTTTGACGAACATATGAAACATCTAACAACGCGGGTTCTAGGACTCTAAACCAAGTTTCATTCCACATGAGTTCTTATAAGTGTCTCAATGAGCTTTGTACAAGTTTTACGAACTTATGACACATCTAACAACGCGTTTCTAGGACTCTAAACCAAGTTTCATGCAACATGAGTGCTTATAAGTGTCTCAATGAGCTTTGTACTTGTTTGACGAACTTATGAAACAACTAACAACGCGTTTCTAGGACTCTAAACCAAGTTTCATGCAACATGAGTGCTTATAATTGTCTCAATGAGCTTTGTAAAAGTTTGACGAACTTATGAAACATCTAACAACGCGTTTCTAGGACTCTAAACCAAGTTTCATTCAACATGAGTACTTATAAGTGTCTCAATGAGCTTTGTACTAGTTTGAAGACCTTATGAAACATCTAACAACGCGTTTCTAGGACTCTAAACCAAGTTTCATGCAACATGAGTGTTTATAAGTGTCTCAATGAGCTTTGTACTAGTTTGACGAACTTATGAAACATTTAACAATTCGTTTCTAGGACTCTAAACCAATATTCATGCAACATGAGTGCTTATAAGTGTCTCAATGACCTTTTGACTAGTTTGAAGAACATATCAAACATCTAACAACGAGGGTTCTAGGACTCTAAACCATGTTTCATTCCACATGAGTGCTTATAAGTGTTTCAATGAGCTTTGTACAAGTTTTACGAACTTATGAAACATCTAATAACGCGTTTCTAGGACTCTAAACCAAGTTTCATGCAACATGAGTGCTTATAAGTGTCTCAATGAGCTTTCTACTTGTTTAACGAACTTATGAAACATCTTACAACGCGGTTCTAGGACTCTAAACCATGTTTCATGCAACATGAGTCCTTATAATTGTCTCAATGAGCTTTGTAAAAGTTTGACGAACTTATGAAACATTTAACAACGCGTTTCTAGGACTCTAAACCAAGTTTCATGCAACATGAGTGCTTATAAGTGTCTCAATGAGATTTGTACTAGTTTGACGAACTTATAAAACATCTAACAACGCGTTTCTAGGTCTCTAAACTAAGTTTCATGCAACATGAGTGCTTATAAGTGTCCCAATGACCTTTTGACTAGTTTGACGAACATATGAAACATCTAACAACGCGGGTTCTAGGACTCTAAACCAAGTTTCATTCCACATGAGTTCTTATAAGTGTCTCAATGAGCTTTGTACAAGTTTTACGAACTTATGAAACATCTAACAACGCGTTTCTAGGACTCTAAACCAATTTTCATGCAACATGAGTGCTTATAAGTGTCTCAATGAGCTTTGTACAAGTTTGACGAACTTATGAAACATCTAACAACGCGGTTTCTAGCACTCTAAACCAAGTTTCATGCAACATGAGTGCTTATAAGTGTCTCAATGAGCTTTTTACTAGTTTGACGAACTTATGAAACATCTAACAACGCGGTTTCTAGGACTCTAAACTAAGTTTCATGCAACATGAGTGCTTATAAGTGTCTCAATGAGCTTTTGACTAGTTTGACGAACTTATGAAACATCTAACAACGCGTTTCTAGGACTCTAAGCCAAGTTTCAAGCAACATGAGTGCTTATAATTGTCTCAATGAGCTTTGTAAAAGTTTGACGAACTTATGAAACATCTAACAACGCTTTTCTAGGACTCTAAACCAAGTTTCATGCAACATGAGTGCTTATAAGTGTCTCAATGAGCTTTTTACTAATTTGACGAACTTATGAAACATCTAACAACGCGGTTTCTAGGACTCTAAACTAAGTTTCATGCAACATGAGTGCTTATAAGTGTCTCAATGAGCTTTTGACTAGTTTGACGAACATATGAAACATCTAACAACGCGGGTTCTAGGACTCTAAACCAAGTTTCATTCCACATGGGTTCTTATAAGTGTCTCAATGAGCTTTGTACAAGTTTTACGAACTTATGAAACATCTAACAACGCGTTTCTAGGACTCTAAACCAAGTTTCATGCAACATGAGTGCTTATAAGTGTCTCAATGAGCTTTGTACTTGTTTGACGAACTTATGAAACATCTAACAACGCGTTTCTAGGACTCTAAACCAAGTTTCATGCAACATGAGTGCTTATAATCGTCTCAATGAGCTTTGTAAAAGTTTGACGAAGTTATGAAACATCTAACAACGCGTTTCTAGGACTCTAAACCAAGTTTCATTCAACATGAGTACTTATAAGTGTCTCAATAAGCTTTGTACTAGTTTGAAGACCTTATGAAACATCTAAGAACGCGTTTCTAGGACTCTAAACCAAGTTTCATGCAACATGAGTGCTTATAAGTGTCTCAATGAGCTTTGTACTTGTTTAACGAACTTATGAAACATCTAACAACGCAGTTCTAGGACTCTAAACCATGTTTCATGCAACATGAGTGCTTATAAGAGTCTCAATGAGTTTGTAAAAGTTTGACGAACTTATGAAACATCTAACAACGCGTTTCTAGGACTCTAAACCAAGTTTCATGCAACATGAGTTCTTATAAGAGTCTCAATGAGCTTTGTACTAGTTTGACGAACTTATGAAACATCTAACAACGCGGTTTCTAGGACTCTAATCTAAGTTTCATGCAACATGAGTGCTTATAAGTGTCTCAATGACCTTTTGACTAGTTTGACGAACATATGAAACATCTAACAACGCGGGTTCTAGGACTCTAAACCAAGTTTCATTCAAAATGAGTGCTTATAAGTGTCTCAATGAGCTTTGTACAAGTTTTACGAACTTATGAAACATCTAACAACGCGTTTCTAGGACTCTAAACCAACTTTCATGCAACATGAGTGCTTATAAGTGTCTCAATGAGCTTTGTACTTGTTTGACGAACTTATGAAACATTTAACAACACGTTTCTAGGACTCTAAACCAAGTTTCATGCAACATGAGTGCTTATAATTGTCTCAACGAGCTTTGTAAAAGTTTGACGAACTTATGAAACATCTAACAACGCGTTTCTAGGACTCTAAACCAAGTTTTATGTAACATGAGTGCTTATAAGTGTCTCAATGAGCTTTGTACTAGTTTGACGAACTTATGAAACATCTAACAACGCGGTTTCTGGGACTCTAAACTAAGTTTCATGCAACATGAGTTCTTATAAGTGTCTCAATGATCTTTTGACTAGTTTGACGAACATATGAAACATCTAACAACGCTGGTTCTAGGACTCTAAACCAAGTTTCATTCCACATGAGTGCTTATAAGTGTCTCAATGAGCTTTGTACAAGTTTTACGTACTTACGAAACATCTAACAACGCGTTTCTAGGACTCTAAACCAAGTTTCATGCAACATGAGTGCTTATAAGTGTCTCAATGAGCTTTGTACTTGTTTAACGAACTTATGAAACATCTAACAACGCGTTTCTAGGACTCTAAACCAAGTTTCATGCAACATGAGTGCTTATAATTGTCTCAATGAGCTTTGTAAAAGTTTGGTGAACTTATGAAACATCTAACAACGCGTTTCTAGGACTCTAAACCAAGTTTCATGCAACATGAGTGCTTATAAGTGTCTCAATGTGCTTTTTGCTAGTTTGACGAACATATGAAACATCTAACAACGCGTTTCTAGGACTCTAAACTAAGTTTCATGCAACATGAGTTCTTATAAGTGTCTCAATGAGCTTTGTACAAGTTTGACGAACTTATCAAACATATAACAGCGCGTTTCTAGGACTCTAAACCAGGTTTCATTCAACATGAGTACTTATAAGTGTCTCAATGAGCTTTGTACTAGTTTGAAGACCTTATGAAACATCTAACAACGCGTTTCTAGGACTCTAAACCAAGTTTCATGCAACATGAGTGCTTATAAGTGTCTCAATGAGCTTTGTACTAGTTTGAAGAACTCATGAAACATCTAACAACGCGTTTCTAGGACCCTAAACCAAGTTTCATTCAACATGAGTGCTTATAATTGTCTCAACGAGCTTTGTAAAAGTTTGACGAACTTATGAAACATCTAACAACGCGTTTCTAGGACTCTAAACCAAGTTTCATTCAACATGAGTGCTTATAAGTGTCTCAATGAGCTTTGTACTAGTTTAACGAACTAATGAAACATCTAACAACGCGTTTCTAGGACTCTAAACCAAGTTTCATGCAACATGAGTTCTTATAATTGTCTCAACGAGCTTTGTAAAAGTTTGACGAACTTATGAAACATCTAACAACGCGTTTTTAGGACTCTAACCAAGTTTCATGCAACATGAGTGCTTATAAGTGTCTCAATGAGCTTTGTACTAGTTTGACAAACTTATGAAACATCTAACAACGCGGTTTCTAGGACTCTAAACTAAGTTTCATGCAACATGAGTGCTTATAAGTGTCTCAATGACCTTTTGACTAGTTTGAAGAACATATGAAACATCTAACAACGCGGGTTCTAACACTCTAAACCAAGTTTCATTCCACATGAGTGCTTATAAGTGTCTCAATGAGCTTTGTACAAGTTTTACGAATTTATGAAACATCTAACAACGCGTTTCTAGGACTCTAAACCAAGTTTCATGCAACATGAGTGCTTATAATTGTCTCAACGAGCTTTGTAAAAGTTTGACGAACTTATGAAACATCTAACAACGCGTTTCTAGGACTCTAAACCAAGTTTTATGTAACATGAGTGCTTATAAGTGTCTCAATGAGATTTGTACTAGTTTGACGAACTTATGAAACATCTAACAACGCGGTTTCTAGGACTCTAAACTAAGTTTCATGCAACATGAGTTCTTATAAGTGTCTCAATGACCTTTTGACTAGTTTGACGAACATATGAAACATCTAACAACGCGGGTTCTAGGACTCTAAACCAAGTTTCATTCCACATGAGTACTTATAAGTGTCTCAATGAGCTTTGTACAAGTTTTACGAACTTATGAAACATCTAACAACGCGTTTCTAGGACTCTAAACCAAGTTTCATGCAACATGAGTGCTTATAAGTGTCTCAATGAGCTTTGTCCTTGTTTAACGAACTTATGAAACATCTAACAACGCGTTTCTAGGACTCTAAACCAAGTTTCATGCAACATGAGTGCTTATAATTGTCTCAATGAGCTTTGTAAAAGTTTGACGAACTTATGAAACATCTAACAACGCGTTTCTAGGACTCTAAACCAAGTTTCATGCAACATGAGTGCTTATAAGTGTCTCAATGAGCTCTGTACTAGTTTGACGAACATATGAAACATCTAACAACGCGGGTTCTAGGACTCTAAACCAAGTTTCATTCAAAATGAGTGTTTATAAGTGTCTCAATGAGCTTTGTACAAGTTTTACGAACTTATGAAACATCTAACAACGCGTTTCTAGGACTATAAACCAAGTTTCATGCAACATGAGTGCTTATAAGTGTCTCAATGAGCTTTGTACTTGTTTGACGAACTTATGAAACATCTAACAACACGTTTCTAGGACTCTAAACCAAGTTTCATGCAACATGAGTTCTTATAATTGTCTCAACGAGCTTTGTAAAAGTTTGACGAACTAATGAAACATCTAACAACGCGTTTCTAGGACTCTAAACCAAGATTTATGTAACCTGAGTGCTTATAAGTGTCTCAATGACCTTTGTACTAGTTTGACGAACTTATGAAACATCTAACAACGCGGTTTCTAGGACTCTAAACTAAGTTTCATGCAACATGAGTTCTTATAAGTGTCTCAATGAACTTTTGACTAGTTTGACAAACATATGAAACATCTAACAACGCGGGTTCTAGGACTCTAAACCAAGTTTCATTCCACATGAGTGCTTATAAGTGTCTCAATGAGCTTTGTACAAGTTTTACGAACTTATGAAATATCTAACAACGCGTTTCTAGGACTCTAAACCAAGTTTCATGCAACATGAGTGCTTATAAGTATCTCAATGAGTTTTGTACTTGTTTAACGAACTTATGAAACATCTAACAACGCGTTTTAGGACTCTAAACCAAGTTTCATGCAACATGAGTGCTTATAATTGTCTCAATGAGCTTTGTAAAAGTTTGACGAACTTATGAAACATCTAACAACGCGTTTCTAGGACTCTAAACCAAGTTTCATGCAACATGAGTGCTTATAAGTGTATCAATGTGCTTTTTACTAGTTTGACGAACATATGAAACATCTAACAACGCGTTTCTAGGACTCTAAACTAAGTTTCATGCAACATGAGTGCTTATAAGTGTCTCAATGAGCTTTGTACAAGTTTGACGAACCTATCAAACATCTAACAGCGCGTTTCTAGGACTCTAAACCAAATTTCATTCAACATGAGTACTTATAAGTGTCTCAATGAGCTTTGTACTAGTTTGAAGACCTTATGAAACATCTAACAACGCGTTTCTAGGACTCTAAACCAAGTTTCATGCAACATGAGTGCTTATAAGTGTCTCAATGAGCTTTGTACTAGTTTGACGAACTCATGAAACATCTAACAACGCGTTTCTAGGACTCTAAACCAAGTTTCATGCAACATGAGTGCTTATAATTGTCTCAACGAGCTTTGTAAAAGTTTGACGAACTTATGAAACATCTAACAACGCGTTTCTAGGACTCTAAACCAAGTTTCATTCAACATGAGTGCTTATAAGTGTCTCAATGAGTTTTGTACTAGGTTAACGAACTCATGAAACATCTAACAACGCGTTTCTAGGACTCTAAACCAAGTTTCATGCAACATGAGTGCTTATAATTGTCTCAACGAGCTTTGTAAAAGTTTGACGAACTTATGAAACATCTAACAACGCGTTTCTAGGACTCTAAACCAAGTTTCGTGCAACATGAGTGCTTATAAGTGTCTCAATGAGCTTTGTACTAGTTTGACGAACTTATGAAACATCTAACAACGCGTTTCTAGGACTCTAAACTAAGTTTCATGCAACATGAGTGCTTATAAGTGTCTCAATGAACTTTTGACTATTTTGACGAACATATGAAACATCTAACAACGCGGGTTCTAGGACTCTAAACCAAGTTTCATTCAAAATGAGTGCTTATAAGTGTCTCAATGAGCTTTGTACAAGTTTTACGAACTTATGAAACATCTAACAACGCGTTTCTAGGACTCTAAACCAAGTTTCATGCAACATGTGTGCTTATAAGTGTCTCAATGAGCTTTGTACTTGTTTGACGAACTTATGGAACTGATATGATCTCGCCTAGCTTGTCATTCGATGGAAAGGATCATATAGCTGAGCTTGTACCCGAGGCAAGGATCACAAGGTTCAAAGCCAAAGAGATGGACAAAAGAAGCTCACATTGTGATATGACCGAGGCACCGGATACCAAACCACAAGGCGCTCAACCACTAGACATCGACATCGATCACCAAGGCGGTCGACCACTCGACACCGATCACGCACCAAGCACCGAGAAACACATAGGAGTGGTTACCCAAGCAATGGCCAAGAAGCTCGTGGAGAAACTTGGAAGAGCTAGGAGCTTCTTCAACATCTTCATCATGGCCTAGAAAGAATACCAAGGTAATGAAACTAAGTGACTAAGTGTTTCGACTCGGTACTCTTTCCCTTTGCATAGGTTTTTCCCATTGGGTTTACTATGCAAGGGTTTTAACGAGGCCAAGAAGAGCATTACGTCGGTTACTTAGTGACATTACCTTGAAGAGTGTACTAAGCGAGGCACTTCACACTACTCGTTGTTCTATCCGCACACTACACGTTGTTTTCTCTATATTTTGCACGTTGTGTTGTTTTTTGGTTTCTTTCCTTATTTGGATAAGAGAATAAACCCTAAGGAGATGGCGACCTGTGCCTCCCTCCTTCCTATATATCCCTTGTCGCCACCCTAATGAGAAGTTAGTCAAGCTTTATACAAAACACTTTCAACAAGTTTCGACTCACAACGATTCTGCAACCATCAAGCTAGTCACACCATTACTAGCTTTAGACGTCCATAAACCACCTCTCACGCTTCCACATCCATAGCCACCGCCTCTCTTTGTCACCTATCAATCCACCACCACCTAGGCTCAATATCATCACGCCACCATCAACAAACCATCAAACAGATTCATCACCTTCTGTTTGAGACGTTCAAAAACCATATCTACCTTCTTCCATCATCATACACCGCCACCTGCTCTGTATTTGGCCATTAGAACCACCTCACATCACCCACAATCCGCAGCTCCAAGCTCAGCCTCGTCTAGAGTCAAGATCGCTAGGGAGGATCGTATCAGGTGGTATCAGAGCCAACTCTGTACCAAGGCTGAGTTTTTTTTACCTTAAACTCCTTTAAGTTTCAGATCTTGCTTAGTACTTCCTTAGGTTGCTTTATTTTCATAAGAACTTGATAGATCTTTATTGATCTAAAACCTATAGTGCTTGCTTGAATTCTGTTTCGTTTGTGCGATTGATTCTGCTTAGAAAACCTTGTTAAATTACTTGCCTTTGATTCACCACGTGCTTCTTAAGTTGTGTTCTTGAGTCGTATAAGATCGCAATCTGTTTGAGTTTATTTAGCATACAAATAGCCTTGTTTTAATCGGTTCTTGAATATGTGCTTGTTTGAAATTTGTTGCTTTGTGTTCTAAGTTTCAGCATAGTTAGCGTGATTGTTTAGAGATTATTTAATCGTTGGTTAAGTGTTTACAATCTGTTGCTAGAGCTCGTTTAGTTTCGCACAATTTTGTTCTCTTGTTCTTGCTTGTTCTTGTGGCGGCTGCGAGTAGGTATTGTTAGAACCCTAATACAATTTCCTTTTCGCCTTGGCATGAATTTCCTTTTCTCAAACTTGTGATCTAATTTAGCGGGTTTTGATTTCCTTTTCGTGCATGGTGTTCTAATAAAATTTGCATAGGTTTGTTGCTTGTTCGCTTGATGAAACTGATTGCAAATTACTTGAATGCTAGCTTAGGCCTTGTTGAACACGTTTTAAGAGCTTGATCAACCTGTTTCTATTTGCTAAAGAACTTGACATAATCTGTTTTGCTCTTGCTAGTTACTTGTCTAGAACGTCTAGAACTTATTAAGCACATCAATTGCATCTGGTTTTATATTGTGCTCCAAATCTGTCTCTATTTATCATTCTCATTCGCTTGTGCTTCTTTTAGAACTACTTACTGCGAGTTTCATTGTGTGTAACATGTACTACGGAGGAGTCACAAGGAACTCATAGAACAAGAAGAATGTATCGGTATGAAGAGCTCCATAGAAGCACTCCACCGTTTCATGGAAGCAAAGATCCCGATGAGTATGTCGATTGGGAAGTTGGTATGCATTACGCCTCCAAGTGCAACCTCTTCACCGAGCATGAGCTACTAAGAGCCGCTGTTTCAAGCTTTCGTGGCGATGCTCTTACTTGGTGGGAAGAGATTAAGTGGAGACGATGGCCTAAGCAACCTATCAACACATGGACAGAACTAAAAGCACTAATGAGAAGAAAGTATGCTCCACACCTTAAGTTAAAGACATCTACTCGATCGCCCATAAACCTCAAGATGCATATCCTCGAGCTAAGTCTTCTAATCTATTTGTTTCCAAAGAATCAATACCTTATGGTTATAATGAGAACATAGCTGTTGTTGAACATGAACGAATTAAAAAGAGAAAGAGTTCAAAACATGTGCTAGAAGAAGATATTAAAAGAGTTGTTGATAATGTCTTTGATGATGCTTTTATTTCTAGTATAATGCACTTGGTTTTGCCAAAGTCTTCTCTTGTAGATAAAGATCAAAAGGATCAAGGAGGAGACATGGAACAGAATGTGGAGCAAGATAATGACGCATTGGAGCTTATTGAGTGTTGTATGGTTAAAGAACAAGGAGACAATCAAGAGCTTGTACGATCTGTTTCAAATCAAAGGGAGTCACTTGTTTCTCTTGATTCTAAATCTGATTTCAAATATGATTTTGATAGCTCCATGACTGTCTTAAAACACTTGTCTTGTGTCAAGAGACTTGAGGAACTTTCAGGTGCTATGGAGATGATCACAACCGAAGAAGAAGCTTCTACAAAGCCTATGGTGATCTATGAGCAAAACCTACCTCTTGAAGCCGATGATTGATACGATCGGCCTATGGATCGATTCTCCGAACAAGACTGACTATGGAAGCCGGACAAGATAGTACGAGGAATCGGTAACGGTGCGCGGACACAACGCGGAATGGGATGGGGAAGAGGGATGTGGTGGAGATGGAAGTCTCTAGTAACGGTGGTCGGTTAGCTAGAGGATAGAAGATCTCGGCAACGCCTCGGCGTGCGGAGGAGATCGGACTTCTTCTCGAAGTCAAGGAAACAGGCTTCGTCGCAAAGCCGAGAGAGAGACAAGAACTTTTTCTTTATAAAATCTTCGATGATGAAAAAGGATGCGGCGCATCCCTTATATAGGACAAGCACATGTCGCTTGTTACCTTAGGGTTTTGCGCAAAACAGAAAAAAGGAAATCGTTCGAGAAATGGAAATCGCAACATAAGCGTTAAAAGGAAATCATAAGAAAAATGGAAATTGCGCGGATAACTAAGCAAGTAGCGAAAGTGCCTTGCTTAACACACTCTTCAAGCTATGGTGGCTAATGGACGACGTAGTGGTCTTCTTGGCCTCGTTAAAACCCAGTGGGAAAGAGTACCAAGCGAGTCACTTAGTCCGCTTAGCTACCATAGGTTGGTCTTCCTCAAGTAACCGTGGTGAAGATGTTGAAGTAGCTTCTCGTGTCGGCTTCTCCAATCTTCTCTTCCTTGATCATCGTGTGAGCTTTCCTTGCTAGCTCCTTAGCTCTGGCCCGGGTGATAACTCCTTCTTGTGCGTTCGCCATTCCCTCGGCATTCGATGTTCGGGTACTCGGCAACTCCTCGGTATCGGGTGATCGAGTGGTCGATATCGGCATTTCGTCGGTGTCGAGTGGTCGAGTGGTCGATATCGGCTCGTTCGCGGTTTCCTCGTCCGATGGCTCGGTTACGATCGCATCATCCTCCCCCACTTGAAAAGGATTTGACCTCAAATCAGAATCTGCAATAAAACGAGCTAAGTCAGACACATTAAACGAATCAGAGATTGTGTACTTCCCTTGAAGATCAATCTTGTAGGCGTTGTCGTTGATCCGCTTCAAGACTTTGAACGGGCCATCTACTCTCGGCATCAGCTTGGACTTTCTCTCGGCTGATACCACATGATACGATCGGCCTATGGATCGATTCTCCGAACAAGACTGACTATGGAAGCCGGACAAGATAGTACGAGGAATCGGTAACGGTGCGCGGACACAACGCGGAATGGGATGGGGAAGAGGGATGTGGTGGAGATGGAAGTCTCTAGTAACGGTGGTCGGTTAGCTAGAGGATAGAAGATCTGCGGCAACGCCTCGCGTGCGGAGGAGATCGGACTTCTTCTCGAAGTCAAGGAAACAGGCTTCGTCGCAAAGCCGAGAGAGAGACAAGAACTTTTTCTTTATAAAATCTTCGATGATGAAAAAGGATGCGGCGCATCCCTTATATAGGACAAGCACATGTCGCTTGTTACCTTAGGGTTTTGCGCAAAACAGAAAAAAAGGAAATCGTTCGAGAAATGGAAATCGCAACATAAGCGTTAAAAGGAAATCATAAGAAAAATGGAAATTGCGCGGATAACTAAGCAAGTAGCGAAAGTGCCTTGCTTAACACACTCTTCAAGCTATGGTGGCTAATGGACGACGTAGTGGTCTTCTTGGCCTCGTTAAAACCCGGTGGGAAAGAGTACCAAGCGAGTCACTTAGTCCGCTTAGCTACCATAGCTTGGTCTTCCTCAAGTAACCGTGGTGAAGATGTTGAAGTAGCTTCTCGTGTCGGCTTCTCCAATCTTCTCTTCCTTGATCATCGTGTGAGCTTTCCTTGCTAGCTCCTTAGCTCTGGCCCGGGTGATAACTCCTTCTTGTACGTTCGCCATTCCCTCGGCATTCGATGTTCGGGTACTCGGCAACTCCTCGGTATCGGGTGATCGAGTGGTCGATATCGGCATTTCGTCGGTGTCGAGTGGTCGAGTGGTCGATATCGGCTCGTTCGCGGTTTCCTCGTCCGATGGCTCGGTTACGATCGCATCATCCTCCCCCACTTGAAAAGGATTTGACCTCAAATCAGAATCTTGCAATAAAACGAGCTAAGTCAGACACATTAAACGAATCAGAGATTGTGTACTTCCCTTGAAGATCAATCTTGTAGGCGTTGTCGTTGATCCGCTTCAAGACTTTGAACGGGCCATCTACTCTCGACATCAGCTTGGACTTTCTCTCGGCTGGGAACCTCTCCTTCTTTAGGTGAATCCAAACCAGGTCGCCTTCTTTAAAGATAACCTCCTTGCGACCCTTGTTGGCTTTCTTTGCGTATAGCCGCGTCTTGTGCTCGATGTTTATCCTGGCCTTCTCATGGATTCTCCTCACTTGCTCGGCCTTCTTTTTACCGTCTAAACTGCAACGTTCACTCAAGGGCAAAGAGATTAAATCTAGTGGTGAAGACGGGTTAAACCCATAAACAATTTCAAAAGGAGAGAACAAGGTAGAGGAGTGTTGAGAATGATTGTAAGCAAACTCAACGTGGGGTAGACAATCCTCCCACGATTTGAGATTGCTTCTTACCATCGTCCTTAGCAAGGTGCTTAAGGACCGGTTGACTACCTCCGTCTGACCATCAGTTTGTGGGTGGCAAGTGGTGGAAAAGGTCAGCTTGGTTCCTAGCTTTGCCCACAAGGTTCTCCAAAAATGGCTAAGAAACTTCGTATCCCTGTCAGACACAATAACAAGAGGCATACCATGCAACCTAACAACTTCCTTAAAGAACAGGTTAGTGACATTAACAGCATCATCGGTCTTATGACAAGCAATAAAGTGAGCCATCTTAGAAAACCTATCAACAACCACAAAGATCGAGTCTCTACCAGTCTTAGTCCTAGGCAATCCTATCACAAAGTCCATCGATATATCTGTCCAAGGATGCTCAGGAATGGGTAAAGGGAGATACAAATCGTGCGGCTGGACTTTACTCTTAGCCTGTTTGCATGTGGCACACCTAGCACAGACTTTCTCCACGTCCTTCCTCATGCCCGGCCAGTAAAAGTGTTGTTGTAGGCTGTGAAGAGTCTTAGTAACTCCAAAGTGCCCGGCAAGTCCACCCCCATGGGATTCCCTGACTAACAACTCTCTAACAGAAACATTAGGCACACACAACTTATGGTTATAAAAGAGATATCCATCGTGCCTATAGTAACCATCACAAGAGAATTTTGCACACTTCCTATACGCCTCAGTAAACTCATTGTCTATCTCATATAATTCTTTCAATCTCTCAAATCCAATAAGTTTAGACGTCAAAGTACTAAGAAGAGTGTACCTCCGGGACAATGCATCGGCGACTACATTGTCCTTACCTTTCTTGTACTTAATGACATATGGGAAGGTCTCGATGAATTCTATCCAACGTCCATGCCTCCGGTTCAGCTTCTGTTGCCCCTTTAGGTGTTTCAAGGATTCATGGTCCGTGTGTATGACGAACTCCTTGGGCCACGATAGTGCTGCCATGTTTGTAGAGCTCTCACCAGCGCGTATAGCTCCTTGTCATATGTTGGATAGTTGACCGTTGAGCCTCCTAACTTTTCGCTGAAATAAGCAATGGGTCTTTTGTCCTGCATTAGAACAGCTCCAATGCCTACACCGACGCATCACACTCAATTTCAAAAGTTTTCATAAAATCGGGTAAAGCAAGTAGAGGGGAATTGATAAGCTTCTCTTTAAGAGCCCGAAAGGCTTGCTCTTGGACGGCTTCCCACTTGAACCCTACTTCCTTCTTGATGACTTCAGTGAGTGGTGCGGCTATGGTGCTGAAGTCCTTGACGAACCGGCGGTAGAAGCCGGCTAGGCCGTGAAAACTCCTAACTTCTCCGACGTTCTTAGGGCTCGGCCGGTCTCGGATGGCCTTTATCTTGTCCTCGTCAACCTGTACGCCGTCCGCACTCACAACAAAACCTAAGAAAATAACTCGGTTAGTGCAAAAGGTACACTTGCCGAGGTTAGCAAACAAGCGCTCCTTCCGAAGTACTTCTAGCACCATCCGGATGTGAGTGAGATGGGCCTCCATATCCCCGCTATAAATCAGTATATCATCAAAGTAAACAACTACAAAGACACCTATAAAGGACCTCAACACATGATTCATTAAACGCATAAAGGTACTAGGAGCATTAGTTAAACCGAAGGGCATTACAAGCCATTCGTACAATCCTTGCTTAGTCTTAAAGGCGGTCTTCCATTCATCACCTTCCTTCATCCTAATCGATGATAACCACTCTTAAGATCGATCTTAGAGAACACGTTAGAACCACACAATTCATCTAACATATCATCAAGTCTAGGAATAGGGTGGCGATACTTAACCGTGATGTTGTTGATGGCTCGGCAATCAACACACATGCGCCACGTTCCATCTTTCTTTGGCACCGTAAGACCGGGACGGCACATGGACTCATACTCTCACGGATGTGACCCTTCTTCATCAACTCCTCCACTTGGTTTTGGAGTTCTTTGGTCTCAGCTGGGTTGGTGCGGTAAGCTGGCCGGTTAGGCAAAGCAGCTCCGGGCACCAAGTCTATCTGATGCTCAATCCCTCGGATAGGTGGCAGTCCTGGCGGGGCATCCTCCGGGAACACGTCCTTAAAATCCTGCAAAAGCTGAGACATACCACTAGGAAGATCCTGTGCAAACTCGGTTAAACTAACAAGCGTTTCTCTATATATAAGCATCAGAATAGGTAGCTCAGAGTTTAAGTCTTTGAAAACTTCACTAGAGTGGATGAGAAGGTTGGTAGTAGGCGATATCTCCTTATCATTCTCGTTCTTTAGCTTGATGTAGAGCTGGTCTTGGTAGACTTCGCTAGGGGTGAGAGGGAGGAGGGTGATTTTGCGGCCCTTGAACTCAAAGGAGTGCTTGTTGGTGTATCCATCATGAAGAACCTTGCGGTCTGATTGTCACGGTCTACCCAGCAGGAGGTGGCTCGAACCCATGGGCAAGACATCACAGAGTATGTCATCCTCATACTTTCCTATGGCAAAGGCAACCTTGACTTGGTGAGTAACCGTCAGGGCTCCTCCTTCATTCAGCCATTGCAACTTATATGGCCTCGGATGTGGGGTGGTTTGGAGGTGAAGTTTCTCCACCATATGCTCACTTGCAGCGTTGGTGCAACTCCCTCCATCTATGATTAGGCTACACACCCTTTCCTTGACGATGCACCGGGTGTGGAACAAGTTGTCCCTTTGTTGTAGCTCCTCGGCCTGATTCTGGACACTTAATGCTCGGTGGGCTACAAGCATCTCTCCAACCGCGGCGGACTCTTCTTCCTCTTCTTCATGAGGGTCAGATTCGAGTCGTATCCGGTGGAAGGATGTCTCCGTTATCAAGCAGCATGTAGACCTTCTTGTTGACACAATCCCTAGCGTAATGACCCATGCCTTGACACTTGTAGCACCCGACATGGCTCAAAGGATGCTCCATTCCTATCCTTGAAGGCCGTCTTGGGCTCTTCTTTCACGCCGCTAGGTGGTGTTTTGAACTCTCGGCGGTATTCGGGCTTGGTCGGCTGGGCATCTCGCGGCTTGGTTGCATTGGACGGGTAGCTTGGCCTAGTATACCGGCGCTTGTTTTGGCTCTCAATCAGTTCGGCCTTGTGCACTAGTTCCTCGAGATCTTCGTAGGATTGGAGTTCCAGCTTGTCCTGGATGTCCCGGGCGAGTCCTCCGATGAACCGGGCCATGGAGACCTCGTCGTCTTCTTCTAGGCCGGCTCGGACCAGCAGAGTTTCCATCTCTTGGTAGTAGTCTCTGACGGAGCTTGACCCTTGGGTGAGTTTCCTGAGCTTGTGGAGAGTCTCACGGTGGTAGTGGTTGGGAACAAAACGCTTCCTCATGTGCGTGGTAAGTTGTGCCCAAGTAGTGATAGCCGGCTCGTTGTGTCGGCTTCTGGTGGTGCATAGCTGATCCCACCACAGGAGAGCATAGTCACAGAATTCTGACACGGCAATCTTTACCTTGTTGACCGGGTAAGTGTCATGGTAGATGAAGCTAGACTCCATCTTCCTTTCCCAATCTAGGTAGACCTCGGGATCGTTCTTACCTTGGAAGGGAGGGAACTTAGCCTTGATGTGTCTAAGTTGTTGCCTAACAGGATCTCTGGCCTCCCTGTCCCGCCTACGGCTTCTATGGTTGCGATCCGATGCGCCTAGCTCATAGTACTCTTCGTCGGAGTGGATGTGGATCCTATGGTCCCCAACGGTTTCTGGCCGGCGGTTGTGGTCGAAGTGTGGGGCGCGTCTAGGAGCGAAAGGTGCCGGTCTAGAAGGATCGGCTCTATCTCTAGGAAACCGGGTCTCCTTCTCGGTATTGTCTCGGGGAAATACGTGACGGACGGCCCGCATTCTGGAACTACCGGCTGGGCCTTTTCCCTTGGCAAGGCGGATAGCTTCGGATGGAGTTGGTGTGTGACCACTCTCGGACTCCGAGGATACTTCCTTGGCTTCCCTGGATTGCTTCTCACGTTCCAAGGTGAGTTGCTGGGAGATTTGTTGCGGTAGGAGCTGAGCCATGGCCTCGGCAACTTGGGTAGCGATGAGCTTCTGAAGGTCGTCTATCGCCTCGGGTGAGAGCGCCATGGTACCTGCAAAAATAACCCAAAGTACACGCAATAAATGTCCTAAGCAATGCCCAAACGAAACACGCTAACAAAGTAAACAATACACACGACAAAAAGGAAATCGTCTCACGCGGTTTTAACAAAAAGGAAACTTGTCACGCGGTTTTGTCAAAAGGAAATTTGTCACGCGGTTTTGTCAAAAGGAAATCGTCTTGCTTAAATGAAACGCACGTTTTATGGAAAAAAGGAAATCACAAATACATGTTTCGAAAGATGCGATTAGGTTTTTAAAGATCAAGGTTTTTAAACAACGCCGCCAAGCAAGAACACAACGAACAAACAAGAACGACCTAACAATGATTCAACAAGTTACTAGTAGTATCCAAGCAAGCAACGAAATCAACAACAGGTTGCGGACAATCACTCAAGCAAGCAAGTAAGATGAAACAAACGGTATAGATCTACAAGTTAAGCATAAACGATAAAGAAGAAAGGAAGAGATAGAAGCGACTCAGCCTTGGTTCAGAGGCGGCTCTAATACCACATGATACGATCGGCCTATGGATCGATTCTCTGAACAAGACTGACTATGGAAGCCGGACAAGATAGTACGAGGAATCGGTAACGGTGCGCGGACACAACGCGGAATGGGATGGGGAAGAGGGATGTGGTGGAGATGGAAGTCTCTAGTAACGGTGGTCGGTAGCTAGAGGATAGAAGATCTCGGCAACGCCTCAGCGTGCGGAGGAGATCGGACTTCTTCTCGAAGTCAAGGAAACAGGCTTCGTCGCAAAGCCGAGAGAGAGACAAGAACTTTTTCTTTATAAAATCTTCGATGATGAAAAAGGATGCGGCGCATCCCTTATATAGGACAAGCACATGTCGCTTGTTACCTTAGGGTTTTGCGCAAAACAGAAAAAAGGAAATCGTTCGAGAAATGGAAATCGCAACATAAGAGTTAAAAGGAAATCATAAGAAAAATGGAAATTGCGCGGATAACTAAGCAAGTAGCGAAAGTGCCTTGCTTAACACACTCTTCAAGCTATGGTGGCTAATGGACGACGTAGTGGTCTTCTTGGCCTCGTTAAAACCCAGTGGGAAAGAGTACCAAGCGAGTCACTTAGTCCGCTTAGCTAACATAGCTTGGTCTTCCTCAAGTAACCGTGGTGAAGATGTTGAAGTAGCTTCTCGTGTCGGCTTCTCCAATCTTCTCTTCCTTGATCATCGTGTGAGCTTTCCTTGCTAGCTCCTTAGCTCTGGCCCGGGTGATAACTCCTTCTTGTACGTTCGCCATTCCCTCGGCATTCGATGTTCGGGTACTCGGCAACTCCTCGGTATCGGGTGATCGAGTGGTCGATATCGGCATTTCGTCGGTGTCGAGTGGTCGAGTGGTCGATATCGGCTCGTTCGCGGTTTCCTCGTCTGATGGCTCGGTTACGATCGCATCAATGATGCCATACTATTCACCCCAAGAGGACCCCTTACAGCCATGTCTAACCTCAAGAAGAGTGCAGATCAGATCAGAACAGAGTCGCCAACTCAAACCAGCAACTACTTGGCAAGTTCAGAAATTGACAGATTGATAGGTGCGGCTTGTGAAGCTCAAAAGAGGACCAATATCAGCTACTGGGTTAAAACGGAGATGTCTACCATATTCTACACTCAAAGAGGAATCTTTCAAGCTATAGCTCGTCCCAATATCATGTCGGAGCTGACCACAATCGATGTTCAAACTTCAGCTAACGTCAGCTTGCTATTCATGAAGATGAGCACGCATGGTCCACTTCAAAACTTCATATGGCGACCTGGAGATACTACACAGCCTACACCAGACCCTCTTAGAGACGTTTTGCATGTTCATAAACCCATGGTCCATAACAAGACGTTGATTCCAAGTCTGTGCCATGAAGAGCAACATGCTACTATCCTTATCAAGCAACCACTTAGCCAAAGTTCTGTTGTTTGTGAGCCATTCTGTAGGGAAACTCATGGAAGTGAGATGATATTCTACCTCTATAGGACCATGCCTCTCAAGAAGACGGCTTATCACTTTTACTTACCTCACAAGAAGAAAGACATGAAAGGGAAGACTAAGCCAAAGCCAAGACTTAGGAGGAGCATGACATATCTATTGGATCTTCAAGCTCAGGAGAAGCTTAAGGCGTCAAGACCAGCAGCTGCACCACCCTGGCTCATCTACTCAAGCATCAACATCAAGCCACAACCCGCTGGATTATCCATATTCCTAAACCGAACACATTTGAGTGCCTATAATGATTATTATCTTATCTTCGGTTTAAACCATTTGTGTTTGTTTCAGGTGTTCATATGGAGGCCAGGAGAACGTCTACAACATATAGATTCCAACATATTTAGACTCCATAATGCCTGTGATCTGATCAAGACAATGCCTCAACCAACAGGATTACTCTACTCTTTTAATCCCAATATTTTGAGCTTATATAAGGATATCTCCTTGACTACTCACTTGAGTACCTTTTTATTGTTTCAGGACTTCATTTGGGAACCAGGAGACGTCTTTAGTCTCATCTATGTGACGAAAATGGCTGAAGAGAAGATCAATGACAATGCTTATCGAATCAACCTACAAGGGAGGTATCTAAATTCTAATGATTTCAATGTTTCTAACTTGTTCCCTTGTATTGCAGATTCAGATTTGAGGACAAATCCTTTTCAAGAGGGAGGGGATGATATGATCTCGCCTAGCTTGTCATTCGATGGAAAGGATCATATAGCTGAGCTTGTACCCGAGGCAAGGATCACAAGGTTCAAAGCCAAAGAGATGGACAAAAGAAGCTCACATTGTGATATGACCGAGGCACCGGATACCAAACCACAAGGCGCTCAACCACTAGACATCGACATCGATCACCAAGGCGGTCGACCACTCGACACCGATCACGCACCAAGCACCGAGAAACACATAGGAGTGGTTACCCAAGCAATGGCCAAGAAGCTCGTGGATAAACTTGGAAGAGCTAGGAGCTTCTTCAACATCTTCATCATGGCCTAGAAAGAATACCAAGGTAATGAAACTAAGTGACTAAGTGTTTCGACTCGGTACTCTTTCCCTTTGCATAGGTTTTTCCCATTGGGTTTACTATGCAAGGGTTTTAACGAGGCCAAGAAGAGCATTACGTCGGTTACTTAGTGACATTACCTTGAAGAGTGTACTAAGCGAGGCACTTCACACTACTCGTTGTTCTATCCGCACACTACACGTTGTTTTCTCTATATTTTGCACGTTGTGTTGTTTTTTGGTTTCTTTCCTTATTTGGATAAGAGAATAAACCCTAAGGAGATGGCGACCTGTGCCTCCCTCCTTCCTATATATCCCTTGTCGCCACCCTAATGAGAAGTTAGTCAAGCTTTATACAAAACACTTTCAACAAGTTTCGACTCACAACGATTCGCAACCATCAAGCTAGTCACACCATTACTAGCTTTAGACGTCCATAAACCACCTCTCACGCTTCCACATCCATAGCCACCGCCTCTCTTTGTCACCTATCAATCCACCACCACCTAGGCTCAATATCATCACGCCACCATCAACAAACCATCAAACAGATTCATCACCTTCTGTTTGAGACGTTCAAAAACCATATCTACCTTCTTCCATCATCATACACCGCCACCTGCTCTGTATTTGGCCATTAGAACCACCTCACATCACCCACAATCCGCAGCTCCAAGCTCAGCCTCGTCTAGAGTCAAGATCGCTAGGGAGGATCGTATCAGAAACATCTAACAACGCTTTTCTAGGACTCTAAACCAAGTTTCATGCAACATGAGTGCTTATAATTGTCTCAATGAGCTTTGTAAAAGTTTGACGAACTTATGAAACATCTAACAACGCGTTTCTAGGACTCTAAGCCAAGTTTCATGCAACATGAGTGCTTATAAGTGTCTCAATGAGCTCTGTACTAGTTTGACGAACATATGAAACATCTAACAACACGGGTTCTAGGACTCTAAACCAAGTTTCATACAACATGAGTGCTTATAAGTGTCTCAATGAGCTTTGTACAAGTTTGAAGAACTTATGAAACATCTAACAACGCGTTTCTAGGACTCTAAACCAAGTTTCATGCAACATGAGTGTTTATAAGTGTCTCAATGAGCTTTGTACTATGTTGACGAACTTATGAAACATTTAACAATGCATTTCTATGACTCTAAACCAAGTTTCATACAACATGAATGCTTATAAGTGTCTCAATGAGCTTTGTACTAGTTTGACGAACTTATGAAATATCTAACTACGCGTTTCTAGGACTCTAAACCAAGTTTCATTCAACATGAGTGCTTATAAGTGTCTCAATGAGCTTTGTACAAGTTTTACGAACTTATGAAACATCTAACAACGCGTTTCTAGGACTCTAAACCAAGTTTCATGCAACATGAGTGCTTATAAGTGTCTCAATGAGTTTTGTACTAGTTTTACGAACTTATGAAACATCTAAAAACGCGTTTCTAGGACTCTAAACCAAGTTTCATGCAACATGAGTGCTTATAAGTGTCTCAATGAGCTTTGTACTTGTTTGACGAACTTATGAAACATCTAACAACACGTTTCTAGGACTCTAAACCAAGTTTCATGCAACATGAGTGCTTATAATTGTCTCAATGAGCTTTGTAAAAGTTTGACGAACTTATGAAACATCTAACAACGCGTTTCTAGGACTCTAAATGAAGTTTCATGCAACATGAGTGCTTATAAGTGTCTCAATGAGCTTTGTACTAGTTTGACGAACTCATGAAACATCTAACAACACGTTTCTAGGACTCTAAACCAAGTTTCATGCAACATGAGTGCTTATAAGTGTCTCAATGAGCTTTGTACTTGTTTGACGAACTTATGAAACATCTCACAACGCGTTTCTAGGACTCTAAACCAAGTTTCATGCAACATGAGTGCTTATAAGTGTCTCAATGAGCTTTTTACTAGTTTGACGAACTTATGAAACATCTAACAACGCGTTTCTAGGACTCTAAACCAAGTTTCATTCAACATGAGTGCTTATAAGTGTCTCAATGAGCTTTGTACAAGTTTTACGAACTTATGAAACATCTAACAACGCGTTTCTAGGACTCTATAAACCAAGTTTCATGCAAAATGAGTTCTTATAAGTGTCTCAATGAGCTTTGTACAAGTTTTACCAACTTATGAAACATCTAACAACGCGTTTCTAGGACTCTAAACAAAGTTTCATGCAACATGAGTGCTTATAAGTGTCTCAATGAGCTTTGTACTATTTGACGAACTTATGAAACATCTAACAACGCATTTCTAGGACTCTAAACCAAGTTTCATGCAACATGGGTTCTTATATGTGTCTCAATGAGCTTTGTACTAGTTTGACGAACTTATGAAACATCTAACAACGCGGTTTCTAAGACTCTAACGAAGTTTCATGCAACATGAGTGCTTATAAGTATCTCAATGAGCTTTGTACTAGTTTGACAAACTTATGAAACATCTAACAACGCGTTTCTAGGACTCTAAACCAAGTTTCATGCAACAAACTTATGTTTCTAAACATCTAACAACGCGTTTCAATGAGCTTTGTACAAGTTTTACCAACTTATGAAACATCTAACAACGCGTTTCTAGGACTCTAAACAAACTTTCATGCAACATGAGTGCTTATAAGTGTCTCAATGAGCTTAATTTGTACTAGTTTGAAGAATTAATGAAACATCTAACAACGCGGTTTCTAAGATTCTAAACCAAGTTTCATGCAACATGAGTGCTTATAAGTGTCTCAATTAGATTTGTACTAGTTTGACGAACTTATGAAACATCTAACAACGCGTTTCTAGGACTCTAAACCAAGTTTCATGAAACATGAGTGCTTATAAGTGTCTCAATGAGCTTCGTACTAGTTTGACGAACTTATGAAACATCTAACAACGCAATTTCTAGGACTCTAAACCAAGTTTCATGCAACATGAGTGCTTATATGTGTCTCAATGAGCTTTGTACTAGTTTGACAAACTTATGAAACATCTAACAACGCGGTTTCTAAGACTAACGAAGTTTCATGCAACATGAGTGCTTATAAGTGTCGCAATGAGCTTTGTACTAGTTTGACGAACTTATGAAACATCTAACAACGCGTTTCTAGAACTCTAAACCAAGTTTCATTCAACATGAGTGCTTTCAAGTGTCTCAATGTGTTTTGTACTAGTTTTACGAATTTATGAAACGTCTAACAACGTGTTTCTAGGATTCTAAACCAAGTTTCATGCAACATGAATGCTTATAAGTGTTTCAATTAGCTTTGTACTATTTTGATGAACTTATGAAACTTTTAACAAGGCGTTTCTAGGCCTCTAAACCAAGTTTCATACAACATGAGTGCTTATAAGTGTCTCAATGAACTTTGTACAAGTTTTACGAACTTATGTAACATCTAACAACGCATTTTTAGGACTCTAAACCAAGTTTCATTCAACATGAGTGCTTATAAGTGACTTAAGTAGCTTTGTACAAGTTTTACGAACTTATGAAACATCTAACAACGCATTTCTAGGACTCTAAACCAAGTTTCATTCAACATGAGTGCTTATAAGTGACTCAATGAGCTTTGTACTAGTTTTACGAACTTATGAAACGTCTAACAACGCGTTTCTAGGACTCTAAACCAAGTTTCATGCAACATGAGTGCTTATAAGTGTCTCAATGAGCTTTGTACTAGTTTGACGAACTTATGAAACATCTAACAACGCGTTTCTAGAACTCTAAACCAAGTTTCATGCAACATGAGTGTTTATATGTGTCTCAATGAGCTTTGTACTAGTTTGACGAACTTATGAAACATCTAACAACGCGGTTTCTAAGACTCTAACGAAGTTTTATGCAACATGAGTGCTTATAAGTGTCTCAATAAGATTTGTACTAGTTTGACGAACTTATGAAACATCTAACAAAGCGTTTCTAGGACTCTAAACCAAGTTTCATGCAACATCAGTGCTTATAAGTGTCTCAATGAGCTTTTTACTAGTTTGACGAACTTATGAAACATCTAACAACGCGTTTCTAGGACTCCAAACCAAGTTTCATTCAACATGAGTGCTTATAAGTGTCTCAATGAGCTTTGTACAAGTTTTAAGGACTTATGAAACATCTAACAACGCGTTTCTAGGACTCTAAACCAAGTTTCATACAACATGATTGCTTATAAGTGTCTCAATGAGCTTTGTACTAGTTTGACGAACTTATGAAACATCTAACAACGCGTTTCTAGGACTCTAAACCAAGTTTCATGCAACATGAGTTCTTATAAGTGTCTCAATGAGCTTTGTACAAGTTTGACGAACTTATGAAACATCTAACAACGCGTTTCTAGGACTCTAAACCAAGTTTCATGCAACATGAGTCCTTATACGTGTCTCAGTGAGCTTTGTACTAGTTTGACGAACTTATGAAACATCTAACAACGCATTTCTAGGACTCTAAACCAAGTTTCATGCAACATGAGTGCTTATATGTGTCTCAATGAGCTTTGTACTAGTTTGACGAACTTATGAAACATCTAACAACGCGGTTTCTAAGACTCTAACGAAGTTTCATGCAACATGAGTGCTTATAAGTGTCTCAATGAGCTTTATACTAGTTTGACAAACATATGAAACATCTAACAACGCGTTTCTAGGACTCTAAACCAAGTTTTATGCAACATGAGTGCTTATTAGTGTCTCAATGAGCTTTGTACTAGTTTGACAAACTTATGAAACATCTAACAACGCGTTTGTAGGACCCTAAACCAAGTTTCATGCAACATGAGTGTTTATATGTGTCTCAATGAGCTTTGTACAAGTTTTACGAACTTATGAAACATCTAACAACGCGTTTCTAGGAGTCTAAACCAAGTTTCATTCAACATGAGTGCTTATAAGTGTCTCAATGAGCTTTCTACAAGTTTTACGAACTTATGAAACATCTAACAACGCGTTTCTAGGACTCTAAACCAAGTTTCATTCAACATGAGTGCTTATACGTGTCTCAATGAGCTTTGTACTAGTTTGACGAACTTATGAAACATCTAACAACGCGTTTCTAGGACTCTAAACCAAGTTTCATGCAACATGAGTGCTTATATGTGTCTCAATGAGCTTTGTACTAGTTTGACGAACTTATGAAACATCTAACAACCCGGTTTCTAAGACTCTAACGAAGTTTCATGCAACATGAGTGCTTATAAGTGTCTCAATGAGCTTTGTACTAGTTTGACAAACTTATGAAACATCTAACAACGCGTTTCTAGGACTCTAAACAAAGTTTCATGCAACATGAGTGCTTATAAGTGTCTCAATGAGCTTTGTACTAGTTTGACGAACTTATGAAACATCTAACAACGCGTTTCTTGGACTCTAAACCAAGTTTCATGCAACATGAGTGCTTATATGTGTCTCAATGAGCTTTGTACTAGTTTTACGAATTTATGAAACATCTAACAACGCGTTTCTAGGACTCTAAACCAAGTTTCATGCAACATGAGTGCTTGTAAGTGTCTCAATGAGCTTTGTACTAGTTTGACGAACTTATGAAACATCTAACAACGCGTTTCTAGGACTCTAAACCAAGTTTCATGCAACATGAGTGCTTATATGTGTCTCAATGAGCTTTGTACAGGTTTTACGAACTTATGAAACATCTAACAACGCGTTTCTAGGAGTCTAAACCAAGTTTCATTCAACATGAGTGCTTATAAGTGTCTCAATGAGCTTTGTACAAGTTTTACGAACTTATGAAACATCTAACAACGCGTTTCTAGGACTCTAAACCAAGTTTCATTCAACATGAGTGCTTATAAGTGTCTCAATGTGCTTTGTACTAGTTTTACGAATTTATGAAACGTCTAACAACGCGTTTCTAGGATTCTAAACCAAGTTTTATGCAACATGAGTGCTTATAAGTGTCTCAATGAGCTTTTTACTATTTTGACGAACTTATGAAACTTTTAACAAGGCGTTTCTAGGACTCTAAACCAAGTTTCATGCAACATGAGTACTTATAAGTGTCTCAATGAGCTTTGTACAAGTTTTACGAACTTATGAAACATCTAACAACGCGTTTCTAGGACTCTAAACCAAGTTTCATGCAACATGAGTGCTTATAAGTGTCTCAATGAGCTTTGTACTAGTTTGACGAACTTATGAAACATCTAACAATGCGGTTTCTAAGACTCCAAACCAAGTTTCATGCAACATGAGTGCTTATAAGTGTCTCAATGAGATTTGTACTAATTTGACGAACTTATGAAACCTCTAACAACGCGTTTCTAGGACTCTAAACCAGGTTTACTGCAACATGAGTGCTTATAAGTGTCTCAATGAGCTTTTTACTATTTTGACGAACTTATGAAACTTTTAACAAGGCGTTTCTAGGACTCTAAACCAAGTTTCATTCAACATGAGTGCTTATAAGTGTCTCAATGAACTTTGTACAAGTTTTACGAACTTATGAAACATCTAACAGCGCGTTTCTAGGACTCTAAACCAGTTTCATACAACATGATTGCTTATAAGTGTCTCAATGAGCTTTGTACTAGTTTGACGAACTTATGAAACATCTAACAACACGTTTCTAAGACTCTAAACCAAGTTTCATGAAACATGAGTGCTTATAAGTGTGATGCGATCGTAACCGAGCCATCGGACGAGGAAACCGCGAACGAGCCGATATCGACCACTCGACCACTCGACACCGACGAAATGCCGATATCGACCACTCGATCACCCGATACCGAGGAGTTGCCGAGTACCCGAACATCGAATGCCGAGGGAATGGCGAACGTACAAGAAGGAGTTATCACCCGGGCCAGAGCTAAGGAGCTAGCAAGGAAAGCTCACACGATGATCAAGGAAGAGAAGATTGGAGAAGCCGACACGAGAAGCTACTTCAACATCTTCACCACGGTTACTTGAGGAAGACCAAGCTATGGTAGCTAAGCGGACTAAGTGACTCGCTTGGTACTCTTTCCCACCGGGTTTTAACGAGGCCAAGAAGACCACTACGTCGTCCATTAGCCACCATAGCTTGAAGAGTGTGTTAAGCAAGGCACTTTCGCTACTTGCTTAGTTATCCGCGCAATTTCCATTTTTCTTATGATTTCCTTTTAACGCTTATGTTGCGATTTCCATTTCTCGAACGATTTCCTTTTTTCTGTTTTGCGCAAAACCCTAAGGTAACAAGCGACATGTGCTTGTCCTATATAAGGGATGCGCCACATCCTTTTTCATCATCAAAGATTTTATAAAGAAAAAGTTCTTGTCTCTCTCTCGGCTTTGCGACGAAGCCTGTTTCCTTGACTTCGAGAAGAAGTCCGATCTCCTCCGCACGCTGAGGCGTTGCCAGAGATCTTCTATCCTCTAGCTAACCGACCACCGTTACTAGAGACTTCCATCTCCACCACATCCCTCTTCCCCATCCCATTCCGCGTTGTTACCGATTCCTCGTACTATCTTGTCCGGCTTCCATAGTCAGTCTTGTTCGGAGAATCGATCCATAGGCCGATCGTGTCATGTGGTATCAGAGCCGCCTCTGAACCAAGGCTGAGTCGCTTCTATCTCTTCCTTTCTTCTTTATCGTTTATGCTTAACTTGTAGATCTATACCGTTTGTTTCATCTTACTTGCTTGCTTGAGTGATTGTCCGCAACTTTGTTGTTGATTTCGTTGCTTGCTTGGATACTACTAGTAACTTGTTGAATCATTGTTAGGTCGTTCTTGTTTCTTCGTTGTGTTCTTGCTTGGCGGCGTTGTTTAAAAACCTTGATCTTTAAAAACCTAATCGCATCTTTCGAAACATGTATTTGTGATTTCCTTATTCCATAAAACGTGCGTTTCATTTAAGCAAGACGATTTCCTTTTGACAAAACCGCGTGACAAATTTCCTTTTGACAAAACCGCGTGACAAGTTTCCTTTTTGTTAAAACCGCGTGAGACGATTTCCTTTTTGTCGTGTGTATTGTTTACTTTGTTAGCGTGTTTCTGTTTGGGCATTGCTTAGGACAGTTTATTGTGAACACCTTACTTTGGGTTATTTTTGCGTGTACCAGGTACCATGGCGCTCTCACCCGAGGCGATAGACGACCTTCAGAAGCTCATCGCTACCCAAGTTGTCGAGGCCATGGCTCAGCTCCTACAGCAACAAATCTCCCAGCAGCTCACCTTGGAACGTGAGAAGCAAGCCAGGGAAGCCAAGGAAGTATCCTCGGAGTCCGAGAGTGGTCACACACCAACTCCATTCGAAGCTATCCGCCTTGCCAAGGGAAAAGGCCCAGCCGGTAGTTCCAGAATGCGGGCCGTCCGTCACGTATTTCCCCGAGACAATACCGAGAAGGAGACCCGGTTTCCTAGAGATAGAGCCGATCCTTCTAGACCGGCACCTTTCGCTCCTAGACGCGCCCCACACTTCGACCACAACCGCCGGCCAGAAACCGTTGGGGACCATAGGATCCACATCCACTCCGACGAAGAGTACTATGAGCTAGGCGCATCGGATCGCAGCCATAGAAGCCGTAGGCGGGACAGGGAGGCCAGAGATCCTGTTAGGCAACAACTTAGACACATCAAGGCTAAGTTCCCTCCCTTCCAAGGTAAGAACGATCCCGAGGTCTACCTAGATTGGGAAAGGAAGATGGAGTCTAGCTTCATCTACCATGACACTTACCCGGTCAACAAGGTAAAGATTGTCGTGTCAGAATTCTGTGACTATGCTCTCCCGTGGTGGGATCGGCTATGCACCACCGAAGCCGACACAACGAGGCGGCTATCACTACTTGGGCACAACTTACCACGCACATGAGGAAGCGTTTTGTTCCCAACCACTACCACCGTGAGACTCTCCACAAGCTCGGAAACTCACCCAAGGGTCAAGCTCCGTCGAGACTACTACCAAGAGATGGAAACTCTGCTGGTCCGAGCCGGCCTAGAAGAAGACGACGAGGTCGCCATGGCCCGGTTCATCGGAGGACTCGCCCGGGACATCCAGGACAAGCTGGAACTCCAATCCTACGAAGATCTCGAGGAACTAGTGCACAAGGCCGAACCGATTGAGAGCCAAAACAAGCGCGGTATACTAGGCCAAGCTACCCGTCCAATGCAACCAAGCCGCGAGATGCCCAGCCGACCAAGCCCGAATACCGCCGAGAGTTCAAAACACCACCTAGCGGCGTGAAAGAAGAGCCCAAGACGGCCTTCAAGGATAGGAATGGAGCATCCTTGAGCCATGTCGGGTGCTACAAGTGTCAAGGCATGGGTCATTACGCTAGGGATTGTGTCAACAAGAAGGTCTACATGTCGCTTGATAACGGAGACATCCTTCCACCGGATACGGACTCGAATCGACCCTCATGAAGAAGAGGAAGAAGAGTCCGCCGCGGTTGGAGAGATGCTTGTAGCCCACCGAGCATTAAGTGTCCAGAATCAGGCCGAGGAGCTACAACAAAGGGACAACTTGTTCCACACCCGGTGCATCGTCAAGGAAAGGGTGTGTAGCCTAATCATAGATGGAGGGAGTTGCACCAACGCTGCAAGTGAGCATATGGTCGAGAAACTTCACCTCCAAACCACCCCACATCCGAGGCCATATAAGTTGCAATGGCTGAATGAAGGAGGAGCTCTGACGGTTACTCACCAAGTCAAGGTTGCCTTTACCATAGGAAAGTATGAGGATGACATACTCTGTGATGTCTTGCCCATGGGTTCGAGCCACCTCCTGCTGGGTAGACCGTGGCAATCATACCGCAAGGTTCTTCATGATGGATACACCAACAAGCACTCCTTTGAGTTCAAGGGCCGCAAAATCACCCTCCTCCCTCTCACCCCTAGCGAAGTCTACCAAGACCAGCTCTACATCAAGCTAAAGAACGAGAAGGATAAGGAGATATCGCCTACTACCAACCTTCTCATCCACTCTAGTGAAGTTTTCAAAGACTTAAACTCTGAGCTACCTATTCTGATGCTTATATATAGAGAAACGCTTGTTAGTTTAACCGAGTTTGCACAGGATCTTCCTAGTGGTATGTCTCAGCTTTTGCAGGATTTTAAGGACGTGTTCCCGGAGGATGCCCCGCCAGACTGCCACCTATCCGAGGGATTGAGCATCGATAGACTTGGTGCCCGGAGCTGCTTTGCCTAACCGGCCAGCTTACCGCACCAACCCGGTGAGACCAAAGAACTCCAAAACCAAGTGGAGGAGTTGATGAAGAAGGGTCACATCCGTGAGAGTATGAGTCCATGTGCCGTCCCGGTCTTACTGGTGCCAAAGAAAGATGGAACGTGGCGCATGTGTGTTGATTGCCGAGCCATCAACAACATCACGATTAGGATGAAGGAAGGTGATGAATGGAAGACCGCCTTTAAGACTAAGCAAGGATTGTACGAATGGCTTGTAATGCCCTTCGGTTTAACTAATGCTCCTAGTACCTTTATGCGTTTAATGAATCATGTGTTGAGGTCCTTTATAGGTGTCTTTGTAGTTGTTTACTTTGATGATATACTGATTTATAGCGGGGATATGGAGGCCCATCTCACTCACATCCGATGGTGCTAGAAGTACTTCGGAAGGAGCGCTTGTTTGCTAACCTCGGCAAGTGTACCTTTTGCACTAACCGAGTTATTTTCTTAGGTTTTGTTGTGAGTGCAGACGGCGTACAGGTTGACGAGGACAAGATAAAGGCCATCCGAGACTGGCCGAGCCCTAAGAACGTCGGAGAAGTTAGGAGTTTTCACGGCCTAGCCGGCTTCTACCGCCGGTTCGTCAAGGACTTCAGCACCATAGCCGCACCACTCACTGAAGTCATCAAGACGGAAGTAGGGTTCAAGTGGGAAGCCGTCCAAGAGCAAGCCTTTCAGGCTCTTAAAGAGAAGCTTATCAATTCCCTTCTACTTGCTTTACCTGATTTTATGAAAACTTTTGAAATTGAGTGTGATGCGTCTGGTGTAGGCATTGGAGCTGTTCTAATGCAGGACAAAAGACCCATTGCTTATTTCAGCGAAAAGTTAGGAGGCTCAACGGTCAACTATCCAACATATGACAAGGAGCTATACGCGCTGGTGAGAGCTCTACAAACATGGCAGCACTATTCGTGGCCCAAGGAGTTCGTCATACACACGGACCATGAATCCTTGAAACACCTAAAGGGGCAACGAAGCTGAACCGGAGGCATGGACGTTGGATAGAATTTATCGAGACCTTCCCATATGTCATTAAGTACAAGAAAGGTAAGGACAATGTAGTCGCCGATGCATTGTCCCGGAGGTACACTCTTCTTAGTACTTTGACGTCTAAACTTATTGGATTTGAGAGATTGAAAGAATTATATGAGATAGACAATGAGTTTACCGAGGCGTATAGGAAGTGTGCAAAATTCTCTTGTGATGGTTACTATAGGCACGATGGATATCTCTTTTATAACCATAAGTTGTGTGTGCCTAATGTTTCTGTTAGAGAGTTGTTAGTCAGGGAATCCCATGGGGGTGGACTTGCCGGGCACTTTGGAGTTACTAAGACTCTTCACGGCCTACAACAACACTTTTACTGGCCGGGCATGAGGAAGGACGTGGAGAAAGTCTGTGCTAGGTGTGCCACATGCAAACAGGCTAAGAGTAAAGTCCAGCCGCACGGTTTGTATCTCCCTTTACCCATTCCTGAGCATCCTTGGACAGATATATCGATGGACTTTGTGATAGGATTGCCTAGGACTAAGACTGGTAGAGACTCGATCTTTGTGGTTGTTGATAGGTTTTCTAAGATGGCTCACTTTATTGCTTGTCATAAGACCGATGATGCTGTTAATGTCGCTAACCTGTTCTTTAGAGAAGTTGTTAGGTTGCATGGTATGCCTCTTGTTATTGTGTCTGACAAGGATACGAAGTTTCTTAGCCATTTTTGGAGAACCTTGTGGGCAAAGCTAGGAACCAAGCTGACCTTTTCCACCACTTGCCACCCACAGACTGATGGTCAGAGGGAGGTAGTCAACCGGTCCTTAAGCACCTTGCTAAGGACGATGGTAAGAAGCAATCTCAAGTCGTGGGAGGATTGTCTACCCCACGTTGAGTTTGCTTACAATCATTCTCAACACTCCTCTACCTTGTTCTCTCCTTTTGAAATTGTTTATGGGTTTAACCCGTCTTCACCACTAGATTTAATCTCTTTGCCCTTAAGTGAACGTTGCAGTTTAGACGGTAAAAAGAAGGCCGAGCAAGTGAGGAGAATCCATGAGAAGGCCAGGATAAACATCGAGCACAAGACGCGGCTATACGCAAAGAAAGCCAACAAGGGTCGCAAGGAGGTTATCTTTAAAGAAGGCAACCTGGTTTGGATTCACCTAAGGAAGGAGAGGTTCCCAGCCGAGAGAAAGTCCAAGCTGATGCCGAGAGTAGATGGCCCGTTCAAAGTCTTGAAGCGGATCAACGACAACGCCTACAAGATTGATCTTCAAGGGAAGTACACAATCTCTCGATTCGTTTAATGTGTCCGACTTAGCTCGTTTTATTGCGATTCTGATTTGAGGTCAAATCCTTTTCAAGTGGGGGAGGATGATGCGATCGTAACCGAGCCATCGGACGAGGAAACCGCGAACGAGCCGATATCGACCACTCGACCACTCGACACCGACGAAATGCCGATATCGACCACTCGATCACCCGATACCGAGGAGTTGCCGAGTACCCGAACATCGAATGCCGAGGGAATGGCGAACGTACAAGAAGGAGTTATCACCCGGGCCAGAGCTAAGGAGCTAGCAAGGAAAGCTCACACGATGATCAAGGAAGAGAAGATTGGAGAAGCCGACACGAGAAGCTACTTCAACATCTTCACCACGGTTACTTGAGGAAGACCAAGCTATGGTAGCTAAGCGGACTAAGTGACTCGCTTGGTACTCTTTCCCACTGGGTTTTAACGAGGCCAAGAAGACCACTACGTCGTCCATTAGCCACCATAGCTTGAAGAGTGTGTTAAGCAAGGCACTTTCGCTACTTGCTTAGTTATCCGCGCAATTTCCATTTTTCTTATGATTTCCTTTTAACGCATATGTTGCGATTTCCATTTCTCGAACGATTTCCTTTTTTCTGTTTTGCGCAAAACCCTAAGGTAACAAGCGACATGTGCTTGTCCTATATAAGGGATGCGCCGCATCCTTTTTCATCATCGAAGATTTTATAAAGAAAAAGTTCTTGTCTCTCTCTCGGCTTTGCGACGAAGCCTGTTTCCTTGACTTCGAGAAGAAGTCCGATCTCCTCCGCACGCTGAGGCGTTGCCAGAGATCTTCTATCCTCTAGCTAACCGACCACCGTTACTAGAGACTTCCATCTCCACCACATCCCTCTTCCCCATCCCATTCCGCGTTGTGTCCGCGCACCGTTACCGATTCCTCGTACTATCTTGTCCGGCTTCCATAGTCAGTCTTGTTCGGAGAATCGATCCATAGGCCGATCGTATCAAAGTGTCTCAATGAGCTTTGTACAAGTTTGACAAACTTATGAAACATCTAACAACGCGTTTCTAGGACTCTAAACCAAGTTTCATTTAACATGAGTGCTTATAAGTGTCTCAATGTGCTTTGTACTAGTTTTACGAATTTATGAAACGTCTAACAACGCGTTTCTAGGATTCTAAACCAAGTTTCATGCAACATGAGTGCTTATAAGTGTCTCAATGAGCTTTTTACTATTTTGACGAACTTATGAAACTTTTAACTAGGCGTTTCTAAGACTCTAAACCAAGTTTCATGCAACATGAGTGCTTATAAGTGTCTCAATGAGATTTGTACTAGTTTGACGAACTTATGAAACATCTAACAACGCGTTTCTAGGACTCTAAACCAAGTTTACTGCAACATGAGTGCTTATAAGTGTCTCAATGAGCTTTTTACTATTTTGACGAACTTATGAAACTTTTAGCAAGGCGTTTCTAGGACTCTAAACCAAGTTTCATTCAACATGAGTGCTTATAAGTGTCTCAATGAGCTTTGTACAAGTTTTACGAACTTATGAAACATCTAACAACGCGTTTCTAGGACTCTAAACCAGTTTCATACAACATGATTGCTTATAAGTGTCTCAATGAGCTTTGTACTAGTTTGACGAACTTATGAAACATCTAACAACACGTTTCTAGGACTCTAAACCAAGTTTCATGAAACATGAGTGCTTATAAGTGTCTCAATGAGCTTTGTACAAGTTTGACAAACTTATGAAACATCTAACAACGCGTTTCTAGGACTTTAAACCAAGTTTCATTTAACATGAGTGCTTATAAGTGTCTCAATGAGCTTTGTACAAGTTTGACGAACTTATGAAACATCTAACAATGCGTTTCTAGGTCTCTAAACCAAGTTTCATGCAACATGAGTGCTTATAAGTGTCTCAATGAGCTTTGTACTAGTTTGACGAACTTATGAAACATCTAACAACGCGTTTCTAGGACTCTAAACCAAGTTTCATGCAACATGAGTGCTTATATGTGTCTCAATGAGCTTTGTACTAGTTTGACGAACTTATGAAACATCTAACAACGCGGTTTCTAAGACTCTAACGAAGTTTCATGCAACATGAGTGCTTATAAGTGTCTCAATGAGCTTTGTACTAGTTTGACAAACTTATGAAACATCTAACAACGCGTTTCTAGGACTCTAAACCAAGTTTCATGCAACATTAGTGCTTATAAGTGTCTCAATGAGCTTTGTACTAGTTTGACGAACTTATGAAACATCTAACAACGCGTTTCTAGGACTCTAAACCAAGTTTCATGCAACATGAGTGCTTATATGTGTCTCAATGAGCTTTGTACAAGTTTTACGAACTTATGAAACATCTAACAACGCGTTTTTAGGAGTCTAAACCAAGTTTCATTTAACATGAGTGCTTATAAGTGTCTCAATGAGCTTTGTACAAGTTTTACGAACTTATGAAACATCTAACAACGCGTTTCTAGGACTCTAAACCAAGTTTCATTCAACATGAGTGCTTATAAGTGTCTCAATGAGCTTTGTACAAGTTTTACGAACTTATGAAACATCTAACAACGCGTTTCTAGGACTCTAAACCAAGTTTCATTTAACATGAGTGCTTATAAGTGTCTCAATGTGCTTTGTACTAGTTTTACGAATTTATGAAACGTCTAACAACGCGTTTCTAGGATTCTAAACCAAGTTTCATGCAACATGAGTGCTTATAAGTGTCTCAATGAGCTTTTTACTATTTTGACGAACTTATGAAACTTTTAACTAGGCGTTTCTAAGACTCTAAACCAAGTTTCATGCAACATGAGTGCTTATAAGTGTCTCAATGAGATTTGTACTAGTTTGACGAACTTATGAAACATCTAACAACGCGTTTCTAGGACTCTAAACCAAGTTTACTGCAACATGAGTGCTTATAAGTGTCTCAATGAGTTTTTTACTATTTTGACGAACTTATGAAACTTTTAGCAAGGCGTTTCTAGGACTCTAAACCAAGTTTCATTCAACATGAGTGCTTATAAGTGTCTGAATGAGCTTTGTACAAGTTTTACGAACTTATGAAACATCTAACAACGCCTTTCTAGGACTCTAAACCAGTTTCATACAACATGATTGCTTATAAGTGTCTCAATGAGCTTTGTACTAGTTTGACGAACTTATGAAACATCTAACAACACGTTTCTAGGACTCTAAACCAAGTTTCATGAAACATGAGTGCTTATAAGTGTCTCAATGAGCTTTGTACAAGTTTGACAAACTTATGAAACATCTAACAACGCGTTTCTAGGACTTTAAACCAAGTTTCATTTAACATGAGTGCTTATAAGTGTCTCAATGAGCTTTGTACAAGTTTGACGAACTTATGAAACATCTAACAATGCGTTTCTAGGACTCTAAACCAAGTTTCATGCAACATGAGTGCTTATAAGTGTCTCAATGAGCTTTGTACTAGTTTGACGAACTTATGAAACATCTAACAACGCGTTTCTAGGACTCTAAAGCAAGTTTCATGCAACATGAGTGCTTATATGTGTCTCAATGAGCTTTGTACTAGTTTGACGAACTTATGAAACATCTAACAACGCGGTTTCTAAGACTCTAACGAAGTTTCATGCAACATGAGTGCTTATAAGTGTCTCAATGAGCTTTGTACTAGTTTGACAAACTTATGAAACATCTAACAACGCGTTTCTAGGACTCTAAACCAAGATTCATGCAACATTAGTGCTTATAAGTGTCTCAATGAGCTTTGTACTAGTTTGACGAACTTATGAAACATCTAACAACGCGTTTCTAGGACTCTAAACCAAGTTTCATGCAACATGAGTGCTTATATGTGTCTCAATGAGCTTTGTACAAGTTTTACGAACTTATGAAACATCTAACAACGCGTTTCTAGGAGTCTAAACCAAGTTTCATTTAACATGAGTGCTTATAAGTGTCTCAATGAGCTTTGTACAAGCTTTACGAACTTATGAAACATCTAACAACGCGTTTCTAGGACTCTAAACCAAGTTTCATTCAACATGAGTGCTTATAAGTGTCTCAATGAGCTTTGTACAAGTTTTACGAACTTATGAAACATCTAACAACGCGTTTCTAGGACTCTAAACCAAGTTTCATTTAACATGAGTGCTTATAAGTGTCTCAATGTGCTTTGTACTAGTTTTACGAATTTATGAAACGTCTAACAACGCGTTTCTAGGATTCTAAACCAAGTTTCATGCAACATGAGTGCTTATAAGTGTCTCAATGAGCTTTTTACTATTTTGACGAACTTATGAAACTTTTAACTAGGCGTTTCTAAGACTCTAAACCAAGTTTCATGCAACATGAGTGCTTATAAGTGTCTCAATGAGATTTGTACTAGTTTGACGAACTTATGAAACATCTAACAACGCGTTTCTAGGACTCTAAACCAAGTGTACTGCAACATGAGTGCTTATAAGTGTCTCAATGAGCTTTTTACTATTTTTACGAACTTATGAAACTTTTAGCAAGGCGTTTCTAGGACTCTAAACCAAGTTTCATTCAACATGAGTGCTTATAAGTGTCTCAATGAGCTTTGTACAAGTTTTACGAACTCATGAAACATCTAACAACGCCTTTCTAGGACTCTAAACCAGTTTCATACAACATGATTGCTTATAAGTGTCTCAATGAGCTTTGTACTAGTTTGACGAACTTATGAAACATCTAACAACACGTTTCTAGGACTCTAAACCAAGTTTCATGAAACATGAGTGCTTATAAGTGTCTCAATGAGCTTTGTACAAGTTTGACAAACTTATGAAACATCTAACAACGCGTTTCTAGGACTTTAAACCAAGTTTCATTTAACATGAGTGCTTATAAGTGTCTCAATGAGCTTTGTACAAGTTTGACGAACTTATGAAAAATCTAACAATGCGTTTCTAGGACTCTAAACCAAGTTTCATGCAACATGAGTGCTTATAAGTGTCTCAATGAGCTTTGTACTAGTTTGACGAACTTATGAAACATCTAACAACGCGTTTCTAGGACTCTAAACCAAGTTTCATGCAACATGAGTGCTTATATGTGTCTCAATGAGCTTTGTACTAGTTTGACGAACTTATGAAACATCTAACAACGCGGTTTCTAAGACTCTAACGAAGTTTCATGCAACATGAGTGCTTATAAGTGTCTCAATGAGCTTTGTACTAGTTTGACAAACTTATGAAACATCTAACAACGCGTTTCTAGGACTCTAAACCAAGTTTCATGCAACATTAGTGCTTATAAGTGTCTCAATGAGCTTTGTACTAGTTTGACGAACTTATGAAACATCTAACAACGCGTTTCTAGGACTCTAAACCAAGTTTCATGCAACATGAGTGCTTATATGTGTCTCAATGAGCTTTGTACAAGTTTTACGAACTTATGAAACATCTAACAACGCGTTTCTAGGAGTCTAAACCAAGTTTCATTTAACATGAGTGCTTATAAGTGTCTCAATGAGCTTTGTACAAGTTTTACGAACTTATGAAACATCTAACAACGCGTTTCTAGGACTCTAAACCAAGTTTCATTCAACATGAGTGCTTATAAGTGTCTCAATGAGCTTTGTACAAGTTTTACGAACTTATGAAACATCTAACAACGCGTTTCTAGGACTTTAAACCAAGTTTCATACAACATGAGTGCTTATAAGTGTCTCAATGAGCTTTGTACTAGTTTGACGAACTTATGAAACATCTAACAACGCTTTTGTAGGACTCTAAACCAGTTTCATACAACATGATTGCTTATAAGTGTCTCAATGAGCTTTGTACTAGTTTGACGAACTTATGAAACATCTAACAACACGTTTCTAGGACTCTAAACCAAGTTTCATGAAACATGAGTGCTTATAAGTGTCTCAATAAGCTTTGTACAAGTTTGACAAACTTATGAAACATCTAACAACGCGTTTCTAGGACTTTAAACCAAGTTTCATTTAACATGAGTGCTTATAAGTGTCTCAATGAGCTTTGTACAAGTTTTACGAACTCATGAAACATCTAACAACGCCTTTCTAGGACTCTAAACCAGTTTCATACAACATGATTGCTTATAAGTGTCTCAATGAGCTTTGTACTAGTTTGACGAACTTATGAAACATCTAACAACACGTTTCTAGGACTCTAAACCAAGTTTCATGAAACATGAGTGCTTATAAGTGTCTCAATGAGCTTTGTACAAGTTTGACAAACTTATGAAACATCTAACAACGCGTTTCTAGGACTTTAAACCAAGTTTCATTTAACATGAGTGCTTATAAGTGTCTCAATGAGCTTTGTACAAGTTTGACGAACTTATGAAAAATCTAACAATGCGTTTCTAGGACTCTAAACCAAGTTTCATGCAACATGAGTGCTTATAAGTGTCTCAATGAGCTTTGTACTAGTTTGACGAACTTATGAAACATCTAACAACGCGTTTCTAGGACTCTAAACCAAGTTTCATGCAACATGAGTGCTTATATGTGTCTCAATGAGCTTTGTACTAGTTTGACGAACTTATGAAACATCTAACAACGCGGTTTCTAAGACTCTAACGAAGTTTCATGCAACATGAGTGCTTATAAGTGTCTCAATGAGCTTTGTACTAGTTTGACAAACTTATGAAACATCTAACAACGCGTTTCTAGGACTCTAAACCAAGTTTCATGCAACATTAGTGCTTATAAGTGTCTCAATGAGCTTTGTACTAGTTTGACGAACTTATGAAACATCTAACAACGCGTTTCTAGGACTCTAAACCAAGTTTCATGCAACATGAGTGCTTATATGTGTCTCAATGAGCTTTGTACAAGTTTTACGAACTTATGAAACATCTAACAACGCGTTTCTAGGAGTCTAAACCAAGTTTCATTTAACATGAGTGCTTATAAGTGTCTCAATGAGCTTTGTACAAGTTTTACGAACTTATGAAACATCTAACAACGCGTTTCTAGGACTCTAAACCAAGTTTCATTCAACATGAGTGCTTATAAGTGTCTCAATGAGCTTTGTACAAGTTTTACGAACTTATGAAACATCTAACAACGCGTTTCTAGGACTTTAAACCAAGTTTCATACAACATGAGTGCTTATAAGTGTCTCAATGAGCTTTGTACTAGTTTGACGAACTTATGAAACATCTAACAACGCTTTTGTAGGACTCTAAACCAGTTTCATACAACATGATTGCTTATAAGTGTCTCAATGAGCTTTGTACTAGTTTGACGAACTTATGAAACATCTAACAACACGTTTCTAGGACTCTAAACCAAGTTTCATGAAACATGAGTGCTTATAAGTGTCTCAATAAGCTTTGTACAAGTTTGACAAACTTATGAAACATCTAACAACGCGTTTCTAGGACTTTAAACCAAGTTTCATTTAACATGAGTGCTTATAAGTGTCTCAATGAGCTTTGTACAAGTTTGACGAACTTATGAAACATCTAACAATGCGTTTCTAGGACTCTAAACCAAGTTTCATGCAACATGAGTGCTTATAAGTGTCTCAATGAGCTTTGTACTAGTTTGACGAACTTATGAAACATCTAACAACGCGGTTTCTAAGACTCTAACGAAGTTTCATGCAACATGAGTGCTTATAAGTGTCTCAATGAGCTTTGTACTAGTTTGACAAACTTATGAAACATCTAACAACGCGTTTCTAGGACTCTAAACCAAGTTTCATGCAACATGAGTGCTTATAAGTGTCTCAATGAGCTTTGTACTAGTTTGACGAACTTATGAAACATCTAACAACGCGTTTCTAGGACTCTAAACCAAGTTTCATGCAACATGAGTGCTTATATGTGTCTCAATGAGCTTTGTACTAGTTTGACGAACTTATGAAACATCTAACAACGCGGTTTCTAAGACTCTAACGAAGTTTCATGCAACATGAGTGCTTATAAGTGTCTCAATGAGCTTTGTACTAGTTTGACAAACGTATGAAACATCTAACAACGCGTTTCTAGGACTCTAAACCAAGTTTCATGCAACATTAGTGCTTATAAGTGTCTCAATGAGCTTTGTACTAGTTTGACGAACTTATGAAACATCTAACAACGCGTTTCTAGGACTCTAAACCAAGTTTCATGCAACATGAGTGCTTATATGTGTCTCAATGAGCTTTGTACAAGTTTTACGAACTTATGAAACATCTAACAACGCGTTTCTAGGAGTCTAAACCAAGTTTCATTTAACATGAGTGCTTATAAGTGTCTCAATGAGCTTTGTACAAGTTTTACGAACTTATGAAACATCTAACAACGCGTTTCTAGGACTCTAAACCAAGTTTCATTCAACATGAGTGCTTATAAGTGTCTCAATGAGCTTTGTACAAGTTTTACGAACTTATGAAACATCTAACAACGCGTTTCTAGGACTTTAAACCAAGTTTCATACAACATGAGTGCTTATAAGTGTCTCAATGAGCTTTGTACTAGTTTGACGAACTTATGAAACATCTAACAACGCTTTTGTAGGACTCTAAACCAGTTTCATACAACATGATTGCTTATAAGTGTCTCAATGAGCTTTGTACTAGTTTGACGAACTTATGAAACATCTAACAACACGTTTCTAGGACTCTAAACCAAGTTTCATGAAACATGAGTGCTTATAAGTGTCTCAATAAGCTTTGTACAAGTTTGACAAACTTATGAAACATCTAACAACGCGTTTCTAGGACTTTAAACCAAGTTTCATTTAACAAGAGTGCTTATAAGTGTCTCAATGAGCTTTGTACAAGTTTGACGAACTTATGAAACATCTAACAATGCGTTTCTAGGACTCTAAACCAAGTTTCATGCAACATGAGTGCTTATAAGTGTCTCAATGAGCTTTGTACTAGTTTGACGAACTTATGAAACATCTAACAACGCGTTTCTAGGACTCTAAACCAAGTTTCATGCAACATGAGTGCTTATATGTGTCTCAATGAGCTTTGTACTAGTTTGACGAACTTATGAAACATCTAACAACGCGGTTTCTAAGACTCTAAACCAAGTTTCATGCAACATGAGTGCTTATAAGTGTCTTAATGAGCTTTGTACTAGTTTGACGAACTTATAAACATCTAACAACGCGTTTCTAGGACTCTAAACCAAGTTTCATGCAACATGAGTGCTTATAAGTGTCTCAATGAGCTTTGTACAAGTTTGACGAACATATGAAACAGCTAACAACGCGGTTTCTAGGACTCTAAACCAAGTTTCATGCAACATAAGTGCTTATATGTGTCTGAATGAGCTTTGTACTAGTTTGACAAACTTATGAAACATCTAATAACGCGGTAATAACGCGGTTTCTAGGACTCTAAACATGAAGTTATAAGTGTCATGCAACATGTACTAGTGCTTAAACTAAGTGTCTCAATGAGCTTTGTACTAAACCAAGTTTGACAAACTTATGAAACAACATCTAGTGCTTATAAGCGTGTCTCAGGATGAGCTTTGTACTAGTTTGACGAACTTATGAAACATCTAACAACGCGGTTTCTAAGACTCTAACGAAGTTTCATGCAACATGAGTGCTTATAAGTGTCTCAATGAGCTTTGTACTAGTTTGACAAACTTATGAAACATCTAACAACGCGTTTCTAGGACTCTAAACCAAGTTTCATGCAACATTAGTGCTTATAAGTGTCTCAATGAGCTTTGTACTAGTTTGACGAACTTATGAAACATCTAACAACGCGTTTCTAGGACTCTAAACCAAGTTTCATGCAACATGAGTGCTTATATGTGTCTCAATGAGCTTTGTACAAGTTTTACGAACTTATGAAACATCTAACAACGCGTTTCTAGGAGCCTAAACCAAGTTTCATTTAACATGAGTGCTTATAAGTGTCTCAATGAGCTTTGTACAAGTTTTACGAACTTATGAAACATCTAACAACGCGTTTCTAGGACTCTAAACCAAGTTTCATGCAACATGAGTCCTTATAAGTGTCTCAATGAGCTTTGTGCTAGTTTGACGAACTTATGAAACATCTAACAACGCGTTTCTAGGACTCTAAACCAAGTTTCATGCAACATGAGTGCTTATATGTGTCTCAATGAGCTTTGTACTAGTTTGACGAACTTATGAAACATCTAACAACGCGGTTTCTAAGACTCTAACGAAGTTTCATGCAACATGAGTGCTTATAAGTGTCTCAATGAGCTTTATACAAGTTTGACAAACATATGAAACATCTAACAACGCGTTTCTTGGACTCTAAACCAAGTTTCATGCAACATGAGTGCTTATAAGTGTCTCAATGAGCTTTGTACTAGTTTGATAAACTTATGAAACATCTAACAACGCGTTTCTAGGACCCTAAACCAAGTTTCATGCAACATGAGTGCTTATATGTGTCTCAATGAGCTTTGTACAAGTTTTACGAACTTATGAAACATCTAACAACGCGTTTCTAGGAGTCTAAACCAAGTTTCATTCAACATGAGTGCTTATAAGTGTCTCAATGAGCTTTCTACAAGTTTTACGAACTTATGAAACATCTAACAACGCGTTTCTAGGACTCTAAACCAAGTTTCATTCAACATGAGTGCTTATAAGTGTCTCAATGTGCTTTGTACTAGTTTTACGAATTTATGAGACGTCTAACAACGCGTTTCTAGGATTCTAAACCAAGTTTCATGCAACATGAGTGCTTATAAGTGTCTCAATTAGCTTTGTACTATTTTGACGAACTTATGAAACTTTTAACAAGGCGTTTCAAGGACTCTAAACCAAGTTTCATACAACATGAGTGTTTATAAGTGTCTCAATGAGCTTTGTACTAGTTTGAAGAACTTATGAAACAACTAACAACGCGGTTTCTTAGACTCTAAACCAAGTTTCATTCAACATGAGTACTTATAAGTGTCTCAATGAGCTTTGTACAAGTTTTACGAACTTATGAAACATCTAACAACGCGTTTTTAGGACTCTAAACCAAGTTTCATTCAACATGAGTGCTTATAAGTGTCTCAATGTGCTTTGTACTAGTTTTACGAATTTATGAAACGTCTAACAACGCGTTTCTAGGATTCTAAACCTAGTTTCATGCAACATGAATGCATATAAGTGTTTCAATTAGCTTTGTACTAATTTGACGAACTTATGAAACTTTTAACAAGGCGTTTCTAGGACTCTAAACCAAGTTTCATACAACATGAGTGCTTATAAGTGTCTCAATGAACTTTGTACAAGTTTTACGAACTTATGAAACATCTAACAACGCATTTCTAGGACTCTAAACCAAGTTTCATTCAACATGAGTGCTTATAAGTGACTCAATGAGCTTGGTACTAGTTTTACGAACTTATGAAACAACTAACAACGCGTTTCTAGGACTCTAAACCAAGTTTCATGCAACATGAGTGCTTATAAGTGTCTCAATGAGCTTTGTACTAGTTTGACGAACTTATGAAACATCTAACAACGAGTTTCTAGGACTCTAAACCAAGTTTCATGCAACATGAGTGCTTATATGTGTCTCAATGAGCTTTGTACTAGTTTGACGAACTTATGAAACATCTAACAATGCGGTTTCTAAGACTCTAACGAAGTTTCATGCAACATGAGTGCTTATAAGTGTCTCAATGAGCTTTGTACTAGTTTGACAAACTTATGAAACATCTAACAACTCGTTTCTAGGACTCTAAACCAAGTTTCATGCAACATGAGTACTTATAAGTCAATGAGCTTTGTACTAGTTTGACGAACTTATGAAACCTCTAACAACGCGATTTCTAGGATTCTAAACCAAGTTTCGTGCAACATGAGTACTTATAAGTGTCTCAATGAGCTTTGTACAAGTTTTACGAACTTATGAAACGTCTAACAACGCATTTCTAGGACTCTAAACCAAGTTTCATGCAACATGAGTGCTTATAAGTGTCTCAATGAGCTTTGTACTAGTTTGACGAACTTATGAAACATCTAACAACGCGGTTTCTAAGACTCTAAACCAAGTTTCATGCAACATGAGTGCTTATAAGTGTCTCAATGAGATTTGTACTAGTTTGACGAACTTATGAAACATCTAACAACGCGTTTCTAGGACTCTAAACCAAGTTTCATGAAACATGAGTGCTTATAAGTGTCTCAATGAGCTTTGTACAAGTTTGACAAACTTATGAAACATCTAACAACGCGTTTCTAGGACTTTAAACCAAGTTTCATTTAACATGAGTGCTTATAAGTGTCTCAATGAGCTTTGTACAAGTTTGACGAACTTATGAAACATCTAACATTGCGTTTCTAGGACTCTAAACCAAGTTTCATGCAACATGAGTGCTTATAAGTGTCTCAATGAGCTTTGTACTAGTTTGACGAACTTATGAAACATCTAACAACGCGTTTCTAGGACTCTAAACCAAGTTTCATGCAACATGAGTGCTTATATGTGTCTCAATGAGCTTTGTACTAGTTTGACGAACTTATGAAACATCTAACAACGCGGTTTCTAAGACTCTAACGAAGTTTCATGCAACATGAGTGCTTATAAGTGTCTCAATGAGCTTTGTACTAGTTTGACAAACTTATGAAACATCTAACAACACGTTTCTAGGACTCTAAACAAAGTTTCATGCAACATGAGTGCTTATAAGTGTCTCAATGAGCTTTGTACTAGTTTGACGAACTTATGAAACATCTAACAACGCGTTTCTAGGACTCTAAACCAAGTTTCATGCAACATGAGTGCTTATATGTGTCTCAATGAGCTTTTTACAAGTTTTACGAACTTATGAAACATGTAACAACGCGTTTCTAAGAGTCTAAACCAAGTTTCATGCAACATGAATGCTTATAAGTGTTTCAATTAGCTTTGTATTATTTTGACGAACTTATGAAACTTTTAACAATGCGTTTCTAGGACTCTAAACCAAGTTTCATTCAACATGAGTGCTTATAAGTGTCTCAATGAGCTTTGTACAAGTTTTACGAACTTATGAAACATCTAACAACACGTTTCTAGGACTCTAAACCAGTTTCATACAACATGATTGCTTATAAGTGTCTCAATGAGCTTTGTACTAGTTTGACGAACTTATGAAACATCTAACAACGCGTTTCTAGGACTCTAAACCAAGTTTCATGAAACATGAGTGCTTATAAGTGTCTCAATGAGCTTTGTACAAGTTTGACAAACTTATGAAACATCTAACAACGCGTTTCTAGGACTTTAAACCAAGTTTCATTTAACATGAGTGCTTATAAGTGTCTCAATGAGCTTTGTACAAGTTTGACGAACTTATAAAACATCTAACATTGCGTTTCTAGGACTCTAAACCAAGTTTCATGCAACATGAGTGCTTATACGTGTCTCAATGAGCTTTGTACTAGTTTGACGAACTTATGAAACATCTAACAACGCGTTTCTAGGACTCTAAACCAAGTTTCATGCAACATGAGTGCTTATATGTGTCTCAATGAGCTTTGTACTAGTTTGACGAACTTATGAAACATCTAACAACGCGGTTTCTAAGACTCTAACGAAGTTTCATGCAACATGAGTGCTTATAAGTGTCTCAATGAGCTTTGTACTAGTTTGACAAACTTATGAAACATCTAACAACGCGTTTCTAGGACTCTAAACAAAGTTTCATGCAACATGAGTGCTTATAAGTGTCTCAATGAGCTTTGTACTAGTTGACGAACTTATGAAACATCTAACAACGCGTTTCTAGGACTCTAAACCAAGTTTCATGCAACATGAGTGCTTATATGTGTCTCAATGAGCTTTGTACTAGTTTTACGAATTTATGAAACATCTAACAACGCGTTTCTAGGACTCTAAACCAAGTTTCATGCAACATGAGTGCTTATAAGTGTCTCAATGAGCTTTGTACTAGTTTGACGAACTTATGAAACATCTAACAACGCGTTTCTAGGACTCTAAACCAAGTTTCATGCAACATGAGTGCTTATATGTGTCTCAATGAGCTTTGTACAAGTTTTACGAACTTATGAAACATCTAACAACGCGTTTCTAGGAGTCTAAACCAAGTTTCATTCAACATGAGTGCTTATAAGTGTCTCAATGAGTTTTGTACAAGTTTTACGAACTTATGAAACATCTAACAACGCGTTTCTAGGACTCTAAACCAAGTTTCATTCAACATGAGTGCTTACAAGTGTCTCAATGTGCTTTGTACTAGTTTTACGAATTTATGAAACGTCTAACAACGCGTTTCTAGGATTCTAAACCAAGTTTTATGCAACATGAGTGCTTATAAGTGTCTCAATGAGCTTTTTACTATTTTGACGAACTTATGAAACTTTTAACAAGGCGTTTCTAGGACTCTAAACCAAGTTTCATGCAACATGAGTACTTATAAGTGTCTCAATGAGCTTTGTACAAGTTTTACGAACTTATGAAACATCTAACAACGCGTTTCTAGGACTCTAAACCAAGTTTCATGCAACATGAGTGCTTATAAGTGTCTCAATGAACTTTGTACTAGTTTGACGAACTTATGAAACATCTAACAATGCGGTTTCTAAGACTCCAAACCAAGTTTCATGCAACATGAGTGCTTATAAGTGTCTCAATGAGATTTGTACTAATTTGACGAACTTATGAAACATCTAACAACGCGTTTCTAGGACTCTAAACCAAGTTTACTGCAATATGAGTGCTTATAAGTGTCTCAATGAGCTTTTTACTATTTTGACGAACTTATGAAACTTTTAACAAGGCGTTTCTAGGACTCTAAACCAAGTTTCATTCAACATGAGTGCTTATAAGTGTCTCAATGAGCTTTGTACAAGTTTTACGAACTTATGAAACATCTAACAGCGCGTTTCTAGGACTCTAAACCAGTTTCATACAACATGATTGCTTATAAGTGTCTCAATGAGCTTTGTACTAGTTTGACGAACTTATGAAACATCTAACAACACGTTTCTAGGACTCTAAACCAAGTTTCATGAAACATGAGTGCTTATAAGTGTCTCAATGAGCTTTGTACAAGTTTGACAAACTTATGAAACATCTAACAACGCGTTTCTAGGACTCTAAACCAAGTTTCATTTAACATGAGTGCTTATAAGTGTCTCAATGTGCTTTGTACTAGTTTACAATTTATGAAACGTCTAACAACGCGTTTCTAGGATTCTAAACCAAGTTTCATGCAACATGAGTGCTTATAAGTGTCTCAATGAGCTTTTTACTATTTTGACGAACTTATGAAACTTTTAACTAGGCGTTTCTAAGACTCTAAACCAAGTTTCATGCAACATGAGTGCTTATAAGTGTCTCAATGAGATTTGTACTAGTTTGACGAACTTATGAAACATCTAACAACGCGTTTCTAGGACTCTAAACCAAGTTTACGCAACATGAGTGCTTATAAGTGTCTCAATGAGCTTTTTACTATTTTGACGAACTTATGAAACTTTTAGCAAGGCGTTTCTAGGACTCTAAACCAAGTTTCATTCAACATGAGTGCTTATAAGTGTCTCAATGAGCTTTGTACAAGTTTTACGAACTTATGAAACATCTAACAACGTGTTTCTAGGACTCTAAACCAGTTTCATACAACATGATTGCTTATAAGTGTCTCAATGAGCTTTGTACTAGTTTGACGAACTTATGAAACATCTAACAACACGTTTCTAGGACTCTAAACCAAGTTTCATGAAACATGAGTGCTTATAAGTGTCTAAATGAGCTTTGTACAAGTTTGACAAACTTATGAAACATCTAACAACGCGTTTCTAGGACTTTAAACCAAGTTTCATTTAACATGAGTGCTTATAAGTGTCTCAATGAGCTTTGTACAAGTTTGACGAACTTATGAAACATCTAACAATGCGTTTCTAGGACTCTAAACCAAGTTTCATGCAACATGAGTGCTTATAAGTGTCTCAATGAGCTTTGTACTAGTTTGACGAACTTATGAAACATCTAACAACGCGTTTCTAGGACTCTAAACCAAGTTTCATGCAACATGAGTGCTTATATGTGTCTCAATGAGCTTTGTACTAGTTTGACGAACTTATGAAACATCTAACAACGCGGTTTCTAAGACTCTAACGAAGTTTCATGCAACATGAGTGCTTATAAGTGTCTCAATGAGCTTTGTACTAGTTTGACAAACTTATGAAACATCTAACAACGCGTTTCTAGGACTCTAAACCAAGTTTCATGCAACATTAGTGCTTATAAGTGTCTCAATGAGCTTTGTACTAGTTTGACGAACTTATGAAACATCTAACAACGCGTTTCTAGGACTCTCAACCAAGTTTCATGCAACATGAGTGCTTATATGTGTCTCAATGAGCTTTGTACAAGTTTTACGAACTTATGAAACATCTAACAACGCGTTTCTAGGAGTCTAAACCAAGTTTCATTTAACATGAGTGCTTATAAGTGTCTCAATGAGCTTTGTACAAGTTTTACGAACTTATGAAACATCTAACAACGCGTTCCTAGGACTCTAAACCAAGTTTCATTCAACATGAGTGCTTATAAGTGTCTCAATGAGCTTTGTACAAGTTTTACGAACTTATGAAACATCTAACAACGCGTTTCTAGGACTCTAAACCAAGTTTCATTAAACATGAGTGCTTATAAGTGTCTCAATGTGCTTTGTACTAGTTTTACGAATTTATGAAACGTCTAACAACGCGTTTCTAGGATTCTAAACCAAGTTTCATGCAACATGAGTGTTTATATGTGTCTCAATGTGCTTTTTACTATTTTGACGAACTTATGAAACTTTTAACTAGGCGTTTCTAAGACTCTAAACCAAGTTTCATGCAACATGAGTGCTTATAAGTGTCTCAATGAGATTTGTACTAGTTTGACGAACTTATGAAACATCTAACAACGCGTTTCTAGGACTCTAAACCAAGTTTACTGCAACATGAGTGCTTATAAGTGTCTCAATGAGCTTTTTACTATTTTGACGAACTTATGAAACTTTTAGCAAGGCGTTTCTAGGACTCTAAACCAAGTTTCATTCAACATGAGTGCTTATAAGTGTCTCAATGAGCTTTGTACAATTTTTACGAACTTATGAAACATCTAACAACGCCTTTCTAGGACTCTAAACCAGTTTCATACAACATGATTGCTTATAAGTGTCTCAATGAGCTTTGTACTAGTTTGACGAACTTATGAAACATCTAACAACACGTTTCTAGGACTCTAAACCAAGTTTCATGAAACATGAGTGCTTATAAGTGTCTCAATGAGCTTTGTACAAGTTTGACAAACTTATGAAACATCTAACAACGCGTTTCTAGGACTTTAAACCAAGTTTCATTTAACATGAGTGCTTATAAGTGTCTCAATGAGCTTTGTACAAGTTTGACGAACTTATGAAAAATCTAACAATGCGTTTCTAGGACTCTAAACCAAGTTTCATGCAACATGAGTGCTTATAAGTGTCTCAATGAGCTTTGTACTAGTTTGACGAACTTATGAAACATCTAACAACGCGTTTCTAGGACTCTAAACCAAGTTTCATGCAACATGAGTGCTTATAAGTGTCTCAATGAGCTTTGTACTAGTTTGACGAACTTATGAAACATCTAACAACGCGTTTCTAGGACTCTAAACCAAGTTTCATGCAACATGAGTGCTTATATGTGTCTCAATGAGCTTTTTACAAGTTTTACGAACTTATGAAACATGTAACAACGCGTTTCTAAGAGTCTAAACCAAGTTTCATGCAACATGAATGCTTATAAGTGTTTCAATTAGCTTTGTATTATTTTGACGAACTTATGAAACTTTTAACAATGCGTTTCTAGGACTCTAAACCAAGTTTCATTCAACATGAGTGCTTATAAGTGTCTCAATGAGCTTTGTACAAGTTTTACGAACTTATGAAACATCTAACAACACGTTTCTAGGACTCTAAACCAGTTTCATACAACATGATTGCTTATAAGTGTCTCAATGAGCTTTGTACTAGTTTGACGAACTTATGAAACATCTAACAACGCGTTTCTAGGACTCTAAACCAAGTTTCATGAAACATGAGTGCTTATAAGTGTCTCAATGAGCTTTGTACAAGTTTGACAAACTTATGAAACATCTAACAACGCGTTTCTAGGACTTTAAACCAAGTTTCATTTAACATGAGTGCTTATAAGTGTCTTAATGAGCTTTGTACAAGTTTGACGAACTTATAAAACATCTAACATTGCGTTTCTAGGACTCTAAACCAAGTTTCATGCAACATGAGTGCTTATACGTGTCTCAATGAGCTTTGTACTAGTTTGACGAACTTATGAAACATCTAACAACGCGTTTCTAGGACTCTAAACCAAGTTTCATGCAACATGAGTGCTTATATGTGTCTCAATGAGCTTTGTACTAGTTTGACGAACTTATGAAACATCTAACAACGCGGTTTCTAAGACTCTAACGAAGTTTCATGCAACATGAGTGCTTATAAGTGTCTCAATGAGCTTTGTACTAGTTTGACAAACTTATGAAACATCTAACAACGCGTTTCTAGGACTCTAAACAAAGTTTCATGCAACATGAGTGCTTATAAGTGTCTCAATGAGCTTTGTACTAGTTTGACGAACTTATGAAACATCTAACAATGCGTTTCTAGGACTCTAAACCAAGTTTCATGCAACATGAGTGCTTATATGTGTCTCAATGAGCTTTGTACTAGTTTTACGAATTTATGAAACATCTAACAACGCGTTTCTAAGACTCTAAACCAAGTTTCATGCAACATGAGTGCTTATAAGTGTCTCAATGAGCTTTGTACTAGTTTGACGAACTTATGAAACATCTAACAACGCGTTTCTAGGACTCTAAACCAAGTTTCATGCAACATGAGTGCTTATATGTGTCTCAATGAGCTTTGTACAAGTTTTACGAACTTATGAAACATCTAACAACGCGTTTCTAGGAGTCTAAACCAAGTTTCATTCAACATGAGTGCTTATAAGTGTCTCAATGAGCTTTGTACAAGTTTTACGAACTTATGAAACATCTAACAACGCATTTCTAGGACTCTAAACCAAGTTTCATTCAACATGAGTGCTTATAAGTGTCTCAATGTGCTTTGTACTAGTTTTACGAATTTATGAAACGTCTAACAACGCGTTTCTAGGATTCTAAACCAAGTTTTATGCAACATGAGTGCTTATAAGTGTCTCAATGAGCTTTTTACTATTTTGACGAACTTATGAAACTTTTAACAAGGCGTTTCTAGGACTCTAAACCAAGTTTCATTCAACATGAGTGCTTATAAGTGTCTCAATGAGCTTTGTACAAGTTTTACGAACTTATGAAACATCTAACAGCGCGTTTCTAGGACTTTAAACCAGTTTCATACAACATGATTGCTTATAAGTGTCTCAATGAGCTTTGTACTAGTTTGACGAACTTATGAAACATCTAACAACACGTTTCTAGGACTCTAAACCAAGTTTCATGAAACATGAGTGCTTATAAGTGTCTCAATGAGCTTTGTACAAGTTTGACAAACTTATGAAACATCTAACAACGCGTTTCTAGGACTCTAAACCAAGTTTCATTTAACATGAGTGCTTATAAGTGTCTCAATGTGCTTTGTACTAGTTTTACGAATTTATGAAACGTCTAACAACGCGTTTCTAGGATTCTAAACCAAGTTTCATGCAACATGAGTGCTTATAAGTGTCTCAATGAGCTTTTTACTATTTTGACGAACTTATGAAACTTTTAACTAGGCGTTTCTAAGACTCTAAACCAAGTTTCATGCAACATGAGTGCTTATAAGTGTCTCAATGAGATTTGTACTAGTTTGACGAACTTATGAAACATCTAACAACGCGTTTCTAGGACTCTAAACCAAGTTTACTTTGCAACATGAGTGCTTATAAGTGTCTCAATGAGCTTTTTACTATTTTGACGAACTTATGAAACTTTTAGCAAGGCGTTTCTAGGACTCTAAACCAAGTTTCATTCAACATGAGTGCTTATAAGTGTCTCAATGAGCTTTGTACAAGTTTTACGAACTTATGAAACATCTAACAACGCGTTTCTAGGACTCTAAACCAGTTTCATACAACATGATTGCTTATAAGTGTCTCAATGAGCTTTGTACTAGTTTGACGAACTTATGAAACATCTAACAACACGTTTCTAGGACTCTAAACCAAGTTTCATGAAACATGAGTGCTTATAAGTGTCTAAATGAGCTTTGTACAAGTTTGACAAACTTATGAAACATCTAACAACGCGTTTCTAGGACTTTAAACCAAGTTTCATTTAACATGAGTGCTTATAAGTGTCTCAATGAGCTTTATACAAGTTTGACGAACTTATGAAACATCTAACAATGCGTTTCTAGGACTCTAAACCAAGTTTCATGCAACATGAGTGCTTATAAGTGTCTCAATGAGCTTTGTACTAGTTTGACGAACTTATGAAACATCTAACAACGCGTTTCTAGGACTCTAAACCAAGTTTCATGCAACATGAGTGCTTATATGTGTCTCAATGAGCTTTGTACTAGTTTGACGAACTTATGAAACATCTAACAACGCGGTTTCTAAGACTCTAACGAAGTTTCATGCAACATGAGTGCTTATAAGTGTCTCAATGAGCTTTGTACTAGTTTGACAAACTTATGAAACATCTAACAACGCGTTTCTAGGACTCTAAACCAAGTTTCATGCAACATTAGTGCTTATAAGTGTCTCAATGAGCTTTGTACTAGTTTGACGAACTTATGAAACATCTAACAACGCGTTTCTAGGACTCTAAACCAAGTTTCATGCAACATGAGTGCTTATATGTGTCTCAATGAGCTTTGTACAAGTTTTACGAACTTATGAAACATCTAACAACGCGTTTCTAGGAGTCTAAACCAAGTTTCATTTAACATGAGTGCTTATAAATGTCTCAATGAGCTTTGTACAAGTTTTACGAACTTATGAAACATCTAACAACGCGTTTCTAGGACTCTAAACCAAGTTTCATTCAACATGAGTGCTTATAAGTGTCTCAATGAGCTTTGTACAAGTTTTACGAACTTATGAAACATCTAACAACGCGTTTCTAGGACTCTAAACCAAGTTTCATTAAACATGAGTGCTTATAAGTGTCTCAATGTGCTTTGTACTAGTTTTACGAATTTATGAAACGTCTAACAACGCGTTTTTAGGATTCTAAACCAAGTTTCATGCAACATGAGTGCTTATATGTGTCTCAATGTGCTTTTTACTATTTTGACGAACTTATGAAACTTTTAACTAGGCGTTTCTAAGACTCTAAACCAAGTTTCATGCAACATGAGTGCTTATAAGTGTCTCAATGAGATTTGTACTAGTTTGACGAACTTATGAAACATCTAACAACGCGTTTCTAGGACTCTAAACCAAGTTTACGCAACATGAGTGCTTATAAGTGTCTCAATGAGCTTTTTACTATTTTGACGAACTTATGAAACTTTTAGCAAGGCGTTTCTAGGACTCTAAACCAAGTTTCATTCAACATGAGTGCTTATAAGTGTCTCAATGAGCTTTGTACAAGTTTTACGAACTTATGAAACATCTAACAACGCCTTTCTAGGACTCTAAACCAGTTTCATACAACATGATTGCTTATAAGTGTCTCAATGAGCTTTGTACTAGTTTGACGAACTTATGAAACATCTAACAACACGTTTCTAGGACTCTAAACCAAGTTTCATGAAACATGAGTGCTTATAAGTGTCTCAATGAGCTTTGTACAAGTTTGACAAACTTATGAAACATCTAACAACGCGTTTCTAGGACTTTAAACCAAGTTTCATTTAACATGAGTGCTTATAAGTGTCTCAATGAGCTTTGTACAAGTTTGACGAACTTATGAAAAATCTAACAATGCGTTTCTAGGACTCTAAACCAAGTTTCATGCAACATGAGTGCTTATAAGTGTCTCAATGAGCTTTGTACTAGTTTGACGAACTTATGAAACATCTAACAACGCGTTTCTAGGACTCTAAACCAAGTTTCATGCAACATGAGTGCTTATATGTGTCTCAATGAGCTTTGTACTAGTTTGACGAAATTATGAAACATCTAACAACGCGGTTTCTAAGACTCTAACGAAGTTTCATGCAACATGAGTGCTTATAAGTGTCTCAATGAGCTTTGTACTAGTTTGACAAACTTATGAAACATCTAACAACGCGTTTCTAGGACTCTAAACCAAGTTTCATGCAACATTAGTGCTTATAAGTGTCTCAATGAGCTTTGTACTAGTTTGACGAACTTATGAAACATCTAACAACGCGTTTCTAGGACTCTAAACCAAGTTTCATGCAACATGAGTGCTTATATGTGTCTCAATGAGCTTTGTACAAGTTTTACGAACTTATGAAACATCTAACACGCGTTTCTAGGAGTCTAAACCAAGTTTCATTTAACATGAGTGCTTATAAGTGTCTCAATGAGCTTTGTACAAGTTTTACGAACTTATGAAACATCTAACAACGCGTTTCTAGGACTCTAAACCAAGTTTCATTCAACATGAGTGCTTATAAGTGTCTCAATGAGCTTTGTACAAGTTTTACGAACTTATGAAACATCTAACAACGCGTTTCTAGGACTTTAAACCAAGTTTCATACAACATGAGTGCTTATAAGTGTCTCAATGAGCTTTGTACTAGTTTGACGAACTTATGAAACATCTAACAACGCGTTTCTAGGACTCTAAACCAGTTTCATGCAACATGAGTACTTATAAGTGTCTCAATGAGCTTTGTACAAGTTTTACGAACTTATGAAACATCTAACAACACGTTTCTAGGACTCTAAACCAAGTTTCATGAAACATGAGTGCTTATAAGTGTCTCAATAAGCTTTGTACAAGTTTGACAAACTTATGAAACATCTAACAACGCGTTTCTAGGACTTTAAACCAAGTTTCATTTAACATGAGTGCTTATAAGTGTCTCAATGAGCTTTGTACAAGTTTGACGAACTTATGAAACATCTAACAATGCGTTTCTAGGACTCTAAACCAAGTTTCATGCAACATGAGTGCTTATAAGTGTCTCAATGAGCTTTGTACTAGTTTGACGAACTTATGAAACATCTAACAACGCGTTTCTAGGACTCTAAACCAAGTTTCATGCAACATGAGTGCTTATATGTGTCTCAATGAGCTTTGTACTAGTTTGACGAACTTATGAAACATCTAACAACGCGGTTTCTAAGACTCTAACGAAGTTTCATGCAACATGAGTGCTTATAAGTGTCTCAATGAGCTTTGTACTAGTTTGACAAACTTATGAAACATCTAACAACGCGTTTCTAGGACTCTAAACCAAGTTTCATGCAACATTAGTGCTTATAAGTGTCTCAATGAGCTTTGTACTAGTTTGACGAACTTATGAAACATCTAACAACGCGTTTCTAGGACTCTAAACCAAGTTTCATGCAACATGAGTGCTTATATGTGTCTCAATGAGCTTTGTACAAGTTTTACGAACTTATGAAACATCTAACAACGCGTTTCTAGGAGTCTAAACCAAGTTTCATTTAACATGAGTGCTTATAAATGTCTCAATGAGCTTTGTACAAGTTTTACGAACTTATGAAACATCTAACAACGCGTTTCTAGGACTCTAAACCAAGTTTCATTCAACATGAGTGCTTATAAGTGTCTCAATGAGCTTTGTACAAGTTTTACGAACTTATGAAACATCTAACAACGCGTTTCTAGGACTCTAAACCAAGTTTCATTAAACATGAGTGCTTATAAGTGTCTCAATGTGCTTTGTACTAGTTTTACGAATTTATGAAACGTCTAACAACGCGTTTTTAGGATTCTAAACCAAGTTTCATGCAACATGAGTGCTTATATGTGTCTCAATGTGCTTTTTACTATTTTGACGAACTTATGAAACTTTTAACTAGGCGTTTCTAAGACTCTAAACCAAGTTTCATGCAACATGAGTGCTTATAAGTGTCTCAATGAGATTTGTACTAGTTTGACGAACTTATGAAACATCTAACAACGCGTTTCTAGGACTCTAAACCAAGTTTACTGCAACATGAGTGCTTATAAGTGTCTCAATGAGCTTTTTACTATTTTGACGAACTTATGAAACTTTTAGCAAGGCGTTTCTAGGACTCTAAACCAAGTTTCATTCAACATGAGTGCTTATAAGTGTCTCAATGAGCTTTGTACAAGTTTTACGAACTTATGAAACATCTAACAACGCCTTTCTAGGACTCTAAACCAGTTTCATACAACATGATTGCTTATAAGTGTCTCAATGAGCTTTGTACTAGTTTGACGAACTTATGAAACATCTAACAACACGTTTCTAGGACTCTAAACCAAGTTTCATGAAACATGAGTGCTTATAAGTGTCTCAATGAGCTTTGTACAAGTTTGACAAACTTATGAAACATCTAACAACGCGTTTCTAGGACTTTAAACCAAGTTTCATTTAACATGAGTGCTTATAAGTGTCTCAATGAGCTTTGTACAAGTTTGACGAACTTATGAAAAATCTAACAATGCGTTTCTAGGACTCTAAACCAAGTTTCATGCAACATGAGTGCTTATAAGTGTCTCAATGAGCTTTGTACTAGTTTGACGAACTTATGAAACATCTAACAACGCGTTTCTAGGACTCTAAACCAAGTTTCATGCAACATGAGTGCTTATATGTGTCTCAATGAGCTTTGTACTAGTTTGACGAAATTATGAAACATCTAACAACGCGGTTTCTAAGACTCTAACGAAGTTTCATGCAACATGAGTGCTTATAAGTGTCTCAATGAGCTTTGTACTAGTTTGACAAACTTATGAAACATCTAACAACGCGTTTCTAGGACTCTAAACCAAGTTTCATGCAACATTAGTGCTTATAAGTGTCTCAATGAGCTTTGTACTAGTTTGACGAACTTATGAAACATCTAACAACGCGTTTCTAGGACTCTAAACCAAGTTTCATGCAACATGAGTGCTTATATGTGTCTCAATGAGCTTTGTACAAGTTTTACGAACTTATGAAACATCTAACACGCGTTTCTAGGAGTCTAAACCAAGTTTCATTTAACATGAGTGCTTATAAGTGTCTCAATGAGCTTTGTACAAGTTTTACGAACTTATGAAACATCTAACAACGCGTTTCTAGGACTCTAAACCAAGTTTCATTCAACATGAGTGCTTATAAGTGTCTCAATGAGCTTTGTACAAGTTTTACGAACTTATGAAACATCTAACAACGCGTTTCTAGGACTTTAAACCAAGTTTCATACAACATGAGTGCTTATAAGTGTCTCAATGAGCTTTGTACTAGTTTGACGAACTTATGAAACATCTAACAACGCGTTTCTAGGACTCTAAACCAGTTTCATGCAACATGAGTACTTATAAGTGTCTCAATGAGCTTTGTACAAGTTTTACGAACTTATGAAACATCTAACAACACGTTTCTAGGACTCTAAACCAAGTTTCATGAAACATGAGTGCTTATAAGTGTCTCAATAAGCTTTGTACAAGTTTGACAAACTTATGAAACATCTAACAACGCGTTTCTAGGACTTTAAACCAAGTTTCATTTAACATGAGTGCTTATAAGTGTCTCAATGAGCTTTGTACAAGTTTGACGAACTTATGAAACATCTAACAATGCGTTTCTAGGACTCTAAAACCAAGTTTCATGCAACATGAGTGCTTATAAGTGTCTCAATGAGCTTTGTACTAGTTTGACGAACTTATGAAACATCTAACAACGCGTTTCTAGGACTCTAAACCAAGTTTCATGCAACATGAGTGCTTATATGTGTCTCAATGAGCTTTGTACTAGTTTGAGGAACTTATGAAACATCTAACAACGCGGTTTCTAAGACTCTAACGAAGTTTCATGCAACATGAGTGCTTATAAGTGTCTCAATGAGCTTTGTACTAGTTTGACAAACTTATGAAACATCTAACAACGCGTTTCTAGGACTCTAAACCAAGTTTCATGCAACATTAGTGCTTATAAGTGTCTCAATGAGCTTTGTACTAGTTTGACGAACTTATGAAACATCTAACAACGCGTTTCTAGGACTCTAAACCAAGTTTCATGCAACATGAGTCCTTATATGTGTCTCAATGAGCTTTGTACAAGTTTTACGAACTTATGAAACATCTAACAACGCGTTTCTAGGAGTCTAAACCAAGTTTCATTTAACATGAGTGCTTATAAGTGTCTCAATGAGCTTTGTACAAGTTTTACAAACTTATGAAACATCTAACAACGCGTTTCTAGGACTCTAAACCAAGTTTCATTCAACATGAGTGCTTATAAGTGTCTCAATGAGCTTTGTACAAGTTTTACGAACTTATGAAACATCTAACAACGCGTTTCTAGGACTCTAAACCAAGTTTCATTAAACATGAGTGCTTATAAGTGTCTCAATGTGCTTTGTACTAGTTTTACGAATTTATGAAACGTCTAACAACGCGTTTCTAGGATTCTAAACCAAGTTTCATGCAACATGAGTGCTTATAAGTGTCTCAATGTGCTTTTTACTATTTTGACGAACTTATGAAACTTTTAACTAGGCGTTTCTAAGACTCTAAACCAAGTTTCATGCAACATGAGTGCTTATAAGTGTCTCAATGAGATTTGTACTAGTTTGACGAACTTATGAAACATCTAACAACGCGTTTCTAGGACTCTAAACCAAGTTTACTTGCAACATGAGTGCTTATAAGTGTCTCAATGAGCTTTTTACTATTTTGACGAACTTATGAAACTTTTAGCAAGGCGTTTCTAGGACTCTAAACCAAGTTTCATTCAACATGAGTGCTTATAAGTGTCTCAATGAGCTTTGTACAAGTTTTACGAACTTATGAAACATCTAACAACGCGTTTCTAGGACTCTAAACCAGTTTCATACAACATGATTGCTTATAAGTGTCTCAATGAGCTTTGTACTAGTTTGACGAACTTATGAAACATCTAACAACACGTTTCTAGGACTCTAAACCAAGTTTCATGAAACATGGGTGCTTATAAGTGTCTCAATGAGCTTTGTACAAGTTTGACAAACTTATGAAACATCTAACAACGCGTTTCTAGGACTTTAAACCAAGTTTCATTTAACATGAGTGCTTATAAGTGTCTCAATGAGCTTTGTACAAGTTTGACGAACTTATGAAAAATCTAACAATGCGTTTCTAGGACTCTAAACCAAGTTTCATGCAACATGAGTGCTTATAAGTGTCTCAATGAGCTTTGTACTAGTTTGACGAACTTATGAAACATCTAACAACGCGTTTCTAGGACTCTAAACCAAGTTTCATGCAACATGAGTGCTTATATGTGTCTCAATGAGCTTTGTACTAGTTTGACGAACTTATGAAACATCTAACAACGCGGTTTCTAAGACTCTAACGAAGTTTCATGCAACATGAGTGCTTATAAGTGTCTCAATGAGCTTTGTACTAGTTTGACAAACTTATGAAACATCTAACAACGCGTTTCTAGGACTCTAAACCAAGTTTCATGCAACATTAGTGCTTATAAGTGTCTCAATGAGCTTTGTACTAGTTTGACGAACTTATGAAACATCTAACAACGCGTTTCTAGGACTCTAAACCAAGTTTCATGCAACATGAGTGCTTATATGTGTCTCAATGAGCTTTGTACAAGTTTTACGAACTTATGAAACATCTAACAACGCGTTTCTAGGAGTCTAAACCAAGTTTCATTTAACATGAGTGCTTATAAGTGTCTCAATGAGCTTTGTACAAGTTTTACGAACTTATGAAACATCTAACAACGCGTTTCTAGGACTCTAAACCAAGTTTCATTCAACATGAGTGCTTATAAGTGTCTCAATGAGCTTTGTACAAGTTTTACGAACTTATGAAACATCTAACAACGTGTTTCTAGGACTTTAAACCAAGTTTCATACAACATGAGTGCTTATAAGTGTCTCAATGAGCTTTGTACTAGTTTGACGAACTTATGAAACATCTAACAACGCGTTTCTAGGACTCTAAACCAGTTTCATGCAACATGAGTACTTATAAGTGTCTCAATGAGCTTTGTACAAGTTTTACGAACTTATGAAACATCTAACAACACGTTTCTAGGACTCTAAACCAAGTTTCATGAAACATGAGTGCTTATAAGTGTCTCAATAAGCTTTGTACAAGTTTGACAAACTTATGAAACATCTAACAACGCGTTTCTAGGACTTTAAACCAAGTTTCATTTAACATGAGTGCTTATAAGTGTCTCAATGAGCTTTGTACAAGTTTGACGAACTTATGAAACATCTAACAATGCGTTTCTAGGACTCTAAACCATGTTTCATGAAACATGAGTGCTTATAAGTGTCTCAATGAGCTTTGTGTTGGATTTCGGAGAGATTAGTGTATAGATCCGAGTTGGTTAGGCTCGGATCTTGAGTGTATAGAAGCGAAGCAAGGTTGCTTGGTTCTTGAGTGTATGGAGAGAGTATTTGAGAATAGAAAGAGAGAGATTATGTGAGAGAAAGTGTATTTTAGTATATTGAAAGAGGAACCACCTCCTTGAAGGTTTTACAAGAGTTTATCACACTTATATAAAGAAAAGATACAACAAGAGAAGTCTCCAACAGTTAGAATTCAAATTTGAATTCTCTAACGGCTCTTTAGTCTTGCGATGTAGTCGACTACATGACTCAACTACATTAGTCGACTACACGCCTCAACTATATTTTCCCTCTCTTGATTCCATTGGTCCATAGCTCTAACGGCTCTTTAGTCTTGCGATGTAGTCGACTACATGACTCAACTATATTAGCCGACTACACGCCTCAACTACACTTTTCCCTTCTTTGATGTATCTTGATCTAATGCCTTTGTAGGTTATCATTAGTCTTAATACTCCCCCTCAAGCTTAGCCCAATGAAATGGCTAAGATTGGACATTGCTAAACAAACCTCATTAAAACCCTTAGTAAGCAAAACCACTTGGGATAAAAGCATTACTAAGGGAAAAAGAGTGTAAGTCTTTGCAATAGGGGTCTTCGTAATCTTGGCCTTTATCTTGACTTGGCCGAAACTCCCCCTTAAGATAGAACCGGTTTGATCTTCTTGACTTTGTCGTGTTCTTCAATGAGGGTTCTTTGGATACTTGATTTGGTCTTCACGGTTTGTTCTTCACAAACTTTGGTGTGAGACTTTGATTTGATTCCTATCCACGGCTTTGTTCTTCACAAGCTTGGGTGTGGATGGACTTGACAAAAACATAGTGACTTCCTTTCCTTCTCTTTTGTTTCTTCTTTGAGACTTCCTTCTTGCCTTTGGTCTACCACTTCTTTGAACCTTCAAGGATCCAAGGAAATTAAGACTTAGTAAAGACAATTTGGATAAGGATAAGCTTAATCTAAAGTCAATTTAGAACATTGATTTAAGCAATTCCTTTTTAGCAAGTGATTGACCATAGACTTAAACAAGATAATGAGGTTTAGTTCTAGTCTAATGATTCCTATTAAGTATGTTAAAGAGAGGGTTTAGGGACAGCCTTTAGTTTGTAGAGGAATGACTTGTCCTTGTAGTCGCATCTAGGTTTGAGCTTTGGCTTCTTCTTGAAGTCTTGCTTTCTTCTTTGTGCGGTTGGAACAAGGATTTGTCGGAGTATTTTGGCTTATCTCTTGATAGATGCATAAGCCGAGTAACAAGATTAGGCCTTGCACTTGGTAGTTGCTTTGGCCGATAGTGAGTAGAGCCGATTGGTCATGTTGATTCATCGGTCTCTTTCTAGGACATGAATGGCTCGGTTTAGTCTTTGCCATGTACTTGGCCGAGCCTAGTGTTGATGATGATGATGGTCTTGCTTCTTGTAGAGGCTTGACCGAATGATTGATGAGAGCTCTTTACATCTTGGGACACTTAAGCATTCTCCAAGTGCATTTAGCCAAATGATGGTTCTTCTTGGTTCTAAAGAAACTTTGGCCTTGTATCTTTTTGGTACTTAAGTCGAAATGGATTGGTTGTGGAGGCTTCGTCCTTCTTGGTACTTTAGCCGAGAGTGAGAGCTTTGTATTGACTTCGTCCTTATTGGTACTTTAGTCAATACATAGCCGGATTGGTGGTAGTGAAGACTTAGTCCTTCTTGATACTTTGGCCGGGTTTGTTGGTGGTTGAATGGAGGTCTTTGACTTGCTAGATCTTGACCAAATGTTGATGATAAGATGGATCGGCTTGCTCTTGTAGAAGATTTGGCCGAGAGTGAATGAGGAGGCTTTTGCATTCATGGTTGAGATGGTTTGCCTAAGTTTGGTGGTAGATGATTTGGTGGTAGATGGTTTGACCTTTCCCTTTGACGAGTTTGGCCGAGAGTGATGATGAATTGAGGAGGCTTTTGCATTCTTGGTTGAGATGCTTTGCCTAAGTTTGGTGGTAGCGGTGATTGGCTTCCATTTGATCATGAAGAGTTGTGTGATTTAACACTTCTTCTCCCCCCTTCATGATTAAGATGGAAGGCATGAACTATTTCCCTTTCTCGGCTTTGTTCTTCACAAGCTTCATGAGAAAGGTTTCTCATCTTTTCCTTTGGACACCATTCATGGCTTCTTTCATTCTTCTCTTTACTTCTTTTCTCTTTAGCACTTCTTTGTTACTTCTTTATGCTTAGGGGTTTTCATGATGATCTCTTTCAATCTTTAGACATGATGATTCTACATCATACCAAAGACAAAAATTGATTTAAATTTCATGACTAACCGGCACAAGATAATAACCTTTAACAATTTACAAACTATTGATTAACCATTCACAAGTACAAGCAAGAATGCAAGGAAGAGTTTAAGACAATAGTTCAAGATGTTCCCTATGTCTTTTGATTAAACCCGAGTATAGTATGCACCTTAACAAGTTCAAGTTTCGGTCTTATAGTTTTGAAATTGACAAACAAATTTCTAAGTGATCTAAGGCATATAACAATTTCAAGCACACATGAACACTTAGACAAGTATCTAATAATATAAATAAGGGAGTAAAGAGGGTTTAAAAATGGCCTTTTTCGGTTAAGTCCTTGAGTAGATGGTCATATGGGAGAGTCATTACACTCTTAGAGCACCTTTATTTGGTTAGTCTATGATTGAGTTTATGACTTCCCTTATGAAATGCTCTTAATAGCTTAATACCTACACATGAAGAAGGTTTAGCAACAAGAGTCTTTTGCAAATGGCTTCTTGCCATTTTGAAATTAAAGGGACCAGGATCTTAAGTGCACAAAGGCGGATCTTGGTCTTAGGAACACACCAACAAGATTCATTGTAACTTAAATGCTTTCATAGCTAGTTACTCATCTTGTATCATAAACTTACATGCCCATAGGCGGTTTATGACAAACAAACATAGATCATCATTCCATTCTTCACCTTATATAGATGTTAAAGTAACGAATCATTTCCCCATTAGTCTAAAGATGGATTCATCATGACCCTTTAAAGTATCACCTTTTAAGTAGTCATGGATCTCTTCTTAGACTTATGTTATCCGAGGGACTAAGAGATTCATCAAGCTCACGGTGTTATCAAACACTTAAGGATGCTCGGTTCTCTTTCCTCTAAGGAGCTTTGGAATCCTTAAGACCTTAATTGCTTAATCACAAGCGGGCCTTTGGTTCCTACTCTTTGTGAAAAACGAAGATCTTTTGGATTAACCAAGGTTTTAAAATCACTTAGTATTTCACCAAGATTCAAACCACTTTACCAAACAAGGACTAGTGATTTGGTCTTAGACAAAGACATAAGTGGACCTTGTATCCTAGATCTTTAAAAAACTTAAACAAGAAACAAGAAACAAGACTTAGATGTATAGTTGTTGGCAACATATAGTCGACTACATCGCAACATAGTTGATACATGTAGTCGACTATGTCACATGACTACATAACATCTGAGTCTTGGAGATTTAAAATTCGGACACACATGAGCACATACTAAAACATTTGAAATTACATGCTCATGAATTTTCAAAATAAACAGGAGGTTATGGATTCAACTATCTTGTATTCTCATAAGATACACAAGAAAGGTTCTCATACCTTTAGCTCACAAGTCTCAAGCTTTGAGCTTTGAGGTTCTTGTTCATCGCTTAATGCCTTAGCGTAGTCGGATTTGGATTCATCAAGGTTCCCTTGGACTCATAAGAGTGGGGAGACCATGGTTCTCATCCTCTCGCTTTCGGCCTTACAAAGATGAAGTAATTATCTTCGGATTTGGATACAACACTTATCGCTCATTGCGAATCATGGATCTCATCCTTTTATCTTTGTATCTTAAGAAAAGCATAGAGTTTCGGATTCAACAAGGCATTGTTCTTAAAGAATCAATGAGCATGGTTCTCTCACTCTTTAGCTCACAAGTTTCAAGCTTTATGCTTTGAATACTTGGTCATTGCCTAATGCCTAAGTTATATGGATTTTGGATTCATCAAGGTTCCTTTTAAACTCATAAGAGTGAGGAAACAATGGTTCTCATCCACAACTTTCGGCCTAACAAGGATCTTTAAGAACAACTCAACCAAAAACATCATGTAGCTAAATCCATTGATTTATGCTCACTATGATTCGGTTTTGATTGAATTGTTCTTGAAAAGAACTTGGATTCAACATGTCTCTTTACTCATTAAGAGACAAAGAGATCATGATTCACTTCCTAAGAGGAGAATTGATTCACCAAGACCTTTAATGCTTTTAACAAGCGGATCTTGGCCATTCTTCTTCTCCTCTAGATCCTTGTGTCTATAAGCAAATAAAAGAGAGGAGAATGGCGGAAGCAACTTACCTATGGGTCTCAAGAGCTTTGCTCTGATACCATGTTGGATTTCGGAGAGATTAGTGTATAGATCCGAGTTGGTTAGGCTCGGATCTTGAGTGTATAGAAGCGAAGCAAGGTTGCTTGGTTCTTGAGTGTATGGAGAGAGTATTTGAGAATAGAAAGAGAGAGATTATGTGAGAGAAAGTGTATTTTAGTATATTGAAAGAGGAACCACCTCCTTGAAGGTTTTACAAGAGTTTATCACACTTATATAAAGAAAAGATACAACAAGAGAAGTCTCCAACGGCTAGAATTCAAATTTGAATTCTCTAATCGCTCTTTAGTCTTGCGATGTAGTCGACTACATGACTCAACTACATTAGTCGACTACACGCCTCAACTATATTTTCCCTCTCTTGATTCCATTGGTCCATAGCTCTAACGGCTCTTTAGTCTTGCGATGTAGTCGACTACATGACTCAACTATATTAGCCGACTACACGCCTCAACTACACTTTTCCCTTCTTTGATGTATCTTGATCTAATGCCTTTGTAGGTTATCATTAGTCTTAATACTTTGTACTAGTTTGACGAACTTATGAAACATCTAACAACGCGTTTCTAGGACTCTAAACCAAGTTTCATGCAACATGAGTGCTTATATGTGTCTCAATGAGCTTTGTACTAGTTTGACGAACTTATGAAACATCTAACAACGCGGTTTCTAAGACTCTAACGAAGTTTCATGCAACATGAGTGCTTATAAGTGTCTCAATGAGCTTTGTACTAGTTTGACAAACTTATGAAACATCTAACAACGCGTTTCTAGGACTCTAAACCAAGTTTCATGCAACATTAGTGCTTATAAGTGTCTCAATGAGCTTTGTACTAGTTTGACGAACTTATGAAACATCTAACAACGCGTTTCTAGGACTCTAAACCAAGTTTCATGCAACATGAGTGCTTATATGTGTCTCAATGAGCTTTGTACAAGTTTTACGAACTTATGAAACATCTAACAACGCGTTTCTAGGAGTCTAAACCAAGTTTCATTTAACATGAGTGCTTATAAGTGTCTCAATGAGCTTTGTACAAGTTTTACAAACTTATGAAACATCTAACAACGCGTTTCTAGGACTCTAAACCAAGTTTCATTCAACATGAGTGCTTATAAGTGTCTCAATGAGCTTTGTACAAGTTTTACGAACTTATGAAACATCTAACAACGCCTTTCTAGGACTCTAAACCAGTTTCATACAACATGATTGCTTATAAGTGTCTCAATGAGCTTTGTACTAGTTTGACGAACTTATGAAACATCTAACAACACGTTTCTAGGACTCTAAACCAAGTTTCATGAAACATGAGTGCTTATAAGTGTCTCAATGAGCTTTGTACAAGTTTGACAAACTTATGAAACATCTAACAACGCGTTTCTAGGACTTTAAACCAAGTTTCATTTAACATGAGTGCTTATAAGTGTCTCAATGAGCTTTGTACAAGTTTGACGAACTTATGAAAAATCTAACAATGCGTTTCTAGGACTCTAAACCAAGTTTCATGCAACATGAGTGCTTATAAGTGTCTCAATGAGCTTTGTACTAGTTTGACGAACTTATGAAACATCTAACAACGCGTTTCTAGGACTCTAAACCAAGTTTCATGCAACATGAGTGCTTATATGTGTCTCAATGAGCTTTGTACTAGTTTGACGAACTTATGAAACATCTAACAACGCGGTTTCTAAGACTCTAACGAAGTTTCATGCAACATGAGTGCTTATAAGTGTCTCAATGAGCTTTGTACTAGTTTGACAAACTTATGAAACATCTAACAACGCGTTTCTAGGACTCTAAACCAAGTTTCATGCAACATTAGTGCTTATAAGTGTCTCAATGAGCTTTGTACTAGTTTGACGAACTTATGAAACATCTAACAACGCGTTTCTAGGACTCTAAACCAAGTTTCATGCAACATGAGTGCTTATATGTGTCTCAATGAGCTTTGTACAAGTTTTACGAACTTATGAAACATCTAACAACGCGTTTCTAGGAGTCTAAACCAAGTTTCATTTAACATGAGTGCTTATAAGTGTCTCAATGAGCTTTGTACAAGTTTTACGAACTTATGAAACATCTAACAACGCGTTTCTAGGACTCTAAACCAAGTTTCATTCAACATGAGTGCTTATAAGTGTCTCAATGAGCTTTGTACAAGTTTTACGAACTTATGAAACATCTAACAATGCGTTTCTAGGACTTTAAACCAAGTTTCATACAACATGAGTGCTTATAAGTGTCTCAATGAGCTTTGTACTAGTTTGACGAACTTATGAAACATCTAACAACGCGTTTCTAGGACTCTAAACCAGTTTCATGCAACATGAGTACTTATAAGTGTCTCAATGAGCTTTGTACAAGTTTTACGAACTTATGAAACATCTAACAACACGTTTCTAGGACTCTAAACCAAGTTTCATGAAACATGAGTGCTTATAAGTGTCTCAATAAGCTTTGTACAAGTTTGACAAACTTATGAAACATCTAACAACGCGTTTCTAGGACTTTAAACCAAGTTTCATTTAACATGAGTGCTTATAAGTGTCTCAATGAGCTTTGTACAAGTTTGACGAACTTATGAAACATCTAACAATGCGTTTCTAGGACTCTAAACCACGTTTCATGCATAATGAGTGCTTATAAGTGTCTCAATGAGCTTTGTACTAGTTTGACGAACTTATGAAACATCTAACAACGCGTTTCTAGGAGTCTAAACCAAGTTTCATGCAACATGAGTGCTTATATGTGTCTCAATGAGCTTTGTACTAGTTTGACGAACTTATGAAACATCTAACAACGCGGTTTCTAAGACTCTAACGAAGTTTCATGCAACATGAGTGCTTATAAGTGTCTCAATGAGCTTTGTACTAGTTTGACAAACTTATGAAACATCTAACAACGCGTTTCTAGGACTCTAAACCAAGTTTCATGCAACATTAGTGCTTATAAGTGTCTCAATGAGCTTTGTACTAGTTTGACGAACTTATGAAACATCTAACAACGCGTTTCTAGGACTCTAAACCAAGTTTCATGCAACATGAGTGCTTATATGTGTCTCAATGAGCTTTGTACAAGTTTTACGAACTTATGAAACATCTAACAACGCGTTTCTAGGAGTCTAAACCAAGTTTCATTTAACATGAGTGCTTATAAGTGTCTCAATGAGCTTTGTACAAGTTTTACGAACTTATGAAACATCTAACAACGCGTTTCTAGGACTCTAAACCAAGTTTCATTCAACATGAGTGCTTATAAGTGTCTCAATGAGCTTTGTACAAGTTTTACGAACTTATGAAACATCTAACAACGCGTTTCTAGGACTTTAAACCAAGTTTCATACAACATGAGTGCTTATAAGTGTCTCAATGAGCTTTGTACTAGTTTGACGAACTTATGAAACATCTAACAACGCGTTTCTAGGACTTTAAACCAAGTTTCATGCAACATGAGTGCTTATAAGTGTCTCAATGAGCTTTGTACTAGTTTGACGAACTTATGAAACATCTAACAATGCGGTTTCTAAGACTCTAAACCAAGTTTCATGCAACATGAGTGCTTATAAGTGTCTCAATGAGATTTGTACTAATTTGACGAACTTATGAAACATCTAACAACGCGTTTCTAGGACTCTAAACCAAGTTTACTGCAACATGAGTGCTTATAAGTGTCTCAATGAGCTTTTTACTATTTTGACGAACTTATGAAACTTTTAACAAGGCGTTTCTAGGACTCTAAACCAAGTTTCATTCAACATGAGTGCTTATAAGTGTCTCAATGAGCTTTGTACAAGTTTTACGAACTTATGAAACATCTAACAACACGTTTCTAGGACTCTAAACCAAGTTTCATGAAACATGAGTGCTTATAAGTGTCTCAATGAGCTTTGTACAAGTTTGACAAACTTATGAAACATCTAACAACGCGTTTCTAGGACTCTAAACCAAGTTTCATTTAACATGAGTGCTTATAAGTGTCTCAATGTGCTTTGTACTAGTTTTACGAATTTATGAAACGTCTAACAACGCGTTTCTAGGATTCTAAACCAAGTTTCATGCAACATGAGTGCTTATAAGTGTCTGAATGAGCTTTTACTATTTTGACGAACTTATGAAACTTTTAACTAGGCGTTTCTAAGACTCTAAACCAAGTTTCATGCAACATGAGTTATAAGTGTCTTATAAGTGTCTCAATTAGATTTGTACTACTTTGACGAACTTATGAAACATCTAACAACGAGTTTCTAGGACTTATGAAAGTGTCTCAACAGCTTTTACTATTTTGCTTACGAGTGTCTCAATGAGCTTTTACTATTTTGCACGAACTTGATGAAACTTATAACAACGCGTTTCTAGGACTCTAAACCAAGTTTCATGCAACATGAGTGCTTATATGTGTCTCAATGAGCTTTATACTAGTTTTACGAATTTATGAAACATCTAACAACGCGTTTCTAGGACTCTAAACCAAGTTTCATGCAACATGAGTGCTTATAAGTGTCTCAATGAGCTTTGTACTAGTTTGACGAACTTATGAAACATCTAACAACGCGTTTCTAGGACTCTAAACCAAGTTTCATGCAACATGAGTGCTTATATGTGTCTCAATGAGCTTTGTACAAGTTTTACGAACTTATGAAACATCTAACAACGCGTTTCTAGGAGTCTAAACCAAGTTTCATTCAACATGAGTGCTTATAAGTGTCTCAATGAGCTTTGTACTAGTTTGACGAACTTATGAAACATCTAACAACGCGTTTCTAGGACTCTAAACCAAGTTTCATGCAACATGAGTGCTTATATGTGTCTCAATGAGCTTTGTACAAGTTTTACGAACTTATGAAACATCTAACAACGCGTTTCTAGGAGTCTAAACCAAGTTTCATTCAACATGAGTGCTTATAAGTGTCTCAATGAGCTTTGTACAAGTTTTACGAACTTATGAAACATCTAACAACGCGTTTCTAGGACTCTAAACCAAGTTTCATTCAACATGAGTGCTTATAAGTGTCTCAATGTGCTTTGTACTAGTTTAACGAATTTATGAAACGTCTAACAACGCGTTTCTAGGATTCCAAACCAAGTTTTATGCAACATGAGTGCTTATAAGTGTCTCAATGAGCTTTTTACTATTTTGACGAACTTATGAAACTTTTAACAAGGCGTTTCTAGGACTCTAAACCAAGTTTCATGCAACATGAGTACTTATAAGTGTCTCAATGAGCTTTGTACAAGTTTAACGAACTTATGAAACATCTAACAACGCGTTTCTAGGACTCTAAACCAAGTTTCATGCAACATGAGTGCTTATAAGTGTCTCAATGAGCTTTGTACTAGTTTGACGAACTTATGAAACATCTAACAATGCGGTTTCTAAGACTCTAAACCAAGTTTCATGCAACATGAGTGCTTATAAGTGTCTCAATGAGCTTTGTACTAATTTGACGAACTTATGAAACATCTAACAACGCGTTTCTAGGACTCTAAACCAAGTTTACTGCAACATGAGTGCTTATAAGTGTCTCAATGAGCTTTGTACAAGTTTTACGAACTTATGAAACATCTAACAACGCGTTTCTAGGACTCTAAACCAAGTTTCATTTAACATGAGTGCTTATAAGTGTCTCAATGAGCTTTGTACAAGTTTTACGAACTTATGAAACATCTAACAACGCGTTTCTAGGACTCTAAACCAAGTTTCATTCAACATGAGTGCTTATAAGTGTCTCAATGAGCTTTGTACAAGTTTTACGAACTTATGAAACATCTAACAACGCGTTTCTAGGACTTTAAACCAAGTTTCATACAACATGAGTGCTTATAAGTGTCTCAATGAGCTTTGTACTAGTTTGACGAACTTATGAAACATCTAACAACGCGTTTCTAGGACTCTAAACCAGTTTCATGCAACATGAGTACTTATAAGTGTCTCAATGAGCTTTGTACAAGTTTTACGAACTTATGAAACATCTAACAACACGTTTCTAGGACTCTAAACCAAGTTTCATGAAACATGAGTGCTTATAAGTGTCTCAATAAGCTTTGTACAAGTTTGACAAACTTATGAAACATCTAACAACGCGTTTCTAGGACTTTAAACCAAGTTTCATTTAACATGAGTGCTTATAAGTGTCTCAATGAGCTTTGTACAAGTTTGACGAACTTATGAAACATCTAACAATGCGTTTCTAGGACTCTAAACCAAGTTTCATGCAACATGAGTGCTTATAAGTGTCTCAATGAGCTTTGTACTAGTTTGACGAACTTATGAAACATCTAACAACGCGTTTCTAGGACTCTAAACCAAGTTTCATGCAACATGAGTGCTTATATGTGTCTCAATGAGCTTTGTACTAGTTTGACGAACTTATGAAACATCTAACAACGCGGTTTCTAAGACTCTAACGAAGTTTCATGCAACATGAGTGCTTATAAGTGTCTCAATGAGCTTTGTACTAGTTTGACAAACTTATGAAACATCTAACAACGCGTTTCTAGGACTCTAAACCAAGTTTCATGCAACATTAGTGCTTATAAGTGTCTCAATGAGCTTTGTACTAGTTTGACGAACTTATGAAACATCTAACAACGCGTTTCTAGGACTCTAAACCAAGTTTCATGCAACATGAGTGCTTATATGTGTCTCAATGAGCATTGTACAAGTTTTACGAACTTATGAAACATCTAACAACGCGTTTCTAGGAGTCTAAACCAAGTTTCATTTAACATGAGTGCTTATAAGTGTCTCAATGAGCTTTGTACAAGTTTTACGAACTTATGAAACATCTAACAACGCGTTTCTAGGACTCTAAACCAAGTTTCATTCAACATGAGTGCTTATAAGTGTCTCAATGAGCTTTGTACAAGTTTTACGAACTTATGAAACATCTAACAACGCGTTTCTAGGACTTTAAACCAAGTTTCATACAACATGAGTGCTTATAAGTGTCTCAATGAGCTTTGTACTAGTTTGACAAACTTATGAAACATCTAACAACGCGTTTCTAGGACTTTAAACCAAGTTTCATGCAACATGAGTGCTTATAAGTGTCTCAATGAGCTTTGTACTAGTTTGACGAACTTATGAAACATCTAACAATGCGGTTTCTAAGACTCTAAACCAAGTTTCATGCAACATGAGTGCTTATAAGTGTCTCAATGAGATTTGTACTAATTTGACGAACTTATGAAACATCTAACAACGCGTTTCTAGGACTCTAAACCAAGTTTACTGCAACATGAGTGCTTATAAGTGTCTCAATGAGCTTTTTACTATTTTGACGAACTTATGAAACTTTTAACAAGGCGTTTCTAGGACTCTAAACCAAGTTTCATTCAACATGAGTGCTTATAAGTGTCTCAATGAGCTTTGTACAAGTTTTACGAACTTATGAAACATCTAACAACGCGTTTCTAGGACTCTAAACCAGTTTCATACAACATGATTGCTTATAAGTGTCTCAATGAGCTTTGTACTAGTTTGACGAACTTATGAAACATCTAACAACACGTTTCTAGGACTCTAAACCAAGTTTCATGAAACATGAGTGCTTATAAGTGTCTCAATGAGCTTTGTACAAGTTTGACAAACTTATGAAACATTTAACAACGCGTTTCTAGGACTCTAAACCAAGTTTCATTTAACATGAGTGCTTATAAGTGTCTCAATGTGCTTTGTACTAGTTTTACGAATTTATGAAACGTCTAACAACGCGTTTCTAGGATTCTAAACCAAGTTTCATGCAACATGAGTGTTTATAAGTGTCTGAATGAGCTTTTTACTATTTTGACGAACTTATGAAACTTTTAACTAGGCGTTTCTAAGACTCTAAACCAAGTTTCATGCAACATGAGTGCTTATAAGTGTCTCAATTAGATTTGTACTAGTTTGACGAACTTATGAAACATCTAACAACGCGTTTCTAGGACTCTAAACCAAGTTTACTGCAACATGAGTGCTTATAAGTGTCTCAATGAGCTTTTTACTATTTTGACGAACTTATGAAACTTTTAGCAAGGCGTTTTTAGGACTCTAAACCAAGTTTCATTCAACATGAGTGCTTATAAGTGTCTCAATGAGCTTTGTACTAGTTTGACAAACTTATGAAACATCTAACAACGCGTTTCTAGGACTCTAAACAAAGTTTCATGCAACATGAGTGCTTATAAGTGTCTCAATGAGCTTTGTACTAGTTTTACGAACTTATGAAACATCTAACAACGCGTTTCTAGGACTCTAAACCAAGTTTCATGCAACATGAGTGCTTATATGTGTCTCAATGAGCTTTGTACTAGTTTTACGAATTTATGAAACATCTAACAACGCGTTTCTAGGACTCTAAACCAAGTTTCATGCAACATGAGTGCTTATAAGTGTCTCAATGAGCTTTGTACTAGTTTGACGAACTTATGAAACATCTAACAACGCGTTTCTAGTACTCTAAACCAAGTTTCATGCAACATGAGTGCTTATATGTGTCTCAATGAGCTTTGTACAAGTTTTACGAACTTATGAAACATCTAACAACGCGTTTCTAGGAGTCTAAACCAAGTTTCATTCAACATGAGTGCTTATAAGTGTCTCAATGAGCTTTGTACTAGTTTGACGAACTTATGAAACATCTAACAACGCGTTTCTAGGACTCTAAACCAAGTTTCATGCAACATGAGTGCTTATATGTGTCTCAATGAGCTTTGTACAAGTTTTACGAACTTATGAAACATCTAACAACGCGTTTCTAGGAGTCTAAACCAAGTTTCATTCAACATGAGTGCTTATAAGTGTCTCAATGAGCTTTGTACAAGTTTTACGAACTTATGAAACATCTAACAACGCGTTTCTAGGACTCTAAACCAAGTTTCATTCAACATGAGTGCTTATAAGTGTCTCAATGTGCTTTGTACTAGTTTAACGAATTTATGAAACGTCTAACAACGCGTTTCTAGGATTCTAAACCAAGTTTTATGCAACATGAGTGCTTATAAGTGTCTCAATGAGCTTTTTACTAGTTTGACGAACTTATGAAACTTTTAACAAGGCGTTTCTAGGACTCTAAACAAAGTTTCATGCAACATAAGTACTTATAAGTGTCTCAATGAGCTTTGTACAAGTTTTACGAACTTATGAAACATCTAACAACGCGTTTCTAGGACTCTAAACCAAGTTTCATGCAACATGAGTGCTTATAAGTGTCTCAATGAGCTTTGTACTAGTTTGACGAACTTATGAAACATCTAACAATGCGGTTTCTAAGACTCTAAACCAAGTTTCATGCAACATGAGTGCTTATAAGTGTCTCAATGAGATTTGTACTAATTTGACGAACTTATGAAACATCTAACAACGCGTTTCTAGGACTCTAAACCAAGTTTACTGCAACATGAGTGCTTATAAGTGTCTCAATGAGCTTTTTACTATTTTGACGAACTTATGAAACTTTTAACAAGGCGTTTCTAGGACTCTAAACCAAGTTTCATTCAACATGAGTGCTTATAAGTGTCTCAATGAGCTTTGTACAATTTTTACGAACTTATGACACATCTAACAACGCGTTTCTAGGACTCTAAACCAGTTTCATACAACATGAGTGCTTATAAGTGTCTCAATGAGCTTTGTACAAGTTTTACGAACTTATGAAACATCTAACAACGCGTTTCTAGGACTCTAAACCAAGTTTCATTCAACATGAGTGCTTATAAGTGTCTCAATGAGCTTTGTACAAGTTTTACGAACTTATGAAACATCTAACAACGCGTTTCTAGGACTCTTAACCAAGTTTCATTTAACATGAGTGCTTATAAGTGTCTCAATGTGCTTTGTACTAGTTTTACGAATTTATGAAACGTCTAACAACGCGTTTCTAGGATTCTAAACCAAGTTTCATGCAACATGAGTGCTTATAAGTGTCTCAATGAGCTTTTTACTATTTTGACGAACTTATGAAACTTTTAACTAGGCGTTTCTAAGACTCTAAACCAAGTTTCATGCAACATGAGTGCTTATAAGTGTCTCAATGAGATTTGTACTAGTTTGACGAACTTATGAAACATCTAACAACGCGTTTCTAGGACTCTAAACCAAGTTTACTGCAACATGAGTGCTTATAAGTGTCTCAATGAGTTTTTTACTATTTTGAAGAACTTATGAAACTTTTAGCAAGGCGTTTCTAGGACTCTAAACCAAGTTTCATTCAACATGAGTGCTTATAAGTGTCTCTATGATCTTTGTACAAGTTTTACGAACTTATGAAACATCTAACAACGCGTTTCTAGGACTCTAAACCAGTTTCATACAACATGATTGCTTATAAGTGTCTCAATGAGGTTTGTACTAGTTTGACGAACTTATGAAACATCTAACAACACGTTTCTAGGACTCTAAACCAAGTTTCATGAAACATGAGTGCTTATAAGTGTCTCAATGAGCTTTGTACAAGTTTGACGAACTTATGAAACATCTAACAATGCGTTTCTAGGACTCTAAACCAAGTTTCATGCAACATGAGTGCTTATAAGTGTCTCAATGAGCTTTGTACTAGTTTGACGAACTTATGAAACATCTAACAACGCGTTTCTAGGACTCTAAACCAAGTTTCATGCAACATGAGTGCTTATATGTGTCTCAATGAGCTTTGTACTAGTTTGACGAACTTATGAAACATCTAACAACGCGGTTTCTAAGACTCTAACGAAGTTTCATGCAACATGAGTGCTTATAAGTGTCTCAATGAGCTTTGTACTAGTTTGACAAACTTATGAAACATCTAACAACGCGTTTCTAGGACTCTAAACCAAGTTTCATGCAACATTAGTGCTTATAAGTGTCTCAATGAGCTTTGTACTAGTTTGACGAACTTATGAAACATCTAACAACGCGTTTCTAGGACTCTAAACCAAGTTTCATGCAACATGAGTGCTTATATGTGTCTCAATGAGCTTTGTACAAGTTTTACGAACTTATGAAACATCTAACAACGCGTTTCTAGGAGTCTAAACCAAGTTTCATTTAACATGAGTGCTTATAAGTGTCTCAATGAGCTTTGTACAAGTTTTACGAACTTATGAAACATCTAACAACGCGTTTCTAGGACTCTAAACCAAGTTTCATTCAACATGAGTGCTTATAAGTGTCTCAATGAGCTTTGTACAAGTTTTACGAACTTATGAAACATCTAACAACGCGTTTCTAGGACTTTAAACCAAGTTTCATGCAACATGAGTGCTTATAAGTGTCTCAATGAGATTTGTACTTGTTTGACGAACTTGTGAAACATCTAACAACGCGTTTCTAGGACTATAAACCAAGTTTAATGCAACATGAGTGCTTATAAATGTCTCAATGACCTTTTTACTATTTTGACGAACTTATGAAACTTTTAACAAGGCGTTTCTAGGACTCTAAACCAAGTTTCATTCAACATGAGTGCTTATAAGTGTCTCAATGAGCTTTGTACAAGTTTTACGAACTTATGAAACATCTAACAACGCGTTTCTAGGACTCTAAACCAAGTTTCATACAACATGATTGCTTATAAGTGTCTCAATGAGCTTTGTACTAGTTTGACGAACTTATGAAACATCTAACAACGCGTTTCTAGGACTCTAAACCAAGTTTCATGCAACATGAGTGCTTATATGTGTCTCAATGAGCTTTGTACTAGTTTGACGAACTTATGAAACATCTAACAACGCGTTTCTAGGACTATAAACCAAGTTTCATGCAACATGAGTGCTTATATGTGTCTCAATGAGCTTTGTACAAGTTTTACGAACTTATGAAACATCTAACAACGCGTTTCTAGGACTCTAAACCAAGTTTCATGCAACATGAGTGTTTATAAGTGTCTCAATGAGCTTTGTACAAGTTTTACGAACTTATGAAACGTCTAACAACGCGTTTCTAGGACTCTAAACAAAGTTTCATGCAACATGAGTGCTTATAAGTGTCTCAATGAGCTTTGTACTAGTTTGACGAACTTATGAAACATCTAACAAGGCGGTTTCTATGACTCTAAACCAAGTTTCATGCAACATGAGTGCTTATAAGTGTCTCAATGAGATTTGTACTTGTTTGACGAACTTATGAAACATCTAACAACGCGTTTCTAGGACTCTAAACCAAGTTTAATGCAACATGAGTGCTTATAAGTGTCTCAATGAGCTTTTTACTATTTTGACGAACTTATGAAACTTTTAACAAGGCGTTTCTAGGGCTCTAAACCAAGTTTCATTCAACATGAGTGCTTATAAGTGTCTCAATGAGCTTTGTACAAGTTTTACGAACTTATGAAACATCTAACAACGCGTTTCTACGACTCTAAACCAAGTTTCATACAACATGATTGCTTATAAGTGTCTCAATGAGGTTTGAACTAGTTTGACGAACTTATGAAACATCTAACAACGCGTTTCTAGGACTCTAAACCAAGTTTCATGAAACATGAGTTCTTATAAGTGTCTCAATGAGCTTTGTACAAGTTTGACAAACTTATGAAACATCTAACAACGCGTTTCTAGGACTTTAAACCAAGTTTCATGCAACATGAGTGCTTATAAGTGTCTCAATGAGCTTTCTACAAGTTTGACGAACTTATGAAACATCTAACAACGCGTTTCTAGGACTCTAAACCAAGTTTCATGCAACATGAGTGCTTATAAGTGTTTCAATGAGCTTTGTACTAGTTTGATGAACTTATGAAACATCTAACAACGCGTTTCGAGGACTCTAAACCAATTTTCATGCAACATGAGTGCTTATATGTGTCTCAATGAGCTTTGTACAAGTTTTACGAACTTATGAAACATCTAACAACGCGTTTCTAGGACTCTAAACCAAGTTTCATGCAACATGAGTGCTTATAAGTGTCTCAATGAGCTTTGTACAAGTTTTACGAACTTATGAAACGTCTAACAACGCGTTTCTATGACTCTAAACCAAGTTTCATGCAACATGAATTCTTATAAGTTCCTCAATGAACTTTGTACAAGTTTCATGCAACATGAGTGCTTATAAGTGTCTCAATGAGATTTGTACTTGTTTGACGAACTTGTGAAACATCTAACAACGCGTTTCTAGGACTCTAAACCAAGTTTAATGCAACATGAGTGCTTATAAGTGTCTCAATGAGCTTTTTACTATTTTGACACTTATGAAACTTTTAACAAGGCGTTTCTAGGACTCTAAACCAAGTTTCATGCAACATGAGTACTTATAAGTGTCTCAATGAGCTTTGTACAAATTTTACGAACTTATGAAACATCTAACAACGCTTTTCTAGGACTCTAAACCAAGTTTCATGCAACATGAGTGCTTATAAGTGTCTCAATGAGCTTTGTACTAGTTTGACGAACTTATGAAACATCTAACAACGCGGTTTCTAAGACTCTAAACCAAGTTTCATGCAACATGAGTGCTTATAAGTGTCTCAATGAGCTTTGTAATAGTTTGACGAACTTATAAAACATCTAACAACGCGGTTTCTATGACTCTAAACCAAGTTTCATGCAATATGAGTGCTTATAAGTGTCTCAATGAGATTTGTACTTGTTTGACGAACTTATGAAACATCTAACAACGCGTTTCTAGGACTCTAAACCAAGTTTAATGCAACATGAGTGCTTATAAGTGTCTCAATGAGCTTTTTACTATTTTGACGAACTTATGAAACTTTTAACAAGGCGTTTCTAGGGCTCTAAACCAAGTTTCATTCAACATGAGTGCTTATAAGTGTCTCAATGAGCTTTGTACAAGTTTTACGAACTTATGAAACATCTAACAACGCGTTTCTAGGACTCTAAACCAAGTTTACTGCAACATGAGTGCTTATAAGTGTCTCAATGAGCTTTTTACTATTTTGACGAACTTATGAAACTTTTAACAAGGCGTTTCTAGATTTGTCAAAAAAAAAAACAAGGCGTTTCTAGGACTATAAACCAAGTTTCATGCAACATGAGTGCTTATATGTGTCTCAATGAGCTTTGTACAAGTTTTACGAACTTATGAAACATCTAACAACGCGTTTCTAGGACTCTAAACCAAGTTTCATGCAACATGAGTGCTTATAAGTGTCTCAATGAGCTTTGTACAAGTTTTACGAACTTATGAAACGTCTAACAACGCGTTTCTAGGACTCTAAACCAAGTTTCATGCAACATGAGTGCTTATAAGTGTCTCAATGAGCTTTGTACTAGTTTGACGAACTTATAAAACATCTAACAACGCGGTTTCTATGACTCTAAACCAATTTTCATGCAACATGAGTGCTTATAAGTGTCTCAATGAGATTTGTACTTGTTTGACGAACTTATGAAACATCTAACAACGCGTTTCTAGGACTCTAAACCAAGTTTAATGCAACATGAGTGCTTATAAGTGTCTCAATGAGCTTTTTACTATTTTGACGAACTTATGAAACTTTTAACAAGGCGTTTCTAGGGCTTTCTAAACCAAGTTAAACCAAGTCATTCAACATGAGTGCTTATAACTGTCTCAATGAGTGCTTTGTAACTGTCTCAATGAGCTTTGTACAAGTTTTACGAACTTATGAAACATCTAGCCCCGAGGAACCCGATGAACCCGCTGAACCCGATGGGGTGACTACCCGAGCAATGGCCAAGAAGCTAGCCCAAGACGTTCAGGCATTGATCGTGGAGGAGCTTGGAGGAGCAGCTAAGAGCTTCTTCAACATCTTGACCAAGGCCTAGAGAAAAGACCAAGCTAATGTAACTAGGTAACTAAGTGTTTCGACTTGGTACTCTTTCCCTTTGCGTAGGTTTGTCACACCGGGTTTACTACGCAAGGGTTTTAACGAGGCCAAGAAGGGCGCTACGTCGGTTATTTAGTAACATTAGCTTGCAGAGTGTATGAGACGAGGCACTTAAAATACTCGTTGTCTTTATATCTTAACTACGCGTTGTTCTTTGTTTTCGAATTAGACTACATGCTGTTTTACGTCTTTCCTTATTTGAATTACACGCCAAAGCCCTAAGTGAACAAGCGATGTTGTGCTTGTTTCTTATATAGGCCGCCACCTCCTTTTTGTTAGGCAGTCAAGTTATAACGAAAAACCCTTTTGCTTAGACTCATTCTTGCTCAGCGATTGAGCTCGTATATCCATTGGTTCGAGAGATTCGAATCCGAGGCCTTTACAAGAGAAATCCTCTTCCAAAGGTTTCTACAAACATCCAGCAATCACCCCATTGATTGCTTGAGAAGTTCACCATCCATCTCGCCTCTCATCACCTCCACATAACCCCTGTCTCCGTCTTAACACCGCCGCCACCCATCATTCAACCACCGAACCGTTTGAGAAGAGTCCTGCCTTTGTCGTAGAGTTAGGATTCGTCCAAGGGCGTATCACGTGGTATCAGAGCCAAACTCTGTACCAAAGGCTGAGTTTCTCTATCCCTTAAACTCATTGATTCAATCCTGCGTTGATGAGCACTCCTAAATCATGTTTTGAACTTGTTATTGAATCTGTATGTTCTTGTACTTGTTGCGGATTGATCTATTGATATCAAGTTGTTGTTAGGTTGATAGATAACTTGTGATTGTCCATTGCGTTGTTTGAAATCATTACTTGAGTTCTTTCGATCGTAGAACTTGGCGGCTGCGCAAGTTAAGAGATAAGAACCCTAAGGCGATTTCCTTTTTTTTGTCTTGCCTGAATTTCCTTTTCCTTGACGAGTTACCTTTTTGCTGAAACTGTGTTTGGACTAGAGGCTTTTGATTACCTTTTCTGTTTTGCGTTTGGTCTAGTTGTTAAATCTTCTGTTTTGCTTCACGTTTCCTAAGAACTACTTACTGCGAGTTCTTGTTTGTGTCTCAGATACATGGCACTCCCCACGGAAGTCACGGATGATCTACAGAAGCTCATCACGGATCAGATTGCCGCCACTCTTCAACAACTTCTCCCCCAGCAAATCTCCCAACACTTGACTTTGGAACGTGAACAACAAGCCAAGGAGACCGCGGTTGAGTTGTCCGAATCCGACAAGGAACCTACCCCTACTCCTTCAAGAAGCCAACCGAATTGCTAAAGGGAAGGGAGTTGTCGGTACGTCACGGCTTCAGGCCATCCGCAACATTTTCCCAGCCGGTGCCAGGAAGAGCCAAACGGTCCGAGACTTCCTCCACCTTGATGCGAATGAAGAAGACCCGTTACCCAGGCGACAAGTGTACAGAGAGCCCGAGGAGCACGAGCAGTATGCTCCTAGGCACCGAGGATATGCTGATCCTCCCCGCCGAGCTGGAACCAATGCTGACACGATCTCCCTAGCGGATACAAGCTCTGGACGAGGCTGAGCTACGAGTTTGGGTGATTTGCGGATGGAGTGGGATGTGGGGGCGTTTCAAGGGCAGAAACAAAGGACTATGGAGAGGGTGGACTTCTCAAGCAACTTGTGGATGATCACTTGATGTATAGAAGATACTCTTGGAGCTTAACAAGCTATAAGAGGATCGATTCGAGTCTCGAGAATCTCGAAGGGGTTAGACTCGCCCAACAAAGAGTATAAGTTCAAGTTTTCTTCTCATTCAACGCTAAAGAGCCAAGAGTGGCGTGATTACAACATATAGGTCGTAACCTTTTAGGGTTTTAAAACAATAAAAACATGTAGTTTCGAATAAATAAAACAGCAAAGCGTTGAAAGTAAAATGGCAAGATGTTTCCTTGTTGTAAAAACAACAAGGCGTTCGGGTTTGCCTCCACCATGCGACATAACTAAGTGGTATTGGGCCTCGATAAAAACCTTTGCAATGGAAAACCCAATTGGGACAAAACCATTGCTAAGGAAAAGAGCGTCCCGAGAAGATGTCCCACTTAGTGCTGCGTGCTATGGCCTTCTCCATGCACGAACACGTTCCAAACTCTCTCAAGTACCTCCTCCTCGGTCTTTTCCGCGAGCTGTTGTATTCCTTTGATCATCTCCTTAGCTCTTGCTCGGGTTATGGCTCCTGCTGGTGCTGGCTCGTCCTCCTCTGAGCCCACGATCATATCATCCTCTCCCTCTTGAGAAGGATTTGACCTCAAATCCGAATCTGCAACAAACGGGGTTAAGTCAGAAACATTGAAAGAATTTGATATGTTATACTTCCCTTGTAGGTCGATCTTGTAGGCATTGTTGTTGATCCTTTGGATGACTTTGAATGGTCCATCTACTCGCGGCATGAGCTTAGACTTCCTCTCAGCTGGAAACCGTTCCTTCCTCATATGTATCCAAACCAAATCTCCTTCTTCGAAGACTATCTCCTTGCGTCCCTTGTTTGCATGCTTGGCGTAGAGTCTAGTCTTCTTCTCAATATTCTCCTTAGCATTCTCGTGTATCTTCCTCACTTGGTCAGCCTTTCTCCCTCCATCTACATTGCCCCTCTCAAAAAAGGTAAAGAAATCAAGTCTAGAGGTGATAGTGGATTAAAACCATAAACAATCTCAAAAGGGGAAAAGAGAGTAGAGGAATGCTTAGCGTGGTTATAAGCGAATTCAACGTGGGGTAAAGACTCTTCCCACGACTTCAGGTTGCTCCTTACCATGGTCCTCAACAGCGTAGACAACGATCTATTCACTACCTCAGTCTGGCCATCGGTTTGTGGATGACAAGTGGTGGAGAATGTCAACTTAGTCCTGAGCTTAGCCCACAATGTACGCCAGAAGTGACTCAAGAACATGGTGTCTCGGTCTGAAACTATCACCTTAGGCATTCCATGGAGGCGTACTACTTCCCTGAAGAAGAGATTGGCTACACTCACAGCATCATCAGTCTTGTGGCTTGCAATGAAGTGAGCCATCTTGCTGAACCTGTCAACTACAACAAAAATAGAATCTCTACCATTCCTGGTGCGAGGTAAGCCTATCACAAAGTCCATAGAAATATCAGTCCATGGGTGAGAAGGAATAGGTAAAGGCATATATAACCCATTTGGCTGAACCTTACTCTTCGCTTGTTTGCAAATAGCACAACAAGAACAAACCTTTTCAACGTCCTTCTTCATGTGTGGCCGGTAGAAATGAGCTTGGAGACTCAGCAATGTCTTTGTTACACCGAAGTGTCCAGCCAGACCGCCTCCATGTGCTTCTCTTACAAGTAGCTCTCGTACTTGATCCGCCCGGAATGCATAGTCGGTTGTTAAAGAATAGATAGCCATCTTGTCTCTATAAAACTTCTCATATGCAAACTTAGAACACTTAGAGTAATAATCACCAAAATCGAATCACTAGCATATAATTCCTTTAGTAATTCGAACCCAATCAGCTTAGAATCTAGAGAGAAGTGATTAGAGTATACTGCGTGACAAAGCATCGGCAACTACATTGTCCTTACCTTTCTTGTACTTGATGATATAGGGGAATGTCTCAATAAACTCTATCCAGCGGCCATGTCTCTTGTTGAGCTTTTGCTGCCCTCTCAAATGCTTGAGAGACTCATGATCAGTATGTATCACAAACTCTTTAGGCCACAAATAGTGCTGCCACGTCTGCAAGGCCCTCACGAGTGCGTACAGCTCCTTGTCATACGTAGGATAGTTCAAGGTGGAACCTCCCAGCTTCTCACTAAAGTAGGCTACGGGCTTCTTATCCTGCATAAGAACAACTCCAATACCTACACCAGACGCATCACACTCGATTTCAAATATCTTAAGAAAATCAGGGAGTATTAGTAAGGGAGAGTTGATAAGCTTCTCTTTCAAGGCCTGGAAGGCCTTCTCCTGGTCGTCCCCCCATTTGAATCCAAAATCTTTCTTGATCACTTCAGTGAGTGGCGCGGCTATGGTGCTGAAATTCTTCACGAACCGCCGGTAGAAACCAGCTAGCCCATGGAAGCTTCGAACCTCACTAACATTTGTAGGCCTGGGCCATTCCTTGATGGCTTTGATCTTCTCCTCATCTACTTGTACACCTACTGCACTCACAAACAAAGCCTAAGAAAACAACTTGATCAGTGCAAAAGGAACACTTAGATAAGTTAGCAAAGAGGGATTCGAACGTAGAAGTTCTAAAACCGATTTGATATGGTCCAAATGCTCATCCAGGCTCTTGCGTAGATCGAATATCATCGAAGTAGACTACTACGAACACTCCGATAAATGGCCTAAGCACATGATTCATGAGCCTCATGAAGGTGCTAGGTGCATTGGTGAGTCCCGAAAGGCATCACTAGCCATTCATAGAGTCCTTGCTTCGTCTTGAACGCAGTCTTCCACTCATCTCCTTCTTTCATACGGATTTGGTGATACCCACTCTTGAGATCAATCTTTGTGAAAACCGTGGAACCACACAGCTCGTCTAACATGTCATCTAGGCGTGGAATAGGATGTCCGTACTTGATCGTGATGTTGTTGATGGCTCGACAATCCACACACATCCTCCCAGTGCCATCCTTCTTCGGTACAAGTAATACGGCACAGCACATGGACTCATGCTCTCGCGGATGTAACCCCTTACTCATCGGCTCCTCTACTTGTCTTTGTAGCTCCTTAGTCTCCAATGGGTTGGTCCGGTAGGCTGGTCTGTTTGGTAGAGCCGCGCCGGGCACTAGATCAATCGATGCTCAATCCCGCGGATAGGTGGCAAACCAGGTGGGATCTCCTCGGAGAATACGTCATTGTATTCCCGCAATAACTTAGACATACCACTAGGCGGCTCATGTGCATTGTTAGTACTTACAAGGGACTCCTTGTATATAAATAACAATATAGGCACATCGGGGTGTAAGTCCTTAGATACTTCACCGTGGTTGATGTAGAGATTGGTGTTGAGTGATGGTTCCTTCTCTTGCTCGGCCTTGTGTTTGAGATAGAGTTGATCCTGGTAGATCTCACTAGGTGTGAGTGGAAGGAGGGTGATCTTTCGACCCTTGAAGTCAAATGAATACTTGTTGGTGTAGCCATCATGAGTTACCCTTCTATCGAACAGCCATGGTCTCCCTAATAGCACATGGCTCGACCCCATCGGCAACACATCACACAGAATCTCATCGACATACCTACCAATGGTCAATGAGACCGTAACTGCTGGGTGACATTCGGGGCTCCACCTTCATTTAACCATTGAAGCTTATACGGTCTTGGATGTGGAATGATGTCTAGGTTAAGCTTCTTGACCATGCTCTCACTTGCTGCGTTGGTGCAGCTTCCTCCGTCGATGATAAAGCACCGGGTGTGGAAGAGGTTCTCCCTTTGCACTAGCTCATCACTCATTCCTTGAGCACTAAGAACTCGCCTGGTGACTAGCATCTCACCTACAGCCGCAGCTGCTTCCCTCCTCTTGGTCCGACTCAACTTCATACTCCTCTTGGGGAATGATCTCCCCATCATCTCTAAGCAAGAAAACCTTCTTGTTGGGGCACTCACGTGAGTAATGCCCCATTCCTTGACACTGAAACATCGAACATTACCTAAGTTAGTAGTGTTCTTTGGCTTAAATGTTCCTTTGGCATCTCCTAGAGGTGCGGTTGAGGCTGGTTTGATGTCGCTTGAACTGGTTGGCTTAACGTCTCTGTATTCTCGTGGCTTTGAAGTATTAGGCGTGTAGCTAGGCTTGGTAAAGCGCCTCTTGTTTTGTACTTCAATCAACTCGGCTTTGTGCACCATCTCCTCAAGATCCTCATAAGATTGCAACTCCAGTTTATCTTGAATGTCACGGCTAAGACCTCCTAGGAACCGAGCCATAGTAACTTCCTCGGCTTCTTCTAAGCTAGCACGAATCAGCAAGGTCTCCATATCCTGGTAGTAGTCTCGGACGGAGCTGGATCCCTGGGTCAACTTCCTGAGTTTGTTAAGTGTTTCTCGGTGGTAATGGTTTGGTACAAAGCGCCTTCTCATGTGCGTGACGAGTTGTGGCCAGGTAGAGATGGTCGGATCATTGTGTCGGCTTCGAGTAGCACATAGTTGATCCCACCATAGAAGCGCATAGTCGCTGAACTCCGAGACGGCTATCTTCACCTGATTCACTGGGTAGGTTTCATGACACACAAAACTTGATTCCATCTTCCTTTCCCAATCTAGGTAAGCTTCCGGGTCATTCTTGCCTTGGAATGAAGGGAATTTGGCCTTAATGTGCCTAAGTTGCTGCTTCACTGGGTCCCTATGGTCCTCTCGGTCACGTCTATAACTCCTCCTGCTTCGGTCAGATGCATTGTGACCATAATAGTCTTCTCCAGAGTCGACATAGACGGGGTGTTCAGCCGTGTGGTGGCCTTGACGGTTAGTGTCAGTAGGCGCTCGATGTATCCTGTCTCGCTCTCTTCGTTCTCTCGGTTCTTCGGTTGCTCGATGCCTCGGCTCCCTCGGAACTCTACCTTCGACACCGATCGGGCGGACGTTGCGGACAGCTTGGAATCGAGAGGCGCCGGCTATGCCTTTTCCACGGGCGATCCTCATGGCTTCTGAAGGGGTAGGCGTGTGCTCATTCTCGGATTCCGACGTCTCCTCCTTGTCCTTATCGGCCTGTTTCTCACGCTCCAAAGCTAATTGTTGCGCGATTTGCTGAGGCAGGACTAGTTGGATGGTCTCGGTGATTTCGGTAGCAATGAGTTTTCGATGTCATCCATAGCGTACGTAGGAGCCGCCATGTTCTGCGTTACCAAACAAAGAACTCGCGATAAGTAGTTCTAGAATGAAAATAACAAGTAACTTGCAAGAACAACAAAATTATCAAAGTTTTAACGCAAAGAAGGCAAGGCTGAATAGACAAGTTTGTAGCGTCCTAACACAATCCTCTCTAGTTTAAATAGACAATCACGAGTGTTCTAAGGGAAAAGGAAAAAGAGGAAAACGTTGAACAAAATGGAAAAGACAAGAGATTTTCTCTTAAAAGGATTTTGTAAGTTTCAACAAAATGGAAAACTCTCTCTTTAACCAAAAAAAGGAAATTTAACCAAAACACTTTTCGAACGTGATTAACAAATTTTAAAGATCTAGAACCTAATTATCATCCCCTTTAAACGAAAATTTAAGAACACAAAGAAAAAAACTAGCAACCTATCAACAACTTGATCAATCAAAAGAATCGAAACAACCAAATTTCAACGCAACAATCTCTGTGCCTATCGGGTTATCGGCAAGTAACGAGTTTTCAAACAGAGAAAGGACACACAAGACAAACAGAATCAAAGTTTTAACACTTTAATCTCACAATCAAACAAGTAAAGAATCGATTTCAAGCTATCAAACAAGCGACAGATTATCAAGCAATGACAACACGTATAGACTCAAGTTTGAAACATATGCAATTGGTTCTATCTAAGTTCTTTCAATACAGATTTGGATAAAGAGGTTTAGGGATAGAGAAGACTCAGCCTTGGTTCAGAGTGGGCTCGATACCACATGACACGATCTCCCTAGCGGATACAAGCTCGGACGAGGCCGAGCTACGAGTTTGGGTGATTTGCGGATGGAGTGGGATGTGGGGGCGTTTCAGGGCAGAAACAAAGGACTATGGAGAGGGTGGACTTCTCAAGCAACCTGTGGATGATCACTTGATGTATAGAAGATACTCTTGGAGCTTAACAAGCTATAAGAGGATCGGATTCGAGATCTCGAGAATCTCGAAGGGGTTAGACTCGCCCAACAAAGAGTATAAGTTCAAGTTTTCTTCTCATTCAACGCTAAAGAGCCAAGAGTGGCGTGATTACAACATATAGGTCGTAACCTTTAGGGTTTTAAAACAATAAAAACATGTAGTTTCGAATAAATAAAACACGGCAAAGCGTTGAAAGTAAAATGGCAAGATGTTTCCTTGTTGTAAAAACAACAAGGCGTTCGGGTTTGCCTCCACCATGCGACATAACTAAGTGGTATTGGGCCTCGATAAAAACCATGCAATGGAAAACCCAATTGGGACAAAACCATTGCTAAGGAAAAGAGCGTCCCAGAAGATGTCCCACTTAGTGCCGCGTGCTATGGCCTTCTCCATGCACGAACACGTTCCAAACTCTCTCAAGTACCTCCTCCTCGGTCTTTTCCGCGAGCTGTTGCATTCCTTTGATCATCTCCTTAGCTCTTGCTCGGGTTATGGCTCCTGCTGGTGCTGGCTCGTCCTCCTCTGAGCCCACGATCATATCAAATGCCAGACACCGTTTCGATGAGGTTGCCGAAGACGAGTACTATCATCACTCAGATCGTAGTAGACGAAACCATAGACCCGAGAGACGCGGTAGGGATGACCCGATAGATTATGAAAGGCAACAGCTGAAGCATATCAAAGCTAAGTTCCCCCCCTTCCAAGGCAAGAACGACCCGGAAGCCTATTTGGATTGGGAACGAAAAATGGAGTCTAGCTTTCTATGCCATGACACTTATGCATCCAACAAGGTGAAGATAGCCATTTCAGAATTTAGTGACTACGCTTTGCTTTGGTGGGATCAGCTATGCACTACTAGGGACCGCCACAATGAGCCGCCTATCCACACTTGGCCTCAGCTCATCACACACATGAGGAAGCGGTTTGTCCCTAGCCATTATCACCGAGAGGTTCTCAACAAACTCCGGAAGCTTACCCATGGATCGAGCTCGGTACGTGACTACTTCCAGGAGATGGAAACACTCTTGATTAGGGCTGGCCTAGAAGAGGATAATGAGGTCATGATGGCTCGGTTTGTTGGTGGACTTAGCCCGAGACATCCAGGGATAAAGTAGAACTTCAAACTTATGAGGATCTTGAGGAGCTTGTACACAAAGCTGAGCTAGTAGAAAGTCAGAACAAGAGACGGTATGCTAAGCCTAGCTTATCCACACCAAGCAAGCCCAAGGACTTCACACCCACCCGGCCACCCTTCACTAAAGACATCAAACCCACGACAGCGGTTAAGGAAGAGGCTAAGTATGACCCTAAGAGCCGAGGAACCACCTCCTCCAGCAATGTCCGGTGCTTTAGATGTCAAGGTATGGGTCATTATGCGAGAGACTGTCCCAACAAGAAGGTATTCATGTTACTTGATAATGGTGACGTGGTACCTCAAGAATCTTATTCTGAGCCAGACGAAGAGGAGGAAGAAGAGACAGCCGCTGTTGGAGACATGTTAGTAGTTCGGAGGGCTTTGAGTGTTCAGAACCAACCCGAGGAGCTTGTGCAACGAGACCATCTCTTCCACACTCGATGCCTCGTCAAAGGCAAGGTATGCAGCTTGATTATAGATGGTGGTAGTTGCACCAATGCTGCTAGTGAGCTCATGGTGAAGAAGTTGAGCCTAGAGACTATCTCGCACCCTCGGCCATATAAGCTACAATGGCTTAATGAGAGTGGAGCTCTCACGGTGACACATCAGGTCCGGTTTATTTTCGCCATTGGTAAGTATGAGGATGAGGTTCTATGTGATGTGATACCAATGGGATCAAGTCATGTGCTTCTTGGTAGACCTTGGCAGTCAGACCGGAGGGTTATGCACGATGGCTACACCAACAAGCACTCCTTTGAGTTCAACGGCCGAAAGATTACTCTTGCTCCTCTCACACCAAGTGAAGTTTATCAAGATCAACTCCATCTCAAGCTCAAAGAAGAGAAAGAGAAGGCGCCATCTCCATCCACCAGCCTATACATGACCAAAAGAGAAGTTTCTCAACTCTTAACTTCAGATTCTTCTATCTTATTGTTTGTGTATAAGGAGAGTCTTGTTAGCACTAACCCCACACAGGATCTTCCTAGTGATATGTCTAAGCTATTGCAGGATTTTAGTGATGTTTTTCCTCAGGGAAATACCCCCAGGACTCCCACCTATTCGAGGCATTGAGCACCAGATTGATCTAGTACCAGGTTCAGCACTTCCAAACCGACCCGCCTACAGGACCAATCCGGTAGAGACTAAGGAGCTTCAGAAGCAGGTTGAGGAGCTGATGAGCAAGGGGCATATCCGCGAGAGCATGAGCCCGTGTGCCGTACCTGTTCTCCACGTGCCAAAGAAAGACGGTTCATGGAGAATGTGTGTTGATTGCCGAGCCATCAACAACATCACGGTGAAGTATCGCCACCCTATTCCTAGACTTGATGATATGCTTGATGAATTGTGTGGTTCTAACATTTTCAAGACTAAACAAGGCCTCTACGAGTGGCTTGTTATGCCTTTTGGTCTTACTAATGCACCTAGTACTTTTATGAGACTAATGAACCATGTTTTGAGATCTTTTATAGGTGTGTTTGTGGTGGTGTACTTTGATGATATCCTGATCTTCAGCAGGAGTTTAGCCGAGCACATTGACCATGTCCGAGCCGTTCTTGAAGTTCTAAGGAGGGGAGAACCCTGTTTGCTAACATTGATAAATGCACCTTTTGTACTAATCATGTTGTTTTCTTAGGCTTTGTTGTGAGTGCGGATGGAGTACAGGTCGATGAAGAGAAGATCAAGGCCATCGAGATTGGCCCGAAGCCGACAACCATTGGAGAAGTCGGAGCTTTCATGGTCTTGCAGGTTTCTATAGGCGCTTTGTCAGGGACTTTAGCACCATTGCTGCACCATTGACTGAAGTGATCAAGAAGGATGTGGGATTCAAGTGGGGAGAAGCACAAGACAAGGCTTTCGAAAGCCTTAAAAGAGAAGCTTATCAATTCTCCTTTACTTATGCTTTGATTTCCTTAAGACTTTCGAGATTGAATGTGATGCTTCAGGTGTAGGTATTGGGGCTGTTTTGATGCAGGATAGAAAGCCTATAGCATACTTCAGTGAGAAGCTAGGGGAGCCACGCTGAACTATCCTACATACGACAAGGAACTTTATGCGTTGGTGAGAGCCTTGCGGACTTGGCAAACACTACCTTTGGCCAAAGGAGTTTGTCATCCACACCGATCATGAGTCCCTCAAGCATCTCAAAAAGGCCAACGAAGTTGAACAAGAGACATGGTCGCCGGATAGAGTTCATCGAGACCTTCCCCTATGTGATCAAGTATAAGAAAGGTAAGGACAATGTCGTAGCCGACGCATTGTCCAGGAGGTACACCCTAATCTCTGAATTAACTTCTAGCCTTATCGGATTTGAATTGATTAAGACCTTGTATGAGGCTGATTCTGAGTTTAGTGAACATTATGCTAAGTGTGCTAAGTTTGCCTTTGAGAATTTCTTTAGACAGGATGGCTATTTGTTCTTCAACAATAGGCTATGTATACCCGGCGGTTCAATGAGAGAGCTACTGGTTCGAGAAGCCCATGGAGGAGGCCTAGCTGGACACTTTGGTCAGGCCAAGACACTTGCTAGCCTCCAAGCCTACTTCTACTGGCCGCAGATGAGAAGGGATGTTGAGAGAGTATGTCTGAGATGCATCACATGCAAACAGGCAAAGAGTAAGGTTCAACCCCACGGTTTGTATACTCCTTTACCTATACCTTCTCATCCTTGGACAGATATTTCTATGGATTTTGTGATTGGCCTACCTCGAACCAGGAATGGTAGAGATTCTATATTTGTTGTTGTGGACAGGTTTAGTAAGATGGCCCACTTCATAGCTTGCCACAAGACCGATGATGCGGTAAGTGTAGCTAACTTGTTTTTCAGGGAAGTGGTCAGGTTGCACGGGATGCCGCGAGTTATTGTTTCTGACCGTGACACCAAGTTCCTTAGTCATTTTTGGCGTACCTTGTGGGCGAAACTAGGAACCAAGCTATCATTTTCTACCACTTGCCATCCACAGACCGACGGTCAGACTGAGGTAGTCAACAGGTCCTTATCCACTCTTCTCAGGACCCTGGTAAGAAGCAATCTCAAGTCATGGGAGGATTGTCTACCCCATGTTGAGTTTGCTTACAATCACGCTAAGCACTCTACCACCCTTTTCTCTCCTTTTGAATTGGTTTATTTTTAACCCCTATGTCTCTCCACTTGATCTAACTGCTGCAATACCTTTGAGTGAAGTGTCTAGTTTTGATGGGAGAAAGAAGGCGGAACAGGTTAAGAAGATGCACGAGAAGGCGAAGGAGAACATAGAGAAGAAGACGGAGCAATACCGCAAGCATGCAAACCGGGGCCGCAAGGAGATACTATTTGAGGAAGGCGACTTGGTGTGGATCCACTTGAGGAAGGAGAGGTTTCCAGCTGAGAGGAAGTCCAAGCTTATGCCGCGAGTCGACGGACCATTCAAAGTTACCAAGCGGATCAACAACAATGCCTACAAGATCGATCTCCAAGGTAAGTATTCGATATCAGATTCCTTCAATGTTATTGATTTGTCTCCCTATTTTGCGATTCAGATTTGAGGACAAATCCTTTTCAAGAGGGAGGGGGGATGATATGATCGAGCCCGAGGAACCTGATGAACCCGCTGAACCTGATGGGGTGACTACCCGAGCAATGGCCAAGAAGCTATCCCAAGACGTTCAGGCATTGATCGTGGAGGAGCTTGGAGGAGCAGGTAAGAGCTTCTTCAACATCTTGACCAAGGCCTAGAGAAAAGACCAAGCTAATGTAACTAGGTAACTAAGTGTTTCGACTTGGTACTCTTTCCCTTTGCGTAGGTTTGTCCCACCGGGTTTACTACGCAAGGGTTTTAACGAGGCCAAGAAGGGCGCTACGTCGGTTATTTAGTAACATTAGCTTGCAGAGTGTATGAGACGAGGCACTTAAAATACTCGTTGTTTTTATATCTTAACTACGCGTTGTTCTTTGTTTTCGAATTAGACTACATGCTGTTTTACGTCTTTCCTTATTTGAATTACACGCCAAAGCCCTAAGTGAACAAGCGATGTTGTGCTTGTCTCTTATATAGGCCGCCACCTCCTTTGTGTTAGGCAGTCAAGTTATAACGAAAAACCCTTTTGCTTAGACTCATTCTTGCTCAGCGATTGAGCTCGTATATCCATTGGTTCGATAGATTCGAATCCGAGGCCTTTACAAGAGAAATCCTCTTCCAAAGGTTTCTACAAACATCCAGCAATCACCCCATCGATTGCTTGAGAAGTTCACCATCCATCTCGCCTCTCATCACCTCCACATCACCCCTGTCTCCGTCTTAACACCGCCACCACCCATCATTCAACCACCGAACCGTTTGAGAAGAGTCCTGCCTTTGTCGTAGAGTTAGGATCCTGTCCAAGGGCGTATCACGTTTCTAGGACTCTAAACCAAGTTTCATACAACATGATTGCTTATAAGTGTCTCAATGAGGTTTGAACTAGTTTGACGAACTTATGAAACATCTAACAACGCGTTTCTAGGACTCTAAACCAAGTTTCATGAAACATGAGTTCTTATAAGTGTCTCAATGAGCTTTGTACAAGTTTGACAAACTTATGAAACATCTAACAACGCGTTTCTAGGACTCTAAACCAAGTTTGATTCAACATGAGTGCTTATAAGTGTCTCAATGAGCTTTGTACAAGTTTTACGAACTTATGAAACATCTAACAACGCGTTTCTAGGACTCTAAACCAAGTTTCATACAACATGATTGCTTATAAGTGTCTCAATGAGCTTTGTACTAGTTTGACGAACTTATGAAACGTCTAACAACGCGTTTCTAGGACTCTAAACCAAGTTTCATGCAACAGGACTGGTTATAAGTGTCTCAATGAGCTTTGTACAAGTTTGACAAACTTATGAAACATCTAACAACGCGTTTCTAGGACACGAAACCAAGTTTCATGCAACATGAGTGCTTATAAGTGTCTCAATGAGCTTTGTACTAGTTTGACGAACTTATGAAACATCTAACAATGCGGTTTTTAAGACTCTAACGAAGTTTCATGCAACATGAGTGCTTATAAGTGTCTCAATGAGCTTTGTACTAGTTTGACGAACTTATGAAACATCTAACAACGCGTTTCTAGGACTCTAAACCAAGTTTCATGCAACATGAGTGCTTATATGTGTCTCAATGAGCTTTGTACTAGTTTGACGAACTTATGAAACATCTAACAACGCGTTTCTAGGACTCTAAACCAAGTTTCATGCAACATGAGAGCTTATATGTGTCTCAATGAGCTTTGTACTAGTTTGCCGAACTTATGAAACATCTAACAACGCGGTTTCTAAGACTCTAACGAAGTTTCATGCAACATGAGTACTTATAAGTGTCTCAATGAGCTTTGTATTAGTTTGACAAACTTATGAAACATCTAACAACTCGTTTCTAGGACTCTAAACCAAGTTTAATGCAACATGAGTGCTTATAAGTGTCTCAATGAGCTTTTTACTATTTTGACGAACTTATGAAACTTTTAACAAGGCGTTTCTAGGGCTCTAAACCAAGTTTCATTCAACATGAGTGCTTATAAGTGTCTCAATGAGCTTTGTACAAGTTTTACGAACTTATGAAACATCTAACAACGCGTTTCTAGGACTCTAAACCAAGTTTCATACAACATGATTGCTTATAAGTGTCTCAATGAGCTTTGTACTAGTTTGACAAAATTATGAAACATCTAACAACGCGTTTCTAGGACACTAAACCAAGTTTCATGCAACATGAGTGCTTATAAGTGTCTCAATGAGCTTTGTACTAGTTTTACGTACTTATGAAACATCTAACATCGCGTTTCTAGGACTCTAAACCAAGTTTCATGCAACATGAGTGCTTATATGTGTCTCAATGAGCTTTGTACAAGTTTTACGAACTTATGAAACATCTAACAACGCGTTTCTAGGACTCTAAACCAAGTTTCATGCAACATGAGTGCTTATATGTGTCTCAATGAGCTTTGTACTAGTTTGACGAACTTATGAAACATCTAACAACGCGGTTTCTAAGACGCTAAGGAAGTTTCATGCAACATGAGTGCTTATAAGTGTCTCAATGAGCTTTGTACTAGTTTGACAAAATTATGAAACATCTAACAACGCGTTTCTAGGACTCTAAACCAAGTTTCATGCAACATGAGTGCTTATAAGTGTCTCAATGAGCTTTGTACTAGTTTTACATACTTATGAAACATCTAACATCGCGTTTCTAGGACTCTAAACCAAGTTTCATGCAACATGAGTGCTTATATGTGTCTCAATGAGCTTTGTACAAGTTTTACGAACTTATGAAACATCTAACAACGCGTTTCTAGGACTCTAAACCAAGTTTCATACAACATGATTGCTTATAAGTGTCTCAATGAGCTTTGTACTAGTTTGACAAAATTATGAAACATCTAACAACGCGTTTCTAGGACACTAAACCAAGTTTCATGCAACATGAGTGCTTATAAGTGTCTCAATGAGCTTTGTACTAGTTTTACGTACTTATGAAACATCTAACATCGCGTTTCTAGGACTCTAAACCAAGTTTCATGCAACATGAGTGCTTATATGTGTCTCAATGAGCTTTGTACAAGTTTTACGAACTTATGAAACATCTAACAACGCGTTTCTAGGACTCTAAACCAAGTTTCATGCAACATGAGTGCTTATATGTGTCTCAATGAGCTTCGTACTAGTTTGACGAACTTATGAAACATCTAACAACGCGGTTTCTAAGACGCTAAGGAAGTTTCATGCAACATGAGTGCTTATAAGTGTCTCAATGAGCTTTGTACTAGTTTGACAAAATTATGAAACATCTAACAACGCGTTTCTAGGACTCTAAACCAAGTTTCATGCAACATGAGTGCTTATAAGTGTCTCAATGAGCTTTGTACTAGTTTTACATACTTATGAAACATCTAACATCGCGTTTCTAGGACTCTAAACCAAGTTTCATGCAACATGAGTGCTTATATGTGTCTCAATGAGCTTTGTACAAGTTTTACGAACTTATGAAACATCTAACAACGCGTTTCTAGGACTCTAAACCAAGTTTCATGCAACATGAGTGCTTATATGTGTCTCAATGAGCTTTGTACTAGTTTGACGAACTTATGAAACATCTAACAACGCGGTTTCTAAGACGCTAAGGAAGTTTCATGCAACATGAGTGCTTATAAGTGTCTCAATGAGCTTTGTACTAGTTTGACAAAATTATGAAACATCTAACAACGCGTTTCTAGGACTCTAAACCAAGTTTCATGCAACATGAGTGCTTATAAGTGTCTCAATGAGCTTTGTACTAGTTTTACATACTTATGAAACATCTAACATCGCGTTTCTAGGACTCTAAACCAAGTTTCATGCAACATGAGTGCTTATATGTGTCTCAATGAGCTTTGTACAAGTTTTACGAACTTATGAAACATCTAACAACGCGTTTCTAGGACTCTAAACCAAGTTTCATACAACATGATTGCTTATAAGTGTCTCAATGAGCTTTGTACTAGTTTGACAAAATTATGAAACATCTAACAACGCGTTTCTAGGACACTAAACCAAGTTTCATGCAACATGAGTGCTTATAAGTGTCTCAATGAGCTTTGTACTAGTTTTACGTACTTATGAAACATCTAACATCGCGTTTCTAGGACTCTAAACCAAGTTTCATGCAACATGAGTGCTTATATGTGTCTCAATGAGCTTTGTACAAGTTTTACGAACTTATGAAACATCTAACAACGCGTTTCTAGGACTCTAAACCAAGTTTCATGCAACATGAGTGCTTATATGTGTCTCAATGAGCTTTGTACTAGTTTGACGAACTTATGAAACATCTAACAACGCGGTTTCTAAGACGCTAAGGAAGTTTCATGCAACATGAGTGCTTATAAGTGTCTCAATGAGCTTTGTACTAGTTTGACAAAATTATGAAACATCTAACAACGCGTTTCTAGGACTCTAAACCAAGTTTCATGCAACATGAGTGCTTATAAGTGTCTCAATGAGCTTTGTACTAGTTTTACATACTTATGAAACATCTAACATCGCGTTTCTAGGACTCTAAACCAAGTTTCATGCAACATGAGTGCTTATATGTGTCTCAATGAGCTTTGTACAAGTTTTACGAACTTATGAAACATCTAACAACGCGTTTCTAGGACTCTAAACCAAGTTTCATGCAACATGAGTGCTTATATGTGTCTCAATGAGCTTTGTACTAGTTTGACGAACTTATGAAACATCTAACAACGCGGTTTCTAAGACTCTAACGAAGTTTCATGCAACATGAGTGCTTATAAGTGTCTCAATGAGCTTTGTACAAGTTTTACGAACTTATGAAACATCTAACAACGCGTTTCTAGCTAGGACTCTAAACCAAGTTTCATGCAACATGAGTGCTTATATGTGTCTCAATGAGCTTTGTACTAGTTTGACGAACTTATGAAACATCTAACAACGCGGTTTCTAAGACTCTAACGAAGTTTCATGCAACATGAGTGCTTATAAGTGTCTCAATGAGCTTTGTACTAGTTTGACAAAATTATGAAACATCTAACAACACGTTTCTAGGACTCTAAACAAAGTTTCATGCAATATGAGTGCTTATAAGTGTCTCAATGAGCTTTGTACAAGTTTGACGAACTTATGAAACATCTAACATCGCGTTTCTAGGACTCTAAACCAAGTTTCATGCAACATGAGTGCTTATAAGTGTGTCAATGAGCTTTGTAAATAGTTTGACTAACTTATGAAACATCTAACAACGCGTTTCTAGGACTCTAAACCAAGTTTCATGCAACATGAGTGCTTATATGTGTCTCAATGAGCTTTGTACTAGTTTGACGAACTTATGAAACATCTAATAACGCGGTTTCTAAAACTCTAACGAAGTTTCATGCAACATGAGTGCTTATAAGTGTCTCAATGAGCTTTGTACTAGTTTGACAAAATTATGAAACATCTAACAACGCGTTTCTAGGACTCTAAACCAAGTTTCATGCAACATGAGTGCTTATAAGTGTCTCAATGAGCTTTGTACTAGTTTTACGTACTTATGAAACATCTAACATCGCGTTTCTAGGACTCTAAACCAAGTTTCATGCAACATGAGTGCTTATAAGTGTCTCAATGAGATTTGTACAAGTTTTACGAACTTATGAAACATCTAACAACGCGTTTCTAGGACTCTAAACCAAGTTTCATACAACATGATTGCTTATAAGTGTCTCAATGAGCTTTGTACTAGTTTGACGAACTTATGAAACATCTAACAACGCGTTTCTAGGACTCTAAACCTAGTTTCATGAAACATGAGTTCTTATAAGTGTCTCAATGAGCTTTGTACAAGTTTGACAAACTTATGAAACATCTAACAACGTGTTTCTAGGACTTTAAACCAAGTTTCATGCAACATGAGTGCTTATAAGTGTCTCAATGAGCTTTGTACAAGTTTGACGAACTTATGAAACATCTAACATCGCGTTTCTAGGACTCTAAACCAATTTTCATGCAACATGAGTGCTTATAAGTGTCTCAATGAGCTTTGTAATAGTTTGACGAACTTATGAAACATCTAACAACGCGTTTCTAGGACACTAAACCAAGTTTCATGCAACATGAGTGCTTATAAGTGTCTCAATGAGCTTTGTACTAGTTTGACGAACTTATGAAACATCTAACAATGCGGTTTTTAAGACTCTAACGAAGTTTCATGCAACATGAGTGCTTATAAGTGTCTCAATGAGCTTTGTACTAGATTGACGAACTTATGAAACATCTAACAACGCGTTTCTAGGACTCTAAACCAAGTTTCATGCAACATGAGTGCTTATATGTGTCTCAATGAGCTTTGTACTAGTTTGACGAACTTATGAAACATCTAACAACGCGTTTCTAGGACACTAAACCAAGTTTCATGCAACATGAGTGCTTATATGTGTCTCAATGAGCTTTGTACTAGTTTGACGAACTTATGAAACATCTAACAACGCGGTTTCTAAGACTCTAACGAAGTTTCATGCAACATGAGTACTTATAAGTGTCTCAATGAGCTTTGTACTAGTTTGACAAACTTATGAAACATCTAACAACTCGTTTCTAGGACTCTAAACCAAGTTTAATGCAACATGAGTGCTTATAAGTGTCTCAATGAGCTTTTTACTATTTTGATGAACTTATAAAACTTTTAACAAGGCCTTTCTAGGACTCTAAACCAAGTTTCATTCAACATGAGTGCTTATAAGTGTCTCAATGAGCTTTGTACAAGTTTTACGAACTTATGAAACATCTAACAACGCGTTTCTAGGACTCTAAACCAAGTTTCATACAACTTGATTGCTTATAAGTGTCTCAATGAGCTTTGTACTAGTTTGACGAACTTATGAAACATCTAACAACGCGTTTCTAGGACTCTAAACCAAGTTTCATGAAACATGAGTTCTTATAAGTGTCTCAATGAGCTTTGTACAAGTTTGACAAACTTATGAAACATCTAACAACGCGTTTCTAGGACTTTAAACCAAGTTTCATGCAACATGAGTGCTTATAAGTGTCTCAATGAGCTTTGTACAAGTTTGACGAACTTATGAAACATCTAACATCGCGTTTCTAGGACTCTAAACCAAGTTTCATGCAACATGAGTGCTTATAAGTGTCTCAATGAGCTTTGTACAAGTTTGACAAACTTATGAAACATCTAACAACGCGTTTCTAGGACACTAAACCAAGTTTCATGCAACATGAGTGCTTATAAGTGTCTCAATGAGCTTTGTACTAGTTTGACGAACTTATGAAACATCTAACAATGCGGTTTTTAAGACTCTAACGAAGTTTCATGCAACATGAGTGCTTATAAGTGTCTCAATGAGCTTTGTACTAGTTTGACGAACTTATGAAACATCTAAAAACGCGTTTCTAGGACTCTAAACCAAGTTTCATGCAACATGAGTGCTTATATGTGTCTCAATGAGCTTTGTACTAGTTTGACGAACTTATGAAACATCTAACAACGCGTTTCTAGGACTCTAAACCAAGTTTCATGCAACATGAGTGCTTATATGTGTCTCAATGAGCTTTGTACTAGTTTGCCGAACTTATGAAACATCTAACAACGCGGTTTCTAAGACTCTAACGAAGTTTCATGCAACATGAGTACTTATAAGTGTCTCAATGAGCTTTGTATTAGTTTGACAAACTTATGAAACATCTAACAACTCGTTTCTAGGACTCTAAACCAAGTTTAATGCAACATGAGTGCTTATAAGTGTCTCAATGAGCTTTTTACTATTTTGACGAACTTATGAAACTTTTAACAAGGCGTTTCTAGGGCTCTAAACCAAGTTTCATTCAACATGAGTGCTTATAAGTGTCTCAATGAGCTTTGTACAAGTTTTACGAACTTATAAAACATCTAACAACGCGTTTCTAGGACTCTAAACCAAGTTTCATACAACATGATTGCTTATAAGTGTCTCAATGAGATTTGTACTAGTTTGACAAAATTATGAAACATCTAACAACACGTTTCTAGGACACTAAACCAAGTTTCATGCAACATGAGTGCTTATAAGTGTCTCAATGAGCTTTGTACTAGTTTTACGTACTTATGAAACATCTAACATCGCGTTTCTAGGACTCTAAACCAAGTTTCATGCAACATGAGTGCTTATATGTGTCTCAATGAGCTTTGTACAAGTTTTACGAACTTATGAAACATCTAACAACGCGTTTCTAGGACTCTAAACCAAGTTTCATGCAACATGAGTGCTTATATGTGTCTCAATGAGATTTGTACTAGTTTGACGAACTTATGAAACATCTAACAACGCGGTTTCTAAGACTCTAAGGAAGTTTCATGCAACATGAGTACTTATAAGTGTCTCAATGAGCTTTGTACTAGTTTGACAAAATTATGAAACATCTAACAACGCGTTTCAAGGACTCTAAACCAAGTTTCATGCAACATGAGTGCTTATAAGTGTCTCAATGAGCTTTGTACTAGTTTTACATACTTATGAAACATCTAACATCGCGTTTCTAGGACTCTAAACCAAGTTTCATGCAACATGAGTGCTTATATGTGTCTCAATGAGCTTTGTACAAGTTTTACGAACTTATGAAACATCTAACAACGCGTTTCTAGGACTCTAAACCAAGTTTCATGCAACATGAGTGCTTATATGTGTCTCAATGAGCTTTGTACTAGTTTGACGAACTTATGAAACATCTAACAACGCGGTTTCTAAGACTCTAACGAAGTTTCATGCAACATGAGTGCTTATAAGTGTCTCAATGAGCTTTGTACAAGTTTTACGAACTTATGAAACATCTAACAACGCGTTTCTAGCTAGGACTCTAAACCAAGTTTCATGCAACATGAGTGCTTATATGTGTCTCAATGAGCTTTGTACTAGTTTGACGAACTTATGAAACATCTAACAACGCGGTTTCTAAGACTCTAACGAAGTTTCATGCAACATGAGTGCTTATAAGTGTCTCAATGAGCTTTGTACTAGTTTGACAAAATTATGAAACATCTAACAACACGTTTCTAGGACTCTAAACAAAGTTTCATGCAACATGAGTGCTTATAAGTGTCTCAATGAGCTTTTTACAAGTTTGACGAACTTATGAAACATCTAACATCGCGTTTCTAGGACTCTAAACCAAGTTTCATGCAACATGAGTGCTTATAAGTGTGTCAATGAGCTTTGTAAATAGTTTGACTAACTTATGAAACATCTAACAACGCGTTTCTAGGACTCTAAACCAAGTTTCATGCAACATGAGTGCTTATATGTGTCTCAATGAGCTTTGTACTAGTTTGACGAACTTATGAAACATCTAACAACGCGGTTTCTAAGACTCTAACGAAGTTTCATGCAACATGAGTGCTTATAAGTGTCTCAATGAGCTTTGTACTAGTTTGACAAAATTATGAAACATCTAACAACGCGTTTCTAGGACTCTAAACCAAGTTTCATGCAACATGAGTGCTTATAAGTGTCTCAATGAGCTTTGTACTAGTTTTACGTACTTATGAAACATCTAACATCGCGTTTCTAGGACTCTAAACCAAGTTTCATGCAACATGAGTGCTTATAAGTGTCTCAATGAGATTTGTACAAGTTTTACGAACTTATGAAACATCTAACAACGCGTTTCTAGGACTCTAAACCAAGTTTCATACAACATGATTGCTTATAAGTGTCTCAATGAGCTTTGTACTAGTTTGACGAACTTATGAAACATCTAACAACGCGTTTCTAGGACTCTAAACCAAGTTTCATGAAACATGAGTTCTTATAAGTGTCTCAATGAGCTTTGTACAAGTTTGACAAACTTATGAAACATCTAACAACGCGTTTCTAGGACTTTAAACCAAGTTTCATGCAACATGAGTGCTTATAAGTGTCTCAATGAGCTTTGTACAAGTTTGACGAACTTATGAAACATCTAACATCGCGTTTCTAGGACTCTAAACCAATTTTCATGCAACATGAGTGCTTATAAGTGTCTCAATGAGCTTTGTAATAGTTTGACGAACTTATGAAACATCTAACAACGCGTGTCTAGGACACTAAACCAAGTTTCATGCAACATGAGTGCTTATAAGTGTCTCAATGAGCTTTGTACTAGTTTGACGAACTTATGAAACATCTAACAATGCGGTTTTTAAGACTCTAACGAAGTTTCATGCAACATGAGTGCTTATAAGTGTCTCAATGAGCTTTGTATTAGATTGACGAACTTATGAAACATCTAACAACGCGTTTCTAGGACTCTAAACCAAGTTTCATGCAACATGAGTGCTTATATGTGTCTCAATGAGCTTTGTACTAGTTTGACGAACTTATGAAACATCTAACAACGCGTTTCTAGGACTCTAAACCAAGTTTCATGCAACATGAGTGCTTATATGTGTCTCAATGAGCTTTGTACTAGTTTGACGAACTTATGAAACATCTAACAACGCGGTTTCTAAGACTAACGAAGTTTCATGCAACATGAGTACTTATAAGTGTCTCAATGAGCTTTGTACTAGTTTGACAAACTTATGAAACATCTAACAACTCGTTTCTAGGACTCTAAACCAAGTTTAATGCAACATGAGTGCTTATAAGTGTCTCAATGAGCTTTTTACTATTTTGATGAACTTATGAAACTTTTAACAAGGCGTTTCTAGGACTCTAAACCAAGTTTCATTCAACATGAGTGCTTATAAGTGTCTCAATGAGCTTTGTACAAGTTTTACGAACTTATGAAACATCTAACAACGCGTTTCTAGGACTCTAAACCAAGTTTCATACAACTTGATTGCTTATAAGTGTCTCAATGAGCTTTGTACTATTTTGACGAACTTATGAAACATCTAACAACGCGTTTCTAGGACTCTAAACCAAGTTTCATGAAACATGAGTTCTTATAAGTGTCTCAATGAGCTTTGTACAAGTTTGACAAACTTATGAAACATCTAACAACGCGTTTCTAGGACTTTAAACCAAGTTTCATGCAACATGAGTGCTTATAAGTGTCTCAATGAGCTTTGTACAAGTTTGACGAACTTATGAAACATCTAACATCGCGTTTCTAGGACTCTAAACCAAGTTTCATGCAACATGAGTGCTTATAAGTGTCTCAATGAGCTTTGTAATAGTTTGACTAACTTATGAAACATCTAACAACGCATTTCTAGGACTCTAAACCAAGTTTCATGCAACATGAGTGCTTATATGTGTCTCAATGAGCTTTCTACTAGTTTGACGAACTTATGAAACATCTAATAACGCGGTTTCTAAGACTCTAACGAAGTTTTACAAGTTTGTACAAGTGTCTCAATGAGCTTTGTACTAGTTTTACGTACTTATGAAACATCTAACATCGCGTTTCTAGGACTCTAAACAAAGTTTCATGCAACATGAGTGCTTATATGTGTCTCAATGAGCTTTGTAAGCGTCTAGTTTCATGCAACATGAGTTCTTATAAGTGTCTCAATGAGCTTTGTACTAGTTTTACGTACTTATGAAACATCTAACATCGCGTTTCTAGGACTCTAAACAAAGTTTCATGCAACATGAGTGCTTATATGTGTCTCAATGAGCTTTGTACAAGTTTTACGAACTTATGAAACATCTAACATCGCGTTTCTAGGACTCTAAACCAAGTTTCATGCAACATGAGTGCTTATAAGTGTCTCAATGAGGTTTGTACAAGTTTGACAAACTTATGAAACATCTAACAACGCGTTTCTAGGACTTTAAACCAAGTTTCATGCAACATGAGTGCTTATAAGTGTCTCAATGAGCTTTGTACAAGTTTGACGAACTTATGAAACATCTAACATCGCGTTTCTAGAACTCTAAACCAATTTTCATGCAACATGAGTGCTTATAAGTGTCTCAATGAGCTTTGTAATAGTTTGACGAACTTATGAAACATCTAACAACGCGTTTCTAGGACACTAAACCAAGTTTCATGCAACATGAGTGCTTATAAGTGTCTCAATGAGCTTTGTACTAGTTTGACGAACTTATGAAACATCTAACAATGCGGTTTTAAAGACTCTAACGAAGTTTCATGCAACATGAGTGCTTATAAGTGTCTCAATGAGCTTTGTACTAGTTTGACGAACTTATGAAACATCGAACAACGCGTTTCTAGGACTCTAAACCAAGTTTCATGCAACATGAGTGCTTATATGTGTCTCAATGAGCTTTGTACTAGTTTGACGAACTTATGAAACATCTAACAACGCGTTTCTAGGACTCTAAACCAAGTTTCATGCAACATGAGTGCTTATATGTGTCTCAATGAGCTTTGTACTAGTTTGACGAACTTATGAAACATCTAATAACGCGGTTTCTAAGACTCTAACGAAGTTTCATGCAACATGAGTACTTATAAGTGTCTCAATGAGCTTTGTACTAGTTTGACAAACTTATGAAACATCTAACAACTCGTTTCTAGGACTCTAAACCAAGTTTAATGCAACATGAGTGCTTATAAGTGTCTCAATGAGCTTTTTACTATTTTGACGAACTTATGAAACTTTTAACAAGGCGTTTCTAGGACTCTAAACCAAGTTTCATTCAACATGAGTGCTTATAAGTGTCTCAATGAGCTTTGTACAAGTTTTACGAACTTATGAAACATCTAACAACGCGTTTCTAGGACTCTAAACCAAGTTTCATACAACATGATTGCTTATAAGTGTCTCAATGAGCTTTGTACTAGTTTGACGAACTTATGAAACATCTAACAACGCGTTTCTAGGACTCTAAACCAAGTTTCATGAAACATGAGTTCTTATAAGTGTCTCAATGAGCTTTGTACAAGTTTGACAAACTTATGAAACATCTAACAACGCGTTTCTAGGACTTTAAACCAAGTTTCATGCAACATGAGTGCTTATAAGTGTCTCAATGAGCTTTGTACAAGTTTGACGAACTTATGAAACATCTAACATCGCGTTTCTAGGACTCTAAACCAAGTTTCATGCAACATGAGTGCTTATAAGTGTCTCAATGAGCTTTGTAATAGTTTGACGAACTTATGAAACATCTAACAACGCGTTTCTAGGACTCTAAACCAAGTTTCATGCAACATGAGTGCTTATATGTGTCTCAATGAGCTTTCTACTAGTTTGACGAACTTATGAAACATCTAACAACGCGGTTTCTAAGACTCTAACGAAGTTTAATGCAACATGAGTGCCTATAAGTGTCTCAATGAGCTTTGTACTAGTTTGACAAAATTATGAAACATCTAACAACGCGTTTCTAGGACTCTAAACCAAGTTTCATGCAACATGAGTGCTTATAAGTGTGTCAATGAGCTTTGTACTAGTTTTACGTACTTATGAAACATCTAACATCGCGTTTCTAGGACTCTAAACCAAGTTTCATGCAACAAGAGTGCTTATATGTGTCTCAATGAGCTTTGTACAAGTTTTACGAACTTATGAAACATCTAACAACGCGTTTCTAGGACTCTAAACCAATTTTCATGCAACATGAGTGCTTATATGTGTCTCAATGAGCTTTGTACTAGTTTGACGAACTTATGAAACATCTAACAACGCGGTTTCTAAGACTCTAACGAAGTTTCATGCAACATGAGTGCTTATAAGTGTCTCAATGAGCTTTGTACTAGTTTGACAAAATTATGAAACATCTAACAACGCGTTTCTAGGACTCTAAACCAAGTTTCATGCAACATGAGTGCTTATAAGTGTCTCAATGAGCTTTGTACTAGTTTTACGTACTTATGAAACATCTAACATCGCGTTTCTAGGACTCTAAACCAAGTTTCATGCAACATGAGTGCTTATATGTGTCTCAATGAGCTTTGTACAAGTTTTACGAACTTATGAAACATCTAACAACGCGTTTCTAGGACTCTAAACCAAGTTTCATGCAACATGAGTGCTTATATGTGTCTCAATGAGCTTTGTACTAGTTTGACGAACTTATGAAACATCTAACAACGCGGTTTCTAAGACTCTAACGAAGTTTCATGCAACATGAGTGCTTATAAGTGTCTCAATGAAATTGTACAAGTTTTACGAACTTATGAAACATCTAACAACGCGTTTCTAGGACTCTAAACCAAGTTTCATGCAACATGAGTGCTTATATGTGTCTCAATGAGCTTTGTACTAGTTTGACGAACTTATGAAACATCTAACAACGCGGTTTCTAAGACTCTAACGAAGTTTCATGCAACATGAGTGCTTATAAGTGTCTCAATGGGCTTTGTACTAGTTTGACAAAATTATGAAACATCTAACAACACGTTTCTAGGACTCTAAACCAAGTTTCATGCAACATGAGTACTTATAAGTGTCTCAATGAGCTTTGTACAAGTTTGACGAACTTATGAAACATCTAACATCGCGTTTCTAGGACTCTAAACCAAGTTTCATGCAACATGAGTGCTTATAAGTGTGTCAATGAGCTTTGTAAATAGTTTGACTAACTTATGAAACATCTAACAACGCGTTTCTAGGACTCTAAACCAAGTTTCATGCAACATGAGTGCTTATATGTGTCTCAATGAGCTTTGTACTAGTTTGACGAACTTATGAAACATCTAACAACGCGGTTTCTAAGACTCTAACGAAGTTTCATGCAACATGAGTGCTTATAAGTGTCTCAATGAGCTTTGTACTAGTTTGACAAAATTATGAAACATCTAACAACGCGTTTCTAGGACTCTAAACCAAGTTTCATGCAACATGAGTGCTTATAAGTGTCTCAATGAGATTTGTACTAGTTTTACGTACTTATGAAACATCTAACATCGCGTTTCTAGGACTCTAAACCAAGTTTCATGCAACATGAGTGCTTATATGTGTCTCAATGAGCTTTGTACAAGTTTTACGAACTTATGAAACATCTAACAACGCGTTCTTAGGACTCTAAACCAAGTTTCATGCAACATGAGTGCTTATATGTGTCTCAATGAGCTTTGTACTAGTTTGACGAACTTATGAAACATCTAACAACGCGGTTTCTAAGACTCTAACGAAGTTTCATGCAACATGAGTGCTTATAAGTGTCTCAATGAGCTTTGTACAAGTTTTACGAACTTATGAAACATCTAACAACGCGTTTCTAGGACTCAAAACCAAGTTTCATACAACATGATTGCTTATAAGTGTCTCAATGAGCTTTGTACTAGTTTGACGAACTTATGAAACATCTAACAACGCGTTTCTAGGACTCTAAACCAAGTTTCATGAAACATGAGTTCTTATAAGTGTCTCAATGAGCTTTGTACAAGTTTGACAAACTTATGAAACATCTAACAACGCGTTTCTAGGACTTTAAACCAAGTTTCATGCAACATGAGTGCTTATAAGTGTCTCAATGAGCTTTGTACAAGTTTGACGAACTTATGAAACATCTAACATCGCGTTTCTAGGACTCTAAACCAAGTTTCATGCAACATGAGTGCTTATAAGTGTCTCAATGAGTTTTTTACTATTTTGACGAACTTATGAAACTTTTAACAAGGCGTTTCTAGGACTCTAAGCAAAGTTTCATTCAACATGAGTGCTTATAAGTGTCTCAATGAGCTTTGTACAAGTTTTACGAACTTATGAAACATCTAACAACGCGTTTCTAGGACTCTAAACCAAGTTTCATGAAACATGAGTTCTTATAAGTGTCTCAATGAGCTTTGTACAAGTTTGACAAACTTATGAAACATCTAACAACGCGTTTCTAGGACTTTAACCCAAGTTTCATGCAACATGAGTGCTTATAAGTGTCTCAATGAGCTTTGTACCAGTTTGACGAACTTATGAAACATCTAACATCGCGTTTCTAGGACTCTAAACCAAGTTTCATGCAACATGAGTGCTTATAAGTGTCTCAATGAGCTTTGTACTAGTTTGACGAACTTATGAAACATCTAACAACGCGGTTTCTAAGACTCTAACGAAGTTTCATGCAACATGAGTGCTTATAAGTGTCTCAATGAGTTTTGTACTAGTTTGACAAACTTATGAAACATCTAACAACGCGTTTCTAGGACTCTAAACCAAGTTTCATGCAACATGAGTGCTTATAAGTGTCTCAATGAGCTTTGTACTAGTTTGACGTACTTATGAAACATCTAACAACGCGTTTCTAGGACTCTAAACCAAGTTTAATGCAACATGAGTGCTTATAAGTGTCTCAATGAGCTTTTTACTATTTTGAAAAAACTTATGAAACATCTAACAACGCGGTTTCTAAGACTCTAAACCAAGTTTCATTCAACATGAGTGCTTATAAGTGTCTCAATGAGCTTTGTACAAGTTTTACGAACTTATCACTACAAGAAATCAGGACTTTTACCACGACCATAATCGTTGTAAAATCGTGGTAAAATGCAGTTTACCACGATTTAACGACGATTTCCATTTCGTCGTTAATCGATCGAAGTAAAAGCTAAATCGTCGTAAAATCGTGGTAAATTTTACGACGAATCAAATTCGTTGTAAATTCGTGGTAACATATTCGTTGTTAAATCGTTGTAATTGTTACAACGATTTCACAACGAATATTTGGTTGTAAATTTGTATTTATAATAAATCGAAAATTCTTATAATCGTCGTAAAATCGTCACTAATTAGGGACGATTTTACGACGATTTGTAAAATTTATATTTCTCACAATCGTCGTATATTCGTCTCTAATTAGTGACGATTTTACGACGATTATAAGAAATATAAATTTTAAAAATCGTGGTAAAATCGTCCCTAATTAGGGACGAATTTACGACGATTGTGAGAAATATAAATTTTACAAATCGTGGTAAAATCAAAATTTTACGATTTTACCACGATTTTTATTATTATAAATAAAAATAAAATATATTTTATTTTATAAAATATTATTTTTTTAAAATATTTTTATTACAATTTCAAAATACAAAATAAAAAAAACTAGTCGTCTAAATTGAAATTAGGCCCGAAATAGTCCTGCGTTGCGTTCTCGGGATCTACGTTGCTTGTTCGGCCTCGCTCGGTCGTCGGACGGTCGGGATGTGTCCGCATCGTCCGAAGTAGTTCCGGGTTAGATGCAGAAAGCACCGTAAACAAGCTGTTGTAGAACTGCATGTTCTTCACCTGAGTCGCATGCATGTTCTGAATCTCAGCCTGCAACTCAGCCTGAGATCGGTAATCGGGAGGAGCAAGTGGGACGTCCTGCATGGATCCCATGCCTAGAACCCGTCCTTTCTTCTTAGGAGCAACCTATAAACTTAAACAATTAATAAATGAACGTTTAAAAAAATAATTTTACATTAAAATTTTACCTCATGATATATTTGATCGAGCTCGGCGGTAGTAAGCGGCTCGCCTGGATATTGAGTGCCTCCCGGGGATCTCTGAGATCGTTGAGTCTCGATCTCCGTCTTCCGAGCTTCAAGATCGTTGAATATCCGCTCGGAATGGGAGTCAACGAACTCGCCGGTCTTTTTCCTGTGCGTCTTCTCGAAGACGGCACTGACGACCGGTTTGTGACCTAGCTCCTTGGCCTACAAACAAATAAAAAAATATGTGCATTAGTATAATTAATATTAGTAATTTGAAAATAAAAATAATTTGGAAGAGTTAGTAAGAAAGACTTACCATTTCGTGCGCCCGACCCGCGAACGGGATTTGTCCGGACGTGTGAGCCATCGCGCTTCGGCGTCCCGTCGGGTAGCTTCGCGTTCCTGGAGGTGGAACACTTCTCAGCTACGATCGCGTTGTGGCCATCCGTCCAATATTTCTTCAAGCCGTCCCGGACCGCGACCGAGAGATATACCGGCTTCCCGCGTCGCCGACGACTCTCCACTTGTCCTTCCAGTCGGAGACCGTGTTGACGAGACGGAATTTCGCCGTCTTGTTGAACTCCGTCCTCACGGTCTCGTTGATCGAGACATCCCAATGCCACTTTTGCTGCAAAATATGAGAAATTATAAGTTACTTAGCTTTACGAGAATAATATATAATAAAAAATTTAAAGTTAAAAAAATAAATTTAATTGAAATTAAATTAGAACATTACCGCGAAACATTTGAACCACGTTCTCTTGATGTGCTCGGGTGTCTTGCTCCAATTGGGATGCGACTCGGTGAAGTATCCCTTGATTATGTCCGCGATAGAACGCGAGACCTGGTTGTCGTACTTGAACCTGAAAAAAACATTAATTGATTTATTAATATATAAAAAAAATTAAAATTAAAATAATTACCAGTATGTGCCCGGAGACTTGTACGGATCCAACCGACGGAGACTGTCATGTCCGAGTTGAGTGAGGATATCCTCAACCCGGAGGTTGGCGTACGGCGCGTGTCCCGGTACATCCAACTCTGGATGTATCGGGCCCGCGATATCGTCGTTTGCGGCGTCAGCGGCGTCGGCGGCGTCGACGGCGTCGGCGGCGGGCACATAAGGAGGAGGAGGCTGCTCGCCATGGACGGATGTCCCGGTTTGGACAGGAGATGTCCTGGAAGCTGTAGCTGAACCGGAACCCGAGGGTTCCCGGGAAGCCCTCCTCTCCGCCAACATCTGCAAGTAGTCCGGTTCTTCAACTAAATTTCCATCAGATGCAACTTCAGGACGAAATGCATCGCTAACCATGTCATTTATCCTATCCGGTTCATTTCCATGATCATGATGAAAATTATAAAAATCATACTCATTTTCTACATGCTGGTCTACAGATTCCTGATGATAATTACTACTACTAGCAACATTACCAGAATAATCTTCCCCATGCTGAAACCATATATAATATTGAGGTGTAAATCCTCTATTTAACAAATGCTTCCAAACATTTTCAACCAAAATGAATCGTCTATTGTCGCATTTGATACAAGGACAAAACATCTTACCGCTTTCGATAGTGACAGGTAGATTTGTGGCTTGCTGCATGAATACTTCAACCCCGTCGAGGAACTCCCGTGTCACCGATCCGTCATCGCCTCGATGTATGTACATCCATTTTCGGATTTCGTAAATATCGCCTCCAGACATTTTTTTTTGAAAAAAGAGTTTTTTTGTAAGTGAGAGAGATTGAGAGATATAAAATTGATGGTGTGATTTATGGTGAAAGATGAGGAGGTATTTATAGGATTTTTAAAAAAATTCCAACTTTTTACCAAGGAAATTAACTACTAATTTACAACGATTCATAATTCTACAAGGAATTAACAACGATTTTACAACGATTTAACGACTAAATTGAAAGTTGTAAATAATTAGGTGCAACAGTAAATACACGTTTTCAACTACCAGATTAAATGTCTTTAAATCGTTGTTAAAAAGTCCCAAAATCAGAAGTTGTAAATTCGTGGTAAATTAGCAACGATATAGCGACGATATATTCTTATAAACCAAAACGCTGTAAAATCGTTGTAAATTTACCACGACTTTACAACGATTTGGTGTTTAATCGGAAATTCGTTGTAAAATCGTCGTAAATTTACGACGATTTTAATCGTTGTAACTTTTACGACGATTACCAATATCGTCGTAAAATCGTCGTAATTTCGTCGTAAGTTTACGACGATTCAAATCGTTGTAAATTTTTCGTGGTAATTTGCGCAGATTCTTGTAGTGTATGAAACATCTAACAACGCGTTTCTAGGACTCTAAATGATGTGATCGTAACCGAGCCATCGGACGAGGAAACCGCGAACGAGCCGATATCGACCACTCGACCACTCGACACCGACGAAATGCCGATATCGACCACTCGATCACCCGATACCGAGGAGTTGCCGAGTACCCGAACATCGAATGCCGAGGGAATGGCGAACGTACAAGAAGGAGTTATCACCCGGGCCAGAGCTAAGGAGCTAGCAAGGAAAGCTCACACGATGATCAAGGAAGAGAAGATTGGAGAAGCCGACACGAGAGGCTACTTCAACATCTTCACCACGGTTACTTGAGGAAGACCAAGCTATGGTAGCTAAGCGAACTAAGTGACTCGCTTGGTACTCTTTCCCACTGGGTTTTAACGAGGCCAAGAAGACCACTACGTCGTCCATTAGCCACCATAGCTTGAAGAGTGTGTTAAGCAAGGCACTTTCGCTACTTGCTTAGTTATCCGCGCAATTTCCATTTTTCTTATGATTTCCTTTTAACGCTTATGTTGCGATTTCCATTTCTCGAACGATTTCCTTTTTCTGTTTTGCGCAAAACCCTAAGGTAACAAGCGACATGTGCTTGTCCTATATAAGGGATGCGCCGCATCCTTTTTCATCATCGAAGATTTTATAAAGAAAAAGTTCTTGTCTCTCTCTCGGCTTTGCGACGAAGCTCGTTTCCTTGACTTCGAGAAGAAGTCCGATCTCCTCCGCACGCTGAGGCGTTGCCGAGATCTTCTATCCTCTAGCTAACCGACCACCGTTACTAGAGACTTCCATCTCCACCACATCCCTCTTCCCCATCCCATTCCGCGTTGTGTCCGCGCACCGTTACCGATTCCTCGTACTATCTTGTCCGGCTTCCATAGTCAGTCTTGTTCGGAGAATCGATCCATAGGCCGATCGTATCATGTGGTATCAGAGCCGCCTCGAACCAAGGCTGAGTCGCTTCTATCTCTTCCTTTCTTCTTTATCGTTTATGCTTAACTTGTAGATCTATACCGTTTGTTTCATCTTACTTGCTTGCTTGAGTGATTGTCCGCAACCTGTTGTTGATTTCGTTGCTTGCTTGGATACTACTAGTAACTTGTTGAATCATTGTTAGGTCGTTCTTGTTTGTTCGTTGTGTTCTTGCTTGGCGGCGTTGTTTAAAAACCTTGATCTTTAAAAACCTAATCGCATCTTTCGAAACATGTATTTGTGATTTCCTTTTTCCATAAAACGTGCGTTTCATTTAAGCAAGACGATTTCCTTTTGACAAAACCGCGTGACAAATTTCCTTTTGACAAAACCGCGTGACAAGTTTCCTTTTTGTTAAAACCGCGTGAGACGATTTCCTTTTTGTCGTGTGTATTGTTTACTGATACGCCCTTTGTTCGGACCGAAACTCCGTGAGAAGGTGAGTACTACGTTGGGGATAGATCTTGGCGGATGCGGAGAGAAACAACGAATAACTCCGGGTTAGGATGGGGAGATGGAGCGGTGGAGTCGATGGGTGGAAGGGGAACGTCTCAAGGAGGCTATGGAGCAACCGCCCGATGGATAGAAGAGACGCTTGGAAGCAAGTATGCTTGTAAGCGGCTCAAGTTCGCAAAGGAACCGAGAGGAGTCGACTATAAGAAGTTTTAGGTAAAAAGTTGACTAAAGAAGAAGGTGGTGCGGCGCATCCCTTATATAGAGGAGGCACAAGTCGCAACTCTCTTTTAGGGTTGCGCGTTTAAACAAAAAGGAAATCCGAGAAAAGGAAATCCGCATCAAAATGGAAAACGCAAAGAAAAAAGGAAATCGCCAAAACAACGCGGCGTTCCTTAAAGAAAAGATAGAACAACGAGTAGTGTGAGAAATGCCTCGTCTCTTACATTCTTCAAGCCATGATTACTAATGGACGACGTGGTGTTCTTCTTGACCTCATTAAAACCCGGTGGGAAAAAGAGTATCAAGCGAGACACCTAGTCCGCTTAGCTTTCATAGCTTGGTCTTCTTAAGTGGTGGCGGTGAATATGTTGAAGTAGCTCCTAGGTGATACTTCCTTGTCCATGGTACTTGCTAAAGCTATCTTGGCTAGCTCCTTAGCTTTGGACCGTGTGATCACGCCTTCCCGTCCTTCGGTGATTGGTGCACGTGCGCCTTGTTGATCGGCATCGATGTCGAGTGGTCGATGTTGGTCGATGCCGAGTGGTCGATGTTGGTCGATGCCGAGTGGTCGATGTTGGTCGGTATCGAGTGGTCGATGTCGGTCGATGCCGAGTGGTCGATGTTGATCGGCATCGGTATCCGATTCTGGTTCCACGCTCATATCATCCCCTCCTTCTTGAAAAGGATTTGTCCTCAAATCTGCATCATAAATAAAGGGAGACAAGTCAGAAACATTGAAGGAATCCGATATCGTGTACTTACCTTGGAGGTCGATCTTGTAAGCGTTGTCGTTGATCCGCCGGGCCACCTTGAAAGGTCCGTCAACTCGGGGCATGAGTTTGGACTTCCTCTCGGCTGGGAACCGTTCTTTCCTCGGATGGATCCACACCAAGTCGCCTTCTTGAAACACCATTTTTCTCCGGCCCTTGTTGGCATGCTTGGCGTATTGCTCGGTTCTCCTCTCAATGTTCTCCTTGGCCTTCTCATGCATTTTCCTAACATGTTCAGCTTTTTTCTTGCCATCAACACTAGACATTTCACTCAAAGGTAAGGCAATTAGATCTAAGGGAGACATGGGATTAAATCCGTATACTAGTTCAAAAGGAGAGTAGAGAGTCGAAGAATGCTTAGCGTGGTTATAGGCGAACTCAACATGGGGTAGACACTCTTCCCATGACTTAATGTTGCTCTTCACCAGGGTTCTCAAGAGCGTGGATAACGACCTATTCACCACCTCGGTTTGACCGTCCGTTTGCGGATGACATGTGGTGGAAAAGGACAGTTTGGTTCCTAGCTTGGCCCACAACGTACGCCAAAAATGGCTCAGGAACTTGGTGTCACGGTCGGAGACAATGACTTGAGGCATGCCGTGTAGCCTTACCACTTCCCGGAAAAACAGATTAGCTACACCCACGGCGTCATCCGTCTTGTGGCATGCAATGAAATGGGCCATTTTGCTGAACCTGTCTACAACCACAAAGATGGAGTCTCTACCATTACTGGTTCGAGGTAAGCCAACTACAAAGTCCATGGATATATGAGTCCAAGGGTGAGAAGGAATGGGTAACGGGGTATACAAACCGTGCGGCTGAACCTTACTCTTGGCTTGCTTACAAGTGACACACCTAAGACATATCCTCTCCACATCTCTTCTCATATGCGGCCAATAGAAGTGGGCTTGAAGACTTGCCAAGGTCTTGGCCACCCCGAAGTGTCCGGCTAGTCCTCCACCGTGGGCTTCTCGGACAAGTAGTTCCCTAACCGACCCGGTAGGTATGCACAACCGATGGTGGAAGAACAGGTAGCCGTCCTGTCTATAGTAATTCTCACAAGCAAACTTAGCACACTTCAAGTAATAAGAACTAAACTCGAATCGATTCATATAACGTTTTAAGCACCTCAAATCCTATGAGTCTAGATGTCAATTCGAGATTAAAGTGTACCTCCGAGACAATGCGTCGGCTACGACATTGTCTTTACCTTTCTTATACTTGATGACATAGGGAAACGTCTCGATGAACTCTATCCAGCGGCCATGCCTCTTGTTCAGCTTCTGTTGTCCCTTCAAATGCTTGAGCGACTCATGGTCCGTGTGGATTACAAACTCCTTCGGCCAAAGATAATGTTGCCAGGTTTGCAAAGCCCTCACCAATGCATATAACTCCTTGTCATAGGTAGGATAGTTCAGCGTGGCTCCCCCTAATTTCTCACTGAAATAGGCAATTGGCTTCTTATCCTGCATAAGAACCGCACCAATACCTACACCAGAAGCATCACACTCAATCTCGAATGTTTTAAGAAAATCAGGCAGCACAAGTAAAGGGGAATTGATAAGCTTCTCTTTAAGGCTTTGGAAAGCCTGGTCCTGGGCTTCCTCCCACTTGAAACCGACGTCTTTCTTGATGACTTCCGTAAGTGGTGCTGCAAGGGTGCTGAAATCCTTGACAAAGCGCCGATAGAAACCGGCTAGACCATGGAAACTTCGGACTTCTCCTACGGTGGTAGGTCTCGGCCAATCCCTGATGGCCTTTATCTTCTCGTCATCAACATGTACTCCTTCGCACTCACAACAAAACCTAAGAAAACAACCCGCTTAGTACGAAAGTGCATTTATCAATGTTGGCGAATAAGTTTTCCTTCCGTAGGACTTCAAGGACGGCTCGTATGTGGTCAATGTGCTCGGCCAAGTTCTTGCTAAAGATGAGGATATCGTCGAAGTACACCACCACGAACACACCTATAAAAGATCTCAACACATGGTTCATTAGTCTCATGAAAGTACTAGGTGCGTTAGTTAGACCGAACGGCATTACAAGCCACTCATACAAGCCTTGCTTAGTTTTGAAGGCTGTTTTCCATTCGTCACCCTCCTTCATCCTAATCTGATGATAACCACTCTTAAGATCTATCTTAGAGAAAAGGTTAGAACCACACAATTCATCAAGCATATCATCAAGCCTAGGAATAGGGTGGCGATACTTCACCGTGATGTTATTGATGGCTCGGCAATCAACACACATGCGCCATGATCCATCCTTCTTGGGCACAAGCAACACCGGTACAGCACATGGACTCATGCTCTCTCGATGTGCCCCTTCCGCATTAGCTCCTCCACCTGTTTCGAAGCTCCTTGGTCTCCACCGGATTGGTTCGGTGGGCGGGTCTATTGGGGAGTGCGGAACCGGCACAAAGTCAATCGGTGCTCAATGCCGCGTATAGGAGGCAAGCCTGGTGGGGTTTCCTGGGGAAAAACGTCACTATAATCCTGCAATAGCTTAGCCATTTCACTAGGAAGCTCTGTGAGGGGTTAGTACTAACAAGGCTTTCCTTGTACACAAACAATAACATAGAGCAATTGGAATTCATAAGTTCGAAACTTCTCTTTGGTTAATGTAGAGGTTGGCGTGTGGGCCAGGTGTCTTCTCCTTATCTTCCTTGAGTTTGAGATAGAGCTGGTCTTGGTACACTTCACTTGGAGTAAGAGGAACCAGAGTGATCTTGCGGCCATTGAACTCAAACGTGTGCTTGTTGGTGTAGCCGTCATGGAGTACCTTCCGGTCGGATTGCCACGGTCGGCCAAGCGGCACATGGGCTGGATCCCATGGGTATGACATCACAAAGGATCTCATCTTCATATTTGCCTATGGACGAGTGAAACGGACTCGTTGTGTGACGGTGAGAGCACCACTATCGTTGAGCCACTGCAGCTTGTATGGCCGGGGATGGGTGATGGGTTCTAGGCTTAGTTTCGGACCATTAGCTCACGGCGGCATTGGTGCGGCTACCCCCATCTATGATCGTGCCGCATACCTTTCCTTTGACCAGGCGGCGTGTGTGGAAGAGGTGGTTTCTCTGCACTAACCCCTCCGGCTGGTTATGGACACTCAACGCCCTCCTGACGACCAGCATCTCTCCAACAGCTGCGGCTTCCTCCCCCTCCTCTCCATCTTCTGGATCGACTCGAATCTTGTGGAACTACCTCTCCGTTGTCCGGAATCATGAAGACTTTCTTGTTGGGACAATCTCTCGAGTAGTGTCCCATCCCTTGGCATCTAAAACACCTAACATTGCTGGAGGAGGTGTTGGTTCGGCCTTTGGGATCAAACTTGACCTCTTCTTTCGTCGTGGAAGAAGGCTTGGCATCCTTGGAGAAAGGTGGCCGAGAAGGTAGGAATTCCTTGGGTTTGTTGGTCGTGGAGGAGAAGCTCGGCTTGGCGTATCTTCTTTTGTTCGACTCTCCACTAGTTCGCCTTGTGCACGAGTTCCTCAAGATCCATATAAGTCTGGAGCTCCACCTTGTCCTGGATGTCCCGGCTGAGTCCACCAATGAACCGCGCCATGGTTACTTCCTCATCTTCCTCTAGTCCGGCTCGGATGAGAAGGGTTTCCATCTCTTGGAAGTAGTCTCGGACCGTGGTGGACCCTTGGGTGAGCTTCCTCAGCTTGTTGAGAACTTCCGGTGGTAATGGCTCGGCACAAACCTCTTTCTCAAGTGGGTGGTGAGTTGGTGCCAAGTGGTGATGGGCAGCTCATTATGGCGGTTCCGTGTGGTGCAAAGCGATCCCACCACAAAAGTGCGTACTCACCGAATTCGAGACGGCTATCTTTACCTTGTTTGAGGCATACGTATCATGGCACAAGAAGCTGGACTCCATCTTCCTTTCCCGGTCAAGATAGGCTTCCGGATCATTCTTGCCGAGGAATGGTGGGAACTTGGCCTTGATATGCTTTAGCCGCTGCGGCTCTCCGAGTCTCTCGGGTCGTCCCTCGTCTCGTCTCTCACGTCTCGGCTTCGCCTACTACGGTCCGAGACGTTGACGCCATAATACTCGTCGCTAGAGCCGATGTAGACGCGTTGCCCGGCTATGGTCCGTGTAGGACGGCGTGGAGCGCGTGTGGCCTACGCCCGGGAGCTCGTCCTCGGCTCGCTCGGCTCGGCATGCACCCGTTGCCGTGGTACCTCTCGCTCGTTTGCGTTGGTTGGACGGAGGTTGCGGATCGCTTGGAACCTAGATGTACCGGCAACGCCCTTACCTTTGCAAATCCGCATGGCATCGGATGGAGTTGGAGTTGACCTACCCTCAGAGTCCGAGGTTCCCTTTGCGGTTTCCTTGGTTTGCCTCTCACGTTCCGAGTAAGTTGCTTTGGGCAATTTGTTGAGGAAGCAATTGGGCCATTGCTTCACCACTGCGTTGCTATGAGTTTTTGAGGTCGTCAATCGCTTCGGTGATAGGGACATGGTACCTGTTGCACGGAAACGCAGCTCGCAGTAAGTAGTTCACGATAACGTAAGCAAACAACTTCACAACACAAGAAGACAACGCTTGATAGGCAAGCAAGGAAAAAGGAAACCCGGTTGGATGTTTTAACAAAAGGAAATCGGTGGTTTTAATGAAACGCGCGTTTTTGGGAAAAGGAAATCGGCAATTCAAAACAAAAAGGAAATTTGAAAAGGGTTTTCGCCTTGTCTAGCTTGCCGCCGCTTAGACAAAGCTTGTTCAAGCAAAACAGCGACGAACTTTCAAGACTACACACGAGATTTTAAGCAAGCGGAAGTAAGGGTGAGGTCTAGATGCGATCTTATCAAGTTTCAACTAAATCGAACAAGTTTTCAAACAACATTCAAGCGATTTAACTCGGACAAATTCACACCGCAAATAACAACACAAATATCCGATGAATCTATCAATCCTAACAAGCGCCACTAGATCTAATCGAAACGAGATTAAAGCGATGATAGTTTTAGAGATAACTCAGCCTTTTAGTACGGAGGATGGCTCTGATACCACGTGATACGCCCTTTGTTCGGACCGAAACTCCGTGAGAAGGTGAGTACTACGTTGGGGATAGATCTTGGCGGATGCGGAGAGAAACAACGAATAACTCCGGGTTAGGATGGGGAGATGGAGCGGTGGAGTCGATGGGTGGAAGGGGAACGTCTCAAGGAGGCTATGGAGCAACCGCCCTGATGGATAGAAGAGACGCTTGGAAGCAAGTATGCTTGTAAGCGGCTCAAGTTCGCAAAGGAACCGAGAGGAGTCGACTATAAGAAGTTTTAGGTAAAAAGTTGACTAAAGAAGAAGGTGGTGCGGCGCATCCCTTATATAGAGGAGGCACAAGTCGCAACTCTCTTTTAGGGTTGCGCGTTTAAACAAAAAGGAAATCCGAGAAAAGGAAATCCGCATCAAAATGGAAAACGCAAAGAAAAAAGGAAATCGCCAAAACAACGCGGCGTTCCTTAAAGAAAAGATAGAACAACGAGTAGTGTGAGAAATGCCTCGTCTCTTACATTCTTCAAGCCATGATTACTAATGGACGACGTGGTGTTCTTCTTGACCTCATTAAAACCCGGTGGGAAAAAGAGTATCAAGCGAGACACCTAGTCCGCTTAGCTTTCATAGCTTGGTCTTCTTAAGTGGTGGCGGTGAATATGTTGAAGTAGCTCCTAGGTGATACTTCCTTGTCCATGGTACTTGCTAAAGCTATCTTGGCTAGCTCCTTAGCTTTGGACCGTGTGATCACGCCTTCCCGTCCTTCGGTGATTGGTGCACGTGCGCCTTGTTGATCGGCATCGATGTCGAGTGGTCGATGTTGGTCGATGCCGAGTGGTCGATGTTGGTCGGTATCGAGTGGTCGATGTCGGTCTATGCCGAGTGGTCGATGTTGATCGGCAACGGTATCCGATTCTGGTTCCACGCTCATACCACGTGATACGCCCTTTGTTCGGACCGAAACTCCGTGAGAAGGTGAGTACTACGTTGGGGATAGATCTTGGCGGATGCGGAGAGAAACAACGAATAACTCCGGGTTAGGATGGGGAGATGGAGCGGTGGAGTCGATGGGTGGAAGGGGAACGTCTCAAGGAGGCTATGGAGCAACCGCCCCGATGGATAGAAGAGACGCTTGGAAGCAAGTATGCTTGTAAGCGGCTCAAGTTCGCAAAGGAACCGAGAGGAGTCGACTATAAGAAGTTTTAGGTAAAAAGTTGACTAAAGAAGAAGGTGGTGCGGCGCATCCCTTATATAGAGGAGGCACAAGTCGGAACTCTCTTTTAGGGTTGCGCGTTTAAACAAAAAGGAAATCCGAGAAAAGGAAATCCGCATCAAAATGGAAAACGCAAAGAAAAAAGGAAATCGCCAAAACAACGCGGCGTTCCTTAAAGAAAAGATAGAACAACGAGTAGTGTGAGAAATGCCTCGTCTCTTACATTCTTCAAGCCATGATTACTAATGGACGACGTGGTGTTCTTCTTGACCTCATTAAAACCCGGTGGGAAAAAGAGTATCAAGCGAGACACCTAGTCCGCTTAGCTTTCATAGCTTGGTCTTCTTAAGTGGTGGCGGTGAATATGTTGAAGTAGCTCCTAGGTGATACTTCCTTGTCCATGGTACTTGCTAAAGCTATCTTGGCTAGCTCCTTAGCTTTGGACCGTGTGATCACGCCTTCCCGTCCTTCGGTGATTGGTGCACGTGCGCCTTGTTGATCGGCATCGATGTCGAGTGGTCGATGTTGGTCGATGCCGAGTGGTCGATGTTGGTCGGTATCGAGTGGTCGATGTCGGTCGATGCCGAGTGGTCGATGTTGATCGGCATCGGTATCCGATTCTGGTTCCACGCTCATATCATTTACTTTGTTAGCGTGTTTCTGTTTGGGCATTGCTTAGGACAGTTTATTGTGAACACCTTACTTTGGGTTATTTTTGCGTGTACCAGGTACCATGGCGCTCTCACCCGAGGCGATAGACGACCTTCAGAAGCTCATCGCTACCCAAGTTGCCGAGGCCATGGCTCAGCTCCTACCGCAACAAATCTCCCAGCAGCTCACCTTGGAACGTGAGAAGCAAGCCAGGGAAGCCAAGGAAGTATCCTCGGAGTCCGAGAGTGGTCACACACCAACTCCATCCGAAGCTATCCGCCTTGCCAAGGGAAAAGGCCCAGCCGGTAGTTCCAGAATGCGGGCCGTCCGTCACGTATTTCCCCGAGACAATACCGAGAAGGAGACCCGGTGAAGGACCCTAGGAACGGGATCACTCTAATGGTACGGTTTTGGGGATATGAACTCCGAAAGGAGAACTAGTTGGATTGAAGGGTCGCACAAAGGTTGCGGAAGGCCTTTGATATTCCCGACTTCAAGGATGCTTGATATGACGCACAAGTCCACCACTTGAAGGGTTCTCTCGTCGTTGCTTGATATGACGCACAAGTCCAACGATTTGAGGAAATGTTTACTTGGATATGACTCACCAAGAAACAAGAAAAGTTCTTACAAAGAACAAAGAGTGAAACTCTAAAAGGTTGATAAAATATTCGATGTCCTATTCCAACAAAAGGGTTACATACTTATAGTGTGTTCTAGTCAAAGACATAAATTGAGGTTGTGGAAAACAATGCATTGAAAAAGAGGTCTTTGACTAATTTTTAAATGTGGCGCGGAAATTATTGTTGACCAAGCAAAGATGACCATTCGGCTGCTTTATGTCTTTTCGGCTACTTGGTCGATGGTCGATGCGCCGCGGTTTAGGAGTATCACGCACCCGGTCGGTTTATCAACACGGCCATCGGTACATGCGGTTCGGGCCAAATGGTTCGAGAAGAGAGAAACCTCGGTCGGCCTCGGATCCGTTGGTCTTGGAAGATCGAGTTGATCGTCGTGGATAACTTCCAAATTGGTCGGCTCGGTCATTTGGTCGAGAATCTGGTTGAAGTTTTGATCCGGACGTCCGTGGGTCGATCCGGTACACGGCTCGGCAAGACTCTCGATCATATCGGCCCGCTTCATATCGGTACGGTTCCCGATCTTCATATCTGCCTGGTTCCGTGCTTGGTTCCGATCTTTAAGCCGGCTTGGCTCCATGTACGGGGCACATCATTCCCTCCTTCTTTAAAAGGATTTGCCCACAAATCCGGATCATCTACATGAAACGGGGAAAGATCGGCAACATTAAAGCTTGAAGAGATGTCATACTTACCTTGTAAATCAAGTTGATAAGCGTTGTCGTTGATCTTCCTAAGGATCCGAAATGGACCATCAACCCTGGGCATGAGTTTTGACTTTCTTTCTTCGGAAACCGTTCTTTCCGCAGTGGACCCAAACAAGATCACCTTCCTTGAAAAACCACCTCCTTTCTTTTCTTGTCGGCATATTTCTTGTAGCTTTCGGTTCGGGTTTTAATGTTGGCATGAACTCGCTCATGCAGCTTCTTGATAGTATCAGCCTTCCTTTTACCATCCGTGCTAACTCTTTCACTTAAAGGCAAAGGTAAAAGATCAAGTGGAGATAAAGGATTAAACCCGTAAACAACCTCAAAAGGAGAGAACTTGGTAGCCGAATGCATAGCATGATTATAAGCAAATTCCACATGAGGTAAACATTCTTCCCAAAGCCTAAGATTATTTTTAACCAATGATCTAAGTAATGCGGATAAGGTTCGATTCACAACCTCGGTTTGACCATCAGTTTGAGGATGACAAGTTGTTGAAAACATCAATCTCGTTCCTAACTTAGACCATAAGGTTTTCCAAAAATAGCTAAGGAACTTAGCATCACGATCAGAAACAATGGTCCTAGGCATTCCATGCAACCTAACTATTTCTCTAAAGAACAAATCAGCAACTTGAACAAGATCATCATTTTTATGGCATGGAATGAAATGAGCCATTTTCGAAAATCTATCTACAACCACAAAGAAGATAGAGTCTCGACCAGCTTTTGATCTAGGCAAACCAAGTACAAAATCCATAGAAATGTCTACCCATGGATGAGAAGGAATAGGTAGGGCCGAGTACAAACCGTGATTTGATGCCTTAGTCTTTGATTTCTTACAAACCACACAACGATCACAAATCCTTTCTACATCCTTTTTCAAGCTTGGCCAATAGAAATGATCGTAAACGGCCTTGTAGGTTTTCTTTATTCCAAAGTGTCCCATGAGTCCTCCGCCATGAGCTTCCCTAAGAAACAACTCCCTCAAAGAACATTGGGGCACACACAAACGGTTATCAAAGAATAAAAATCCAGAATTTTGAAAATATTTTCCATAAGCCGTTTTGGAACATTTTTGAACAATCTCCTTGAAATCAGGATCGGTTGCATACAAGTCCTTGATAAATTCAAAACCAAGCAGTTTAGTTTCAAGGGCTGAGAGAAGAGTATACCTCCGAGACAAGGCATCAGCCACAACGTTTTCCTTACCTTGCTTGTACTTTATGACATATGGAAATGTCTCAATGAACTCTACCCAACGGGCATGCCTTTTGTTCAACTTTTGCTGACCTTTGAGATGTTTTAGAGATTGGTGGTCGGTGTGGATGATGAATTCCTTCGGCCAAAGATAATGTTGCCACGTTTGAAGAGCTCTCACCAAAGCATAAAGCTCTTGGTCATAAGTGGGATAGTTAAGCGTGGCTCCTCCAAGCTTTTCACCGAAGTAGGCAATGGGCTTCTTTTCCGCATCAAAACAGCACCAATACCCACGCCCGAGGCATCACATTCAATCTCAAAAGCTTTAGAAAAATCAGGAAGTACAAGTAAAGGAGCTTGGGTCAACTTCCCTTTGAGAATCTGGAATGCCTCTTCTTGATCTTGTTCCCATTTGAATCCGACATTCTTCTTGATTACTTCAGTCAATGGGGCGACAATACTGAAGTACCGAAGTTTGGAGTTTGGACAAACCGCCTATAGAATCCAAAAGCAAGTCCATGGAAACTTCTTACTTCACTCACGGTTGTTGGACTTGGCCGGTCACGGATGGCCTTGACCTTTTCCTCGTCCACCCTAAGTCCATCAATACCTACAACAAAACCTAAGAACACCACGTGATCTGTTCCAAAAGAGCATTTACCAAGATTTGCAAAGAGTCTCTCTTTTCTAAGAATTTCAAGAACGAATTCAAGTGCTTCCTATGATCGTCAAGGTTTTTGCTATAAATAAGAATGTCATCAAAGTAAACTACAACAAAATGACCTATAAAAGATCTCAAAACGTGATTCATCAACCGCATGAAAGTACTAGGTGCATTAGTAAGCCCAAATGGCATTACAAGCCATTCATACAATCCTAGTTTGGTTTTAAATGCCGTTTTCCATTCATCACCCTCTTTCATCCTTATTTGATGGTAACCACTTTTCAAATCAATTTTGGAGAAAACACATGAACCATGCAACTCATCTAGCATATCGTCTAGTCTAGGAATGGGATGCCTATACTTTACCGTGATGTTGTTGATGGCGCGGCAGTCCACACACATGCGCCAAGTCCCATCCTTTTTGGGCACAAGTAGTACGGGCACGGCACAAGGACTGAGGCTTTCACGGATATAGCCTTTCTCAAGAAGGTCTCCAATCTGTTTTTGAAGCTCCTTGGTCTCCACCGGATTAGTACGATAGGCTGGCCGGTTCGGCAAAGAGGCGCCTGGAACAAAATCTATCTGATGCTCAATGCCTCGTATTGGTGGCAATCCCTTAGGATTCTCATCTGGAAAGACATCGGCAAAATTCTGCAAAATATCTAAAAGTTCACTCGGAACCTCCGGTGCAAGGTCGAAGATGAAGCCATCAAAGATTCCTTATACACGAGTAAAAGAAATGGCTTTTGAGAGTAAAGAGAGATTTCACGACCTGGTTTTCTTTGATGAAGAAATTGGAGTTTCTTTTAGACGATTCTGGTTCAGTGACTTGGTCTCTTTGTCCCGGTTCTTTTTGAGTTGGAACTGGTCTTGGTGAACTTCCGAAGGTGTTAACGGTACCAGGTGTGATCTTTTTCCCTTTATGGTCAAAGGAGTGCGGTTGGTGAAACCATCATGGACAGCTTTCTTATCAAATTGCCACGGGCGTCCCAAAAGGATATGGCAGGCGTCCATGGGCAGAACATTGCAGACGACCTCATCCTCATATCGTCCAATGGTAAGAGGGATTGTGACCTGTTCCTTGACGTATTGTTCTCCGGTCTCATTGAGCCATTCCAACCTGAAAGGATGAGAAAGAGGGCGAGTGACGAGCCCAAGTTTCTTTACAAGGATGTCACTAGCCACGTTAGTGCAACTACCTCCATCAATGATCAAAGAACAAACTTTTTCAGAAATTAAACAACGAGAGTGAAAGAGATTCTCCCTTTGTTCTTTGTCGTTGGTTTTGGGTTGTACGCTTAATGCTCTTCGAGTAACAAGAAGTGGTCCGTGATGGGGATAATCAAAAGCGTCTTCTTCCTCATCAAAGATAGGACCCAAGTCTTCCTTACTTTCCTCTTCCTCCTCGGACTCGATGTCACCATTCTCCATGAGAATCATCACACGTTGGTTTGGGCAATCTTTGGCATAGTGTCCTAGGCCCTGACATTTGAAACACCTAATGTCTCTTGCTCGGCCGGAAGTCTCTATTGCCTTTCCTTTGTCAAAACGAGCAGGAGCATCAGTTTTAAAAGCGTTATTTGTTGTGGTAGACGACTTACCCTTGTCTTGATAGCTTGGTTTAGGAGTAAAGGCCGGTTTGGGAGTAAAGGCCGGTTTTGAGTAGCCTTTTCTTTTGACTTGTTGTTCGATCAAGATGGCTTTGTGTAGCATCTCGCTCAATAGTAACATACTCTTGAAGCTCCATTCGATCTTGGATGTCACGGTTGAGTCCTGAAAGAAATCGTGCCATAGTGGCTTCCAATGGCTCTTCTACATCCGCTTTGATCATCAAGACTTCCATCTCTTGGTAGTAGTCTTCCACGGACTTGGTGCCTTGAAGCAAACGCCTTAGCTTCGGTGTAGTTCACGGTGGTAGTGAGTAGGAACAAATCGCTTCCTCATCAGCATGGAAAGCTCGGCCCATGTCTCAATTGGCCTTTCACCTGTTCTCCTCCTATGAGTCACAACTTGATCATACCCGTTAATAGCATAGCCCGTGAATTCGGTGGCGCTAATCTAACCTTTTTAATTTCGGACAAGTTTTGGCAATCAAAAACCAATTCAATTTTTCTTTCCCACTCAAGGAAGGCATCTGGATCGTTTTTACCACTAAAAGTTGGGATTTTCAATTTTAATCCTCCTAGGTGATTAGTGACGTTATCGTTCCTAGCAAATGGATTGAACTCACCTTGCTCTCGGTTTCGTTGACCTCTCCTAGGCCGGTTGGTCGATCGGTCTTCATCCTCTCGGGACGTCTTCCTCGTTGATCTCATCGTTGGACCGGTAGCGCCTACTTGGTCGACCTCGTCTTGCTTCGGTCCTGACATGAGTTTGTCGGCTGGTTTGAATCTCATCAAGTCGTTGGTGAATCGTTCTAAACCTGCATTCATCATGTTAGTCATAGAATCATTCAAAGCACGCATTTGAAAATTAGTTAATCCATGGTTAGAGTTTTCCGGTCGGTTTCTTTCTTCGTCACTACTCATGGTTCCTGAAATTTCTTAAAACAACAACGTTAGACAAAAATTTCTCACTCTCTCAAGTGTTTGATCCTCGCCCACTCAAGTGTTTCCCTCGGATTTTTTTGGTGATCTCACAAACGAGTTTCCACTCAAGGTTCTAAGAAGAACGAGTCTAGGAATCCCAATGGACAAGTCTAAGCAAACAAAAGAGAATTTTCTTAAAGATAGAAAGATAAGAGATTTTGTGTTTGAAATCCGTTTTAACCACCTCAAAGGCTGGATTTCTCCTCGCCAACGAGGCTTTCTCTTCCACCACCAATCCGTTAATATGACTTTGAAACTTTTTCTTTTCTTTTCTTTTGTTTTCTTTTGTTTTCTTTTTTTTTTTTTTTTTTAAATCGGATGGTAATGAGGGGCCCGGATTTAAGATAGGTAGAATAAGAAGTGTTTAAAAGAAGATGAGAAGATGAGAAGATGAAATGAATAAGAAGATACCGAGAAGAGTGGCTCGATACCACTTGAAGGACCCTAGGAACGGGATCACTCTAATGGTACGGTTTTGGGGATATGAACTCCGAAAGGAGAACTAGTTGGATTGAAGGGTCGCACAAAGGTTGCGGAAGGCCTTTGATATTCCCGACTTCAAGGATGCTTGATATGACGCACAAGTCCACCACTTGAAGGGTTCTCTCGTCGTTGCTTGATATGACGCACAAGTCCAACGATTTGAGGAAATGTTTACTTGGATATGACTCACCAAGAAACAAGAAAAGTTCTTACAAAGAACAAAGAGTGAAACTCTAAAAGGTTGATAAAATATTCGATGTCCTATTCCAACAAAAGGGTTACATACTTATAGTGTGTTCTAGTCAAAGACATAAATTGAGGTTGTGGAAAACAATGCATTGAAAAAGAGGTCTTTGACTAATTTTTAAATGTGGCGCGGAAATTATTGTTGACCAAGCAAAGATGACCATTCGGTCGCTTTATGTCTTTTCGGCTACTTGGTCGATGGTCGATGCGCCGCGGTTTAGGAGTATCACGCACCCGGTCAGTTTATCAACACGGCCATCGGTACATGCGGTTCGGGCCAAATGGTTCGAAGAGAGAAACCTCGGTCGGCCTCGGATCCGTTGGTCTTGGAAGATCGAGTTGATCGTCGTGGATAACTTCCAAATTGGTCGGCTCGGTCATTTGGTCGAGAATCTGGTTGAAGTTTTGATCCGGACGTCCGTGGGTCGATCCGGTACACGGCTCGGCAAGACTCTCGATCATATCGGCCCGCTTCATATCGGTCTGGTTCCCGATCTTCATATCTGCCTGGTTCCGTGCTTGGTTCCTGATCTTTAAGCCGGCTTGGCTCCATGTACTGGGGCACATCACCCGGTTTCCTAGAGATAGAGCCGATCCTTCTAGACCGGCACCTTTCGCTCCTAGACGCGCCCCACACTTCGACCACAACCGCCGGCCATAAACCGTTGGGGACCATAGGATCCACATCCACTCCGACGAAGAGTACTATGAGCTAGGCGCATCGGATCGCAGCCATAGAAGCCGTAGGCGGGACAGGGAGGCCAGAGATCCTGTTAGGCAACAACTTAGACACATCAAGGCTAAGTTCCCTCCCTTCCAAGGTAAGAACGATCCCGAGGTCTACCTAGATTGGGAAAGGAAGATGGAGTCTAGCTTCATCTACCATGACACTTACCCGGTCAACAAGGTAAAGATTGTCGTGTCGAATTCGTGACTATGCTCTCCGTGGTGGGTGGGATCAGCTATGCACCACCGAAGCCGACACAACGAGCCGGCTATCACTACTTGGGCACAACTTACCACGCACATGAGGAAGCGTTTTGTTCCCAACCACTACCACCGTGAGACTCTCCACAAGCTCAGGAAACTCACCCAAGGGTCAAGCTCCGTCAGAGACTACTACCAAGAGATGGAAACTCTGCTGGTCCGAGCCGGCCTAGAAGAAGACGACGAGGTCGCCATGGCCCGGTTCATCGGAGGACTCGCCGGGACATCCGGGACAAGCTGGAATCCAATCCTACGAAGATCTCGAGGAACTAGTGCACAAGGCCGAACTGATTGAGAGCCAAAACAAGCGCCGGTATACTAGGCCAAGCTACCCGTCCAATGCAACCAAGCCGCGAGATGCCCAGCCGACCAAGCCCGAATACCGCCGAGAGTTCAAAACACCACCTAGCGGCGTGAAAGAAGAGCCCAAGACGGCCTTCAAGGATAGGAATGGAGCATCCTTGAGCCATGTCAGGTGCTACAAGTGTCAAGGCATGGGTCATTACGCTAGGGATTGTGTCAACAAGAAGGTCTACATGCTGCTTGATAACGGAGACATCCTTCCACCGGATACAGACTCGAATCGACCCTCATGAAGAAGAGGAAGAAGAGTCCGCCGCGGTTGGAGAGATGCTTGTAGCCCACCGAGCATTAAGTGTCCAGAATCAGGCCGAGGAGCTACAACAAAGGGACAACTTGTTCCACACCCGGTGCATCGTCAAGGAAAGGGTGTGTAGCCTAATCATAGATGGAGGGAGTTGCACCAACGCTGCAAGTGAGCATATGGTCGAGAAACTTCACCTCCAAACCACCCCACATCCGAGGCCATATAAGTTGCAATGGCTGAATGAAGGAGGAGCCACGACGGTTACTCACCAAGTCAAGGTTGCCTTTACCATAGGAAAGTATGAGGATGACATACTCTGTGATGTCTTGCCCATGGGTTCGAGCCACCTCTGCTGGGTAGACCGTGGCAATCGGACCGCAAGGTTCTTCATGATGGATACACCAACAAGCACTCCTTTGAGTTCAAGGGCCGCAAAATCACCCTCCTCCCTCTCGGCCCTAGCGAAGTCTACCAAGACCAGCTCTACATCAAGCTAAAGAACGAGAAGGATAAGGAGATATCGCCTACTACCAACCTTCTCATCCACTCTAGTGAAGTTTTCAAAGACTTAAACTCGAGCTACCTATTCGATGCTTATATATAGAGAAACGCTTGTTAGTTTAACCGAGTTTGCACGGGATCTTCCTAGTGGTATGTCTCGGCTTTTGCAGGATTTTAAGGACGTGTTCCCGGAGGATGCCCCGCCAGGATCGCCACCTATCCGAGGGATTGAGCATCGATAGACCTGGTGCCCGGAGCTGCTTTGCCTAACCGGCCAGCTTACCGCACCAACCCAGCTAAGACCAAAGAACTCCAAAACCAAGTGGAGGAGTTGATGAAGAAGGGTCACATCCGTGAGAGTATGAGTCCATGTGCCGTCCCGGTCTTACGGTGCCAAAGAAAGATGGAACGTGGCGCATGTGTGTTGATTGCCGAGCCATCAACAACATCACGGTTAAGTATCACCACCCTATTCCTAGACTTGATGATATGTTAGATGAATTGTGTGGTTCTAACGTGTTCTCTAAGATCGATCTTAAGAGTGGTTATCATCAGATTAGGATGAAGGAAGGTGATGAATGGAAGACCGCCTTTAAGACTAAGCAAGGATTGTACGAATGGCTTGTAATGCCCTTCGGTTTAACTAATGCTCCTAGTACCTTTATGCGTTTAATGAATCATGTGTTGAGGTCCTTTATAGGTGTCTTTGTAGTTGTTTACTTTGATGATATACTGATTTATAGCGAGGATATGGAGGCCCATCTCACTCACATCCGGATGGTGCTAGAAGTACTTCGGAAGGAGCGCTTGTTTGCTAACCTCGGCAAGTGTACCTTTTGCACTAACCGAGTTATTTTCTTAGGTTTTGTTGTGAGTGCAGACGGCGTACAGGTTGACGAGGACAAGATAAAGGCCATCCGAGACTGGCCGAGCCCTAAGAACGTCGGAGAAGTTAGGAGTTTTCACGGCCTAGCCGGCTTCTACCGCCGGTTCGTCAAGGACTTCAGCACCATAGCCGCACCACTCACTGAAGTCATCAAGAAGGAAGTAGGGTTCAAGTGGGAAGCCGTCCAAGAGCAAGCCTTTCAGGCTCTTAAAGAGAAGCTTATCAATTCCCCTCTACTTGCTTTACCTGATTTTATGAAAACTTTTGAAATTGAGTGTGATGCGTCTGGTGTAGGCATTGGAGCTGTTCTAATGCAGGACAAAAGACCCATTGCTTATTTCAGCGAAAAGTTAGGAGGCTCAACGGTCAACTATCCAACATATGACAAGGAGCTATACGCGCTGGTGAGAGCTCTACAAACATGGCAGCACTATCTGTGGCCCAAGGAGTTCGTCATACACACGGACCATGAATCCTTGAAACACCTAAAGGGGCAACAGAAGCTGAACCGGAGGCATGGACGTTGGATAGAATTCATCGAGACCTTCCCATATGTCATTAAGTACAAGAAAGGTAAGGACAATGTAGTCGCCGATGCATTGTCCCGAGGTACACTCTTCTTAGTACTTTGACGTCTAAACTTATTGGATTTGAGAGATTGAAAGAATTATATGAGATAGACAATGAGTTTAGTGAGGCGTATAGGAAGTGTGCAAAATTCTCTTGTGATGGTTACTATAGGCACGATGGATATCTCTTTTATAACCATAAGTTGTGTGTGCCTAATGTTTCGTTAGAGAGTTGTTAGTCAGGGAATCCCATGGGGGTGGACTTGCCGGGCACTTTGGAGTTACTAAGACTCTTCACAGCCTACAACAACACTTTTACTGGCCGGGCATGAGGAAGGACGTGGAGAAAGTCCGTGCTAGGTGTGCCACATGCAAACAGGGCTAAGAGTAAAGTCCAGCCGCACGGTTTGTATCTCCCTTTACCCATTCCCGAGCATCCTTGGACGGATATATCGATGGACTTTGTGATAGGATTGCCTAGGACTAAGACTGGTAGAGACTCGATCTTTGTGGTTGTTGATAGGTTTTCTAAGATGGCTCACTTTATTGCTTGTCATAAGACCGATGATGCTTGTTAATGTCGCTAACTTTGTTCTTTAGAGAAGTTGTTAGGTTGCATGGTATGCCTCTTGTTATTGTGTACGACGAGGGATACGAAGTTTCTTAGCCATTTTTGGAGAACCTTGTGGGCAAAGCTAGGAACCAAGCTGACCTTTTCCACCACTTGCCACCCACGGACCGATGGTCGGACGGAGGTAGTCAACCGGTCCTTAAGCACCTTGCTAAGGACGATGGTAAGAAGCAATCTCAAGTCGTGGGAGGATTGTCTACCCCACGTTGAGTTTGCTTACAATCATTCTCAACACTCCTCTACCTTGTTCTCTCCTTTTGAAATTGTTTATGGGTTTAACCCGTCTTCACCACTAGATTTAATCTCTTTGCCCTTGAGTGAACGTTGCGGTTTAGACGGTAAAAAGAAGGCCGAGCAAGTGAGGAGAATCCATGAGAAGGCCAGGATAAACATCGAGCACAAGACGCGGCTATACGCAAAGAAAGCCAACAAGGGTCGCAAGGAGGTTATCTTTAAAGAAGGCGACCTGGTTTGGATTCACCTAAGGAAGGAGAGGTTCCCAGCCGAGAGAAAGTCCAAGCGATGCCGAGAGTAGATGGCCCGTTCAAAGTCTTGAAGCGGATCAACGACAACGCCTACAAGATTGATCTTCAAGGGAAGTACACAATCTCTGATTCGTTTAATGTGTCTGACTTAGCTCGTTTTATTGCAGATTCTGATTTGAGGTCAAATCCTTTTCAAGTGGGGGAGGATGATGCGATCGTAACCGAGCCATCGGACGAGGAAACCGCGAACGAGCCGATATCGACCACTCGACCACTCGACACCGACGAAATGCCGATATCGACCACTCGATCACCCGATACCGAGGAGTTGCCGAGTACCCGAACATCGAATGCCGAGGGAATGGCGAACGTACAAGAAGGAGTTATCACCCGGGCCAGAGCTAAGGAGCTAGCAAGGAAAGCTCACACGATGATCAAGGAAGAGAAGATTGGAGAAGCCGACACGAGAAGCTACTTCAACATCTTCACCACGGTTACTTGAGGAAGACCAAGCTATGGTAGCTAAGCGGACTAAGTGACTCGCTTGGTACTCTTTCCCGATGGGTTTTAACGAGGCCAAGAAGACCACTACGTCGTCCATTAGCCACCATAGCTTGAAGAGTGTGTTAAGCAAGGCACTTTCGCTACTTGCTTAGTTATCCGCGCAATTTCCATTTTTCTTATGATTTCCTTTTAACGCTTATGTTGCGATTTCCATTTCTCGAACGATTTCCTTTTTTCTGTTTTGCGCAAAACCCTAAGGTAACAAGCGACATGTGCTTGTCCTATATAAGGGATGCGCCGCATCCTTTTTCATCATCGAAGATTTTATAAAGAAAAAGTTCTTGTCTCTCTCTCGGCTTTGCGACGAAGCCTGTTTCCTTGACTTCGAGAAGAAGTCCGATCTCCTCCGCACGTTGAGGCGTTGCCAGAGATCTTCTATCCTCTACCTAACCGACCACCGTTACTAGAGACTTCCATCTCCACCACATCCCTCTTCCCCATCCCATTCCGCGTTGTGTCCGCGCACCGTTACCGATTCCTCGTACTATCTTGTCCGGCTTCCATAGTCAGTCTTGTTCGGAGAATCGATCCATAGGCCGATCGTATCACTAAACCAAGTTTCATGAAACATGAGTTCTTATAAGTTTCTCAATGAGCTTTGTACAAGTTTGACAAACTTATGAAACATCTAACAACGCGTTTCTAGGACTTTAAACCAAGTTTCATGCAACATGAGTGCTTATAATTGTCTCAATGAGCTTTGTACCAGTTTGACGAACTTATGAAACATCTAACATCGCGTTTCTAGGACTCTAAACCAAGTTTCATGCAACATGAGTGCTTATAAGTGTCTCAATGAGCTTTGTACTAGTTTGACGAACTTATGATACATCTAACAACGCGGTTTCTAAGACTCTAACGAAGTTTCATGCAACATGAGTGCTTATAAGTGTCTCAATGAGCTTTGTACTAGTTTGACGAACTTATGAAACATCTAACAACGCGTTTCTAGGACTCTAAACCAAGTTTCATGCAACATGACTGCTTATAAGTGTCTCAATGAGCTTTGTACTAGTTTGACGAACTTATGAAACCTCTAACAACGCGGTTTCTAGGACTCTAAACCAAGTTTCATGCAACATGAGTACTTATAAGTGTCTCAATGAGCTTTGTACAACTTTTACGAACTTATGAAACATCTAACAACGCGTTTCTAGGACTCTAAACCAAGTTTCATTTAACATGAGTGCTTATAAGTGTCTCAATGAACTTTGTACTAGTTTGACGAACTTATGAAACATCTAACAACGCGGTTTCTAAGACTCTAAACCAAGTTTCATGCAACATGAGTGCTTATAAGTGTCTCAATGAGCTTTGTACTAGTTTGACAAAGTTATGAAACATCTAACAACTCGTTTCTAAGACTCTAAACCAAGTTTCATGCAACATGAGTGCTTATAAGTGTCTCAATGAGCTTTGTACTAGTTTGACGTACTTATGAAACATCTAACAACGCGTTTCTAGGACTCTAAACCAAGTTTCATGCAACATGAGTGCTTATATGTGTCTCAATGAGCTTTGTACAAGTTTTACGAACTTATGAAACATCTAACAACGCGTTTCTAGGACTCTAAACCAAGTTTCATGCAACATGAGTGCTTATATGTGTCTCAATGAGCTTTGTACTAGTTTGACGAACTTATGAAACATCTAACAACGCGGTTTCTAAGACTCTAACGAAGTTTCATGCAACATGAGTGCTTATAAGTGTCTCAATGAGCTTTGTACTAGTTTGACAAACTTATGAAACATCTAACAACTCGTTTCTAGGACTATAAACCAAGTTTAATGCAACATGAGTGCTTATAAGTGTCTCAATGAGCTTTTTACTATTTTGACGAACTTATGAAACTTTTAACAAGGCGTTTCTAGGACTCTAAACCAAGTTTCATTCAACATGAGTGCTTATAAGTGTCTCAATGAGCTTTGTACAAGTTTTACGAACTTATGAAACATCTAACAACGCGTTTCTAGGACTCTAAACCAAGTTTCATACAACATGATTGTTTATAAGTGTCTCAATGAGCTTTGTATTAGTTTGACGAACTTATGAAACATCTAACAACGCGTTTCTAGGACTCTAAACCAAGTTTCATGAAACATGAGTTCTTATAAGTGTCTCAATGAGCTTTGTACAAGTTTGACAAACTTATGAAACATCTAACAACGCGTTTCTAGGAATTTAAACCAAGTTTCATGCAACATGAGTGCTTATAAGTGTCTCAATGAGCTTTGTACAAGTTTGACGAACTTATGAAACATCTAACATCGCGTTTCTAGGACTCTAAACCAAGTTTCATGCAACATGAGTGCTTATAAGTGTCTCAATGAGCTTTGTACTAGTTTGACGAACTTATGAAACATCTAACAACGCGTTTGTAGGACTCTAAACCAAGTTTCATGCAACATGAGTGCTTATATGTGTCTCAATAAGCTTTGTACTAGTTTGACGAACTTATGAAACATCTAACAACGCGGTTTCTAAGACTCTAACGAAGTTTCATGCAACATGAGTGATTATAAGTGTCTCAATGAGCTTTGTACTAGTTTGACAAACTTATGAAACATCTAACAACGCGTTTCTAGGACTCTAAATCAAGTTTCATGCAACATGAGTGCTTATAAGTGTCTCAATGAGCTTTGTACTAGTTTGACGTACTTATGAAACATCTAACAACGCGTTTCTAGGACTCTAAACCAAGTTTCATGCAACATGAGTGCTTATATGTGTCTCAATGAGCTTTGTACTAGTTTGACGAACTTATGAAACATCTAACAACACGTTTCTTGGACTCTAAACCAAGTTTCATTCAACATGAGTGCTTATAAGTGTCTCAATGTGCTTTGTACTAGTTTTACGAATTTATGAAACGTCTAACAACGCGTTACTAGGATTCTAAACCAAGTTTCATGCAACATGAATGCTTATAAGTGTTTCAATTAGCTTTGTACTATTTTGACGAACTTATGAAACTTTTAACAAGGCGTTTCTATGACTCTAAACCAAGTTTCATACAACATGAGTGCTTATAAGTGTCTCAATGAACTTTGTACAAGTTTTACGAACTTATGAAACATCTAGCAACGCATTTCTAGGACTCTAAACCAAGTTTCATTCAACATGAGTGCTTATAAGTGTCTCAATGAGCTTTGTACTAGCTTGACGAACTTATGAAACATCTAACAACGCGGTTTCTAAGATTCTAACGAAGTTTCATGCAACATGAGTGCTTATAAGTGTCTCAATGAGCTTTTTACTAGTTTGACAAACTTATGAAACATCTAACAACTCGTTTCTAGGACTCTAACCAAGTTTCATGCAACATGAGTACATATAAGTCAATGAGCTTTGTACTAGTTTGACGAACTTATGAAACCTCTAACAACGCGGTTTCTAGGACTCTAAACCAAGTTTCATGCAACATGAGTACTTATAAGTGTCTCAATGAGCTTTGTACAAGTTTTACGAACTTATGAAATGTCTATCAACGCGTTTCTAGGACTCTAAACCAAGTTTTATTCAACATGAGTGCTTATAAGTGTCTCAATGAGCTTTGTACAAGTTTGACGAACTTATGAAACATCTAACAACGCGTTTCTAGGACTCTAAACCAAGTTTCATGCAACATGAGTGCTTATAAGTGTTTCAATGAGCTTTGTACTAATTTGACGATCTTATGAAACATCTAACAACGTGTTTCTAGGACTCTAAACCAAGTTTTATTCAACATGAGTGCTTATAAGTGTCTCAATCAGCTTTGTACAAGTTTTACGAACTTATGAAACATCTAACAACGCATTTCTAGGACTCTAAACCAAGTTTCATGCAACATGAGTGCTTATAAGTGTCTCAATGAGCTTTGTACTAGTTTGACGAACTTATGAAACATCTAACAACGCGTTTCTAGGACTCTAAACCAAGTTTCATGCAACATGAGTGCTTATAAGTGTCTCAATGAGCTTTGTACTAGTTTGAAGAACTTATGAAACATCTAACATCGCGGTTTCTAAGATTCTAAACCAAGTTTCATGCAACATGAGTGCTTATAAGTGTCTCAATGAAATTTGTACTAGTTTGACGAACTTATGAAACATCTAACAACGCGTTTCTAGGACTCTAAACCAAGTTTCATGCAACATGAGTGCTTATAAGTGTCTCAATGAGCTTTGTACAAGTTTTACGAACTTATGAAACATCTAACAACGCGTTTCTAGAACTCTAAACCAAGTTTCATTCAACATGAGTGCTTATAAGTGTCTCAATGTGCTTTGTACTAGTTTTACGAATTTATGAAACGTCTAACAACGCGTTTCTAGGATTCTAAACCAAGTTTCATGCAACATGAGTGCTTATAAGTGTCTCAATTAGCTTTGTACTATTTTGACGAAGTTATGAAACTTTTAACAAGGCGTTTCTAGGACTCTAAACCAAGTTTCATACAACATGAGTGCTTATAAGTGTCTCAATGAACTTTGTACAAGTTTTACGAACTTATGAAACATCTAACAACGCATTTCTAGGACTCTAAACCAAGTTTCATTCAACATGAGTGCTTATAAGTGACTCAATGAGCTTTGTACTAGTTTTACGAACTTATGAAACATCTAACAAGGCGTTTCTAGGACTCTAAACCAAGTTTCATTCAACATGAGTGCTTATAAGTGTCTCAATGAGCTTTGTACAAGTTTTACGAACTTATGAAACATCTAACAACGCGTTTCTAGAACTCTAAACCAAGTTTCATTCAACATGAGTGCTTATAAGTGTCTCAATGTGCTTTGTACTAGTTTTACGAATTTATGAAACGTCTAACAACGCGTTTCTAGGATTCTAAACCAAGTTTCATGCAACATGAGTGCTTATAAGTGTCTCAATTAGCTTTGTACTATTTTGACGAACTTATGAAACTTTTAACAAGGCGTTTCTAGGACTCTAAACCAAGTTTCATACAACATGAGTGCTTATAAGTGTCTCAATGAGCTTTGTACAAGTTTTACGAACTTATGAAACATCTAACAACGCGTTTCTAGGACTCTAAACCAAGTTTCATTCAACATGAGTGCTTATAAGTGTCTCAATGTGTTTTGTACTAGTTTTACGAATTTATGAAACGTCTAACAACGCGTTTCTAGGATTCTAAACTAAATTTCATGCAACATGAATGCTTATAAGTGTTTCAATTAGCTTTGTACTATTTTGACGAACTTATGAAACTTTTAACAACGCATTTCTAGGACTCTAAATTAAGTTTCATTCAACATGAGTGCTTATAAGTGACTCAATGAGCTTTGTACTAGTTTTACGAACTTATGAAACGTCTAACAACGCGTTTCTAGGACTATAAACCAAGTTTCATGCAACATGAGTGCTTATAAGTGTCTCAATGAGCTTTGTACTAGTTTGACGAACTTATGAAACATCTAACAACGCGTTTCTAGGACTCTAAACCAAGTTTCATGCAACATGACTGCTTATAAGTGTCTCAATGAGCTTTGTACTAGTTTGACGAACTTATGAAACCTCTAACAACGCGGTTTCTAGGACTCTAAACCAAGTTTCATGCAACATGAGTACTTATAAGTGTCTCAATGAGCTTTGTACAACTTTTACGAACTTATGAAACATCTAACAACGCGTTTCTAGGACTCTAAACCAAGTTTCATTTAACATGAGTGCTTATAAGTGTCTCAATGAACTTTGTACTAGTTTGACGAACTTATGAAACATCTAACAACGCGGTTTCTAAGACTCTAAACCAAGTTTCATGCAACATGAGTGCTTATAAGTGTCTCAATGAGATTTGTACTAGTTTGACGAACTTATGAAACATCTAACAACGCGTTTCTAGGACTCTAAACAAAGTTTCATGCAACATGAGTGCTTATAAGTGTCTCAATGTGCTTTTTACTATTTTGACGAACTTATGAAACTTTTAACAAGGCGTTTCTAGGACTCTTAACCAAGTTTCATTCAACATGAGTGCTTATAAGTGTCTCAATAAGCTTTGTACAAGTTTTACGAACTTATGAAACATCTAACAACGCGTTTCTAGGACTCTAAACCAAGTTTCATACAACATGATTGCTTATATGTGTCTCAATTAGCTTTGTACTAGTTTTACGAACTTATATAACATCTAACAACGCGTTTCTAGGACTCTAAACCAAGTTTCATGAAACATGAGTGCTTATAAGTGTCTCAATGAGCTTTGTACAAGTTGGACGAACTTATGAAACATCTAACAACGCGTTTCTAGGACTCTAAATCAAGTTTCATGCAACATGAGTGCTTATAAATGTCTCAATGAGCTTTGTACTAGTTTGACGAACTTATGAAACATCTAACAACGCGTTTCTAGGACTCTAAACCAAGTTTCATGCAACATGAGTGCTTATAAGTGTCTCAATGAGCTTTGTACAAGTTTTACGAACTTATGAAACATCTAACAACGCGTTTCTAGGACTCTAAACGAAGTTTCATTCAACATGAGTGCTTATAAGTGTCTCAATGAGCTTTGTACAAGTTTTACGAACTTATGAAACATCTAACAACGCGTTTCTAGGACTCTAAACGAAGTTTCATTCAACATGAGTGCTTATAAGTGTCTCAATGTGCTTTGTACTAGTTTTACGAATTTATGAAACGTCTAACAACGCGTTTCTTGGATTCTAAACCAAGTTTCATGCAACATGAATGCTTATAAGTGTTTCAATTAGCTTTGTACTATTTTGAAAAACTTATGAAACTTTTAACAAGGCGTTTCTAGGACTCTAAACCAAGTTTCATACAACATGAGTGCTTATAAGTGATATGAGCGTGGAACCAGAATCGGATACCGATGCCGATCAACATCGACCACTCGGCATCGACCGACATCGACCACTCGATACCGACCAACATCGACCACTCGGCATCGACCAACATCGACCACTCGACATCGATGCCGATCAACAAGGCGCACGTGCACCAATCACCGAAGGACGGGAAGGCGTGATCACACGGTCCAAAGCTAAGGAGCTAGCCAAGATAGCTTTAGCAAGTACCATGGACAAGGAAGTATCACCTAGGAGCTACTTCAACATATTCACCGCCACCACTTAAGAAGACCAAGCTATGAAAGCTAAGCGGACTAGGTGTCTCGCTTGATACTCTTTTTCCCACCGGGTTTTAATGAGGTCAAGAAGAACACCACGTCGTCCATTAGTAATCATGGCTTGAAGAATGTAAGAGACGAGGCATTTCTCACACTACTCGTTGTTCTATCTTTTCTTTAAGGAACGCCGCGTTGTTTTGGCGATTTCCTTTTTTCTTTGCGTTTTCCATTTTGATGCGGATTTCCTTTTCTCGGATTTCCTTTTTGTTTAAACGCGCAACCCTAAAAGAGAGTTGCGACTTGTGCCTCCTCTATATAAGGGATGCGCCGCACCACCTTCTTCTTCGATCAACTTTTTACCTAAAACTTCTTATAGTCGACTCCTCTCGGTTCCTTTGCGAACTTGAGCCGCTTACAAGCATACTTGCTTCCAAGCGTCTCTTCTATCCATCAGGGCGGTTGCTCCATAGCCTCCTTGAGACGTCCCCCTTCCACCCATCGACTCCACCGCTCCATCTCCCCATCCTAACCCGGAGTTATTCGTTGTTTCTCTCTGCATCCGCCAAGATCTATCCCCAACGTAGTACTCACCTTCTCACGGAGTTTCGGTCCGAACAAAGGGCGTATCACGTGGTATCAGAGCCATCCTCCGTACTAAAAGGCTGAGTTATCTCTAAAACTATCATCGCTTTAATCTCATTTCGATTAGATCTAGTGGCGCTTGTTAGGATTGATAAATTCATTGGATATTTGTGTTGTTATTTGCGGTGTGAATTTGTCTGAGTTAAATCTGCTTGAATGTTGTTTGAAAACTTGTTCGATTTAGTTGAAACTTGATAAGATCGCATCTAGAGCCTCACCCTTACTTCCGCTTGCTTAAAATCTCGTGTGTAGTCTTGAAAGTTCGTCGCTGTTTTGCTTGAACAAGCTTTGTCTAAGCGGCGGCAAGCTAGACAAGGCGAAAACCCTTTTCAAATTTCCTTTTTGTTTTGAATTGCCGATTTCCTTTTCCCAAAAACGCGCGTTTCATTAAAACCACCGATTTCCTTTTTGTTAAAACATCCAACCGGGTTTCCTTTTTCCTTGCTTGCCTATCAAGCGTTGTCTTCTTGTGTTGTGAAGTTGTTTGCTTACGTTATCTGTGAACTACTTACTGCGAGCTGCGTTTCCGTGCAACAGGTACCATGTCCCTATCACCGGAAGCGATTGACGACCTCAAAAAACTCATAGCAACGCAGGTGGCTGAAGCAATGGCCCAATTGCTTCCTCAACAAATTGCCCAGCAACTTACTCTGGAACGTGAGAGGCAAACCAAGAAAACCGCAAAGGGAACCTCAGACTCTGAGGGTGGGTCAACTCCAACTCCATCCGATGCCATGCGGATTTGCAAAGGTAAGGGCGTTGCCGGTACATCTAGGTTCCAAGCAGTCCGCAACCTCCGTCCAACCAACGCAAACGAGCGAGAGGGTACCACGGCAACGGGTGCATGCGAGCTGAGCGAGCCAGAGGACAGAGCTCCCGGGCGTAGGCCACACGCTGCTCTACGCCGTCCTACACAGACCATAGCCGGGCAACGCGTCTACATCGGCTCTAGCGACGAGTACTATTGCGTCAACGTCTCGGACCGTAGTAGGCGAAGCCGGAGACGTGAGAGACGAGACAGGGACGACCCGAGAGACTCGGAGAGCCAGCAGCTAAAGCATATCAAGGCCAAGTTCCCACCATTCCTCGGCAAGAATGATCCGGAAGCCTATCTTGACTGGGAAAGGAAGATGGAGTCCAGCTTCTTGTGCCATGATACGTATGCCTCAAACAAGGTAAAGATAGCCGTCTCAGAATTCAGTGAGTACGCACTTTTGTGGTGGGATCGGCTTTGCACCACACGGAACCGCCATAATGAGCTGCCCATCACCACTTGGCACCAACTCACCACCCACTTGAGAAAGAGGTTTGTGCCGAGCCATTACCACCGGGAAGTTCTCAACAAGCTGAGGAAGCTCACCCAAGGGTCCACCACAGTCCGAGACTACTTCCAAGAGATGGAAACCCTTCTCATCCGAGCCGGACTAGAGGAAGATGAGGAAGTAACCATGGCGCGGTTCATTGGTGGACTCAGCCGGGACATCCAGGACAAGGTGGAGCTCCAGACTTATATGGATCTTGAGGAACTCGTGCACAAGGCAGAACTAGTGGAGAGTCAGAACAAAAGAAGATACGCCAAGCCGAGCTTCTCCTCCACGACCAACAAACCCAAGGAATTCCTACCTTCTCGGCCACCTTTCTCCAAGGATGCCAAGCCTTCTTCCACGACGAAAGAAGAGGTCAAGTTTGATCCCAAAGGCCGAACCAACACCTCCTCCAGCAATGTTAGGTGTTTTAGATGCGAAGGGATGGGACACTACTCGAGAGATTGTCCCAACAAGAAAGTCTTCATGATTTTGGACAACGGAGAGGTAGTTCCACAAGATTCGAGTCGGATCCAGAAGATGGAGAGGAGGGGAGGAAGCCGCAGCTGTTGGAGAGATGCAGGTCGTCAGGAGGGCGTTGAGTGTCCAGAACCAGCCGGAGGAGTTAGTGCGAGAGAAACCACCTCTTCCACACACGCTGCCTGGTCAAAGGAAAGGTATGCGGCCTGATCATAGATGGGGGTAGCTGCACCAATGCCGCCGGTGAGCTAATGGTCCAGAAACTAAGCCTAGAACCCATCACCCATCCCCGGCGATACAAGCTGCGGTGGCTCAACGATAGTGGTGCTCTCACCGTCACACAACGAGTCCGTTTCACTCTGTCCATAGGCAAATATGAAGATGAGGTCCTTTGTGATGTCATACCCATGGGATCCAGCCATGTGCTGCTTGGCCGACCGTGGCAATCTGACCGGAAGGTACTCCATGACGGCTACACCAACAAGCACACGTTTGAGTTCAATGGCCGCAAGATCACTCTGGTTCCTCTTACTCCAAGTGAAGTGTACCAAGACCGGCTCTATCTCAAACTCAAGGAAGAGAAGGAGAAGACACCTGGCCCACACGCCAACCTCTACATTAACCAAAGAGAAGTTTATGAACTTATGAATTCCAATTGCTCTATGTTATTGTTTGTGTACAAGGAAAGCCTTGTTAGTACTAACCCCTCACGGGGAGCTTCCTAGTGAAATGGCTAAGCTATTGCGGGATTATAGTGACGTTTTTCCCCAGGAAACCCACCAGGCTTGCCTCCTATACGCGGCATTGAGCACCAGATTGACTTTGTGCCAGGTTCCGCACTCCCCAATAGACCCGCCTACCGAACCAATCCGGTGGAGACCAAGGAGCTTCGAAACAGGTGGAGGAGCTAATGCGGAAGGGGCACATCGAGAGAGAGCATGAGTCCATGTGTTGTACCGGTGTTGCTTGTGCCCAAGAAGGATGGATCATGGCGCATGTGTGTTGATTGCCGAGCCATCAATAACATCACGGTGAAGTATCGCCACCCTATTCCTAGGCTTGATGATATGCTTGATGAATTGTGTGGTTCTAACCTTTTCTCTAAGATAGATCTTAAGAGTGGTTATCATCAGATTAGGATGAAGGAGGGTGACGAATGGAAAACAACCTTCAAAACTAAGCAAGGCTTGTATGAGTGGCTTGTAATGCCGTTCGGTCTAACTAACGCACCTAGTACTTTCATGAGACTAATGAACCATGTGTTGAGATCTTTTATAGGTGTGTTCGTGGTGGTGTACTTCGACGATATCCTCATCTTTAGCAAGAACTTGGCCGAGCACATTGACCACATACGAGCCGTCCTTGAAGTCCTACGGAAGGAAAACTTATTCGCCAACATTGATAAATGCACTTTCTGTACTAAGCGGGTTGTTTTCTTAGGTTTTGTTGTGAGTGCGAAGGAGTACGAGGTTGATGACGAGAAGATAAAGGCCATCGGGGATTGGCCGAGACCTACCACCGTAGGAGAAGTCCGAAGTTTCCATGGTCTAGCCGGCTTCTATCGGCGCTTTGTCAAGGATTTCAGCACCCTTGCAGCACCACTTACGGAAGTCATCAAGAAAGACGTCGGTTTCAAGTGGGAGGAAGCCCGGGGACCAGGCTTTCCAAAGCCTTAAAGAGAAGCTTATCAATTCCCCTTTACTTGTGCTGCCCGATTTTCTTAAAACATTCGTGATTGAGTGTGATGCTTCTGGTGTAGGTATTGGTGCGGTTCTTATGCATGATAAGAAGCCAATTGCCTATTTCAGTGAGAAATTAGGGGGAGCCACGCTGAACTATCCTACCTATGACAAGGAGTTATATGCATTGGTGAGGGCTTTGCAAACCTGGCAACATTATCTTTGGCCGAAGGAGTTTGTAATCCACACGGACCATGAGTCGCTCAAGCATTTGAAGGGACAACATAAGCTGAACAAGAGGCATGGCCGCTGGATAGAGTTCATCGAGACGTTTCCCTATGTCATCAAGTATAAGAAAGGTAAAGACAATGTCGTAGCCGACGCATTGTCTCGGAGGTACACTTTAATCTCAGAATTGACATCTAGACTCATAGGATTTTAGGTGCTTAAAACGTTATATGAATCGATTCGAGTTTAGTTCTTATTACTTGAAGTGTGCTAAGTTTGCTTGTGAGAATTACTATAGACGGGACGGCTACCTGTTCTTCCACCATCGGTTGTGCATACCTACCGGGTCGGTTAGGGAACTACTTGTCCGAGAAGCCCACGGTGGAGGACTAGCCGGACACTTCGGGGTGGCCAAGACCTTGGCAAGTCTTCAAGCCCACTTCTATTGGCCGCATATGAGAAGAGATGTGGAGAGGATATGTCTTAGGTGTGTCACTTGTAAGCAAGCCAAGAGTAAGGTTCAGCCGCACGGTTTGTATACCCCGTTACCCATTCCTTCTCACCCTTGGACTCATATATCCATGGACTTTGTAGTTGGCTTACCTCGAACCAGAAATGGTAGAGACTCCATCTTTGTGGTTGTAGACGGGTTCGGCAAAATGGCCCATTTCATTGCATGCCACAAGACGGATGACGCCGTGGGTGTAGCTAATCTGTTTTTCCGGGAAGTGGTAAGGCTACACGGCATGCCTCAAGTCATTGTCTCCGACCGTGACACCAAGTTCCTGAGCCATTTTTGGCGTACGTTGTGGGCCAAGCTAGGAACCAAACTGTCCTTTTCCACCACATGTCATCCGCAAACGGACGGTCAAACCGAGGTGGTGAATAGGTCGTTATCCACGCTCTTGAGAACCACTGGTGAAGAGCAACATTAAGTCATGGGAAGAGTGTCTACCCCATGTTGAGTTCGCCTATAACCACGCTAAGCATTCTTCGACTCTCTACTCTCCTTTTGAACTAGTATACGGATTTAATCCCATGTCTCCCTTAGATCTAATTGCCTTACCTTTGAGTGAAATGTCTAGTGTTGATGGCAAGAAAAAAGCTGAACAGGTTAGGAAAATGCATGAGAAGGCCAAGGAGAACATTGAGAGGAGAACCGAGCAATACGCCAAGCATGCCAACAAGGGCCGGAGAAAAATGGTGTTTCAAGAAGGCGACTTGGTGTGGATCCATCTGAGGAAAGAACGGTTCCCAGCCGAGAGGAAGTCCAAACTCATGCCCCGAGTTGACGGACCTTTCAAGGTGGCCCGGCGGATCAACGACAACGCTTACAAGATCGACCTCCAAGGTAAGTACACGATATCGGATTCCTTCAATGTTTCTGACTTGTCTCCCTTTATTTATGATGCGGATTTGAGGACAAATCCTTTTCAAGAAGGAGGGGATGATATGAGCGTGGAACCAGAATCGGATACCGATGCCGATCAACATCGACCACTCGGCATCGACCGACATCGACCACTCGATACCGACCAACATCGACCACTCGGCATCGACCAACATCGACCACTCGACATCGATCCCGATCAACAAGGCGCACGTGCACCAATCACCGAAGGACGGGAAGGCGTGATCACACGGTCCAAAGCTAAGGAGCTAGCCAAGATAGCTTTAGCAAGTACCATGGACAAGGAAGTATCACCTAGGAGCTACTTCAACATATTCACCTCCACCACTTAAGAAGACCAAGCTATGAAAGCTAAGCGGACTAGGTGTCTCGCTTGATACTCTTTTTCCCACCGGGTTTTAATGAGGTCAAGAAGAACACCACGTCGTCCATTAGTAATCATGGCTTGAAGAATGTAAGAGACGAGGCATTTCTCACACTACTCGTTGTTCTATGTTTTCTTTAAGGAACGCCGCGTTGTTTTGGCGATTTCCTTTTTTCTTTGCGTTTTCCATTTTGATGCGGATTTCCTTTTCTCGGATTTCCTTTTTGTTTAAACGCGCAACCCTAAAAGAGAGTTGCGACTTGTGCCTCCTCTATATAAGGGATGCGCCGCACCACCTTCTTCTTCAGTCAACTTTTTACCTAAAACTTCTTATAGTCGACTCCTCTCGGTTCCTTTGCGAACTTGAGCCGCTTACAAGCATACTTGCTTCCAAACGTCTCTTCTATCCATCAGGGCGGTTGCTCCATAGCCTCCTTGAGACGTTCCCCTTCCACCCATCGACTCCACCGCTCCATCTCCCCATCCTAACCCGGAGTTATTCGTTGTTTCTCTCCGCATCCGCCAAGATCTATCCCCAACGTAGTACTCACCTTCTCACGGAGTTTCGGTCCGAACAAAGGGCGTATCAATAAGTGTCTCAATGAACTTTGTACAAGTTGTACGAACTTATGAAACATATAACAACACATTTCTAGGACTCTAAACCAAGTTTCATTCTACATGAGTGCTTATAAGTGACTCAATGAGCTTTGTACTAGTTTTACGAACTTATGAAACGTCTAACAACGCGTTTCTAGGACTCTAAACCAAGTTTCATGCAACATGAGTGCTTATAAGTGTCTCAATGAGCTTTGTACTAGTTTGACGAACTTATGAAACATCTAACAACGCGTTTCTAGGACTCTAAACCAAGTTTCATGCAACATGAGTGGTTTTATGTGTCTCAATGAGCTTTGTACTAGTTTGACGAACTTATGAAACATCTAACAACGCGGTTTCTAAGACTCTAACGAAGTTTCATGCAACATGAGTGCTTATAAGTGTCTCAATGAGCTTGTACTAGTTTGACAAACTTATGAAACATCTAACAACTCGTTTCTAGGACTCTAAACTAAGTTTCATGCAACATGAGTACTTATAAGACAATGAGCTTTGTACTAGTTTGACGAACTTATGAAACCTCTAACAACGCGGTTTCTAGGACTCTAAACCAAGTTTCATACAACATGAGTACTTATAAGTGTCTCAATGAGCTTTGTACAAGTTTTACGAACTTATGAAACATCTAACAACGCAGTTTCTAAGACTCTAAACCAAGTTTCATGCAACATGAGTGCTTATAAGTGTCTCAATGAGATTTGTACTAGTTTGACGAACTTATGAAACATCTAACAATGCGTTTCTAGGACTCTAAACCAAGTTTCATGCAACATGAGTACTTATAAGTGTCTCAATGAGCTTTGTACAACTTTTACGAAATTATACATCTAACAACGCGTTTCTAGGACTCTAAACCAAGTTTCATTTAACATGAGTGCTTATAAGTGTCTCAATGAGCTTTGTACTAGTTTGACGAACTTATGAAACATCTAACAACGCGGTTTCTAAGACTCTAAACCAAGTTTCATGCAACATGAGTGCTTATAAGTGTCTCAATGAGATTTGTACTAGTTTGACGAACTTATGAAACATCTAACAACGCGTTTCTAGGACTCTAAACCAAGTTTCATGCAACATGAGTACTTATAAGTCAATGAGCTTTGTACTGGTTTGACGAACTTAAGAAACATCTAACAACGCGTTTCTAGGGCTCTAAACCAAGTTTCATGCAACATGAGTGCTTATAAATGTCTCAATGAGGTTTGTACAAGTTTTACGAACTTATGAAACATCTAACAACGCGTTTCTAGGACTCTAAACCAAGTTTCATTCAACATGAGTGCTTATTAGTGTCTCAATGAGCTTTGTACAAGTTTTACGAACTTATGAAACATCTAACAACGCGTTTCTAGGACTCTAAACCAAGTTTCATTCAACATGAGTGCTTATAAGTGTCTCAATGTGCTTTGTACTAGTTTAACGAATTTATGAAACGTCTAACAACGCGTTTCTAGTATTCTAAACCAAGTTTCATGCAACATGAGTGCTTATAAGTGTCTTAATTAGCTTTGTACTATTTTGACGAACTTATAAAACTTTTAACAAGGCGTTTCTAGGACTCTAAACCAAGTTTCATACAACATGAGTCAGCATAAGTGTCTCAATGAGCTTTGTACAAGTTTTACGAACTTATGAAACATCTAACAACGCGTTTCTAGGACTCTAAACCAAGTTTCATTCAACATGAGTGCTTATAAGGGTCTCAATGAGCTTTGTACAAGTTTTACGAACTTATGAAACATCTAACAACGCGGTTTCTAGGACTCTAAACCAAGTTTCATTCAACATGAGTGCTTATAAGTGTCTCAATGAGCTTTGTACAACTTTTACGAACTTATGAAACATCTAACAACGCGTTTCTAGGACTCTAAACCAAGTTTCATTTAACATGAGTGCTTATAAGTGTCTCAATGAGCTTTGTACTAGTTTGACGAACTTATGAAACATCTAACAACGCGTTTCTAGGACTCTAAACCAAGTTTCGTGCAACATGAGTGCTTATAAGTGTCTCAATGAGCTTTTTACTATTTTGACGAACTTATGAAACTTTTAACAAGGCGTTTCTAGGACTCTAAACCAAGTTTCATTCAACATGAGTGCTTATAAGTGTCTCAATAAGCTTTGTACAAGTTTTACGAACTTATGAAACATCTAACAACGCGTTTCTGGGACTCTAAACCAAGTTTCATGAAACATGAGTGCTTATAAGTGTCTCAATGAGCTTTGTACAAGTTGGACGAACTTATGAAACATCTAACAACGCGTTTCTAGGACTCTAAATCAAGTTTCATGCAACATGAGTGCTTATAAATGTCTCAATGAGCTTTGTACTAGTTTGACGAACTTATGAAACATCTAACAACGCGTTTCTAGGACTCTAAACCAAGTTTCATGCAACATGAGATCTTATAAGTGTCTCAATGAGCTTTTTACTAGTTTGAAGAACTTATGAAACATCTAACAACGCGTTTCTAGGACTCTAAACCAAGTTTCATTCAACATGAGTGCTTATAAGTGTCTCAATGAGATTTGTACTAATTTGACGAACTTATGAAACATCTAACAACGCGTTTCTAGGACTCTAAACCAAGTTTACTGCAACATGAGTGCTTATAAGTGTCTCAATGAGCTTTTACTATTTTGACGAACTTATGAAACTTTTAACAAGGCGTTTCTAGGACTCTAAACCAAGTTTCATTCAACATGAGTGCTTATAAGTGTCTCAATGAGCTTTGTACAAGTTTTACGAACTTATGAAACATCTAACAACGCGTTTCTAGGACTCTAAACCAGTTTCATACAACATGAGTGCTTATAAGTGTCTCAATGAGCTTTGTACAAGTTTTACGAACTTATGAAACATCTAACAACGCGTTTCTAGGACTCTGAACGAAGTTTCATTCAACATGAGTGCTTATAAGTGTCTCAATGAGCTTTGTACAAGTTTTACGAACTTATGAAACATCTAACAACGCGTTTCTAGGACTCTAAACGAAGTTTCATTCAACATGAGTGCTTATAAGTGTCTCAATTTGCTTTGTACTAGTTTTACGAATTTATGAAACGTCTAACAACGCGTTTCTTGGATTCTAAACCAAGTTTCATGCACCATGAATGCTTATAAGTGTTTCGATTAGCTTTGTACTATTTTGACAAACTTATGAAACTTTTAACGAGGCGTTTCTAGGACTCTAAACCAAGTTTCATACAACATGAGTGCTTATAAGTGTCTCAATGAACTTTGTACAAGTTTTACGAACTTATGAAACATCTAACAACACATTTCTAGGACTCTAAACCAAGTTTCATTCTACATGAGTGCTTATAAGTGACTCAATGAGCTTTGTACTAGTTTTACGAACTTATGAAACGTCTAACAACGCGTTTCTAGGACTCTAAACCAAGTTTCATGCAACATGTGATGATTTGTGAAAGTATAGAGTGGATTAAGAAGAGATTAAGAGAGATTAAGAGAGATTAAGAGAAAAGTTTCAGCCTTTATTGATAAGTATAGGAGGAAAAATTTCCTTAGAGATTTTACAAGAGTCTATCAAGAGTATATGAAGAAAAGAGCAACAAGAGAAGTCTCCAACGTCTAGAATTCAAATTTGAATAGCTCTAACGGCTATTTAGTCTTGCGATGTAGTCGACTACATGATTCAACTACATTAGTCGACTACACGCCTCAACTATATTTTCCTTCTCTTGATTCCATTGGTCCATAACTCTAACGGCTCTTTAGTCTTGCGATGTAGTCGACTACATGACTCAACTACATTAGTCGACTACACGCCTCAACTATATTTTCCCTCTCTTGATGTATCTTGATCCTTGACAATTTATCCTCAACACTCCCCCTCAAGTCCAGCCTAATGGAATGGCTAGACTTGGAACCTCGTGACTAGCCTCATTAAAACCTTGCAAGTAAAACCTCTTGGGATAAAAACTTGCTAAGGGAAAAGAGTACTAGTCTCTTCGGTTAGGGGTCTTCTCATTGTTTGATGAGGTTCGTGAGTCCCATCTTTGAGTGGATGAACTCACAAACCTTGGTGCTTGCTGCCTTTGTAAAAATGTCCGCCAATTGGTCTTCACTCTTGGTGAAACACGGAAGGATGATTCTCTTGACTATTGCTTCTCGGACTTTATGGCAATCTACCTCAATGTGCTTTGTCCTCTCATGAAACACGGAGTTTGATGCTAAGTTGATTGCGGACTTGTTGTCGGCGTGCATAGTCATTGGTCCATTGACTTGAATACCAAGATCCGTGACTAATCCTCTAAGCCAAATGAGCTCTTGAGTCAACTTCCTCATGGCTCGGTACTCGGACTCGGTTGTGGAGCATGAGACTACCTTTTGCTTCTTGCTCTTCCAAGTGACAAGATTGCCTCCAATAAAAGTACAATAGCCAGTTGTGGATCTTCTATCCCCTCTATCACCAGCCCAATCCGCATCACAATAGCCTACTATCTCCGTGTTCTTGTTGCATCCCATCCAAATGCCTTGTCCGGGAGCTCCTTTGAGATACCTTAGCACTCTATCCACCAAGTTCCAATGGTGATTCTTCGGTGATTGCATGTGTTGTGAGACCTGGTTCACGGCAAAACAAATGTCAGGCCGAGTTATAGTCAAGTATATGAGCTTACCAACAAGTCTCCTATATTGCTTTGGATCCTTGTATGGCTTGTCTTCAAGCTCCCCCTTGCGGATATCTTTGTAGTTTTCCTCCAAGGGTGTCTTTGCGGGTTTTGCTCCAAGCTTTCCTGTTTCAACAAGTAAATCAAGAGTATACTTCCTTTGGGATAGGAATAGGCCTTCTTTAGACCTACACACTTCAATACCAAGGAAGTACTTAAGCTCTCCGAGATCTTTAATGTCAAAAACAGATTTGAGATGAGCTTTGGTAGCCTCAATCCTTACCTTGTCATCCCCGGTAATGATGATATCATCAACATACACGAGGATGACTACTATACCCGTTCGGCGTTTGCTTGTGAAGAGAGTATGGTCGGATTCGGATTTCTTGAATCCTTTGTTGAGAAGAGTGGTACTCGGCTTGTGGTACCAAACCCGTGGTGATTGCTTTAAACCATAGATAGCCTTCTTCAATCTAAGCACTTTACCCGGAGTGATCTTGTCTTTGATACCCGGAGGAGGAGTCATGTACACTTCATCCTCTAATTCACCTTGTAAGAATGCATTCTTGACATCCATTTGCCATAGATCCCATTCAAGGTTTGTGGCAATAGAAAAGATAACTCTCACCGTGTGAAGCTTAGCAACCGGAGCAAAGGTCTCAAGATAATCCTCACCATAGGTTTGAGTAAAACCCCTTGCCACTAGCCGAGCCTTGTGTCTTTCTATCTCTCCGTTACTCTTGTACTTGATAGTAAAGACATACCGAGAGCTAACCGTCCTCTTGCCTTTGGGTAAGTCGGTTTCATACCAAGTGTCATTAAGCTCCATGGCTTTGTCTTCTTGGTCTATGGCTTGAACCCATACTTCATGTTCCATAGCTTCTTCATACGTCTTAGGTATCCAATTCTCATCAATGCTAGCCATAAAGACTTGATGCTCTTGAGGAAAGGATACCATATTGCATACGGCTTGGATTGGATGTGCTACGGCTTTATTGTTGAAGTAGACTCGAGTATTGACCCAATTGGATGGGGGGTGCTTGATTCTAGTGCTTCTCCGTAGAGGATGTTGCACTACTTCTTCATTTACACCTTCTTGTTGATTCTCTTGAACCGTATCTTCTCTATGATCATCTTGATCATGAACCGGATCGGCTTGAGCTTGAGTTTGAGATGAATCTTGTACTACATGATCCTCTTGATCATTCATAGCCGATTCTTCTTCATTCTCCCCCTCATGATCAAGATGAGGTTCTTGGGGATTTGATGGTACTTCACCATCATTATCATCAACGAGGTTTAATCCGAGATCCTCCATAAGTCTCTTGAGGTTTGCGGCTCTATCTTGAGAAGGAGTGGATAGATCCTTGATGCTCTCCCAATTCTTCTCTTCATAGTAGCCTTGTCCTTCAAGAAACTTCACATCTCTAGAGACCATTACCCTTCTTCTTTCGGGTATATAACACTTATAACCTTTTTGAGTTGTGGAGTAGTCGATGAACATTCCTTTTAGGCTCTTTGCATCTAGCTTACTCCTTTGTGCCCCTGGAATCAATACAAAGCAAACACACCCAAACACTCGTAAGTGAGAGATAAAAGGTTTAGAATTGTTTAGAACTTCAAATGGAGATAAGTTATTGAGAATTTGAGTAGGAGTTCTATTAATGAGGTAGCAAGCCGATGTCACCGCGTCTCCCCAAAATCTCTTTGGGACATTGGTATGAAACATCATTGATCTTGCTACTTCCATAAGGTGCCTATTCTTCCTCTCGGCTACTCCGTTTTGTTGTGGTGTGTATGGACAACTTGTTTGATGAAGTATCCCATGCTTTGCTAAGTGATCTTTGAACATTTGGCCCATGTATTCACCCCCATTGTCCGACCTAAAACATTTTATCTTGGCATTGTATTGTTAGATATATAGGTTTGAAAGTTTTTAAAAGCGTCTAAGACTCTATCCTTAGAGGAACTAAGAGTTAACCATGTGAATTTGGACTTCTCATCTATGAAAGTAACAAAGTACTTGTGGTTTTCTCTAGAAACGCACGGAGAAGTCCATACATCCGAATGGATTAACTCAAAACAATGCTCATAAACTTTTAAAGACTTTGAGAAAACGGTTCTACAATGTTTACCAAGTATGCAAGATTCACAAAGATTATTATCAAAAGAAACACGAGGCAACATAAGCTTAAGAGCTTTAGAGTTAGGGTGGCCTAATCTAGCATGCCAAATAGTATTATTAGCCTCGGATAAAACAGTTTTAAAAGCAAAAGATAGATGAGAGCTTGTCGGATTTGTATCAAGCACATATAGATCTCCCTTGGTGCTCCCTCTACCAATGATCTTCTTTGAGTCAATATCCTGAAATGTTACACCATTAGGTCCAAACACAACATTGCAATTCAATTCATTAGCTATCCGTTTTACCCGATAAAAGATTAGAAGTGAAACTAGGCATATAAAGGGCTTTCATATCTCTATCAACAACCTAAGATCTCCTAGTCCTTTTATCGGTACTTTACTTCCATTAGCAACAATGACATTACCTAAGGCCGGTTTAACATTTCTCATAAGATTCTCATTACTAATCATATGGTGAGAGGCACCCGAGTCTACTACTATTGGCTTGACTATCCTACGATCATTGTCTATCTTAATAGCGTTTAGGGAATATGAAGCAATACCGGACCCCTTTAGGGCCTTGATGAGTGCTTCAAAATCCGACTTCCGGACATACTCATCGATGAAAGGGACCACGGCTAATGCTGCTTCATCTTTGCCTTGGCTAGAAGTGCTTGCTCCATTAGCCGAGTCTTCTTGAGTGAGATTGGCCTTGGACTCCGAGAACTTGCTTGGTTTGAGATGGGGATGAAGGATCCAACACTTGTCCATCTTGTGCCCTCCCTTCTTGCAATGTTCACACACCATTGACCTTCTTCCTTCACGAGGCTTTAGCACCGCCTTGTTGGCTAAGACAATCTCCTTTTTGCCGAAGAGTTCGTCACCGCCTTGTTCCCTTTGAAGTTGAGAGACAACGGCGTCGAGAGATGGTAGAGTGTCGGCTCTTAAGAGATGCTTAATCAGGTCCTTATAATTCGAGTTAAGAGTCAAGAGAAGTCCAAAGACTTTGTCTTGCTCCTTCCTTTCATTAATCACCTTAGCATCTACCGAGCTTGGTCTTAACATCTCTAGCTCCGCCCATAAAGCTCTAAACTTTCCGTAGTGGACGGTGAGTTCTGTGTCTTCTTGAGAAAGATTGTTGAGGGCTTTCTTCACTTCATACACACGGCTTAGGTTAGAGACATTCCCATAGATATGCTTGAGAGTATCCCAAAGATCCTTGGCCGTTTCGCAATAGGAGTATGCCTCAAGAATGGCCGGATCTAGCGTGTGTTGGATGATACCTAGCACTCGTTGATCTTCTTGGAACCACTTCTCTTCTTCCTCGGTCAAGTCTTCATCATCAAGAGATCTATCCGGATTAATAGACTCATGAGACTTGGTGATATGCTTCAAAAGTCCTCGGCCTCCAAGAGCGGTCTTGATGGTCCGAGTCCAAAGGAGATAATTGCTTCCTTTGAGAATCACCGAGGGCAAACCAAACTTGGAACCATGATAGATCGAAACTTGAGTGTCTTCCATGATGTCGTGAGTATGATTGAGATTCAAAGATGATGACTTCAAGCTTTATGAGAAAAGCAGAGATTTATGAATAAAAAAAAAACAGAGGTTTGGTGTTCTTGAGATCTAGAGTAACAAGAACAAGAGGAGATTTTGCGGAAATGAAGAGATTAGGAGCATAAATGCTCTGATACCATGATGATTTGTGAAAGTATAGAGTGGATTAAGAAGAGATTAAGAGAGATTAAGAGAGATTAAGAGAAAAGTTTCAGCCTTTATTGATAAGTATAGGAGGAAAAATTTCCTTAGAGATTTTACAAGAGTCTATCAAGAGTATATGAAGAAAAGAGCAACAAGAGAAGTCTCCAACGGCTAGAATTCAAATTTGAATAGCTCTAACGGCTATTTAGTCTTGCGATGTAGTCGACTACATGATTCAACTACATTAGTCGACTACACGCCTCAACTATATTTTCCTTCTCTTGATTCCATTGGTCCATAACTCTAACGGCTCTTTAGTCTTGCGATGTAGTCGACTACATGACTCAACTACATTAGTCGACTACACGCCTCAACTATATTTTCCCTCTCTTGATGTATCTTGATCCTTGACAATTTATCCTCAACAACATGAGTGCTTATAAGTGTCTCAATGAGCTTTGTACTAGTTTGACGAACTTATGAAACATCTAACAACGCGTTTCTAGGACTCTAAACCAAGTTTCATGCAACATGAGTGGTTATATGTGTCTCAATGAGCTTTGTACTAGTTTGACGAACTTATGAAACATCTAACAACGCGGTTTCTAAGACTCTAACGAAGTTTCATGCAACATGAGTGCTTATAAGTGTCTCAATGAGCTTGTACTAGTTTGACGAACTTATGAAACCTCTAACAACGCGGTTTCTAGGACTCTAAACCAAGTTTCATACAACATGAGTACTTATAAGTGTCTCAATGAGCTTTGTACAAGTTTTACGAACTTATGAAACATCTAACAACACGTTTCTAGGACTCTAAACCAAGTTTCATGCAACATGAGTGCTTATAAGTGTCTCAATGAGCTTTGTACTAGTTTGAAGAACTTATGAAACATCTAACAACGTGGTTTCTAAGTCTCTAAACCAAGTTTCATTCAACATGAGTGCTTATAAGTGTCTCAATGAGCTTTGTACAAGTTTTACGAACTTATGAAACATCTAACAACGCGGTTTCTAAGACTCTAAACCAAGTTTCATGCAACATGAGTGCTTATAAGTGTCTCAATGAGATTTGTACTAGTTTGACGAACTTATGAAACATCTAACAACGCGTTTCTAGGACTCTAAACCAAGTTTCATTTAACATGAGTGCTTATAAGTGTCTCAATGAGCTTTGTACTAGTTTGACGAACTTATGAAAATCTAACAACGCGGTTTCTAAGACTCTAAACCAAGTTTCATGCAACATGAATGCTTATAAGTGTCTCAATGAGATTTGTACTAGTTTGACGAACTTATGAAACATCTAACAACGCGTTTCTAGGACTCTAAACCAAGTTTCATGCAACATGAGTACTTATAAGTCAATGAGCTTTGTACTAGTTTGACGAACTTATGAAACATCTAACAACGCGTTTCTAGGACTCTAAACCAAGTTTCATGCAACATGAGTGCTTATAAGTGTCTCAATGAGCTTTGTACAAGTTTTACGAACTTATGAAACATCTAACAACGCGTTTCTAGGACTCTAAACCAAGTTTCATTCAACATGAGTGCTTATAAGTGTCTCAATGAGCTTTGTACAAGTTTTACGAACTTATGAAACATCTAACAACGCGTTTCTAGGACTTTAAACCAAGTTTCATTCAACATGAGTGCTTATAAGTGTCTCAATGTGCTTTGTACTAGTTTTAAGAATTTATGAAACGTCTAACAACGCGTTTCTAGGATTCTAAACCAAGTTTCATGCAACATGAGTGCTTATAAGTGTCTCAATTAGCTTTGTACTATTTTGACGAACTTATGAAACTTTTAACAAGGCGTTTCTAGGACTCTAAACCAAGTTTCATACAACATGAGTCAGCATAAGTGTCTCAATGAGCTTTGTACAAGTTTTACGAACTTATGAAACATCTAACAACGCGTTTCTAGGACTCTAAACCAAGTTTCATTCAACATGAGTGCTTATAAGTGTCTCAATGAGCTTTGTACAAGTTTTACGAACTTATGAAACATCTAACAACGCGGTTTCTAGGACTCTAAACCAAGTTTCATTCAACATGAGTGCTTATAAGTGTCTCAATGAGCTTTGTACAACTTTTACGAACTTATGAAACATCTAACAACGCTTTTCTAGGACTCTAAACCAAGTTTCATGCACCATGAATGCTTATAAGTGTTTCAATTAGCTTTGTACTATTTTGACAAACTTATGAAACTTTTAACGAGGCGTTTCTAGGACTCTAAACCAAGTTTCATACAACATGAGTGCTTATAAGTGTCTCAATGAACTTTGTACAAGTTTTACGAACTTATGAAACATCTAACAACACATTTCTAGGACTCTAAACCAAGTTTCATTCTACATGAGTGCTTATAAGTGACTCAATGAGCTTTGTACTAGTTTTACGAACTTATGAAACGTCTAACAACGCGTTTCTAGGACTCTAAACCAAGTTTCATGCAACATGAGTGCTTATAAGTGTCTCAATGAGCTTTGTACTAGTTTGACGAACTTATGAAACATCTAACAACGCGTTTCTAGGACTCTAAACCAAGTTTCATGCAACATGAGTGGTTATATGTGTCTCAATGAGCTTTGTACTAGTTTGACGAACTTATGAAACATCTAACAACACGGTTTCTAAGACTCTAACGAAGTTTCATGCAACATGAGTGCTTATAAGTGTCTCAATGAGCTTGTACTAGTTTGACGAACTTATGAAACCTCTAACAACGCGGTTTCTAGGACTCTAAACCAAGTTTCATACAACATGAGTACTTATAAGTGTCTCAATGAGCTTTGTACAAGTTTTACGAACTTATGAAACAACACGTTTCTAGGACTCTAAACCAAGTTTCATGCAACATGAGTGCTTATAAGTGTCTCAATGAGCTTTGTACTAGTTTGAAGAACTTATGAAACATCTAACAACGTGGTTTCTAAGTCTCTAAACCAAGTTTCATTCAACATGAGTGCTTATAAGTGTCTCAATGAGCTTTGTACAAGTTTTACGAACTTATGAAACATCTAACAACGCGGTTTCTAAGACTCTAAACCAAGTTTCATGCAACATGAGTGCTTATAAGTGTCTCAATGAGATTTGTACTAGTTTGACGAACTTATGAAACATCTAACAACGCGTTTCTAGGACTCTAAACCAAGTTTCATTTAACATGAGTGCTTATAAGTGTCTCAATGAGCTTTGTACTAGTTTGACGAACTTATGAAACATCTAACAACGCGGTTTCTAAGACTCTAAACCAAGTTTCATTCAACATGAATGCTTATAAGTGTCTCAATGAGATTTGTACTAGTTTGACGAACTTATGAAACATCTAACAACGCGTTTCTAGGACTCTAAACCAAGTTTCATGCAACATGAGTACTTATAAGTCAATGAGCTTTGTACTAGTTTGACGAACTTATGTGATACGCTCTCCCTAAGAGGATCTTCTCTCTGGACGTGGCTGAGCGATGAACTAAGACGGTGTGGTGATGGGATAGGGGTAGCGATGGATTTGTAAGCGGAACAGGATGGTAGGAGGTAGTGGAAGCGTGTGTATGGGGATGGATGCTTAGCAAGTGATGGTAATCTTGCTAAGGTTACGAAGATCTCCGAGTAAGCGAACAACTTGGAGGAGATCGGACCTAGGAACTAAGCCAATTGAGCGAAACCTTTGAAAGAGTTTTGTAGTATAAAGTTTGCTGCCTTACAATGTGTGCGGCGCCTTCTCTTTTATAGAGGAAGGTTACAAAACTCGTAGGGTTACACTTGTAAAAAGGAAATCACACGAAAAAAGGAAACCGTGCAACTACAAAAAGGAAATCGCCCAAAAACATCATGGCGTTTGTAAACGAGATAAAACGACGAGTAGTTTAAGTGTCTCCTCTCTTACACTCTTCAAGCTATGATAACTAAGTGGCCGACGTAGTGTTCTTCTTGGCCTCGTTAAAACCCAGTGGGAAAGAGTACCAAGCGAGACACTTAGCCGCTTAGCTCTCATAGCTTGGTCTTCTTACTTAGACGTGAAGATGGACGTTGTAGAAGCTCTCGGTTGCTTCTCTTCCTAGTTCCTCCTTCAACATCATTGTATGCGCATCTCTAGCTAACTCCTTAGCTTTCGATCTGGTGATAGCTCCTTGTGGTTCCGTGGTCATATCATCCCCTCCCTCTTGAAAAGGATTTGTCCTCAAATCTGCATCATCAACATACGGAGACAAGTCAGAAACATTTTAGGAATCCGATATCATATACTTACCTTGTAGATCGATCTTGTAGGCGTTGTTGTTGATGCGCTTGGTGATCTTGAACGGGCCGTCTACTCTGGGCATCAACTTGGACTTTCTTTCAGCTGGAAATCTTTCTTTTCTCAAGTGTATCCACACCAAATCCCCCTCCTCAAATACGACTTCCTTGCGTCCTTTGTTTGCATGTTTTGCATAGAGCTTAGTCTTCTTCTCGATGTTCTCCTTTGCCTTCTCATGCATCCGCCTAACCTGCTCGGCCTTCTTTTTGCCATCAAGACTAGACACTTCACTCAAAGGTAATGCAATCAGATCAAGTGGGGACATAGGATTAAAACCATAGACTAGTTCAAATGGGGAATAGAGAGTAGTGGAGTGCTTAGCGTGATTATATGCGAACTCTACACGGGGGTAGATATTCTTCCCATGACTTGAGGTTGCTCCTCACCAATGTCCTCGAATTGCGGATAGGGACCTGTTCACCACCTCGGTCGACCGTCTGTTTGTGGGTGGCAGGTCGTGGAAAATGAAAGCTTTGTTCCCAACTTAGCCCACAAGGTACGCCAAAAATGGCTCAAAAATTTGGTGTCACGGTCAGAAACAATGACTTGAGGCATTCCATGTAGCCTTACTACTTCCCTGAAAAACAAATTAGCTACACTCACGGCATCATCAGTCTTGTGGCAAGCAATGAAATGAGCCATCTTGCTAAACCTGTCCACCACAACAAATATAGAGTCTCTACCATTTCTGGTTCGAGGTAAGCCGACAACAAAATCCATAGAAATATGCGTCCAAGGATGAGAAGGAATAGGTAACGGAGTGTACAAACCGTGGGGCTGCACCTTGCTCTTAGCCAGTTTGCATGTGATGCATACGGCACAGATTCTCTCCACATCTCTTCTCATTTGGAGCCAATAGAAATGGGCTTGGAGGCTGGCTAAAGTCTTGGCTACTCCAAAGTGCCCGGCCAATCCTCCTCCATGGGCTTCTCTCACTAAAATCTCTCGGATGGATCCATTAGGTATGCATAGCTTATCATTGTGGAACAAGTATCCATCCTGTCTAAAGAAGTTCTCATACGCAAACTTAGCACATTTTAAGTAGTTTTCACTAAATTCCGAATCTAATTCATATAGGCCTTTTAACATCTCAAAACCGATGAGCTTAGAATGTAATTCGAGAGATTAGCGTGTACCTTCTAGACAATGCGTCGGCTACGACATTGTCCTTACCTTTCTTATACTTGATTACGTATGGGAATGTCTCAATGAATTCGATCCATCGACCATGCCTCTTGTTAAGTTTTTGTTGGCCCTTGAGATGTTTGAGAGACTCATGGTCGGTGTGAATAACAAACTCCTTCGGCCATAGGTAGTGTTGCCAAGTACGTAGCGCCCTCACCAATGCGTATAGCTCTTTGTCATAGGTAGGGTAATTCAGCGTGGCTCCTCCTAACTTCTCGCTAAAGTAAGCTATTGGCTTCTTATCCTCCTGCATAAGAACCGCACCAATACCTACACCAGAAGCATCGCACTCGATTTCAAAGGTTTTAAGGAAGTTAGGAAGCATAAGTAAGGGGGAATTGATAAGCTTCTCTTTAAGGCTTTGGAAAGCCTGGTCCTGTGCCTCTCCCCACTTGAAGCCTACGTCTTTCTTGATGACCTCGGTGAGCGGTGCAGCAAGTGTGCTTAAGTCTTTGACGAAGCGTCTATAAAAACCGGCTAGACCATGGAAACTCCTAACCTCTCCCACGGTGGTTGGTCTCGGCCAATCCCTGATTGCTTTGACCTTCTCGGCATCCACCTGTACTCATACTGCACTTACAACAAAACCTAAGAACACAACCTGGTTAGTGCGAAAGTACATTTATCCACATTAGCAAACAAGTTTTCCTTTCTTAGAACTTCAAGGACGGCTCGGATGTGGTCAATGTGCTCGGCCAAGTTCTTGCTAAAGATCGAGAATATCGTCAAAATACACCACCACGAACACACCTATAAAAGATCTCAACACATGGTTCATTAGTCTCATAAAAGTGCTAGGTGCGTTAGTTAGACCAAATGGCATCACAAGCCACTCATATAATCCTGTTTAGTCTTGAAGGCGGTCTTCCACTCATCACCCTCCTTCATCCTAATTTGATGATAACCACTCTTAAGATCAATCTTAGAGAAAAGGTTAGAACCACATAATTCATCGGGCATATCATCAAGTCTAGGAATAGGGTGGCGATACTTCACCGTGATGTTGTTGATGGCTCGGCGGTCAACACACATTCGCCGAGTCCCATCCTTCTTTGGCACAAGTAGCACGGCACGGCACATGGACTCATGCTCTCTCGGATGTGACCTTTGCTCATCAACTCATCCACCTGTTTCTGAAGCTCCTTGGTCTCCACCGGGTTGGTCCTGTACGCCGGCCTATTTGGAAGGGCGGAACCCGGCACGAAGTCAATACGGTGCTCGATGCCGCGGATAGGAGGTAATCCGGGTGGAATATCCTGTGGAAAAACGTCACTAAAGTCCTGCAATAGCTTAGTCATTTCACTAGGAAGCTCCTGTGTGGGGTTAGTACTAACGAGAGTCTCCTTATAAACAAGCATTAGCATAGGATAATCGGCGGTTAAGAGCACGGATACTTCCCTATGATTGAGGTAGAGGCTGCTTGCTCATGGCTGGCTCCTTTTCTTTTTCTTCCTTGAGTTTGAGGTGGAGTTGGTCTTGGTATACCTCGCTTGGTGTGAGAGGTGCTAAGATGATCTTTCTACCCTTGAATTCAAAAGCATGCTTGTTGGTGTAGCCATCATGTAAGACACGGCGATCGGATTGCCAAGGTCGGCCAAGCGGCACATGGCTGGATCCCATGGGTATGACATCACAAAGGACCTCGTCTTCATACTTGCCTATGGACAGAGTGAAACGGACCTGTTGTGTGACGGTGAGAGCACCACTATCATTGAGCCACTGCAGCTTGTATGGTCGGGGATGGGTGATGGGCTCTAGGCTTAGTTTCTGGACCATTAGCTCACTGGCGGCATTGGTGCGGCTACCCCCATCTATGATCGGGCTGCATACCTTTCCTTTGACCGGGCGGCGTGTGTGGAAGAGGTGGTTTCTCTGCACGAGCTCCTCTGGTTGGTTCTGGACACTCAACGCCCTCCTGACTACCAGCATCTCTCCAACAGCTGCGGCTTCCTCTTCCTCCTCTCCATCTTCTGGATCTGACTCAGAATCTTGTGGGACTACCTCTCCGTTGTCCAGAATCATGAAGACTTTCTTGTTGGGGCAATCTCTCGAGTAGTGTCCCATCCCTTGGCATCTAAAACACCTAACATTGCTGGAGGAGGTGTTGGCTCGGCCCTTGGGATCAAACTTGACCTCTTCTTTCGTCGTGGAAGAAGGTTTGACATCCTTGGAGAAAGGTGGCCGAGAAGGTATGAATTCCTTGGGTTTGTTGGTCGTGGAGGAGAAGCTCGGCTTGGCGTATCTTCTTTTGTTCTGACTCTCCACTAATTCTGCCTTGTGCACGAGTTCCTCAAGATCCATATAAGTTTGGAGCTCCACCTTGTCTGGATGTCCCGGTGAGTCCACCAATGAACCGTGCCATGGTTACTTCCTCATCTTCCTCTAGTCCGGCTCGGATGAGAAGGGTTTCCATCTCTTGGAAGTAGTCTCGGACTGTGGTGGACCCTTGGGTGAGTTTCCTCGGCTTGTTGAGAACTTCCGGTGGTAATGGCTCGGCACAAACCTTTTTCTCAAGTGGGTGGTAAGTTGGTGCCAAGTGGTGATGGGCAGCTCATTATGGCGGTTCCGTGTGGTGCAAAGCTGATCCCACCACAACAGTGCGTACTCACTGAATTCTGAGACGGCTATCTTTACCTTGTTTGAAGCATATGTATCGTGGCACAAGAAGCTGGACTCCATCTTCCTTTCCCAGTCAAGATAGGCTTCCGGATCATTCTTGCCGAGAAATGGTGGGAACTTAGCCTTGATATGCTTTAGGCTGCGGCTCTCCGAGTCTCGGGGTCGTCCTGTCTCGTCTCTCACGTCTCCGGCTTCGCCTACTACGGTCCGAGACGTTGACGCCGTAATACTCGTCGCTAGAGCCGATGTAGACGCGTTGCCCGGCTATGGTCTGTGTAGGACGGCGTGGAGCAGCGTGTGGCCTACGCCCGGGAGCTCTGTCCTCTGGCTCGCTCAGCTCAGCATGCACCCGTTGCCGTGGTACCCTCTGCTCTTTTGCGTTGGTTGGACGGAGGTTGCGGATTGCTTGGAATCTAGATGTACCGGCAACGCCCTTACCTTTGCAAATCCGCATGGCATCGGATGGAGTTGGAGTCGACCCACCTTCGGAGTCCGAGGTTACCTTTGTAGCCTCTCTAGCCTGTCTCTCACGTTCCAAGGTGAGTTGTTGAGAATTTTGTTGAGGCGAAGTGACGACATTGCTTCGGCTACTTGCGTGGCAATGAGCTTCTTCAAGTCGTCTAGCGCCTCCGGGGATAGGGCCATGGTACTGTCACACAAACGAGTACTCGCGATAAGTTGTTCACACGAATAACAAGCAAAAGCAAGAGATACAAGTGAAGTCTTTCGGCACACGTTACTTAGAAAAAAGGAAAATCAGGACATGCGCTTGCAACAAAAAGGAAATTCGGTTATGATTAATGAAACGCAAGTTTTGAGATAAAAGGAAATCGGATGAAACAAATTTGAAACTTTCGGCTAGGGTTCTGGAAGATCTAGCTATGAAAGTTACAGCCGCCACACGAAAAACAAAGAACACAAGCAAACAAATTCGAATCACTAACAACTTAATCAATTGGTTTCTTCTTTCAACACTTTAAAATCAAGCACACAAACGAATCAGATTAAAACAAGCAAACATGATTTTTAGAGTAAGACATAAACTAGGGTTCTTATCAAGCGACTCAAAGCTATATCAAATCAGTTCAATTCAGACAAGTTCTAATCAAAACAGATTTAAACAATTCGTTTTTCAATCCCAAGCAAAGCTATCGAGTTGTAATCAATACCCAAATCACAAGTTCAAAACAGATGATGGAATGAATCAGTTCTAGCAATTCTCTTAAACTAAAACATATTCAAATATCACAAGATCTTAAACGAGAACAAAGGGTTAAAGAAAACTCAGCCTTTTTGGTACGAGAGGTGGCTACGATACCAGATGATACGCTCTCCCTAAGAGGATCTTCTCTCGGACGTGGTGAGCGATGAACTAAGACGGTGTGGTGATGGGATAGGGGTAGCGATGGATTTGTAAGCGGAACGGGATGGTAGGAGGTAGTGGAAGCGTGTGTATGGGGATGGATGCTTAGCAAGTGATGGTAATCTTGCTAAGGTTACGAAGATCTCCGAGTAAGCGAACAACTTGGAGGAGATCGGACCTAGGAACTAAGCCAATTGAGCGAAACCTTTGAAAGAGTTTTGTAGTATAAAGTTTGCTGCCTTACAATGTGTGCGGCGCCTTCTCTTTTATAGAAGAAGGTTACAAAACTCGTAGGGTTACACTTGTAAAAAGGAAATCACACGAAAAAAGGAAACCGTGCAACTACAAAAAGGAAATCGCCCAAAAACATCATGGCGTTTGTAAACGAGATAAAACGACGAGTAGTTTAAGTGTCTCGTCTCTTACACTCTTCAAGCTATGATAACTAAGTGGCCGACGTAGTGTTCTTCTTGGCCTCGTTAAAATCCAGTGGGAAAGAGTACCAAGCGAGACACTTAGCCGCTTAGCTCTCATAGCTTGGTCTTCTTACTTAGACGTGAAGATGGACGTTGTAGAAGCTCTCGGTTGCTTCTCTTCCTAGTTCCTCCTTCAGCATCATTGTATGCGCATCTCTAGCTAACTCCTTAGCTTTCGATCTGGTGATAGCTCCTTGTGGTTCCGTGGTCATATCATTATGAAACATCTAACAACGCGTTTCTAGGACTCTAAACCAAGTTTCATGCAACATGAGTGCTTATAAGTGTCTCAATGAGCTTTGTACAAGTTTTACGAACTTATGAAACATCTAACAACGCGTTTCTAGGACTCTAAACCAAGTTTCATTCAACATGAGTGCTTATAAGTGTCTCAATGAGCTTTGTACAACTTTTACGAACTTATGAAACATCTAACAACGCGTTTCTAGGACTCTAAACCAAGTTTCATTCAACATGAGTGCTTATAAGTGTCTCAATGTGCTTTGTACTAGTTTTAAGAATTTATGAAACGTCTAACAACGCGTTTCTAGGATTCTAAACCAAGTTTCATGCAACATGAGTGCTTATAAGTGTCTCAATTAGCTTTGTACTATTTTGACGAACTTATGAAACTTTTAACAAGGCGTTTCTAGGACTCTAAACCAAGTTTCATACAACATGAGTCAGCATAAGTGTCTCAATGAGCTTTGTACAAGTTTTACGAAATTATGAAACATCTAACAACGCGTTTCTAGGACTCTAAACCAAGTTTCATTCAACATGAGTGCTTATAAGTGTCTCAATGAGCTTTGTACAAGTTTTACGAACTTATGAAACATCTAACAACGCGGTTTCTAGGACTCTAAACCAAGTTTCATTCAACATGAGTGCTTATAAGTGTGTCAATGAGCTTTGTACAACTTTTACGAACTTATGAAACATCTAACAACGCTTTTCTAGGACTCTAAACCAAGTTTCATTTAACATGAGTGCTTATAAGTGTCTCAATGAGCTTTGTACTAGTTTGACGAACTTATGAAACATCTAACAACGCGGTTTCTAAGACTCTAAACCAAGTTTCATGCAACATGAGTGCTTATAAGTGTCTCAATGAGATTTGTACTAGTTTGACGAAATTATGAAACATCTAACAACGCGTATCTAGGACTCTAAACCAAGTTTCATGCAACATGAGTACTTATAAGTGTCTCAATGAGCTTTGTACAAGTCTTACGAACTTATGAAACATCTAACAACGCGTTTCTAGGACTCTAAACCAAGTTTCATGCAACATGAGGGCTTATAAGTGTCTCAATGAGCTTTGTACTAGTTTGAAGAACTTATGAAACATCTAACAACGTGGTTTCTAAGTCTCTAAACCAAGTTTCATTCAACATGAGTGCTTATAAGTGTCTCAATGAGCTTTGTACAAGTTTTACGAACTTATGAAACATCTAACAACGCGGTTTCTAAGACTCTAAACCAAGTTTCATGCAACATGAGTGCTTATAAGTGTCTCAATGAGATTTGTACTAGTTTGATGAACTTATGAAACATCTAACAACGCGTTTCTAGGACTCTAAACCAAGTTTCATGCAACATGAGTACTTATAAGTGTCTCAGTGAGCTTTGTACAACTTTTACGAACTTATGAAACATCTAACAACGCGTTTCTAGGACTCTAAACCAAGTTTCATTTAACATGAGTGCTTATAAGTGTCTCAATGAGCTTTGTACTAGTTTGACGAACTTATGAAACATCTAACAACGCGGTTTCTAAGACTCTAAACCAAGTTTCATGCAACATGAGTGCTTATAAGTGTCTCAATGAGATTTGTACTAGTTTGACGAACTTATGAAACATCTAACAACGCGTTTCTAGGACTCTAAACCAAGTTTCATGCAACATGAGTACTTATAAGTGTCTCAATGAGCTTTGTACAAGTCTTACGAACTTATGAAACATCTAACAACGCGTTTCTAGGACTCTAAACCAAGTTTCATGCAACATGAGTGCTTATAAGTGTCTCAATGAGCTTTGTACTAGTTTGAAGAACTGATGAAACATCTAACTACGTGGTTTCTAAGTCTCTAAACCAAGTTTCATTCAACATGAGTGCTTATAAGTGTCTTAATGAGCTTTGTACAAGTTTTACGAACTTATGAAACATCTAACAACGCGGTTTCTAAGACTCTAAACCAAGTTTCATGCAACATGAGTGCTTATAAGTGTCTCAATGAGATTTGTACTAGTTTGACGAACTTATGAAACATCTAACAATTCGTTTCTAGGACTCTAAACCAAGTTTCATGCAACATGAGTACTTATAAGTGTCTCAATGAGCTTTGTACAACTTTTACGAACTTATGAAACATCTAACAACGCGCTTCTAGGACTCTAAACCAAGTTTCATTTAACATGAGTGCTTATAAGTGTCTCAATGAGCTTTGTACTAGTTTGACGAACTTATGAAACATCTAACAACGAGGTTTCTAAGACTCTAAACCAAGTTTCATGCAACATGAGTGCTTATAAGTGTCTCAATGAGATTTGTACTAGTTTGACGAACTTATGAAACATCTAACAACGCGTTTCTAGGACTCTAAACCAAGTTTCATGCAACATGAGTACTTATAAGTCAATGAGCTTTGTACTAGTTTGACGAACTTATGAAACATCTAACAACGCGTTTCTAGGACTCTAAACCAAGTTTCATGCAACATGAGTGCTTATAAGTGTCTCAATGAGCTTTGTACAAGTTTTACGAACTTATGAAACATCTAACAACGCGTTTCTAGGACTCTAAACCAAGTTTCATGCAACATGAGTACTTATAAGTCAATGAGCTTTGTACTAGTTTGACGAACTTATGAAACATCTAACAACGCGGTTTCTAAGACTCTAAACCAAGTTTCATGCAACATGAGTGCTTATAAGTGTCTCAATGAGATTTGTACTAGTTTGACGAACTTATGAAACATCTAACAACGCGTTTCTAGGACTCTAAACCAAGTTTCATGCAACATGAGTGCTTATAAGTGTCTCAATGAGCTTTTTACTATTTTGACGAACTTATGAAACTTTTAACAAGGCGTTTCCAGGACTCTAAACCAAGTTTCATTCAACATGAGTGCTTATAAGTGTCTCAATAAGCTTTGTACAAGTTTTACGAACTTATGAAACATCTAACAACGCGTTTCTAGGACTCTAAACCAAGTTTCATACAACATGATTGCTTATATGTGTCTCAATTAGCTTTGTACTAGTTTGACGAACTTATATAACATCTAACAACGCGTTTCTAGGACTCTAAACCAAGTTTCATGAAACATGAGTGCTTATAAGTGTCTCAATGAGCTTTGTACAAGTTGGACGAACTTATGAAACATCTAACAACGCGTTTCTAGGACTCTAAATCAAGTTTCATGCAACATGAGTGCTTATAAATGTCTCAATGAGCTTTGTACTAGTTTGACGAACTTATGAAACATCTAACAACGCGTTTCTAGGACTCTAAACCAAGTCTCATGCAACATGAGATCTTATAAGTGTCTCAATGAGCTTTTTACTAGTTTGAAGAACTTATGAAACACCTAACAACGCGTTTCTAGGACTCTAAACCAAGTTTCATTCAATATGAGTGCTTATAAGTGTCTCAATGAGCTTTGTACAAGTTTTACGAACTTATGAAACATCTAACAACACGTTTCTAGGACTCTAAACCAAGTTTCATTCAACATGAGTGCTTATAAGTGTCTCAATGAGCTTTGTACAAGTTTTACGAACTTATGAAACATCTAACAACGCGTTTCCAGGACTCTAAACCAAGTTTCATTTAACATGAGTGCTTATAAGTGTCTCAATGAGCTTTGTACTAGTTTGACGAACTTATGAAACATCTAACAACGCGGTTTCTAAGACTCTAAACCAAGTTTCATGCAAAAATGAGTGCTTATAAGTGTCTCAATGAGCTTTGTACAAGTCTTACGAACTTATGAAACATCTAACAACGCGTTTCTAGGACTCTAAACCAAGTTTCATGCAACATGAGTACTTATAAGTGTCTCAATGAGTTTTGTACAAGTCTTACGAACTTATGAAACATCTAACAACGCGTTTCTAGGACTCTAAACCAAGTTTCATGCAACATGAGTGCTTATAAGTGTCTCAATGAGCTTTGTACTAGTTTGAAGAACTTATGAAACATCTAACAACGTGGTTTCTAAGTCTCTAAACCAAGTTTCATTCAACATGAGTGCTTATAAGTGTCTCAATGAGCTTTGTACAAGTTTTACGAACTTATGAAACATCTAACAACGCGGTTTCTAAGACTCTAAACCAAGTTTCATGCAACATGAGTGCTTATAAGTGTCTCAATGAGATTTGTACTAGTTTGACGAACTTATGAAACATCTAACAACGCGTTTCTAGGACTCTAAACCAAGTTTCATGCAACATGAGTACTTATAAGTGTCTCAATGAGCTTTGTACAACTTTTACGAACTTATGAAACATCTAACAACGCGTTTCTAGGACTCTAAACCAAGTTTCATTTAACATGAGTGCTTATAAGTGTCTCAATGAGCTTTGTACTAGTTTGACGAACTTATGAAACATCTAACAACGCGGTTTCTAAGACTCTAAACCAAGTTTCATGCAACACGAGTGCTTATAAGTGTCTCAATGAGATTTGTACTAGTTTGACGAACTTATGAAACATCTAACAACGCGTTTCTAGGACTCTAAACCAAGTTTCATGCAACATGAGTGCTTATAAGTGTCTCAATGAGCTTTTTACTATTTTGACGAACTTATGAAACTTTTAACAAGGCGTTTCCAGGACTCTAAACCAAGTTTCATTCAACATGAGTGCTTATAAGTGTCTCAATAAGCTTTGTACAAGTTTTACGAACTTATGAAACATCTAACAACGCGTTTCTAGGACTCTAAACCAAGTTTCATACAAGATGATTGCTTATATGTGTCTCAATTAGCTTTGTACTAGTTTGACGAACTTATATAACATCTAACAACGCGTTTCTAGGACTCTAAACCAAGTTTCATGAAACATGAGTGCTTATAAGCGTCTCAATGAGCTTTGTACAAGTTGGACGAACTTATGAAACATCTAACAACGCGTTTCTAGGACTCTAAATCAAGTTTCATGCAACATGAGTGCTTATAAATGTCTCAATGAGCTTTGTACTAGTTTGACGAACTTATGAAACATCTAACAACGCGTTTCTAGGACTCTAAACCAAGTTTCATGCAACATGAGATCTTATAAGTGTCTCAATGAGCTTTTTACTAGTTTGAAGAACTTATGAAACATCTAACAACGCGTTTCTAGGATTCTAAACCAAGTTTCATTCAACATGAGTGCTTATAAGTGTCTCAATGAGCTTTGTACAAGTTTTACGAACTTATGAAACATCTAACAACGCGTTTCTAGGACTCTAAACGAAGTTTCATTCAACATGAGTGCTTATAAGTGTCTCAATGAGCTTTGTACCAGTTTTACGAACTTATGAAACATCTAACAACGCGTTTCTAGGACTCTAAACGAAGTTTCATTCAACATGAGTGCTTATAAGTGTCTCAATTTGCTTTGTACTAGTTTTACGAATTTATGAAACGTCTAACAACGCGTTTCTTGGATTCTAAACCAAGTTTCATGCACCTTGAATGCTTATAAGTGTTTCAATTAGCTTTGTACTATTTTGACAAACTTATGAAACTTTTAACGAGGCGTTTCTAGGACTCTAAACCAAGTTTCATACAACATGAGTGCTTATAAGTGTCTCAATGAACTTTGTACAAGTTTTACGAACTTATGAAACATCTAACAACACATTTCTAGGACTCTAAACCAAGTTTCATTCTACATGAGTGCTTATAAGTGACTCAATGAGCTTTGTACTAGTTTTACGAACTTATGAAACGTCTAACAACGCGTTTCTAGGACTCTAAACCAAGTTTCATGCAACATGAGTGCTTATAAGTGTCTCAATGAGCTTTGTACTAGTTTGACGAACTTATGAAACATCTAACAACGCGTTTCTAGGACTCTAAACCAAGTTTCATGCAACATGAGTGGTTATATGTGTCTCAATGAGCTTTGTACTAGTTTGACGAACTTATGAAACATCTAACAACGCGGTTTCTAAGACTCTAACGAAGTTTCATGCAACATGAGTGCTTATAAGTGTCTCAATGAGCTTGTACTAGTTTGACGAACTTATGAAACCTCTAACAACGCGGTTTCTAGGACTCTAAACCAAGTTTCATACAACATGAGTACTTATAAGTGTCTCAATGAGCTTTTTACAAGTTTTACGAACTTATGAAACATCTAACAACACGTTTCTAGGACTCTAAACCAAGTTTCATGCAACATGAGTGCTTATAAGTGTCTCAATGAGCTTTGTACTAGTTTGAAGAACTTATGAAACATCTAACAACGTGGTTTCTAAGTCTCTAAACCAAGTTTCATTCAACATGAGTGTTATAAGTGTCTCAATGAGCTTTGTACAAGTTTTACGAACTTATGAAACATCTAACAACGCGGTTTCTAAGACTCTAAACCAAGTTTCATGCAACATGAGTGCTTATAAGTGTCTCAATGAGATTTGTACTAGTTTGACGAACTTATGAAACATCTAACAACGCGTTTCTAGGACTCTAAACCAAGTTTCATTTAACATGAGTGCTTATAAGTGTCTCAATGAGCTTTGTACTAGTTTGACGAACTTATGAAACATCTAACAACGCGGTTTCTAAGACTCTAAACCAAGTTTCATGCAACATGAATGCTTATAAGTGTCTCAATGAGATTTGTACTAGTTTGACGAACTTATGAAACATCTAACAACGCGGTTTCTAAGACTCTAAACCAAGTTTCATGCAACATGAGTGCTTATAAGTGTCTCAATGAGATTTGTACTAGTTTGACGAACTTATGAAACATCTAACAACGCGTTTCTAGGACTCTAAACCAAGTTTCATGCAACATGAGTACTTATAAGTGTCTCAATGAGCTTTGTACAAGTCTTACGAACTTATGAAACATCTAACAACGCGTTTCTAGGACTCTAAACCAAGTTTCATGCAACATGAGTGCTTATAAGTGTCTCAATGAGCTTTGTACTAGTTTGAAGAACTGATGAAACATCTAACTACGTGGTTTCTAAGTCTCTAAACCAAGTTTCATTCAACATGAGTGCTTATAAGTGTCTTAATGAGCTTTGTACAAGTTTTACGAACTTATGAAACATCTAACAACGCGGTTTCTAAGACTCTAAACCAAGTTTCATGCAACATGAGTGCTTATAAGTGTCTCAATGAGATTTGTACTAGTTTGACGAACTTATGAAACATCTAACAATTCGTTTCTAGGACTCTAAACCAAGTTTCATGCAACATGAGTACTTATAAGTGTCTCAATGAGCTTTGTACAACTTTTACGAACTTATGAAACATCTAACAACGCGCTTCTAGGACTCTAAACCAAGTTTCATTTAACATGAGTGCTTATAAGTGTCTCAATGAGCTTTGTACTAGTTTGACGAACTTATGAAACATCTAACAACGAGGTTTCTAAGACTCTAAACCAAGTTTCATGCAACATGAGTGCTTATAAGTGTCTCAATGAGATTTGTACTAGTTTGACGAACTTATGAAACATCTAACAACGCGTTTCTAGGACTCTAAACCAAGTTTCATGCAACATGAGTACTTATAAGTCAATGAGCTTTGTACTAGTTTGACGAACTTATGAAACATCTAACAACGCGTTTCTAGGACTCTAAACCAAGTTTCATGCAACATGAGTGCTTATAAGTGTCTCAATGAGCTTTGTACAAGTTTTACGAACTTATGAAACATCTAACAACGCGTTTCTAGGACTCTAAACCAAGTTTCATGCAACATGAGTACTTATAAGTCAATGAGCTTTGTACTAGTTTGACGAACTTATGAAACATCTAACAACGCGGTTTCTAAGACTCTAAACCAAGTTTCATGCAACATGAGTGCTTATAAGTGTCTCAATGAGATTTGTACTAGTTTGACGAACTTATGAAACATCTAACAACGCGTTTCTAGGACTCTAAACCAAGTTTCATGCAACATGAGTGCTTATAAGTGTCTCAATGAGCTTTTTACTATTTTGACGAACTTATGAAACTTTTAACAAGGCGTTTCCAGGACTCTAAACCAAGTTTCATTCAACATGAGTGCTTATAAGTGTCTCAATAAGCTTTGTACAAGTTTTACGAACTTATGAAACATCTAACAACGCGTTTCTAGGACTCTAAACCAAGTTTCATACAACATGATTGCTTATATGTGTCTCAATTAGCTTTGTACTAGTTTGACGAACTTATATAACATCTAACAACGCGTTTCTAGGACTCTAAACCAAGTTTCATGAAACATGAGTGCTTATAAGTGTCTCAATGAGCTTTGTACAAGTTGGACGAACTTATGAAACATCTAACAACGCGTTTCTAGGACTCTAAATCAAGTTTCATGCAACATGAGTGCTTATAAATGTCTCAATGAGCTTTGTACTAGTTTGACGAACTTATGAAACATCTAACAACGCGTTTCTAGGACTCTAAACCAAGTTTCATGCAACATGAGATCTTATAAGTGTCTCAATGAGCTTTTTACTAGTTTGAAGAACTTATGAAACACCTAACAACGCGTTTCTAGGACTCTAAACCAAGTTTCATTCAATATGAGTGCTTATAAGTGTCTCAATGAGCTTTGTACAAGTTTTACGAACTTATGAAACATCTAACAACGCGTTTCTAGGACTCTAAACCAAGTTTCATTCAACATGAGTGCTTATAAGTGTCTCAATGAGCTTTGTACAAGTTTTACGAACTTATGAAACATCTAACAACGCGTTTCCAGGACTCTAAACCAAGTTTCATTTAACATGAGTGCTTATAAGTGTCTCAATGAGCTTTGTACTAGTTTGACGAACTTATGAAACATCTAACAACGCGGTTTCTAAGACTCTAAACCAAGTTTCATGCAAAAATGAGTGCTTATAAGTGTCTCAATGAGCTTTGTACAAGTCTTACGAACTTATGAAACATCTAACAACGCGTTTCTAGGACTCTAAACCAAGTTTCATGCAACATGAGTACTTATAAGTGTCTCAATGAGTTTTGTACAAGTCTTACGAACTTATGAAACATCTAACAACGCGTTTCTAGGACTCTAAACCAAGTTTCATGCAACATGAGTGCTTATAAGTGTCTCAATGAGCTTTGTACTAGTTTGAAGAACTTATGAAACATCTAACAACGTGGTTTCTAAGTCTCTAAACCAAGTTTCATTCAACATGAGTGCTTATAAGTGTCTCAATGAGCTTTGTACAAGTTTTACGAACTTATGAAACATCTAACAACGCGGTTTCTAAGACTCTAAACCAAGTTTCATGCAACATGAGTGCTTATAAGTGTCTCAATGAGATTTGTACTAGTTTGACGAACTTATGAAACATCTAACAACGCGTTTCTAGGACTCTAAACCAAGTTTCATGCAACATGAGTACTTATAAGTGTCTCAATGAGCTTTGTACAACTTTTACGAACTTATGAAACATCTAACAACGCGTTTCTAGGACTCTAAACCAAGTTTCATTTAACATGAGTGCTTATAAGTGTCTCTATGAGCTTTGTACTAGTTTGACGAACTTATGAAACATCTAACAACGCGGTTTCTAAGACTCTAAACCAAGTTTCATGCAACACGAGTGCTTATAAGTGTCTCAATGAGATTTGTACTAGTTTGACGAACTTATGAAACATCTAACAACGCGTTTCTAGGACTCTAAACCAAGTTTCATGCAACATGAGTGCTTATAAGTGTCTCAATGAGCTTTTTACTATTTTGACGAACTTATGAAACTTTTAACAAGGCGTTTCCAGGACTCTAAACCAAGTTTCATTCAACATGAGTGCTTATAAGTGTCTCAATAAGCTTTGTACAAGTTTTACGAACTTATGAAACATCTAACAACGCGTTTCTAGGACTCTAAACCAAGTTTCATACAAGATGATTGCTTATATGTGTCTCAATTAGCTTTGTACTAGTTTGACGAACTTATATAACATCTAACAACGCGTTTCTAGGACTCTAAACCAAGTTTCATGAAACATGAGTGCTTATAAGCGTCTCAATGAGCTTTGTACAAGTTGGACGAACTTATGAAACATCTAACAACGCGTTTCTAGGACTCTAAATCAAGTTTCATGCAACATGAGTGCTTATAAATGTCTCAATGAGCTTTGTACTAGTTTGACGAACTTATGAAACATCTAACAACGCGTTTCTAGGACTCTAAACCAAGTTTCATGCAACATGAGATCTTATAAGTGTCTCAATGAGCTTTTTACTAGTTTGAAGAACTTATGAATCATCTAACAACGCGTTTCTAGGATTCTAAACCAAGTTTCATTCAACATGAGTGCTTATAAGTGTCTCAATGAGCTTTGTACAAGTTTTACGAACTTATGAAACATCTAACAACGCGTTTCTAGGACTCTAAACGAAGTTTCATTCAACATGAGTGCTTATAAGTGTCTCAATGAGCTTTGTACCAGTTTTACGAACTTATGAAACATCTAACAACGCGTTTCTAGGACTCTAAACGAAGTTTCATTCAACATGAGTGCTTATAAGTGTCTCAATTTGCTTTGTACTAGTTTTACGAATTTATGAAACGTCTAACAACGCGTTTCTTGGATTCTAAACCAAGTTTCATGCACCTTGAATGCTTATAAGTGTTTCAATTAGCTTTGTACTATTTTGACAAACTTATGAAACTTTTAACGAGGCGTTTCTAGGACTCTAAACCAAGTTTCATACAACATGAGTGCTTATAAGTGTCTCAATGAACTTTGTACAAGTTTTACGAACTTATGAAACATCTAACAACACATTTCTAGGACTCTAAACCAAGTTTCATTCTACATGAGTGCTTATAAGTGACTCAATGAGCTTTGTACTAGTTTTACGAACTTATGAAACGTCTAACAACGCGTTTCTAGGACTCTAAACCAAGTTTCATGCAACATGAGTGCTTATAAGTGTCTCAATGAGCTTTGTACTAGTTTGACGAACTTATGAAACATCTAACAACGCGTTTCTAGGACTCTAAACCAAGTTTCATGCAACATGAGTGGTTATATGTGTCTCAATGAGCTTTGTACTAGTTTGACGAACTTATGAAACATCTAACAACGCGGTTTCTAAGACTCTAACGAAGTTTCATGCAACATGAGTGCTTATAAGTGTCTCAATGAGCTTGTACTAGTTTGACGAACTTATGAAACCTCTAACAACGCGGTTTCTAGGACTCTAAACCAAGTTTCATACAACATGAGTACTTATAAGTGTCTCAATGAGCTTTTTACAAGTTTTACGAACTTATGAAACATCTAACAACACGTTTCTAGGACTCTAAACCAAGTTTCATGCAACATGAGTGCTTATAAGTGTCTCAATGAGCTTTGTACTAGTTTGAAGAACTTATGAAACATCTAACAACGTGGTTTCTAAGTCTCTAAACCAAGTTTCATTCAACATGAGTGTTATAAGTGTCTCAATGAGCTTTGTACAAGTTTTACGAACTTATGAAACATCTAACAACGCGGTTTCTAAGACTCTAAACCAAGTTTCATGCAACATGAGTGCTTATAAGTGTCTCAATGAGATTTGTACTAGTTTGACGAACTTATGAAACATCTAACAACGCGTTTCTAGGACTCTAAACCAAGTTTCATTTAACATGAGTGCTTATAAGTGTCTCAATGAGCTTTGTACTAGTTTGACGAACTTATGAAACATCTAACAACGCGGTTTCTAAGACTCTAAACCAAGTTTCATGCAACATGAATGCTTATAAGTGTCTCAATGAGATTTGTACTAGTTTGACGAACTTATGAAACATCTAACAACGCGTTTCTAGGACTCTAAACCAAGTTTCATGCAACATGAGTACTTATAAGTCAATGAGCTTTGTACTAGTTTGACGAACTTATGAAACATCTAACAACGCGTTTCTAGGACTCTAAACCAAGTTTCATGCAACATGAGTGCTTATAAGTGTCTCAATGAGCTTTGTACAAGTTTTACGAACTTATGAAACATCTAACAACGCGTTTCTAGGACTCTAAACCAAGTTTCATTCAACATGAGTGCTTATAAGTGTCTCAATGAGCTTTGTACAAGTTTTTACGAACTTATGAAACATCTAACAACGCGTTTCTAGGACTCTAAACCAAGTTTCATTCAACATGAGTGCTTATAAGTGTCTCAATGTGCTTTGTACTAGTTTTAAGAATTTATGAAACGTCTAACAACGCGTTTCTAGGATTCTAAACCAAGTTTCATGCAACATGAGTGCTTATAAGTGTCTCAATTAGCTTTGTACTATTTTGACGAACTTATGAAACTTTTAACAAGGCGTTTCTAGGACTCTAAACCAAGTTTCATACAACATGAGTCAGCATAAGTGTCTCAATGAGCTTTGTACAAGTTTTACGAAATTATGAAACATCTAACAACGCGTTTCTAGGACTCTAAACCAAGTTTCATTCAACATGAGTGCTTATAAGTGTCTCAATGAGCTTTGTACAAGTTTTACGAACTTATGAAACATCTAACAACGCGGTTTCTAGGACTCTAAACCAAGTTTCATTCAACATGAGTGCTTATAAGTGTCTCAATGAGCTTTGTACAACTTTTACGAACTTATGAAACATCTAACAACGCTTTTCTAGGACTCTAAACCAAGTTTCATTTAACATGAGTGCTTATAAGTGTCTCAATGAGCTTTGTACTAGTTTGACGAACTTATGAAACATCTAACAACGCGGTTTCTAAGACTCTAAACCAAGTTTCATGCAACATGAGTGCTTATAAGTGTCTCAATGAGATTTGTACTAGTTTGACGAAATTATGAAACATCTAACAACGCGTTTCTAGGACTCTAAACCAAGTTTCATGCAACATGAGTACTTATAAGTGTCTCAATGAGCTTTGTACAAGTCTTACGAACTTATGAAACATCTAACAACGCGTTTCTAGGACTCTAAACCAAGTTTCATGCAACATGAGGGCTTATAAGTGTCTCAATGAGCTTTGTACTAGTTTGAAGAACTTATGAAACATCTAACAACGTGGTTTCTAAGTCTCTAAACCAAGTTTCATTCAACATGAGTGCTTATAAGTGTCTCAATGAGATTTGTACAAGTTTTACGAACTTATGAAACATCTAACAACGCGGTTTCTAAGACTCTAAACCAAGTTTCATGCAACATGAGTGCTTATAAGTGTCTCAATGAGATTTGTACTAGTTTGATGAACTTATGAAACATCTAACAACGCGTTTCTAGGACTCTAAACCAAGTTTCATGCAACATGAGTACTTATAAGTGTCTCGATGAGCTTTGTACAACTTTTACGAACTTATGAAACATCTAACAACGCGTTTCTAGGACTCTAAACCAAGTTTCATTTAACATGAGTGCTTATAAGTGTCTCAATGAGCTTTGTACTAGTTTGACGAACTTATGAAACATCTAACAACGCGGTTTCTAAGACTCTAAACCAAGTTTCATGCAACATGAGTGCTTATAAGTGTCTCAATGAGATTTGTACTAGTTTGACGAACTTATGAAACATCTAACAACGCGTTTCTAGGACTCTAAACCAAGTTTCATGCAACATGAGTACTTATAAGTGTCTCAATGAGCTTTGTACAAGTCTTACGAACTTATGAAACATCTAACAACGCGTTTCTAGGACTCTAAACCAAGTTTCATGCAACATGAGTGCTTATAAGTGTCTCAATGAGCTTTGTACTAGTTTGAAGAACTGATGAAACATCTAACAACGTGTTTTCTAAGTCTCTAAACCAAGTTTCATTCAACATGAGTGCTTATAAGTGTCTCAATGAGCTTTGTACAAGTTTTACGAACTTATGAAACATCTAACAACGCGGTTTCTAAGACTCTAAACCAAGTTTCATGCAACATGAGTGCTTATAAGTGTCTCAATGAGATTTGTACTAGTTTGACGAACTTATGAAACATCTAACAACGCGTTTCTAGGACTCTAAACCAAGTTTCATGCAACATGAGTACTTATAAGTGTCTCAATGAGCTTTGTCAACTTTTACGAACTTATGAAACATCTAACAACGCGCTTCTAGGACTCTAAACCAAGTTTCATTTAACATGAGTGCTTATAAGTGTCTCAATGAGCTTTGTACTAGTTTGACGAACTTATGAAACATCTAACAACGCGGTTTCTAAGACTCTAAACCAAGTTTCATGCAACATGAGTGCTTATAAGTGTCTCAATGAGATTTGTACTAGTTTGACGAACTTATGAAACATCTAACAACGCGTTTCTAAGACTCTAAACCAAGTTTCATGCAACATGAGTACTTATAAGTCAATGAGCTTTGTACTAGTTTGACGAACTTATGAAACATCTAACAACGCGTTTCTAGGACTCTAAACCAAGTTTCATGCAACATGAGTGCTTATAAGTGTCTCAATGAGCTTTGTACAAGTTTTACGAACTTATGAAACATCTAACAACGCGTTTCTAGGACTCTAAACCAAGTTTCATTCAACATGAGTGCTTATAAGTGTCTCAATGAGCTTTGTACAAGTTTTACGAACTTATGAAACATCTAACAACGCGTTTCTAGGACTCTAAACCAAGTTTTATTTAACATGAGTGATTATAAGTGTCTCAATGAGCTTTGTACTAGTTTGACGAACTTATGAAACATCTAACAACGCGGTTTCTAAGACTCTAAACCAAGTTTCATGCAACATGAGTGCTTATAAGTGTCTCAATGAGATTTGTACTAGTTTGACGAACTTATGAAACATCTAACAACGCGTTTCTAGGACTCTAAACCAAGTTTCATGCAACATGAGTGCTTATAAGTGTCTCAATGAGCTTTTTACTATTTTGACGAACTTATGAAACTTTTAACAAGGCGTTTCCAGGACTCTAAACCAAGTTTCATTCAACATGAGTGCTTATAAGTGTCTCAATAAGCTTTGTACAAGTTTTACGAACTTATGAAACATCTAACAACGCGTTTCTAGGACTCTAAACCAAGTTTCATACAACATGATTGCTTATATGTGTCTCAATTAGCTTTGTACTAGTTTGACGAACTTATATAACATCTAACAACGCGTTTCTAGGACTCTAAACCAAGTTTCATGAACCATGAGTGCTTATAAGTGTCTCAATGAGCTTTGTACAAGTTGGACGAACTTATGAAACATCTAACAACGCGTTTCTAGGACTCTAAATCAAGTTTCATGCAACATGAGTGCTTATAAATGTCTCAATGAGCTTTTTACTAGTTTGACGAACTTATGAAACATCTAACAACGCGTTTCTAGGACTCTAAACCAAGTTTCATTCAATATGAGATCTTATAAGTGTCTCAATGAGCTTTTTACTAGTTTTACGAACTTATGAAACATCTAACAACGCGTTTCTAGGACTCTAAACCAAGTTTCATTCAACATGAGTGCTTATAAGTGTCTCAATGAGCTTTGTACAAGTTTTACGAACTTATGAAACATCTAACAACGCGTTTCTAGGACTCTAAACCAAGTTTCATTTAACATGAGTGCTTATAAGTGTCTCAATGAGCTTTGTACTAGTTTGACGAACTTATGAAACATCTAACAACGCGGTTTCTAAGACTCTAAACCAAGTTTCATGCAACATGAGTGCTTATAAGTGTCTCAATGAGATTTGTACTAGTTTGACGAACTTATGAAACATCTAACAACGCGTTTCTAGGACTCTAAACCAAGTTTCATGCAACATGAGTACTTATAAGTGTCTCAAAGAGCTTTGTACAAGTCTTACGAACTTATGAAACATCTAACAACGCGTTTCTAGGACTCTAAACCAAGTTTCATGCAACATGAGTACTTATAAGTGTCTCAATGAGCTTTGTACAAGTCTTACGAACTTATGAAACATCTAACAACGCGTTTCTAGGACTCTAAACCAAGTTTCATGCAACATGAGTGCTTATAAGTGTCTCAATGAGCTTTGTACTAGTCTTGAAGAACTTATGAAACATCTAACAACGTGGTTTCTAAGTCTCTAAACCAAGTTTCATTCAACATGAGTGCTTATAAGTGTCTCAATGAGCTTTGTACAAGTTTTACGAACTTATGAAACATCTAACAACGCGGTTTCTAAGACTCTAAACCAAGTTTCATGCAACATGAGTGCTTATAAGTGTCTCAATGAGATTTGTACTAGTTTGACGAACTTATGAAACATCTAACAACGCGGTTTCTAGGACTCTAAACCAAGTTTCATGCAACATGAGTACTTATAAGTGTCTCAATGAGCTTTGTACAACTTTTACGAACTTATGAAACATCTAACAACGCGTTTCTAGGACTCTAAACCAAGTTTCATTTAACATGAGTGCTTATAAGTGTCTCAATGAGCTTTGTACTAGTTTGACGAACTTATGAAACATCTAACAACGCGGTTTCTAAGACTCTAAACCAAGTTTCATGCAACATGAGTGCTTATAAGTGTCTCAATGAGATTTGTACTAGTTTGAAGAACTTATGAAACATCTAACAACGCGTTTCTAGGACTCTAAACCAAGTTTCATGCAACATGAGTGCTTATAAGTGTCTCAATGAGCTTTTTACTATTTTGACGAACTTATGAAACTTTTAACAAGGCGTTTCCTAGGGACTCTAAACCAAGTTTCATTCAACATGAGTGCTTATAAGTGTCTCAATAAGCTTTGTACAAGTTTTGACGAACTTATGAAACATCTAACAACGCGTTTCTAGGACTCTAAACCAAGTTTCATACAACATGATTGCTTATATGTGTCTCAATTAGCTTTGTACTAGTTTGACGAACTTATGATAACATCTAACAACGCGTTTCTAGGACTCTAAACCAAGTTTCATGACAACATGAGTGCTTATAAGTGTCTCAATGAGCTTTGTACAAGTTGGACGAACTTATGATAACATCTAACAACGCGTTTCTAGGACTCTAAATCAAGTTTCATGCAACATGAGTGCTTATAAATGTCTCAATGAGCTTTGTACTAGTTTGACGAACTTATGAAACATCTAACAACGCGTTTCTAGGACTCTAAACCAAGTTTCATGCAACATGAGATGCTTATAAGTGTCTCAATGAGCTTTTTACTAGTTTGAAGAACTTATGAAACACCTAACAACGCGTTTCTAGGACTCTAAACCAAGTTTCATTCAATATGAGATGCTTATAAGTGTCTCAATGAGCTTTGTACAAGTTTTACGAACTTATGAAACATCTAACAACGCGTTTCTAGGACTCTAAACCAAGTTTCATTCAACATGAGTGCTTATAAGTGTCTCAATGAGCTTTGTACAAGTTTTACGAACTTATGAAACATCTAACAACGCGTTTCCAGGACTCTAAACCAAGTTTCATTTAACATGAGTGCTTATAAGTGTCTCAATGAGCTTTGTACTAGTTTGACGAACTTATGAAACATCTAACAACGCGGTTTCTAAGACTCTAAACCAAGTTTCATGCAAAAATGAGTGCTTATAAGTGTCTCAATGAGCTTTGTACAAGTCTTGACAAACTTATGAAACATCTAACAACGCGGTTTCTGGGACTCTAAACCAAGTTTCATGCAACAATGAGTACTTATAAGTGTCTCAATGAGTTTTGTACAAGTCTTACGAACTTATGAAACATCTAACAACGCGTTTCTAGGACTCTAAACCAAGTTTCATGCAACATGAGTGCTTATAAGTGTCTCAATGAGCTTTGTACTAGTCTTGAAGAACTTATGAAACATCTAACAACGTGGTTTCTAAGTCTCTAAACCAAGTTTCATTCAACATGAGTGCTTATAAGTGTCTCAATGAGCTTTGTACAAGTTTTACGAACTTATGAAACATCTAACAACGCGGTTTCTAAGACTCTAAACCAAGTTTCATGCAACATGACTGCTTATAAGTGTCTCAATGAGATTTGTACTAGTTTGACGAACTTATGAAACATCTAACAACGCGTTTCTAGGACTCTAAACCAAGTTTCATGCAACATGAGTACTTATAAGTGTCTCAATGAGCTTTGTACAACTTTTACGAACTTATGAAACATCTAACAACGCGTTTCTAGGACTCTAAACCAAGTTTCATTTAACATGAGTGCTTATAAGTGTCTCAATGAGCTTTGTACTAGTTTGACGAACTTATGAAACATCTAACAACGCGGTTTCTAAGACTCTAAACCAAGTTTCATGCACCACTAGTGCTTATAAGTGTCTCAATGAGATTTGTACTAGTTTGACGAACTTATGAAACATCTAACAACGCGTTTCTAGGACTCTAAACCAAGTTTCATGCAACACTGAGTGCTTATAAGTGTCTCAATGAGCTTTTTACTATTTTGACGAACTTATGAAACTTTTAACAAGGCGTTTCCAGGACTCTAAACCAAGTTTCATTCAACATGAGTGCTTATAAGTGTCTCAATAAGCTTTGTACAAGTTTTGACGAACTTATGAAACATCTAACAACGCGTTTCTAGGACTCTAAACCAAGTTTCATACAAGATGATTGCTTATATGTGTCTCAATTAGCTTTGTACTAGTTTGACGAACTTATGATAACATCTAACAACGCGTTTCTAGGACTCTAAACCAAGTTTCATGACAACATGAGTGCTTATAAGCGTCTCAATGAGCTTTGTACAAGTTGGACGAACTTATGATAACATCTAACAACGCGTTTCTAGGACTCTAAATCAAGTTTCATGCAACATGAGTGCTTATAAATGTCTCAATGAGCTTTGTACTAGTTTGACGAACTTATGAAACATCTAACAACGCGTTTCTAGGACTCTAAACCAAGTTTCATGCAACATGAGATCTTATAAGTGTCTCAATGAGCTTTTTACTAGTTTGAAGAACTTATGAAACATCTTACAACGCGTTTCTAGGACTCTAAACCAAGTTTCATTCAACATGAGTGCTTATAAGTGTCTCAATGAGCTTTGTACAAGTTTTACGAACTTATGAAACATCTAACAACGCGTTTCTAGGACTCTAAACGAAGTTTCATTCAACATGAGTGCTTATAAGTGTCTCAATGAGCTTTGTACCAGTTTTACGAACTTATGAAACATCTAACAACGCGTTTCTAGGACTCTAAACGAAGTTTCATTCAACATGAGTGCTTATAAGTGTCTCAATTTGCTTTGTACTAGTTTTACGAATTTATGAAACGTCTAACAACACGTTTCTTGGATTCTAAACCAAGTTTCATGCACCTTGAATGCTTATAAGTGTTTCAATTAGCTTTGTACTAGTTTTGACAAACTTATGAAACTTTTAACGAGGCGTTTCTAGGACTCTAAACCAAGTTTCATACAACATGAGTGCTTATAAGTGTCTCAATGAACTTTGTACAAGTTTTGACGAACTTATGAAACATCTAACAACACATTTCTAGGACTCTAAACCAAGTTTCATTATACATGAGTGCTTATAAGTGACTCAATGAGCTTTGTACTAGTTTTACGAACTTATGAAACGTCTAACAACGCGTTTCTAGGACTCTAAACCAAGTTTCATGCAACATGAGTGCTTATAAGTGTCTCAATGAGCTTTGTACTAGTTTGACGAACTTATGAAACATCTAACAACGCGTTTCTAGGACTCTAAACCAAGTTTCATGCAACATGAGTGGTTATATGTGTCTCAATGAGCTTTGTACTAGTTTGACGAACTTATGAAACATCTAACAACGCGGTTTCTAAGACTCTAACGAAGTTTCATGCAACATGAGTGCTTATAAGTGTCTCAATGAGCTTGTACTAGTTTGACGAACTTATGAAACCTCTAACAACGCGGTTTCTAGGACTCTAAACCAAGTTTCATACAACATGAGTACTTATAAGTGTCTCAATGAGCTTTGTACAAGTTTTACGAACTTATGAAACATCTAACAACACGTTTCTAGGACTCTAAACCAAGTTTCATGCAACATGAGTGCTTATAAGTGTCTCAATGAGTTTTGTACTAGTTTGAAGAACTTATGAAACATCTAACAACGTGGTTTCTAAGTCTCTAAACCAAGTTTCATTCAACATGAGTGCTTATAAGTGTCTCAATGAGCTTTGTACAAGTTTTACGAACTTATGAAACATCTAACAACGCGGTTTCTAAGACTCTAAACCAAGTTTCATGCAACATGAGTGCTTATAAGTGTCTCAATGAGATTTGTACTAGTTTGACGAACTTATGAAACATCTAACAACGCGTTTCTAGGACTCTAAACCAAGTTTCATTTAACATGAGTGCTTATAAGTGTCTCAATGAGCTTTGTACTAGTTTGACGAACTTATGAAACATCTAACAACGCGGTTTCTAAGACTCTAAACCAAGTTTCATGCAACATGAATGCTTATAAGTGTCTCAATGAGATTTGTACTAGTTTGACGAACTTATGAAACATCTAACAACGCGTTTCTAGGAATCTAAACCAAGTTTCATGCAACATGAGTGCTTATAAGTGTCTCAATGAGCTTTGTACAAGTTTTACGAACTTATGAAACATCTAACAACGCGTTTCTAGGACTCTAAACCAAGTTTCATTCAACATGAGTGCTTATAAGTGTCTCAATGAGCTTTGTACAAGTTTTACGAACTTATGAAACATCTAACAACGCGTTTCTAGGACTCTAAACCAAGTTTCATTCAACATGAGTGCTTATAAGTGTCTCAATGTGCTTTGTACTAGTTTTAAGAATTTATGAAACGTCTAACAACGCGTTTCTAGGATTCTAAACCAAGTTTCATGCAACATGAGTGCTTATAAGTGTCTCAATTAGCTTTGTACTATTTTGACGAACTTTTGAAACCATTAACAAGGCGTTTCTAGGACTCTAAACCAAGTTTCATACAACATGAGTCAGCATAAGTGTCTCAATGAGCTTTGTACAAGTTTTACGAACTTATGAAACATCTAACAACGCGTTTCTAGGACTCTAAACCAAGTTTCATTCAACATGAGTGCTTATAAGTGTCTCAATGAGCTTTGTACAAGTTTTACGAACTTATGAAACATCTAACAACGCGGTTTCTAGGACTCTAAACCAAGTTTCATTCAACATGAGTGCTTATAAGTGTCTCAATGAGCTTTGTACAACTTTTACGAACTTATGAAACATCTAACAACGCTTTTCTAGGACTCTAAACCAAGTTTCATTTAACATGAGTGCTTATAAGTGTCTCAATGAGCTTTGTACTAGTTTGACGAACTTATGAAACATCTAACAACGCGGTTTCTAAGACTCTAAACCAAGTTTCATGCAACATGAGTGCTTATAAGTGTCTCAATGAGATTTGTACTAGTTTGACGAAATTATGAAACATCTAACAACGCGTTTCTAGGACTCTAAACCAAGTTTCATGCAACATGAGTACTTATAAGTGTCTCAATGAGCTTTTTACAAGTCTTACGAACTTATGAAACATCTAACAACGCGTTTCTAGGACTCTAAACCAAGTTTCATGCAACATGAGGGCTTATAAGTGTCTCAATGAGCTTTGTACTAGTTTGAAGAACTTATGAAACATCTAACAACGTGGTTTCTAAGTCTCTAAACCAAGTTTCATTCAACATGAGTGCTTATAAGTGTCTCAATGAGATTTGTACAAGTTTTACGAACTTATGAAACATCTAACAACGCGGTTTCTAAGACTCTAAACCAAGTTTCATGCAACATGAGTGCTTATAAGTGTCTCAATGAGATTTGTACTAGTTTGATGAACTTATGAAACATCTAACAACGCGTTTCTAGGACTCTAAACCAAGTTTCATGCAACATGAGTACTTATAAGTGTCTCAGTGAGCTTTGTACAACTTTTACGAACTTATGAAACATCTAACAACGCGTTTCTAGGACTCTAAACCAAGTTTCATTTAACATGAGTGCTTATAAGTGTCTCAATGAGCTTTGTACTAGTTTGACGAACTTATGAAACATCTAACAACGCGGTTTCTAAGACTCTAAACCAAGTTTCATGCAACATGAGTGCTTATAAGTGTCTCAATGAGATTTGTACTAGTTTGACGAACTTATGAAACATCTAACAACACGTTTCTAGGACTCTAAACCAAGTTTCATGCAACATGAGTACTTATAAGTGTCTCAATGAGCTTTGTACAAGTCTTACGAACTTATGAAACATCTAACAACGCGTTTCTAGGACTCTAAACCAAGTTTCATGCAACATGAGTGCTTATAAGTGTCTCAATGAGCTTTGTACTAGTTTGAAGAACTGATGAAACATCTAACAACGTGTTTTCTAAGTCTCTAAACCAAGTTTCATTCAACATGAGTGCTTATAAGTGTCTCAATGAGCTTTGTACAAGTTTTACGAACTTATGAAACATCTAACAACGCGGTTTCTAAGACTCTAAACCAAGTTTCATGCAACATGAGTACTTATAAGTCAATGAGCTTTGTACTAGTTTGACGAACTTATGAAACATCTAACAACGCGTTTCTAGGACTCTAAACCAAGTTTCATGCAACATGAGTGCTTATAAGTGTCTCAATGAGCTTTGTACAAGTTTTACGAACTTATGAAACATCTAACAACGCGTTTCTAGGACTCTAAACCAAGTTTCATTCAACATGAGTGCTTATAAGTGTCTCAATGAGCTTTGTACAAGTTTTACGAACTTATGAAACATCTAACAACGCGTTTCTAGGACTCTAAACCAAGTTTCATTTAACATGAGTGCTTATAAGTGTCTCAATGAGCTTTGTACTAGTTTGACGAACTTATGAAACATCTAACAACGCGGTTTCTAAGACTCTAAACCAAGTTTCATGCAACATGAGTGCTTATAAGTGTCTCAATGAGATTTGTACTAGTTTGACGAACTTATGAAACATCTAACAACGCGTTTCTAGGACTCTAAACCAAGTTTCATGCAACATGAGTGCTTATAAGTGTCTCAATGAGCTTTTTACTATTTTGACGAACTTATGAAACTTTTAACAAGGCGTTTCCAGGACTCTAAACCAAGTTTCATTCAACATGAGTGCTTATAAGTGTCTCAATAAGCTTTGTACAAGTTTTACGAACTTATGAAACATCTAACAACGCGTTTCTAGGACTCTAAACCAAGTTTCATACAACATGATTGCTTATATGTGTCTCAATTAGCTTTGTACTAGTTTGACGAACTTATATAACATCTAACAATGCGTTTCTAGGACTCTAAACCAAGTTTCATGAAACATGAGTGCTTATAAGTGTCTCAATGAGCTTTGTACAAGTTGGACGAACTTATGAAACATCTAACAAACGCGTTTCTAGGACTCTAAATCAAGTTTCATGCAACATGAGTGCTTATAAATGTCTCAATGAGCTTTGTACTAGTTTGACGAACTTATGAAACATCTAACAACGCGTTTCTAGGACTCTAAACCAAGTTTCATGCAACATGAGATCTTATAAGTGTCTCAATGAGCTTTTTACTAGTTTGAAGAACTTATGAAACACCTAACAACGCGTTTCTAGGACTCTAAACCAAGTTTCATTCAATATGAGTGCTTATAAGTGTCTCAATGAGCTTTGTACAAGTTTTACGAACTTATGAAACATCTAACAACGCGTTTCTAGGACTCTAAACAAAGTTTCATTCAACATGAGTGCTTATAAGTGTCTCAATGAGCTTTGTACAAGTTTTACGAACTTATGAAACATCTAACAACGCGTTTCTAGGACTCTAAACGAAGTTTCATTCAACATGAGTGCTTATAAGTATCTCAATGTGCTTTGTACTAGTTTTACGAATTTATGAAACGTCTAACAACGCGTTTCTTGGATTCTAAACCAAGTTTCATGCAACACGAATGCTTATAAGTGTTTCAATTAGCTTTGTACTATTTTGACAAACTTATGAAACTTTTAACGAGGCGTTTCTAGGACTCTAAACCAAGTTTCATACAACATGAGTGCTTATAAGTGTCTCAATGAACTTTGTACAAGTTTTACGAACTTATGAAACATCTAACAACACATTTCTAGGACTCTAAACCAAGTTTCATTCTACATGAGTGCTTATAAGTGACTCAATGAGCTTTGTACTAGTTTTACGAACTTATGAAACGTCTAACAACGCGTTTCTAGGACTCTAAACCAAGTTTCATGCAACATGAGTGCTTATAAGTGTCTCAATGAGCTTTGTACTAGTTTGACGAACTTATGAAACATCTAACAACGCGTTTCTAGGACTCTAAACCAAGTTTCATGCAACATGAGTGGTTATATGTGTCTCAATGAGCTTTGTACTAGTTTTAACGAACTTATGAAACATCTAACAACGTGGTTTCTAAGACTCTAACGAAGTTTCATGCAACATGAGTGCTTATAAGTGTCTCAATGAGCTTGTACTAGTTTGACAAACTTATGAAACATCTAACAACTCGTTTCTAGGACTCTAAACTAAGTTTCATGCAACATGAGTACTTATAAGACAATGAGCTTTGTACTAGTTTGACGAACTTATGAAACCTCTAACAACTTGGTTTCTAGGACTCTAAACCAAGTTTCATGCAACATGAGTACTTATAAGTGTCTCAATGAGCTTTGTAAAGTTTTACGAACTTATGAAACATCTAACAACGCGTTTCTAGGACTCTAAACCAAGTTTCATGCAACATGAGTGCTTATAAGTGTCTCAATGAGCTTTGTACTAGTTTGAAGAACTTATGAAACATCTAACAACGTGGTTTCTAAGTCTCTAAACCAAGTTTCATGCAACATGAGTGCTTATAAGTGTCTCAATGAGATTTGTACTAGTTTGACGAACTTATGAAACATCTATAAACGCGTTTCTAGGACTCTAAACCAAGTTTCATGCAACATGAGTGCTTATAAGTGTCTCAATGAGCTTTTTACTAGTTTGACGAACTTATGAAACATCTAACAACGCGTTTCTAGGACTCTAAACCAAGTTTCATTCAACATGAGTGCTTATAAGTGTCTCAATGAGCTTTGTAAAAGTTTTACGAACTTATGAAACATCTAACAACGCGGTTTCTAAGACTCTAAACCAAGTTTCATGCAACATGAGTGCTTATAAGTGTCTCAATGAGATTTGTACTACTTTGACGAACTTATGAAACATCTAACAACGCGTTTCTAGGACTCTAAACCAAGTTTCATGCAACATGAGTACTTATAAGTGTCTCAATGAGCTTTGTACAAGTCTTACGAACTTATGAAACATCTAACAACGCGTTTCTAGGACTCTAAACCAAGTTTCATGCAACATGAGTGCTTATAAGTGTCTCAATGAGCTTTGTACTAGTTTGAAGAACTTATGAAACATCTAACAACGTGGTTTCTTTGTCTCTAAACCAAGTTTCATTCAACATGAGTGCTTATAAGTGTCTCAATGAGCTTTGTACAAGTTTTACGAACTTATGAAACATCTAACAACGCGGTTTGTAAGACTCTAAACCAAGTTTCATGCAACATGAGTGCTTATAAGTGTCTCAATGAGATTTGTACTAGTTTGACGAACTTATGAAACATCTAACAACGCGTTTCTATGACTCTAAACCAAGTTTCATGCAACATGAGTACTTATAAGTGTCTCAATGAGCTTTGTACAAGTTTTACGAATTTATGAAACATTTAACAACGCGTTTCTAGGAATCTAAACCAAGTTTCATGCAAAATGAGTTCTTATATGTGTCTCAATGAGCTTTGTACTAGTTTGACAAACTTATGAAACATCTAACAACGCGGTTTCTAAGACTCTAACGAAGTTTCATGCAACATGAGTGCTTATAAGTGTCTCAATGAGCTTTGTACTAGTTTGACAAACTTATGAAACATCTAACAACGCGTTTCTAGGACTTTAAACCAAGTTTCATGCAACATGAGTACTTATAAGTCAATGAGCTTTGTACTAGTTTGACGAACTTATGAAACATTTAACAACGCGTTTCTAGGACTCTAAACCAAGTTTCATGCAACATGAGTGCTTATAAGTGTCTCAATGAGCTTTGTACAAGTTTTACGCGTTTCTAACTTAAACCAAGTGAAACGTTTAACAAAGTTTTACGCGTTTCTAGGACTCTAAACCAAGTTTCATGCAACATGAGTGCTTATAAATGTCTCAATGAGCTTTGTACAAGTTTGACGAACTTATGAAACATCTAACAACGCGTTTCTAGGACTCTAAACCAAGTTTCATGCAATATGAGTGTTTATATGTGTCTCAATGAGCTTTGTACTAGTTTGACGAACTTATGAAACATCTAACAACGCGGTTTCTAAGACTCTAACGAAGTTTCATGCAACATGAGTGCTTATAAGTGATACGCCCTTTGTTCGGACCGAAACTCCGTGAGAAGGTGAGTACTACGTTGGGGATAGATCTTGGCGGATGCGGAGAGAAACAACGAATAACTCCGGGTTAGGATGGGGAGATGGAGCGGTGGAGTCGATGGGTGGAAGGGGAACGTCTCAATGAGGCTATGGAGCAACCGCCCTGATGGATAGAAGAGACGCTTGGAAGCAAGTATGCTTGTAAGCGGCTCAAGTTCGCAAAGGAACCGAGAGGAGTCGACTATAAGAAGTTTTAGGTAAAAAGTTGACTAAAGAAGAAGGTGGTGCAGCGCATCCCTTATATAGAGGAGGCACAAGTCGCAACTCTCTTTTAGGGTTGCGCGTTTAAACAAAAAGGAAATCCGAGAAAAGGAAATCCGCATCAAAATGGAAAACGCAAAGAAAAAAGGAAATCGCCAAAACAACGCGGCGTTCCTTAAAGAAAAGATAGAACAACGAGTAGTGTGAGAAATGCCTCGTCTCTTACATTCTTCAAGCCATGATTACTAATGGACGACGTGGTGTTCTTCTTGACCTCATTAAAACCCGGTGGGAAAAGAGTATCAAGCGAGACACCTAGTCCGCTTAGCTTTCATAGCTTGGTCTTCTTAAGTGGTGGCGGTGAATATGTTGAAGTAGCTCCTAGGTGATACTTCCTTGTCCATGGTACTTGCTAAAGCTATCTTGGACCGTGTGATCACGCCTTCCCGTCCTTCGGTGATTGGTGCACGTGCGCCTTGTTGATCGGCATCGATGTCGAGTGGTCGATGTTGGTCGATGCCGAGTGGTCGATGTTGGTCGGTATCGAGTGGTCGATGTCGGTCGATGCCGAGTGGTCGATGTTGATCGGCATCGGTATCCGATTCTGGTTCCACGCTCATATCATCCCCTCCTTCTTGAAAAGGATTTGTCCTCAAATCTGCATCATAAATAAAGGGAGACAAGTCAGAAACATTGAAGGAATCCGATATCGTGTACTTACCTTGGAGGTCGATCTTGTAAGCGTTGTCGTTGATCCGCCGGGCCACCTTGAAAGGTCCGTCAACTCGGGGCATGAGTTTGGACTTCCTCTCGGCTGGGAACCGTTCTTTCCTCAGATGGATCCACACCAAGTCGCCTTCTTGAAACACCATTTTTCTCCGGCCCTTGTTGGCATGCTTGGCGTATTGCTCGGTTCTCCTCTCAATGTTCTCCTTGGCCTTCTCATGCATTTTCCTAACCTGTTCAGCTTTTTTCTTGCCATCAACACTAGACATTTCACTCAAAGGTAAGGCAATTAGATCTAAGGGAGACATGGGATTAAATCCGTATACTAGTTCAAAAGGAGAGTAGAGAGTCGAAGAATGCTTAGCGTGGTTATAGGCGAACTCAACATGGGGTAGACACACTTCCCATGACTTAATGTTGCTCTTCACCAGGGTTCTCAAGAGCGTGGATAACGACCTATTCACCACCTCGGTTTGACCGTCCGTTTGCGGATGACATGTGGTGGAAAAGGACAGTTTGGTTCCTAGCTTGGCCCACAACGTACGCCAAAAATGGCTCGGGAACTTGGTGTCACGGTCGGAGACAATGACTTGAGGCATGCCGTGTAGCCTTACCACTTCCCGGAAAAACAGATTAGTTACACCCACGGCGTCATCCGTCTTGTGGCATGCAATGAAATGGGCCATTTTGCTTGAACCTGTCTACAACCACAAAGATGGAGTCTCTACCATTTCGATTCGAGGTAAGCCAACTACAAAGTCCATGGATATATGAGTCCAAGGGTGAGAAGGAATGGGTAACGGGGTATACAAACCGTGCGGCTGAACCTTACTCTTGGCTTGCTTACAAGTGACACACCTAAGACATATCCTCTCCACATCTCTTCTCATATGCGGCCAATAGAAGTGGGCTTGAAGACTTGCCAAGGTCTTGGCCACCCCGAAGTGTCCGGCTAGTCCTCCACCGTGGGCTTCTCGGACAAGTTGTTCCCTAACCGACCCGGTAGGTATGCACAACCGATGGTGGAAGAACAGGGTAGCCGTCCTGTCTATAGTAATTCTCACAAGCAAACTTAGCACACTTCAAGTAATAAGAACTAAACTCGGAATCGATTCATATAACGTTTTAAGCACCTCAAATCCTATGAGTCTAGATGTCAATTCCGAGATTAAAGTGTACCTCCGAGACAATGCGTCGGCTACGACATTGTCTTTACCTTTCTTATACTTGATGACATAGGGAAACGTCTCGATGAACTCTATCCGGCGGCCATGCCTCTTGTTCGGCTTCGTTGTCCCTTCAAATGCTTGAGCGACTCATGGTCCGTGTGGATTACAAACTCCTTCGGCCAAAGATAATGTTGCCAGGTTTGCAAAGCCCTCACCAATGCATATAACTCCTTGTCATAGGTAGGATAGTTCAGCGTGGCTCCCCCTAATTTCTCACTGAAATAGGCAATTGGCTTCTTATCCTGCATAAGAACCGCACCAATACCTACACCGAAGCATCACACTCAATCTCGAATGTTTTAAGAAAATCGGGCGGCACAAGTAAAGGGGAATTGATAAGCTTCTCTTTAAGGCTTTGGAAAGCCTGGTCCTGGGCTTCCTCCCACTTGAAACCGACGTCTTTCTTGATGACTTCCGTAAGTGGTGCTGCAAGGGTGCTGAAATCCTTGACAAAGCGCCGATAGAAGCCGGCTAGACCATGGAAACTTCGGACTTCTCCTACGGTGGTAGGTCTCGGCCAATCCACGATGGCCTTTATCTTCTCGTCATCAACCTGTACTCCTTCGCACTCACAACAAAACCTAAGAAAACAACCTCGCTTAGTACGGAAAGTGCATTTATCAATGTTGGCGAATAAGTTTTCCTTCCGTAGGACTTCAAGGACGGCTCGTATGTGGTCAATGTGCTCGGCCAAGTTCTTGCTAAAGATGAGGATATCGTCGAAGTACACCACCACGAACACACCTATAAAAGATCTCAACACATGGTTCATTAGTCTCATGAAAGTACTAGGTGCGTTAGTTAGACCGAACGGCATTACAAGCCACTCATACAAGCCTTGCTTAGTTTTGAAGGCTGTTTTCCATTCGTCACCCTCCTTCATCCTAATCTGATGATAACCACTCTTAAGATCTATCTTAGAGAAAAGGTTAGAACCACACAATTCATCAAGCATATCATCAAGCCTAGGAATAGGGTGGCGATACTTCACCGTGATGTTATTGATGGCTCGGCAATCAACACACATGCGCCATGATCCATCCTTCTTGGGCACAAGCAACACCGGTACAGCACATGGACTCATGCTCTCTCGATGTGCCCCTTCCGCATTAGCTCCTCCACCTGTTTCTGAAGCTCCTTGGTCTCCACCGGATTGGTTCGGTAGGCGGGTCTATTGGGGAGTGCGGAACCTGGCACAAAGTCAATCCGGTGCTCAATGCCGCGTATAGGAGGCAAGCCTGGTGGGGTTTCCGGGGAAAAACGTCACTATAATCCTGCAATAGCTTAGCCATTTCACTAGGAAGCTCCTGTGAGGGGTTAGTACTAACAAGGCTTTCCTTGTACACAAACAATAACATAGAGCAATTGGAATTCATAAGTTCGAAACTTCTCTTTGGTTAATGTAGAGGTTGGCGTGTGGGCCAGGTGTCTTCTCCTTCTCTTCCTTGAGTTTGAGATAGAGCTGGTCTTGGTACACTTCACTTGGAGTAAGAGGAACCGAGTGATCTTGCGGCCATTGAACTCAAACGTGTGCTTGTTGGTGTAGCCGTCATGGAGTACCTTCGGTCGGATTGCCACGGTCGGCCAAGCGGCACATGGCTGGATCCCATGGGTATGACATCACAAAGGACCTCATCTTCATATTTGCCTATGGACGAGTGAAACGGACTGTTGTGTGACGGTGAGAGCACCACTATCGTTGAGCCACTGCAGCTTGTATGGCCGGGGATGGGTGATGGGTTCTAGGCTTAGTTTCTGGACCATTAGCTCACCGGCGGCATTGGTGCGGCTACCCCCATCTATGATCAGGTTGCATACCTTTCCTTTGACCAGGCGGCGTGTGTGGAAGAGGTGGTTTCTCTGCACTAACTCCTCCGGCTGGTTCTGGACACTCAACGCCCTCTGACGACCTCGCATCTCTCCAACAGCTGCGGCTTCCTCCCCTCCTCTCCATCTTCCGGATCCGACTCGAATCTTGTGGAACTACCTCTCCGTTGTCCAGAATCATGAAGACTTTCTTGTTGGGACAATCTCTCGAGTAGTGTCCCATCCCTTGGCATCTAAAACACCTAACATTGCTGGAGGAGGTGTTGGTTCGGCCTTTGGGATCAAACTTGACCTCTTCTTTCGTCGTGGAAGAAGGCTTGGCATCCTTGGAGAAAGGTGGCCGACAAGGTAGGAATTCCTTGGGTTTGTTGGTCGTGGAGGAGAAGCTCGGCTTGGCGTATCTTCTTTTGTTCTGACTTTCCACTAGTTCTGCCTTGTGCACGAGTTCCTCAAGATCCATATAAGTCTGGAGCTCCACCTTGTCCTGGATGTCCCGGCTGAGTCCACCAATGAACCGCGCCATGGTTACTTCCTCATCTTCCTCTAGTCCGGCTCGGATGAGAAGGGTTTCCATCTCTTGGAAGTAGTCTCGGACTGTGGTGGACCCTTGGGTGAGCTTCCTCAGCTTGTTGAGAACTTCCCGGTGGTAATGGCTCGGCACAAACCTCTTTCTCAAGTGGGTGGTGAGTTGGTGCCAAGTGGTGATGGGTAGCTCATTATGGCGGTTCCGTGTGGTGCAAAGCTGATCCCACCACAAAAGTGCGTACTCACTGAATTCTGAGACGGCTATCTTTACCTTGTTTGAGGCATACGTATCATGGCACAAGAAGCCGGACTCCATCTTCCTTTCCCGGTCAAGATAGGCTTCCGGATCATTCTTGCCGAGGAATGGTGGGAACTTGGCCTTGATATGCTTTAGCTGCTGGCTCTCCGAGTCTCTCGGGTCGTCCCTGTCTCGTCTCTCACGTCTCCGGCTTCGCCTACTACGGTCCGAGACGTTGACGCCATAATACTCGTCGCTAGAGCCGATGTAGACGCGTTGCCGGCTATGGTCTGTGTAGGACGGCGTGGAGCAGCGTGTGGCCTACGCCCGGGAGCTCGTCCTCTCGGCTCGCTCGGCTCAGCATGCACCCGTTGCCGTGGTACCCTCTCGCTCGTTTGCGTTGGTTGGACGGAGGTTGTGGACTGCTTGGAACCTAGATGTACCGGCAACGCCCTTACCTTTGCAAATCCGCATGGCATCGGATGGAGTTGGAGTTGACCCACCCTCAGAGTCCGAGGTTCCCTTTGCGGTTTCCTTGGTTTGCTTCTCACGTTCCGCAGTAAGTTGTCGGGCAATTTGTTGAGGAAGCAATTGGGCCATTGCTTCACCACTGCGTTGCTATGAGTTTTTTGAGGTCGTCAATCGCTTCGGTGATAGGGACATGGTACCTGTTGCACGGAAACGCAGCTCGCAGTAAGTAGTTCACGGATAACGTAAGCAAACAACTTCACAACACAAGAAGACAACGCTTGATAGGCAAGCAAGGAAAAAGGAAACCCGGTTGGATGTTTTAACAAAAAGGAAATCGGTGGTTTTAATGAAACGCGCGTTTTTGGGAAAAGGAAATCGGCAATTCAAAACAAAAAGGAAATTTGAAAAGGGTTTTCGCCTTGTCTAGCTTGCCGCCGCTTAGACAAAGCTTGTTCAAGCAAAACAACGACGAACTTTCAAGACTACAAACGAGATTTTAAGCAAGCGGAAGTAAGGGTGAGGCTCTAGATGCGATCTTATCAAGTTTCAACTAAATCGAACAAGTTTTCAAACAACATTCAAGCGATTTAACTCGGACAAATTCACACCGCAAATAACAACACAAATATTCGATGAATCTATCAATCCTAACAAGCGCCACTAGATCTAATCGAAACGAGATTAAAGCGATGATAGTTTTAGAGATAACTCAGCCTTTTAGTACGGAGGATGGCTCTGATACCACGTGATACGCCCTTTGTTCGGACCGAAACTCCGTGAGAAGGTGAGTACTACGTTGGGGATAAATCTTGGCGGATGCGGAGAGAAACAACGAATAACTCCGGGTTAGGTTGGGGAGATGGAGCGGTGGAGTCGATGGGTGGAAGGGGAACGTCTCAAGGAGGCTATGGAGCAACCGCCCTGATGGATAGAAGAGACGCTTGGAAGCAAGTATGCTTGTAAGCGGCTCAAGTTCGCAAAGGAACCGAGAGGAGTCGACTATAAGAAGTTTTAGGTAAAAAGTTGACTAAAGAAGAAGGTGGTGCGGCGCATCCCTTATATAGAGGAGGCACAAGTCGCAACCCTCTTTTAGGGTTGCGCGTTTAAACAAAAAGGAAATCCGAGAAAAGGAAATCCGCATCAAAATGGAAAACGCAAAGAAAAAAGGAAATCGCCAAAACAACGCGGCGTTCCTTAAAGAAAAGATAGAACAACGAGTAGTGTGAGAAATGCCTCGTCTCTTACATTCTTCAAGCCATGATTACTAATGGACGACGTGGTGTTCTTCTTGACCTCATTAAAACCCGGTGGGAAAAGAGTATCAAGCGAGACACCTAGTCCGCTTAGCTTTCATAGCTTGGTCTTCTTAAGTGGTGGCGGTGAATATGTTGAAGTAGCTCCTAGGTGATACTTCCTTGTCCATGGTACTTGCTAAAGCTATCTTGGACCGTGTGATCACGCCTTCCCGTCCTTCGGTGATTGGTGCACGTGCGCCTTGTTGATCGGCATCGATGTCGAGTGGTCGATGTTGGTCGATGCCGAGTGGTCGATGTTGGTCGGTATCGAGTGGTCGATGTCGGTCGATGCCGAGTGGTCGATGTTGATCGGCATCGGTATCCGATTCTGGTTCCACGCTCATATCAATAAGTGTCTCAATGAGCTTGTACTAGTTTGACAAACTTATGAAACATCTAACAACTCGTTTCTAGGACTCTAAACTAAGTTTCATGCAACATGAGTACTTATAAGACAATGAGCTTTGTACTAGTTTGACGAACTTGTAAAACCTCTAACAACGCGGTTTCTAGGACTCTAAACCAAGTTTCATGCAGCATGAGTACTTATAAGTGTCTCAATGAGCTTTGTAAAGTTTTACGAACTTATGAAACATCTAACAACGCGTTTCTAGGACTCTAAACCAAGTTTCATGCAACATGAGTGCTTATAAGTGTCTCAATGAGCTTTGTACTAGTTTGAAGAACTTATGAAACATCTAACAACGTGGTTTCTAAGTCTCTAAACCAAGTTTCATGCAACATGAGTGCTTATAAGTGTCTCAATGAGATTTGTACTAGTTTGACGAACTTATGAAACATCTATAAACGCGTTTCTAGGACTCTAAACCAAGTTTCATGCAACATGAGTGCTTATAAGTGTCTCAATGAGCTTTTTACTAGTTTGACGAACTTATGAAACATCTAACAACGCGTTTCTAGGACTCTAAACCAAGTTTCATTCAACATGAGTGCTTATAAGTGTCTCAATGAGCTTTGTAAAAGTTTTACGAACTTATGAAACATCTAACAACGCGGTTTCTAAGACTCTAAACCAAGTTTCATGCAACATGAGTGCTTATAAGTGTCTCAATGAGATTTGTACTAGTTTGACGAACTTATGAAACATCTAACAACGCGTTTCTAGGACTCTAAACCAAGTTTCATGCAACATGAGTACTTATAAGTGTCTCAATGAGCTTTGTACAAGTCTTACGAACTTATGAAACATCTAACAACGCGTTTCTAGGACTCTAAACCAAGTTTCATGCAACATGAGTACTTATAAGTGTCTCAATGAGCTTTGTAAAGTTTTACGAACTTATGAAACATCTAACAACGCGTTTCTAGGACTCTAAACCAAGTTTCATGCAACATGAGTGCTTATAAGTGTCTCAATGAGCTTTGTACTAGTTTGAATAACTTATGAAACATCTAACAACGTGGTTTCTAAGTCTCTAAACCAAGTTTCATTCAACATGAGTGCTTATAAGTGTCTCAATGAGCTTTGTACAAGTTTTACGAACTTATGAAACATCTAACAACGCGGTTTCTAAGACTCTAAACCAAGTTTCATGCAACATGAGTGCTTATAAGTGTCTCAATGAGATTTGTACTAGTTTGACGAACTTATGAAACATCTAACAACGCGTTTCTAGGACTCTAAACCAAGTTTCATGCAACATGAGTACTTATAAGTGTCTCAATGAGCTTTGTACAAATTTTACGAACTTATGAAACATCTAACAACGCGTTTCTAGGATTCTAAACCAAGTTTCATTTAACATGAGTGCTTATAAGTGTCTCAATGAGCTTTGTACTAGTTTGACGAACTTATGAAACATCTAACAACGCGGTTTCTAAGACTCTAAACCAAGTTTCATGCAACATGAGTGCTTATAAGTGTCTCAATGAGATTTGTACTAGTTTGACGAACTTATGAAACATCTAACAACGCGTTTCTAGGACTCTAAACCAAGTTTCATGCAACATGAGTGCTTATAAGTGTCTCAATGAGCTTTTTACTATTTTGACGAACTTATGAAACTTTTAACAAGGCGTTTCCAGGACTCTAAACCAAGTTTCATTCAACATGAGTGCTTATAAGTGTCTCAATAAGCTTTGTACAAGTTTTACGAACTTATGAAACATCTAACAACGCGTTTCTAGGACTCTAAACCAAGTTTCATACAAGATGATTGCTTATATGTGTCTCAATTAGCTTTGTACTAGTTTGACGAACTTATATAACATCTAACAACGCGTTTCTAGGACTCTAAACCAAGTTTCATGAAACATGAGTGCTTATAAGTGTCTCAATGAGCTTTGTACAAGTTGGACGAACTTATGAAACATCTAACAACGCGTTTCTAGGACTCTAAATCAAGTTTCATGCAACATGAGTGCTTATAAATGTCTGAATGAGCTTTGTACTAGTTTGACGAACTTATGAAACATCTAACAACGCGTTTCTAGGACTCTAAACCAAGTTTCATGCAACATGAGATCTTATAAGTGTCTCAATGAGCTTTTTACTAGTTTGAAGAACTTATGAAACACCTAACAACGCGTTTCTAGGACTCTAAACCAAGTTTCATTCAATATGAGTGCTTATAAGTGTCTCAATGAGGTTTGTACAAGTTTTACGAACTTATGAAACATCTAACAACGCGTTTCTAGGACTCTAAACAAAGTTTCATTCAACATGAGTGCTTATAAGTGTCTCAATGAGCTTTGTACAAGTTTTACGAACTTATGAAACATCTAACAACGCGTTTCTAGGACTCTAAACGAAGTTTCATTCAACATGAGTGCTTATAAGTATCTCAATGTGCTTTGTACTAGTTTTACGAATTTATGAAACGTCTAACAACGCGTTTCTTGGATTCTAAAACAAGTTTCATGCAACACGAATGCTTATAAGTGTTTCAATTAGCTTTGTACTATTTTGACAAACTTATGAAACTTTTAACGAGGCGTTTCTAGGACTCTAAACCAAGTTTCATACAACATGAGTGCTTATAAGTGTCTCAATGAACTTTGTACAAGTTTTACGAACTTATGAAACATCTAACAACACATTTCTAGGACTCTAAACCAAGTTTCATTCTACATGAGTGCTTATAAGTGACTCAATGAGCTTTGTACTAGTTTTACGAACTTATGAAACGTCTAACAACGCGTTTCTAGGACTCTAAACCAAGTTTCATGCAACATGAGTGCTTATAAGTGTCTCAATGAGCTTTGTACTAGTTTGACGAACTTATGAAACATCTAACAACGCGTTTCTAGGACTCTAAACCAAGTTTCATGCAACATGAGTGGTTATATGTGTCTCAATGAGCTTTGTACTAGTTTTAACGAACTTATGAAACATCTAACAACGCGGTTTCTAAGACTCTAACGAAGTTTCATGCAACATGAGTGCTTATAAGTGTCTCAATGAGCTTGTACTAGTTTGACAAACTTATGAAACATCTAACAACTCGTTTCTAGGACTCTAAACTAAGTTTCATGCAACATGAGTACTTATAAGACAATGAGCTTTGTACTAGTTTGACGAACTTATGAAACCTCTAACAACGTGGTTTCTAGGACTCTAAACCAAGTTTCATGCAACATGAGTACTTATAAGTGTCTCAATGAGCTTTGTAAAGTTTTACGAACTTATGAAACATCTAACAACGCGTTTCTAGGACTCTAAACCAAGTTTCATGCAACATGAGTGCTTATAAGTGTCTCAATGAGCTTTGTACTAGTTTGAAGAACTTATGAAACATCTAACAACGTGGTTTCTAAGTCTCTAAACCAAGTTTCATGCAACATGAGTGCTTATAAGTGTCTCAATGAGATTTGTACTAGTTTGACGAACTTATGAAACATCTATAAACGCGTTTCTAGGACTCTAAACCAAGTTTCATGCAACATGAGTGCTTATAAGTGTCTCAATGAGCTTTTTACTAGTTTGACGAACTTATGAAACATCTAACAACGCGTTTCTAGGACTCTAAACCAAGTTTCATTCCACATGAGTGCTTATAAGTGTCTCAATGAGCTTTGTAAAAGTTTTACGAACTTATGAAACATCTAACAACGCGGTTTCTAAGACTCTAAACCAAGTTTCATGCAACATGAGTGCTTATAAGTGTCTCAATGAGATTTGTACTACTTTGACGAACTTATGAAACATCTAACAACGCGTTTCTAGGACTCTAAACCAAGTTTCATGCAACATGAGTACTTATAAGTGTCTCAATGAGCTTTGTACAAGTCTTACGAACTTATGAAACATCTAACAACGCGTTTCTAGGACTCTAAACCAAGTTTCATGCAACATGAGTGCTTATAAGTGTCTCAATGAGCTTTGTACTAGTTTGAAGAACTTATGAAACATCTAACAACGTGGTTTCTTTGTCTCTAAACCAAGTTTCATTCAACATGAGTGCTTATAAGTGTCTCAATGAGCTTTGTACAAGTTTTACGAACTTATGAAACATCTAACAACGCGGTTTGTAAGACTCTAAACCAAGTTTCATGCAACATGAGTGCTTATAAGTGTCTCAATGAGATTTGTACTAGTTTGACGAACTTATGAAACATCTAACAACGCGTTTCTAGGACTCTAAACCAAGTTTCATGCAACATGAGTACTTATAAGTGTCTCAATGAGCTTTGTACAAGTTTTACGAATTTATGAAACATCTAACAACGCGTTTCTAGGAATCTAAACCAAGTTTCATGCAAAATGAGTTCTTATATGTGTCTCAATGAGCTTTGTACTAGTTTGACAAACTTATGAAACATCTAACAACGCGGTTTCTAAGACTCTAACGAAGTTTCATGCAACATGAGTGCTTATAAGTGATACACCCTTGGTTAGGATCTCAACTCTATGGCAAAGGCAAGCTCACTTCTATGGTGGATTGATGGCGGACGTGAAGGTGGGGATGGTGATGACACAGAAACCAGCGGATATGGAGGTGGAAGAGGTGCGAGATGGAGGGGAACTTCTCAAGCAGCCGATGGATGGGATACTTGATGTTTGCAGAGACTTAAGGAAGAGGATCTCTCTTATGAAAGTCTCGGATTCGAATCTCTCGAATCGATGGTAACAAGCTCAATCGCAGAGCTATGAGGAGTCTAAACAAGAAGTGATTTTCGATATTGCTTGACTGAATAACAAGAAGGAGGCGCAGCTCCTTTAAATAGAGTTGGCACAATCGCCTTCTCCTTTAGGGTTTTTGCGCAAAAGAAAAAGGAAATCCTCGGCAAAAAGGAAACCTTGACAAAAAGGAAATTACAAGGAAAAAGGAAACCGCCTAAACAACGCGGCGTTTTTGCAAGATAAAACGACGAGTAGTGGAAGTGCCTCGTCTCTTACACTCTTCAAGCTATGAATGCTAAGTGGCCGACGTAGTGTTCTTCTTGGCCTCGTTAAAACCCAGTGGGAAAGAGTACCAAGCGAGACACTTAGCCGCTTAGCTTCCATAGCTTGGTCTTCCTACTTTTAGGCGTGATGATGGACATTGTAGAAGCTCTCGGTCGCTTCTCTTCCTGGTTCCTCCCTTAGCATCATCGCATGCGCATCTTGAGCTAACTCCTTAGCTCGTGACCGCGTGATAACTCCCTCATCAGTTTTCCCGGTGCTCGGTATTTGGTGTTCGGCATCGGGCTCCGGCTTCATGCTCATATCATCCCCTCCCTCTTGAAAAGGATTTGTCCTCAAATCCGAGTCTGCAAAATAAAGGGACAAGTCAGAAACATTGAAGGAATCCGATATAGAATACTTACCTTGGAGGTCGATCTTGTAGGCATTGTCATTGATCCGCTTGGTGACTTTGAATGGTCCGTCGACTCGCGGCATCAGCTTGGACTTCCTCTCAGCTGGAAACCTCTCCTTCCTCAAGTGGATCCACACCAAGTCGCCTTCTTCAAATAGCATCTCCTTGCGGCCTCGGTTTGCATGCGTGCGGTATTGCTCCGTCTTCTTCTCTATGTTTTCCTTTGCCTTCTCGTGCATCTTCTTAACCTGTTCAGCCTTCTTTCTCCCATCAAAACTAGACACTTCACTTAAAGGTATTGCAATTAGATCAAGTGGAGACATAGGATTAAAACCATAAACTAATTCAAAAGGAGAGAAAAGGGTAGTAGAGTGCTTAGCGTGATTGTAAGCAAACTCAACATGGGGTAGACAATCCTCCCATGACTTGAGATTGCTTCTTACCAGGGTCCTGAGAAGAGTGGATAAGGACCTGTTGACTACCTCAGTCTGACCGTCGGTCTGTGGGTGGCAAGTGGTGGAGAATGATAGCTTGGTTCCTAGTTTAGCCCACAAGGTACGCCAAAAGTGACTAAGGAACTTGGTGTCACGATCAGAAACAATAACTCGAGGCATCTTGGCAACCTAACCACTTCCCTGAAAAACAAGTTAGCTACACTTACCGCATCATCGGTCTTATGGCAAGCTATGAAGTGGGCCATCTTGCTAAACCTGTCCACAACAACAAATATAGAATCTCTACCATTCCTGGTTCGAGGTAAGCCAATCACAAAGTCCATAGAGATATTTGTCCAAGGATGAGAAGGTATAGGTAAAGGAGTGTACAAACCGTGGGGTTGAACCTTACTCTTTGCCTGTTTGCATGTGATGCATCTCAGACATACTCTCTCAACATCCCTTCTCATCTGCGGCCAGTAGAAGTAGGCCTGGAGGCTAGCAAGTGTCTTGGCCTGACCAAAGTATCCAGCTAGGCCTCCTCCATGGGCTTCTCTAACCAATAGCTCTCTCATTGAACCGCCGGGTATACATAGCCTATTGTTGAAGAACAAATAGCCATCCTGTCTAAAGAAATTCTCAAAGGCAAACTTAGCACACTTCGCATAATGTTCACTAAACTCAGAATCAGCCTCATACAATGTCTTAATCAATTCAAATCCGATAAGCCTAGAAGTTAATTCAGAGATTAGAGTGTACCTCCTGGACAATGCGTCGGCTACGACATTGTCCTTACCTTTCTTATACTTGATCACATAGGGAAAGGTCTCGATGAACTCTATCCGGCGACCATGTCTCTTGTTCAACTTCGTTGGCCTTTGAGATGCTTGAGGGACTCATGATCGGTGTGGATGACAAACTCCTTTGGCCAAAGGTAGTGTTGCCAAGTCCGCAAGGCTCTCACCAACGCATAAAGTTCCTTGTCGTATGTAGGATAGTTCGGCGTGGCTCCCCCTAGCTTCTCACCGAAGTATGCTATAGGCTTTCTATCCCGCATCAAAACAGCCCCAATACCTACACCTGAAGCATCACATTCAATCTCGAAAGTCTTAAGGAAATCGGGCGGCATAAGTAAAGGAGAATTGATAAGCTTCTCTTTAAGGCTTTCGAAAGCCTTGTCTTGTGCTTCTCCCCACTTGAATCCCACATCCTTCTTGATCACTTCATCAATGGTGCAGCAATGGTGCTAAAGTCCCTGACAAAGCGCCTATAGAAACCTGCAAGACCATGAAAGCTCCTGACTTCTCCAATGGTTGTCGGCTTCGGCCAATCTCTGATGGCCTTGATCTTCTCTTCATCGACCTGTACTCCATCTGCACTCACAACAAAGCCTAAGAAAACAACCTGATTAGTACAAAAGGTGCATTTATCAATGTTAGCAAACAGGTTCTCCCTCCTTAGAACTTCAAGAACGGCTCGGACATGGTCAATGTGCTCGGCTAAACTCCTGCTGAAGATCAGGATATCATCAAAGTACACCACCACAAACACACCTATAAAAGATCTCAAATGATACGATCGGCCTATGGATCGATTCTCTGAACAAGACTGACTATGGAAGCCGGACAAGATAGTACGAGGAATCGGTAACGGTGCGCGGACACAACGCGGAATGGGATGGGGAAGAGGGATGTGGTGGAGATGGAAGTCTCTAGTAACGGTGGTCGGTTAGCTAGAGGATAGAAGATCTTTGGCAACGCCTCAGCGTGCGGAGGAGATCGGACTTCTTCTCGAAGTCAAGGAAACGAGGCTTCGTCGCAAAGCCGAGAGAGAGACAAGAACTTTTTCTTTATAAAATCTTCGATCGGGGAAAAAGGATGCGGCGCATCCCTTATATAGGACAAGCACATGTCGCTTGTTACCTTAGGGTTTTGCGCAAAACAGAAAAAAGGAAATCGTTCGAGAAATGGAAATCGCAACATAAGCGTTAAAAGGAAATCATAAGAAAAATGGAAATTGCGCGGATAACTAAGCAAGTAGCGAAAGTGCCTTGCTTAACACACTCTTCAAGCTATGGTGGCTAATGGACGACGTAGTGGTCTTCTTGGCCTCGTTAAGACCCAGTGGGAAAGAATACCAAGCGAGTCACTTAGTCCGCTTAGCTACCATAGCTTGGTCTTCCTCAAGTAACCGTGGTGAAGATGTTGAAGTAGCTTCTCGTGTCGGCTTCTCCAATCTTCTCTTCCTTGATCATCGTGTGAGCTTTCCTTGCTAGCTCCTTAGCTCGGCCCGGGTGATAACTCCTTCTTGTACGTTCGCCATTCCCTCGGCATTCGATGTTCGGGTACTCGGCAACTCCTCGGTATCGGGTGATCGAGTGGTCGATATCGGCATTTCGTCGGTGTCGAGTGGTCGAGTGGTCGATATCGGCTCGTTCGCGGTTTCCTCGTCCGATGGCTCGGTTACGATCGCATCATCCTCCCCCACTTGAAAAGGATTTGACCTCAAATCAGAATCTGCAATAAAACGAGCTAAGTCAGACACATTAAACGAATCAGAGATTGTGTACTTCCCTTGAAGATCAATCTTGTAGGCGTTGTCGTTGATCCGCTTCAAGACTTTGAACGGGCCATCTACTCTCGGCATCAGCTTGGACTTTCTCTCGGCTGGGAACCTCTCCTTCCTTAGGTGAATCCAAACCAGGTCGCCTTCTTTAAAGATAACCTCCTTGCGACCCTTGTTGGCTTTCTTTGCGTATAGCCGCGTCTTGTGCTCGATGTTTATCCTGGCCTTCTCATGGATTCTCCTCACTTGCTCGGCCTTCTTTTTACCGTCTAAACTCGCAACGTTCACTCAAGGGCAAAGAGATTAAATCTAGTGGTGAAGACGGGTTAAACCCATAAACAATTTCAAAAGGAGAGAACAAGGTAGAGGAGTGTTGAGAATGATTGTAAGCAAACTCAACGTGGGGTAGACAATCCTCCCACGACTTGAGATTGCTTCTTACCATCGTCCTTAGCAAGGTGCTTAAGGACCGGTTGACTACCTCCGTCTGACCATCAGTCTGTGGGTGGCAAGTGGTGGAAAAGGTCAGCTTGGTTCCTAGCTTTGCCCACAAGGTTCTCCAAAAATGGCTAAGAAACTTCGTATCCCCTGTCGACACAATAACAAGAGGCATACCATGCAACCTAACAACTTCTCTAAAGAACGGGTTAGCGACATTAACAGCATCATCGGTCTTATGACAAGCAATAAAGTGAGCCATCTTAGAAAACCTATCAACAACCACAAAGATCGAGTCTCTACCAGTCTTAGTCCTAGGCAATCCTATCACAAAGTCCATCGATATATCTGTCCAAGGATGCTCAGGAATGGGTAAAGGGAGATACAAACCGTGCGGCTGGACTTTACTCTTAGCCTGTTTGCATGTGGCACACCTAGCACAGACTTTCTCCACGTCCTTCCTCATGCCCGGCCAGTAAAAGTGTTGTTGTAGGCTGTGAAGAGTCTTAGTAACTCCAAAGTGCCCGGCAAGTCCACCCCCATGGGATTCCCTGACTAACAACTCTCTAACAGAAACATTAGGCACACACAACTTATGGTTATAAAAGAGATATCTGATACGTGTAGAACACGAAACCTAATTTTATTAAAGATAGTTGTGATTACAAAGAAACCTCGAGGAATTTAACAATGGAGCTCCTCCCACTCCCCCTTGATACAAGTCTTTTTACCCAAAAACTTGATAAACCCTTACTCACTCTCTTACACTTATTATATAGCTATAAAGATAAAGAAAGGCTTTAGTCTTTTGGGCCTCGAAGCCCACTAACTCTATCAATACTCCCGCCTTTCAAATTAACCTTGTCCTCAAGGTTGGAGTTTGAAAACTTTGTTGTCGCTTGTTGTGTAGAACATGCACGTAGTATTTGGGCGAGGAATCTACCGGACAACTGTAGAGGACAAGCATGTTGTTTCCACCAAAAGGAGCCATGGTGCTCCCTTTGAAGTCTCTGGTCTTAGGAGGCTGTGGAGGAAGTTCCAATGGCTTCTCCTTTTTTTCGTAACTACCAGGTGGGCGACTTTCTTCTCGGGCTTTGATAGCTTCTTTCATTGAATGCAAAACGTCTTCTAGCAACGGAACTCCCATTTTGTAGTTCAATGAATTGCCGTAACCCTTAAGGATAAACACTTCCAAGTCATCTGTCCATTCCAACAAAGCAACCTCTGATGGCGTAAAAAGTTCACAACTTTGATTAGTTACATTAAGCAACGATGCTTCCTGCTTGCAAAGGAACCAAAGAGAGGAACCAAAGAGAAGAAATGTCCTGTTTTGTGAAATTTATATCATATCTCTTTGCAAGGTAAGCAGTAATCTCACTCAGAACGGGTTCCTTGAGGTTATCCACATCAGGCCTTTTAGCTTTTCTATAACTCTTGTAGTTTTGACAACATTCAAAGAATCTCAGCTTTGTATCACTTGCACGGTTTTCGCTTGTGACAGCAAATGCTCTATTACGACCTGGCCCCAAGTTTCTTTTCTCACTAAACAACCCCATTCCAAATGCAACAGCACTTGCAGATGCCCGAGGAATCTTCTTCTTGTGCTTATGTCGAAACATGTGTCCCTTCCAGCTAGTCTTGTGCTTGTGCTTGTAGTTATATTCGACGCGTAGTTTCTTCCGTTTCCGCAAATACTTCGCCTTTGTGCATCTCAAACAAAAGCCTCGGCTGAACACATGGCAAGTGTACCACACTTGGTAGTTTTGTCTCTTGCCAAGCTTCATTTCCCTCATGTTCTTGTTTAGATTTTGAAGTAGTCTCTCCATGTGCAAACCTCTGTTTTTGTCCTTCAATCTTTTAAACTTGTAGGTTCTCTTCTTTACAGCATAAACTTTCCATTTCACATGATACTTTCTTATCTTCTTCTTTTTTCTCTAACAGACATTTGATCAAACACTTGGTGGGCAGATTCAACTGTCTCAACATCTGTCCCTTTATCCTCACCCATTTGATATCCATAGAATAGATTCTCTAAAAGCACAAATGAATCTTCTTCTTCAGCTACCTTCCGGCTTACCACATCTTCCTCCTTTGCTGGTTCTTCGTCCTGAAGCTCCACCGCCGATGAAGCCTGCGTCTGACTATCTCCAACGATGGTCTTGCCGGTAACAACAGCTTGGCGTTCCTCTTGTTCCGTCAGTCTCTTTTCCAATCGATCCAGGACATCCATCTTGGTCAAGATCTGCGCAAGTGACGATAATATCCTGTTGAAACCCTGATCCAGATCGTCAAATTTCGCCTCTAACCGATTCATCTTCTCTGGATCATCTTCATCGCAACAAAATTCTCCCATCGAATCGAAGTAGCTCTGATACCAAGTTTGTTACGTGTAGAACACGAAACAACGAATTTATTAATGATAGTGTGATTACAAAGAAACCTTGAGGAATTTAACAATGGAGAATTTAACAATGGAGCTCCTCCCACTCCCCTTTGATACAAGTCTTTTTACCCAAAAACTTGATAAACCCTTACTCACTCTCTTACACTTATTATATAGTTATAAAGATAAAGAAAGGTTTTAGTCTTTTGGGCCTCGAAGCCCACTAACTCTATCAATACTCCCGCCTTTCAAATCAACCTTGTCCTCAAGGTTGGAGTTTGAAAACTGTTTGGCAAGCACAACTTTGAACTCCTTAGAACGTTTTTGTCTAGCTGTTTCTTTCCTCTGAAAATCTGATCACAAAAAACTCTCAGTTTGTGTAAAGGGACTAACATCATTACCTTCTTCTTGTGTTTATGCCGAAACATGTGTCCCTTGCAGCTAGTCTTGTCCTCTTTCTTATAATTATATTTGTCATGTCGTTTCTTCTGTTTCGGCAAATACTTCACCTTTGTGCATTTCAAACAAAAGTCGCGGTTAAACACATGAACAGAGTACCACACTTGGTAGTTTTGTCTCTTACAAAGCTTCATTGCATTCATGTCCTGACTTTTAGGCTTCATTGCACTCATGTTCTTGTTCACACTTTGAAGTAGTCTCTCCATGTTCAAAGCCATGTTTCTGTCTTTGAATATGTTAAGCTTGTAGGTTCTTTTCTGCTCCTTCTTCTTAACTGTCTTAAGCTTGATGTGCTTATGTTTACGTTTTTTCCACTTGTCAAGCTTCTTCACCATTGGTTTACACTCCACTCGCAGATTTGTATACTTCAGTCGGTGAATGTATTTCCCATACCTGATAGATATTTGACTCATTTTAGCAGTCTGGTCACTAGTGATGTTCTCCTTGAAAATCTGAAGTAGTGTCTCTTGGTCCAACTTCATGATGTCGTTAACACAACTAGACTTGGTACAAGTCCTTGTCCTCTTTGTCTGCACATGAATTCCTTGCCTAAGCGTAGTATATACTGCCTTATTATGCTCATGAATTTGATTCCTTGAATCCTCGAGCTCAAGTATGGTGATCAATAAGAAGATAACATGCTTCTTACAAAACATGTCTTTGTTCCTGGTCTTGTGCTTATATTTAGCCTTTTATTTCTTCCTTGTAAGTTTCCACTCGCCGCAATTCTTCAAAGTTGTTACATGTTCTAGAGATAGCTCTGTATACTCTAGTTTGTGAAAATAGTCACTACCAATCATCTCATACTCTCTCCTTAATCTCCATTTCTGTTTCATGGTGATTTCCAACAATAACATTTTGTCGAACACTTGGCAGTTGTCAACAGGACAACTTACTAACTTGCGTCTTGTCAATATACCCTTGCTGCTTTGTTTTTTGGAATTCCGCCTCATCGAACTTTTATCAAACACTTGGCAGTGACATATATCTGAGTAGAGCTTCTTCCATCTCTTCTTCTTTCGCTTCACACTCTTTTTCCGAGACATTTGATCGAACACTTGGTGGCCAAGTTCAGCCCTCCTAGTATTCTTTTCCATAATCATTTTATCGAACACCTGGTGGGCATGATTTTCGTTGCCGCCATTAGCCAGATTTAGCGCAACGTGTTCCTTGTGGCTCCGTTGTACCTCAAACACAGATCCAACCAGATGTGTATCAACTCTGGGCACAAGCATCTCTGTTTTTGCCAGATTTGCGTCCATGTTATCATTGTCATCAAGCTGACCATGATAATCATGTAAGGTCGTCTGTTTCGAAACGATGAGTGCAAGATTCAAACGCAATTGCTTCAACTCGTCTATCGTTTGCCTGATCTCGACCCTGTCCCTGAGAAGCTCTGCCTCCTTTCAGATTCCAAACCTCAACAATAATCCCTCTTTGATCTCTGACCATCTATTGAAGCCGTCATGTTGCTCGAACCAGATTAGAGCCTTACCTTCTATAAACCCATATGCAAAAGCGATCTTGTTCTCTTCTGTGAATCCATGAGCAATGAAATAAGCTTCGACCCAAGCGATCCAGCCTTGCGGATCTTCTTCTCCACTGAAGATCGGAACCTCCACGTATCCATCATCACCATCCATCAGATCGTCTCGCTCTGATACCATGTTTGATACGTGTAGAACACGAAACCTAATTTTATTAAAGATAGTTGTGATTACAAAGAAACCTCGAGGAATTTAACAATGGAGCTCCTCCCACTCCCCCTTGATACAAGTCTTTTTACCCAAAAACTTGATAAACCCTTACTCGCTCTCTTACACTTATTATCTCTTATATTATAAAGCACAAGTCACTTGGCCAATAGAATTCTGCCAGGTGGCTTGTGCCTTATAATTACTTTAATTTTAAAAACAAGGGGCTTCACGAACTAAACAATCGAGCCCAAATTCATAAAACAAATTCAAATTAAACAAATTCATAAATACCAATTTTTTAGCCCACTAAGATATTCTTAATCATAAATACTTATTTTCTGAAGAATTTTTGTTCACGAAGCCGCTGTTTTTGCAATCGGTTTTCAAAAATCAAATTTCCGATAAAATCTCAATCCACTACTCCCCTTTTCTCTCAAGCAGTTTTTTTTTTTGTAAATTTTTTAAAACATATTGCTTTTATTGGTTAAACGAAAACACAAACCCTATAATTTTTGTTTCCTTTCTTAAAGTTGTGACGGGAGAATTCCTTTCATTTTTGGAGACAAAACAGATTTTACAGAGCAGTGGATTACGGTAAATTACTAAACACAAACAAATATATGTTCTTATTATTCTTGCTTCAGAAAAAACTTAAAAAGATCTCTCATAGGTGACCCTAATTTTATTTTTTGCTGCAAGAACTGTGTTTTTATTTTATTAAAGGTCTTTTAGATTCTTTCTATTCTATTAGTTTATCTAAACAATTGATCTACGTTATTGATTGATTTCAAGATTGAGTAAGCTAACTGCTTTGATCTTTAACTTGAAGCTTGAGATAATCTTTTATGTGATTTTATTGGCTGCTTTTTGATTTCCTATTTGTTTACAGAAATTTAAAACCTTTTTATTAAATAAGTGTTCACAAGATTGGATCTTTCTTCTATTTATGGACTCGCTTATATGATATATCAAAGTTATGCTTTTATGGTTTAGTACTGTTAATCTATGCTTATTTTGTTAATTTCATATTCATATTTGACAAAACACCATTGAGCAAACCGCTACAAATCCCTTATATTATAAAGCACAAGTCACTTGGCCAATAGAATTTTGCAAAGTGGCTTGTGCTTCATAATTTCTTTTTTCAATTTTTTTTAACAAAAAAAATTCATCAAATAGCCTAAAATTATGGTAACACTTTCACAATTATTACGTGATTTTATTTACTAAAATCATGAGAAAAATTATTGGAAAAAATCATTTGAAAAATTATTCTTGGCAAATTACTATATTTGAATACAAAACATTTATATGATTAAATATTTTTAATTTTGTACATATAAGTTTAAAAAACAATCAATGTTTTTTTTAGAAATTACATTGCCGGGCGTAGCCCGGGTAAAAATCCTAGTATAGCTATAAAGATAAAGAAAGGCTTTAGTCTTTTGGGCCTCGAAGCCCACTAACTCTATCAATATCCATCGTGCTTATAGTAACCATCACAAGAGAATTTTGCACACTTCCTATACGCCTCACTAAACTCATTGTCTATCTCATATAATTCTTTCAATCTCTCAAATCCAATAAGTTTAGACGTCAAAGTACTAAGAAGAGTGTACCTCCGGGACAATGCATCGGCGACTACATTGTCCTTACCTTTCTTGTACTTAATGACATATGGGAAGGTCTCGATGAATTCTATCCAACGTCCATGCCTCCGGTTCAACTTCGTTGCCCCTTTAGGTGTTTCAAGGATTCATGGTCCGTGTGTATGACGAACTCCTTGGGCCACAGATAGTGCTGCCATGTTTGTAGAGCTCTCACCGGCGCGTATAGCTCCTTGTCATATGTTGGATAGTTGACCGTTGAGCCTCCTAACTTTTCGCTGAAATAAGCAATGGGTCTTTTGTCCTGCATTAGAACAGCTCCAATGCCTACACCAGACGCATCACACTCAATTTCAAAAGTTTTCATAAAATCAGGTAAAGCAAGTAGAGGGGAATTGATAAGCTTCTCTTTAAGAGCCTGAAAGGCTTACTCTTGGACGGCTTCCCACTTGAACCCTACTTTCTTCTTGATGACTTCAGTGAGTGGTGCGGCTATGGTGCTGAAGTCCTTGACGAACCGCCGGTAGAAGCCGGCTAGGCCGTGAAAACTCCTAACAAAACCTAAGAAAATAACTCGGTTAGTGCAAAAGGTACACTTGCCGAGGTTAGCAAACAAGCGCTCCTTCCGAAGTACTTCTAGCACCATCTGGATGTGAGTGAGATGGGCCTCCATATCCCTGCTATAAATCAGTATATCATCAAAGTAAACAACTACAAAGACACCTATAAAGGACCTCAACACATGATTCATTAAACGCATAAAGGTACTAGGAGCATTAGTTAAACCGAAGGGCATTACAAGCCATTCGTACAATCCTTGCTTAGTCTTAAAGGCGGTCTTCCATTCATCACCTTCCTTCATCCTAATCTGATGATAACCACTCTTAAGATCGATCTTAGAGAACACGTTAGAACCACACAATTCATCTAACAGATCATCAAGTCTAGGAATAGGGTGGCGATACTTAACCGTGATGTTGTTGATGGCTCGGCAATCAACACACATGCGCCACGTTCCATCTTTCTTTGGAACCAGTAAGACCGGGACGGCACATGGACTCATACTCTCACGGATGTGACCCTTCTTCATCAACTCCTCCACTTGGTTTTGGAGTTCTTTGGTCTCAGCTGGGTTGGTGCGGTAAGCTGGCCGGTTAGGCAAAGCAGCTCTGGGCACCAAGTCTATCTGATGCTCAATCCCTCGGATAGGTGGCAGTCCTGGCGGGGCATCCTCCGGGAACACGTCCTTAAAATCCTGCAAAAGCTGAGACATACCACTAGGAAGATCCTGTGCAAACTCGATTAAACTAACAAGCGTTTCTCTATATATAAGCATCAAAATAGGTAGCTCAGAGTTTAAGTCTTTGAAAACTTCACTAGAGTGGATGAGAAGGTTGGTAGTAGGCGATATCTCCTTATCCTTCTCGTTCTTTAGCTTGATGTAGAGCTGGTCTTGGTAGACTTCGCTAGGGGTGAGAGGGAGGAGGGTGATTTTGCGGCCCTTGAACTCAAAGGAGTGCTTGTTGGTGTATCCATCATGAAGAACCTTGCGGTCTGATTGCCACGGTCTACCCAGCAGGAGGTGGCTCGAACCCATGGGCAAGACATCACAGAGTATGTCATCCTCATACTTTCCTATGGTAAAGGCAACCTTGACTTGGTGAGTAACCGTCAGGGCTCCTCCTTCATTCAGCCATTGCAACTTATATGGCCTCGGATGTGGGGTGGTTTGGAGGTGAAGTTTCTCGACCATATGCTCACTTGCAGCGTTGGTGCAACTCCCTCCATCTATGATTAGGCTACACACCCTTTCCTTGACGATGCACCGGGTGTGGAACAAGTTGTCCCTTTGTTGTAGCTCCTCGGCCTGATTCTGGACACTTAATGCTCGGTGGGCTACAAGCATCTCTCCAACCGCGGCGGACTCTTCTTCCTCTTCTTCATGAGGGTCAGATTCAGAGTCTGTATCCGGTGGAAGGATGTCTCCGTTATCAAGCAGCATGTAGACCTTCTTGTTGACACAATCCCTAGCGTAATGACCCATGCCTTGACACTTGTAGCACCCGACATGGCTCAAGGATGCTCCATTCCTATCCTTGAAGGCCGTCTTGGGCTCTTCTTTCACGCCGCTAGGTGGTGTTTTGAACTCTCGGCGGTATTCGGGCTTGGTCGGCTGGGCATCTCGCGGCTTGGTTGCATTGGACGGGTAGCTTGGCCTAGTATACCGGCGCTTGTTTTGGCTCTCAATCGGTTCGGCCTTGTGCACTAGTTCCTCGAGATCTTTGTAGGATTGGAGTTCCAGCTTGTCCTGGATGTCCCGGGCGAGTCCTCCGATGAACCGGGCCATGGCGACCTCGTCGTCTTCTTCTAGGCCGGCTCGGACCACCGAGTTTCCATCTCTTGGTAGTAGTCTCGACGGAGCTTGACCCTTGGGTGAGTTTCCCGAGCTTGTGAAGAGTCTCACGGTGGTAGTGGTTGGGAACAAAACGCTTCCTCATGTGCGTGGTAAGTTGTGCCCAAGTAGTGATAGTCGGCTCGTTGTGTCGGCTTCGGTGGTGCATAGCTGATCCCACCACAGGAGAGCATAGTCACGAATTCGACACGGCAATCTTTACCTTGTTGACCGGGTAAGTGTCATGGTAGATGAAGCTAGACTCCATCTTCCTTTCCCAATCTAGGTAGACCTCGGGATCGTTCTTACCTTGGAAGGGAGGGAACTTAGCCTTGATGTGTCTAAGTTGTTGCCTAATAGGATCTCTCGGCCTCCCCGTCCCGCCTACGGCTTCTATGGCTGCGATCCGATGCGCCTAGCTCATAGTACTCTTCGTCGGAGTGGATGTGGATCCTATGGTCCCCAACGGTTTCTGGCCGGCGGTTGTGGTCGAAGTGTGGGGCGCGTCTAGGAGCGAAAGGTGCCGGTCTAGAAGGATCGGCTCTATCTCTAGGAAACCGGGTCTCCTTCTCGGTATTGTCTCGGGGAAATACGTGACGGACGGCCCGCATTCCGGAACTACCGGCCGGGCCTTTTCCCTTGGCAAGGCGGATAGCTTCGGATGGAGTTGGTGTGTGACCACTCTCGGACTCCGAGGATACTTCCTTGGCTTCCCTGGCTTGCTTCTCACGTTCCAAGGTGAGCTGCTGGGAGATTTGTTGCGGTAGGAGCTGAGCCAAGGCCTCGGCAACTTGGGTAGCGATGAGCTTCTGAAGGTCGTCTATCGCCTCGGGTGAGAGCGCCATGGTACCTGGTACACGCAAAAATAACCCAAAGTAAGGTGTTCACAATAAACTGTCCTAAGCAATGCCCAAACAGAAACACGCTAACAAAGTAAACAATACACACGACAAAAAGGAAATCGTCTCACGCGGTTTTAACAAAAAGGAAACTTGTCACGCGGTTTTGTCAAAAGGAAATTTGTCATGCGGTTTTGTCAAAAGGAAATCGTCTTGCTTAAATGAAACGCACGTTTTATGGAAAAAGGAAATCACAAATACATGTTTCGAAAGATGCGATTAGGTTTTTAAAGATCAAGGTTTTTAAACAACGCCGCCAAGAAAGAACACAACGAACAAACAAGAACGACCTAACAATGATTCAACAAGTTACTAGTAGTATCCAAGCAAGCAACGAAATCAACAACAGGTTGCGGACAATCACTCAAGCAAGCAAGTAAGATGAAACAAACGGTATAGATCTACAAGTTAAGCATAAACGATAAAGAAGAAAGGAAGAGATAGAAGCGACTCAGCCTTGGTTCAGAGGCGGCTCTGATACCACATGATACGATCGGCCTATGGATCGATTCTCCGAACAAGACTGACTATGGAAGCCGGACAAGATAGTACGAGGAATCGGTAACGGTGCGCGGACACAACGCGGAATGGGATGGGGAAGAGGGATGTGGTGGAGATGGAAGTCTCTAGTAACGGTGGTCGGTTAGCTAGAGGATAGAAGATCTCTGGCAACGCCTCAGCGTGCGGAGGAGATCGGACTTCTTCTCGAAGTCATGGAAACAGGCTTCGTCGCAAAGCCGAGAGAGAGACAAGAACTTTTTCTTTATAAAATCTTCGATGATGAAAAAGGATGCGGCGCATCCCTTATATAGGACAAGCACATGTCGCTTGTTACCTTAGGGTTTTGCGCAAAACAGAAAAAAGGAAATCGTTCGAGAAATGGAAATCGCAACATAAGCGTTAAAAGGAAATCATAAGAAAAATGGAAATTGCGCGGATAACTAAGCAAGTAGCGAAAGTGCCTTGCTTAACACACTCTTCAAGCTATGGTGGCTAATGGACGACGTAGTGGTCTTCTTGGCCTCGTTAAAACCCAGTGGGAAAGAGTACCAAGCGAGTCACTTAGTCCGCTTAGCTACCATAGCTTGGTCTTCCTCAAGTAACCGTGGTGAAGATGTTGAAGTAGCTTCTCGTGTCGGCTTCTCCAATCTTCTCTTCCTTGATCATTGTGTGAGCTTTCCTTGCTAGCTCCTTAGCTCTGGCCCGGGTGATAACTCCTTCTTGTACGTTCACCATTCCCTCGGCATTCGATGTTCGGGTACTCGGCAACTCCTCGGTATCGGGTGATCGAGTGGTCGATATCGGCATTTCGTCGGTGTCGAGTGGTCGAGTGGTCGATATCGGCTCGTTCGCGGTTTCTTCGTCCGATGGCTCGGTTACGATCGCATCAAGTACAAAGCTCATTGAGACACTTATAAGCACTCATGTTGCATGAAACTTGGTTTAGAGTCTTAGAAACCGCGTTGTTAGATGTTTCATAAGTTCGTAAAACTTTTACAAAGCTCATTGAGACACTTATAAGCACTCATGTTGAATGAAACTTGGTTTAGAGTCCTAGAAACGCGTTGTTAGATGTTTCATAAGTTCGTCAAACTAGTAAAAAGCTCATTGAGACACTTATAAGCACTCATGTTGCATGAAACTTGGTTTAGAGTCCTAGAAACGCGTTTATAGATGTTTCATAAGTTCGTCAAACTAGTACAAATCTCATTGAGAGACTTATAAGCACTCATGTTGCATGAAACTTGGTTTAGAGACTTAGAAACCACGTTGTTAGATGTTTCATAAGTTCTTCAAACTAGTACAAAGCTCATTGAGACACTTATAAGCACTCATGTTGCATGAAACTTGGTTTAGAGTCCTAGAAACGCGTTGTTAGATGTTTCATAAGTTCGTAAAACTTTACAAAGCTCATTGAGACACTTATAAGTACTCATGTTGCATGAAACTTGGTTTAGATTCCTAGAAACCGCGTTGTTAGAGGTTTTATAAGTTCGTCAAACTAGTACAAAGCTCATTGTCTTATAAGTACTCATGTTGCATGAAACTTAGTTTAGAGTCCTAGAAACGAGTTGTTAGATGTTTCATAAGTTTGTCAAACTAGTACAAGCTCATTGAGACACTTATAAGCACTCATGTTGCATGAAACTTCGTTAGAGTCTTAGAAACCGCGTTGTTAGATGTTTCATAAGTTCGTCAAACTAGTACAAAGCTCATTGAGACACATATAAACACTCATATTGCATGAAACTTGGTTTAGAGTCCTAGAAACGTGTTGTTAGATGTTTCATAAGTTCGTCAAACTTGTACAAAGCTCATTGAGACATTTATAAGCACTCATGTTGCATGAAACTTGGTTTAGAGTCCTAGAAACGCGTTGTTAAACGTTTCATAAGTTCGTAAAACTTGTACAAAGCTCATTGAGACACTTATAAGCACTCATGTTGCATGAAACTTGGTTTAGAGTCCTAGAAACGCGTTGTTAAATGTTTCATAAGTTCGTCAAACTAGTACAAAGCTCATTGACTTATAAGTACTCATGTTGCATGAAACTTGGTTTAGAGTCCTAGAAACGCGTTGTTAGATGTTTCATAAGTTTGTCAAACTAGTACAAAGTTCATTGAGACACTTATTGATATGAGCATGAAGCCGGAGCCCGATGCCGAACACCAAATACCGAGCACCGGAAAAACTGATGAGGGAGTTATCACGCGGTCACGAGCTAAGGAGTTAGCTCAAGATGCACATGCGATGATGCTAAGGGAGGAACCAGGAAGAGAAGCGACCGAGAGCTTCTACAATGTCCATCATCACGCCTAAAAGTAGGAAGACCAAGCTATGGAAGCTAAGCGGCTAAGTGTCTCGCTTGGTACTCTTTCCCACTGGGTTTTAACGAGGCCAAGAAGAACACTACGTCGGCCACTTAGCATTCATAGCTTGAAGAGTGTAAGAGACGAGGCACTTCCACTACTCGTCGTTTTATCTTGCAAAAACGCCGCGTTGTTTAGGCGGTTTCCTTTTTCCTTGTAATTTCCTTTTTGTCAAGGTTTCCTTTTTGCCGAGGATTTCCTTTTTCTTTTGCGCAAAAACCCTAAAGGAGAAGGTGATTGTGCCAACTCTATTTAAAGGAGCTGCGCCTCCTTCTTGTTATTCAGTCAAGGAATATCGAAAATCACTTCTTGTTTAGACTCCTCATAGCTCTGCGATTGAGCTTGTTACCATCGATTCGAGAGATTCGAATCCGAGACTTTCATAAGAGAGATCCTCTTCCTTAAGTCTCTGCAAACATCAAGTATCCCATCCATCGGCTGCTTGAGAAGTTCCCCTCCATCTCGCACCTCTTCCACCTCCATATCCGCTGGTTTCTGTGTCATCACCATCCCCACCTTCACGTCCGCCATCAATCCACCGTAGAAGTGAGCTTGCCTTTGCCATAGAGTTGAGATCCTAACCAAGGGTGTATCACGTGGTATCAGAGCCAAACTCTGTACCAAAGGCTGAGTTCTTCTATCCCTAACCTCCATTGATTCAGATCTGTTCTTGCTAAGTTCTTTAATCAAATCGCATAGCTTGTCATATCTGCTTGCTTGTGATTGTTCTAAGTTTCTGCTGAATTGTTTTTGGATGATTAAGAGTGATTGTTGATTGTTTAAAGCTGTTGATTAGGTTGATAGATAACTTGTGATTGTCCATTGCATTGCTTGAAATCGTTGCTTGAGTTCGTTGATGGTTGAGCATGGCGGTGCGCAAGATAAGAGATAAACCCTAGCGCAATTTCCTTTTTCTTGTGCATGCGAATTTCCTTTTTTTTTTTAACTTGCGATTTGCCTTGTGTTGGAACTACACCGTGTGACCTTTTCATTGTTAATCCGTGATTGCTTGCATGCTACATCATCATTGTCCTTGAATTGTTTGTGTGCCGCACGTGGAACCCGTTTTTAAAACATCATATATCTTGATACAACTTTGTCGTTAACTGTTTTACGTTGTGAGTTAATTCCTTGCTCTTATTCTTAGAACTATTTACTTTGAGTTGTTTGTGCTTGTATCGTGGTACATGGCACTCCCCACGGAACTCACGGATGATCTACGAAGCTCATCGCGGATCGATTGCCGCCACTCTTCAACAACTTCTCCCCCGGCAAATCTCCCAACACTTGACTTTGGAACGTGAACAACAAGCCAAGGAGACCGCGGTTGAGTTGTCCGAATCCGACAAGGAACCTACCCCTACTCCTTCAGAAGCTAACCGAATTGCTAAAGGGAAGGGAGTTGTCGGTACGTCACGGCTTCAGGCCATCCGCAACATTTTCCCAGCCGGTGCCAGGAAAAGCCAAACGGTCCGAGATTTCCTCCACCTTGATGCGGATGAAGAAGACCCGTTACCCAGGCGACGAGTGTACAGAGGGCCCGAGGAGCACGAGCAAGATGCTCCTAGGCGCCGAGGATATGCTGATCCTTCCCGCCAAGCTGGAACCAATGCCAGACACCGTTTCGATGAGGTCGCCGAAGACGAGTACTATAGACCCGAGAGACGCGGTAGGGATGACCCGATAGATTATGAAAGGCAACAGCTGAGGCATATCAAAGCTAAGTTCCCTCCCTTCCAAGGCAAGAACGACCCGGAAGCCTATTTGGATTGGGAACGAAAAATGGAGTCTAGCTTCCTATGCCATGACACTTATGCATCCAACAAGGTGAAGATAGCCATTTCAGAATTTAGTGACTACGCTTTGCTTTGGTGGGATCAGCTATGCACTACTAGGGACCGCCACAATGAGCCGCCTATCCACACTTGGCCTCAGCTCATCACACACATGAGGAAACGGTTTGTCCCTAGCCACTATCACCGAGAGGTTCTCAACAAACTCCGGAAGCTTACCCAGTGATCGAGCTCAGTACGTGACTACTTCCAGGAGATGGAAACACTCTTGATTAGGGCTGGCCTAGAAGAGGATAATGAGGTCATGATGGCTCGGTTTGTTGGTGGACTTAGCCGAGACATCCAGGATAAAGTAGAACTTCAAACTTATGAGGATCTTGAGGAGCTTGTACACAAAGCTGAGCTAGTAGAAAGTCAGAACAAGAGACGGTATGCTAAGCCTAGCTTCTCCACACCAAGCAAGCCCAAGGACTTCACACCCACCCGGCTACCCTTCACCAAAGACATCAAACCCACGACAGCGGTTAAGGAAGAGGCTAAGTATGATCCTAAGAGCCGAGGCAACACCTCCTCTAGCAATGTCAGGTGCTTTAGATGTCAAGGTATGGGTCATTATGCGAGAGACGCCCCAACAAGAAGGTATTCATGTTACTTGATAATGGCGACGTGGTACCTCAAGAGTCGATTCTCGAGCCGACGAAGAGGAGGAAGAAGAGACAGCCGTTGTTGGAGACATGTTAGTAGCTCGGAGGGCTTTGAGTGTTCGTAACCAACCCGAGGAGCTTGTACAACGAGACCATCTCTTCCACACTCGATGCCTCGTCAAAGGCAAGGTATGCAGCTTGATTATAGATGGTGGTAGTTGCACCAATGCTGCTAGTGAGCTCATGGTGAAGAAGTTGAGCCTAGAGACTATCTCGCATCCTCGACCATATAAGCTACAATGGCTTAATGAGAGTGGAGCTCTCACGGTGACACATCGAGTCCGGTTTACTTTCGCCATTGGTAAGTATGAGGATGAGGTTCTATGTGATGTGATACCAATGGGATCAAGTCATGTGCTTCTTGGTAGACCGTGGCAATCAGACCGGAGGGTTATGCACGATGGCTACAGCAACAAGCACTCCTTTGAGTTCAACGGCCGGAAGATCACTCTTGCTCCTCTCACACCAAGTGAAGTTTATCAAGATCAACTCCATCTCAAGCTCAAAGAAGAGAACGAGAAGGTGTCAGCTCCATCCACCAGCCTATACATGACAAAAAGAGAAGTTTCTCAACTCTTAACTTCAGATTCTGCTATCTTATTGTTTGTGTATAAGGAGAGTCTTGTTAGCACTAACCCCACACAAAGATCTTCCTAGTGACATGTCTAAGCTATTGCAGGATTTTAGTGATGTTTTTCCTCAGGAAATACCCCCAGGACTCCCACCTATTCGAGGCATTGAGCACCAGATTGATCTAGTACCAGTGTTCAGCACTTCCAAACCGACCAGCCTACAGACCAATCCGGTAGAGACTAAGGAGCTTCGAAGCGAGTTGAGGAGCCGATGAGCAAGGGGCATATCCGCGAGAGCATGAGCCCGTGTGCCGTACCTGTTCTTCTCGTGCCAAAGAAAGACGGTTCATGGAGAATGTGTGTTGATTGCCGAGCCATCAACAACATCACGATTAGGATGAAGGAGGGTGACGAGTGGAAGACAGCTTTCAAGACTAAACAAGGCCTCTACGAGTGGCTTGTTATGCCTTTTGGTCTTACTAATGCACCTAGTACCTTTATGAGACTAATGAACCATGTTTTGATGATGCGATCGTAACCGAGCCATCGGACGAGGAAACCGCGAACGAGCCGATATCGACCACTCGACCACTCGACACCGACGAAATGCCGATATCGACCACTCGATCACCCGATACCGAGGAGTTGCCGAGTACCCGAACATCGAATGCCGAGGGAATGGCGAACGTACAAGAAGGAGTTATCACCCGGGCCGAGCTAAGGAGCTAGCAAGGAAAGCTCACACGATGATCAAGGAAGAGAAGATTGGAGAAGCCGACACGAGAAGCTACTTCAACATCTTCACCACGGTTACTTGAGGAAGACCAAGCTATGGTAGCTAAGCGGACTAAGTGACTCGCTTGGTACTCTTTCCCACTGGGTTTTAACGAGGCCAAGAAGACCACTACGTCGTCCATTAGCCACCATAGCTTGAAGAGTGTGTTAAGCAAGGCACTTTCGCTACTTGCTTAGTTATCCGTGCAATTTCCATTTTTCTTATGATTTCCTTTTAACGCTTATGTTGCGATTTCCATTTCTCGAACGATTTCCTTTTTTCTGTTTTGCGCAAAACCCTAAGGTAACAAGCGACATGTGCTTGTCCTATATAAGGGATGCGCCGCATCCTTTTTCATGATCGAAGATTTTATAAAGAAAAAGTTCTTGTCTCTCTCTCGCTTTGCGACGAAGCCTCGTTTCCTTGACTTCGAGAAGAAGTCCGATCTCCTCCGCACGCTGAGGCGTTGCCGAGATCTTCTATCCTCTAGCTAACCGACCACCGTTACTAGAGACTTCCATCTCCACCACATCCCTCTTCCCCATCCCATTCCGCGTTGTGTCCGCGCACCGTTACCGATTCCTCGTACTATCTTGTCCGGCTTCCATAGTCAGTCTTGTTCGGAGAATCGATCCATAGGCCGATCGTATCATGTGGTATCAGAGCCGCCTCGAACCAAGGCCGAGTCGCTTCTATCTCTTCCTTTCTTCTTTATCGTTTATGCTTAACTTGTAGATCTATACCGTTTGTTTCATCTTACTTGCTTGCTTGAGTGATTGTCCGCAACCTGTTGTTGATTTCGTTGCTTGCTTGGATACTACTAGTAACTTGTTGAATCATTGTTAGGTCGTTCTTGTTTGTTCATTGTGTTCTTGCGTGGCGGCGTTGTTTAAAAACCTTGATCTTTAAAAACCTAATCGCATCTTTCGAAACATGTATTTGTGATTTCCTTTTTCCATAAAACGTGCGTTTCATTTAAGCAAGACGATTTCCTTTTGACAAAACCGCGTGACAAATTTCCTTTTGACAAAACCGCGTGACAAGTTTCCTTTTGTTAAAACCGCGTGAGACGATTTCCTTTTTGTCGTGTGTATTGTTTACTTTGTTAGCGTGTTTCTGTTTGGGCATTGCTTAGGACAGTTTATTGTGAACACCTTACTTTGGGTTATTTTTGCGTGTACTAGGTACCATGGCGCTCTCACCCGAGGCGATAGACGACCTTCAGAAGCTCATCGCTACCCAAGTTGCCGAGGCCATGGCTCAGCTCCTACCGCAACAAATCTCCCAGCAGCTCACCTTGGAACGTGAGAAGCAAGCCAGGGAAGCCAAGGAAGTATCCTCGGAGTCCGAGAGTGGTCACACACCAACTCCATCCGAAGCTATCCGCCTTGCCAAGGGAAAAGGCCCAACCGGTAGTTCCAGAATGCGGGCCGTCCGTCACGTATTTCCCCGAGACAATACCGAGAAGGAGACCTGGTTTCCTAGATATAGAGCCGATCCTTCTAGACCGGCACCTTTCGCTCCTAGACGCGCCCCACACTTCGACCACAACCGCCGGCCAGAAACCGTTGGGGACCATAGGATCCACATCCACTCCGACGAAGAGTACTATGAGCTAGGCGCATCGGATCGCAGCCATAGAAGCCGTAGGCGGGACAGGGAGGCCAGAGATCCCGTTAGGCAACAACTTAGACACATCAAGGCTAAGTTCCCTCCCTTCCAAGGTAAGAACGATCCCGAGGTCTACCTAGATTGGGAAAGGAAGATGGAGTCTAGCTTCATCTACCATGACACTTACCCGTCAACAAGGTAAAGATTGCCGTGTCGAATTTCGTGACTATGCTCTCCCGTGGTGGGATCGGCTATGCACCACCGAAGCCGACACAACGAGCCGACTATCACTACTTGGGCACAACTTACCACGCACATGAGGAAGGGTTTTGTTCCCAACCACTACCACCGTGAGACTCTCCACAAGCTCGGGAAACTCACCCAAGGGTCAAGCTCCGTCGTAGACTACTACCAAGAGATGGAAACTCGCTGGTCCGAGCCGGCCTAGAAGAAGACGACGAGGTCGCCATGGCCCGGTTCATCGGAGGACTCGCCCGGGACATCCAGGACAAGCTGGAACTCCAATCCTACGAAGATCTCGAGGAACTAGTGCACAAGGCCGAACCGATTGAGAGCCAAAACAAGCGCCGGTATACTAGGCCAAGCTACCCGTCCAATGCAACCAAGCCGCGAGATGCCCAGCCGACCAAGCCCGAATACCGCCGAGAGTTCAAAACACCACCTAGCGGCGTGAAAGAAGAGCCCAAGACGGCCTTCAAGGATAGGAATGGAGCATCCTTGAGCCATGTCGTGTGCTACAAGTGTCAAGGCATGGGTCATTACGCTAGGGATTGTGTAAACAAGAAGGTCTACATGCCGCTTGATAACGGAGACATCCTTCCACCGGATACGTACTCGAATCGACCCTCATGAAGAAGAGGAAGAAGAGTCCGCCGCGGTTGGAGAGATGCTTGTAGCCCACCGAGCATTAAGTGTCCAGAATCAGGCCGAGGAGCTACAACAAAGGGACAACTTGTTCCACACCCGTGCATCGTCAAGGAAAGGGTGTGTAGCCTAATCATAGATGGAGGGAGTTGCACCAACGCCGCAAGTGAGCATATGGTCGAGAAACTTCACCTCCAAACCACCCCACATCCGAGGCCATATAAGTTGCAATGGCTGAATGAAGGAGGAGCCCTGACGGTTACTCACCAAGTCAAGGTTGCCTTTACCATAGGAAAGTATGAGGATGACATACTCTGTGATGTCTTGCCCATGGGTTCGAGCCACCTCCCGCCGGGTAGACCGTGGCAATCCGACCGCAAGGTTCTTCATGATGGATACACCAACAAGCACTCCTTTGAGTTCAAGGGCCGCAAAATCACCCTCCTCCCTCTCACCCCTAGCGAAGTCTACCAAGACCAGCTCTACATCAAGCTAAAGAACGAGAAGGATAAGGAGATATCGCCTACTACCAACCTTCTCATCCACTCTAGTGAAGTTTTCAAAGACTTAAACTCGAGCTACCTATTCGATGCTTATATATAGAGAAACGCTTGTTAGTTTAACCGAGTTTGCACAGATCTTCCTAGTGGTATGTCTCGCTTTTGCAGGATTTTAAGGACGTGTTCCCGGAGGATGCCCCGCCAGATCGCCACCTATCCGAGGGATTGAGCATCGATAGACTTGGTGCCCGGAGCTCGCTTTGCCTAACCGGCCAGCCTTACCGCACCAACCCGCCCGAGACCAAAGAACTCCAAAACCAAGTGGAGGAGTTGATGAAGAAGGGTCACATCCGTGAGAGTATGAGTCCATGTGCCGTCCCGGTCTTACCGGTGCCAAAGAAAGATGGAACGTGGCGCATGTGTGTTGATTGCCGAGCCATCAACAACATCACGGTTAAGTATCGCCACCCTATTCCTAGACTTGATGATATGTTAGATGAATTGTGTGGTTCTAACGTGTTCTCTAAGATCGATCTTAAGAGTGGTTATCATCGATTAGGATGAAGGAAGGTGATGAATGGAAGACCGCCTTTAAGACTAAGCAAGGATTGTACGAATGGCTTGTAATGCCCTTCGGTTTAACTAATGCTCCTAGTACCTTTATGCGTTTAATGAATCATGTGTTGAGGTCCTTTATAGGTGTCTTTGTAGTTGTTTACTTTGATGATATACTGATTTATAGCAGGGATATGGAGGCCCATCTCACTCACATCCGCATGGTGCTAGAAGTACTTCGGAAGGAGCGCTTGTTTGCTAACCTCGGCAAGTGTACCTTTTGCACTAACCGAGTTATTTTCTTAGGTTTTGTTGTGAGTGCAGACGGCGTACAGGTTGACGAGGACAAGATAAAGGCCATCCGAGACTGGCCGAGCCCTAAGAACGTCGGAGAAGTTAGGAGTTTTCACGGCCTAGTCGGCTTCTACCGCCGGTTCGTCAAGGACTTCAGCACCATAGCCGCACCACTCACTGAAGTCATCAAGAAGGAAGTAGGGTTCAAGTGGGAAGCCGTCCAAGAGCAAGCCTTTCAGGCTCTTAAAGAGAAGCTTATCAATTCCCCTCTACTTGCTTTACCCGATTTTATGAAAACTTTTGAAATTGAGTGTGATGCGTCCGGTGTAGGCATTGGAGCCGTTCTAATGCAGGACAAAAGACCCATTGCTTATTTCAGCGAAAAGTTAGGAGGCTCAACGGTCAACTATCCAACATATGACAAGGAGCTATACGCGCCGGTGAGAGCTCTACAAACATGGCAAGCACTATCTGTGGCCCAAGGAGTTCGTCATACACACGGACCATGAATCCTTGAAACACCTAAAGGGGCAACAGAAGCTGAACCGGAGGCATGTACGTTGGATAGAATTCATCGAGACCTTCCCATATGTCATTAAGTACAAGAAAGGTAAGGACAATGTAGTCGCCGATGCATTGTCCCGGAGGTACACTCTTCTTAGTACTTTGACGTCTAAACTTATTGGATTTGAGAGATTGAAAGAATTATATGAGATAGACAATGAGTTTAGTGAGGCGTATAGGAAGTGTGCAAAATTCTCTTGTGATGGTTACTATAGGCACGATGGATATCTCTTTTATAACCATAAGTTGTGTGTGCCTAATGTTTCGTTAGAGAGTTGTTAGTCGGGGAATCCCATGGGGGTGGACTTGCCGGGCACTTTGGAGTTACTAAGACTCTTCACAGCCTACAACAACACTTTTACTGGCCGTGCATGAGGAAGGACGTGGAGAAAGTCTGTGCTAGGTGTGCCACATGCAAACAAGGCTAAGAGTAAAGTCCAGCCGCACGGTTTGTATCTCCCTTTACCCATTCCTGAGCATCCTTGGACAGATATATCGATGGACTTTGTGATAGGATTGCCTAGGACTAAGACAGGTAGAGACTCGATCTTTGTGGTTGTTGATAGGTTTTCTAAGATGGCTCACTTTATTGCTTGTCATAAGACCGATGATGCTTGTTAATGTCGCTAACCTCGTTCTTTAGAGAAGTTGTTAGGTTGCATGGTATGCCTCTTGTTATTGTGTCCGACGAGGATACGAAGTTTCTTAGCCATTTTTGGAGAACCTTGTGGGCAAAGCTAGGAACCAAGCTCGACCTTTTCCACCACTTGCCACCCACAGACGATGGTCGGACGGAGGTAGTCAACCGGTCCTTAAGCACCTTGCTAAGGACGATGGTAAGAAGCAATCTCAAGTCGTGGGAGGATTGTCTACCCCACGTTGAGTTTGCTTACAATCATTCTCAACACTCCTCTACCTTGTTCTCTCCTTTTGAAATTGTTTATGGGTTTAACCCGTCTTCACCACTAGATTTAATCTCTTTGCCCTTGAGTGAACGTTGCAGTTTAGACGGTAAAAAGAAGGCCGAGCAAGTGAGGAGAATCCATGAGAAGGCCAGGATAAACATCGAGCACAAGACGCGGCTATACGCAAAGAAAGCCAACAAGGGTCGCAAGGAGGTTATCTTTAAAGAAGGCGACCTGGTTTGGATTCACCTAAGGAAGGAGAGGTTCCCAGCCGAGAGAAAGTCCAAGTTGATGCCGAGAGTAGATGGCCCGTTCAAAGTCTTGAAGCGGATCAACGACAACGCCTACAAGATTGATCTTCAAGGGAAGTACACAATCTCTGATTCGTTTAATGTGTCTGACTTAGCTCGTTTTATTGCGATTCTGATTTGAGGTCAAATCCTTTTCAAGTGGGGGAGGATGATGCGATCGTAACCGAGCCATCGGACGAGGAAACCGCGAACGAGCCGATATCGACCACTCGACCACTCGACACCGACGAAATGCCGATATCGACCACTCGATCACCCGATACCGAGGAGTTGCCGAGTACCCGAACATCGAATGCCGAGGGAATGGCGAACGTACAAGAAGGAGTTATCACCCGGGCCAGAGCTAAGGAGCTAGCAAGGAAAGCTCACACGATGATCAAGGAAGAGAAGATTGGAGAAGCCGACACGAGAAGCTACTTCAACATCTTCACCACGGTTACTTGAGGAAGACCAAGCTATGGTAGCTAAGCGGACTAAGTGACTCGCTTGGTACTCTTTCCCACTGGGTTTTAACGAGGCCAAGAAGACCACTACGTCGTCCATTAGCCACCATAGCTTGAAGAGTGTGTTAAGCAAGGCACTTTCGCTACTTGCTTAGTTATCCGCGCAATTTCCATTTTTCTTATGATTTCGTTTTAACGCTTATGTTGCGATTTCCATTTCTCGAACAATTTCCTTTTTTCTGTTTTGCGCAAAACCCTAAGGTAACAAGCGACATGTGCTTGTCCTATATAAGGGATGCGCCGCATCCTTTTTCATCATCGAAGATTTTATAAAGAAAAAGTTCTTGTCTCTCTCTCGGCTTTGCGACGAAGCCTCGTTTCCTTGACTTCGAGAAGAAGTCCGATCTCCTCCGCACGCCGAGGCGTTGCCGCAGATCTTCTATCCTTTAGCTAACCGACCACCGTTACTAGAGACTTCCATCTCCACCACATCCCTCTTCCCCATCCCATTCCGCGTTGTGTCCGCGCACCGTTACCGATTCCTCGTACTATCTTGTCCGGCTTCCATAGTCAGTCTTGTTCGGAGAATCAATCCATAGGCCGATCGTATCACATAAGTTCGTCAAACTAGTACAAATTTCATTGAGACACTTATAAGCACTAATGTTGCATGAAACTTGGTTTAGAGTCTTAGAAACCGCGTTGTTAGATGTTTCATAAGTTCGTAAAACTTGCACAAAGCTCATTGAGACACTTATAAGCACTCATGTTGAATGAAACTTGGTTTAAAGTCCTAGAAACGCGTTGTTAGATGTTTCATAAGTTCGTCAAACTAGTAAAAAGCTCATTGAGACACTTAGAAGCACTCATGTTGCATGAAACTTGGTTTAGAGTCCTAGAAACGCGTTTATAGATGTTTCATAAGTTCGTCAAATTAGTACAAATCTCATTGAGACACTTATAAGCACTCATGTTGCATGAAACTTGGTTTAGAGTCCTAGAAACGCCATGTTAGATGTTTCATAACTTCGTCAAACTAGTACAAAGATCATTTAGACACTTATAAGCACTCATGTTCATGAAATATGGTTAGAGTCCTAGAAACGAGTTGTTAGATGTTTCATAAGTTCGTCGAACTTGACAAAGCTCATTGAGACACTTATAAGAACTCATGTTGCATGACTCTTCGTTTAGAGTCTTAGAAACCGCGTTTTAGATGCTTCATAAGTTTTTCAAACTTGTACAAAGCTCATTGAGACACTTATAAGCACTCATGTTGCATAAAACTTGGTTTAGAGTCCTAGAAACGCGTTGTTAGATGTTTCATAAGTTCGTCAAACGAGTACAAAGGTCATTGAGACACTTATAAGCACTCATGTTGCATGAAACTTAGTTTAGAGTCCTAGAAAACGCGTTGTTAGATGTTTCATAAGTTCGTCAAACTTGTACAACGCTCATTGAAACACTTATAAGCACTCATGTTTCATGAAACTTGGTTTAGAGTCCTAGAAACCGCGTAGTAAGATGTTTCATAAGTTCGTCAAACTAGTACAAAGCTCATTGAGACACTTATAAGCACTCATGGATCATGAAACTTGGTTTAGAGTCCTAGAAACGCGTTGTTAGATGTTTCATAAGTTCGTGAATCTTGTACAAAGCTCATTGAGACGCTTATAAGCACTCATGTTGCATGAAAATTAGTTTAGAGTCCTAGAAACCGCGTTGTTAGATGTTTCATAAGGTCGTCAAACTTGTACAAAGCTCATTGAGACACTTATAAGTACTCATGTTGCATGAAACTTGGCTTAGAGTCCTAGACACCGTGTTGTTAGATGTTTCATAAGTACGTCAAACCATTACAAAGCTCATTGAGACACTTATAAGCACTCATGTTGCATGAAACTTCGTTTAGAGTCCTAGAAACCGCGTTGTTAGATGTTTCATAAGTTCGTCAAACTAGTACAAAGCTCATTGAGACACATATAAGCACTTATGTTGCATAAAACTTGGTTTAGAGTCCTAGAAACCGCGTTGTTAGCTGTTTCATATGTTCGTCAAACTTGTACAAAGCTCATTGAGACACTTATAAGCACTCATGTTGCATGAAACTTGGTATAGAGTCCTAGAAACGCGTTGTTAGACGTTTCATAAGTTCGTCTAACTAGTACAAAGCTCATTGAGACACTTATAAGCACTCATGTTGCATGAAACTTGGTTTAGAGTCCTAGAAACGCGTTGTTAGATGTTTCATAAGTTCGTTAAACTTGTACAAAGCTCATTGAGACACTTATAAGCACTCATGTTGTATGATACTTGGTTTAGAGTCTTAGAAACCGCGTTGTTAGATGTTTCATAAGTTCGTAAACCTAGTACAAAGCTCATTGAGACACTTATAAGCACTCATGTTGCATGAAACTTGGTTTAGAGTCCTAGAAACGCGTTGTTAGATGTTTCATAAGTTCGTTAAACTTGTACAAAGCTCATTGAGACACTTATAAGCACTCATGTTGCATGAAACTTGGTTTAGAGTCCTAGAAACGCGTTGTTAGATGTTTCATAAGTTCGTAAAACTAGTACAAAGCTCATTGAGACACTTATAAGCACTCATGTTGAATGAAACTTGGTTTAGAGTCCTAGAAATGCGTTGTTAGATGTTTCATAAGTTCGTAAAACATGTACAAAGCTCATTGAGACACTTATAAGCACTCATGTTGCATGAAACTTCGTTAGAGTCTTAGAAACCGCGTTGTTAGATGTTTCATAAGTTCGTCAAACTAGTACAAAGCTCATTGAGACACATATAAGCACTCATGTTGCATGAAACTTGGTTTAGAGTCCTAGAAACGCGTTGTTAGATGTTTCATAAGTTCGTCAAACTAGTACAAAGCTTATTGAGACACTTATAAGCACTCATGTTGCATGAAACTTGGTTTAGAATCCTAGAAACGCGTTGTTAGATGTTTCATAAGTTCGTCAAACTTGTACAAAGCTCATTGAGACACTTATAAGCACTCATGTTTCATGAAACTTGGTTTAGAGTCCTAGAAACGCGTTGTTAGACGTTTCATAAGTTCGTCTAACTAGTACAAAGCTCATTGAGACACTTATAAGCACTCATGTTGCATGAAACTTGGTTTAGAGTCCTAGAAACGCGTTGTTAGATGTTTCATAAGTTCGTTAAACTTGTACAAAGCTCATTGAGACACTTATAAGCACTCATGTTGTATGATACTTGGTTTAGAGTCTTAGAAACCGCGTTGTTAGATGTTTCATAAGTTCGTAAAACTAGTACAAAGCTCATTGAGACACTTATAAGCACTCATGTTGCATGAAACTTGGTTTAGAGTCCTAGAAACGCGTTGTTAGATGTTTCATAAGTTCGTTAAACTTGTACAAAGCTCATTGAGACACTTATAAGCACTCATGTTGCATGAAACTTGGTTTAGAGTCCTAGAAACGCGTTGTTAGATGTTTCATAAGTTCGTAAAACTAGTACAAAGTTCATTGAGACACTTATAAGCACTCATGTTGAATGAAACTTGGTTTAGAGTCCTAGAAATGCGTTGTTAGATGTTTCATAAGTTCGTAAAACATGTACAAAGCTCATTGAGACACTTATAAGCACTCATGTTGCATGAAACTTCGTTAGAGTCTTAGAAACCGCGTTGTTAGATGTTTCATAAGTTCGTCAAACTAGTACAAAGCTCATTGAGACACATATAAGCACTCATGTTGCATGAAACTTGGTTTAGAGTCCTAGAAACGCGTTGTTAGATGTTTCATAAGTTCGTCAAACTAGTACAAAGCTTATTGAGACACTTAAAAGCACTCATGTTGCATGAAACTTGGTTTAGAATCCTAGAAACGCGTTGTTAGATGTTTCATAAGTTCGTCAAACTTGTACAAGCTCATTGAGACACTTATAAGCACTCATGTTTCATGAAACTTGGTTTAGAGTCCTAGAAACGCGTTGTTAGATGTTTCATAAGTTCGTCAAACTAGTACAAAGCTCATTGAGACACTTATAAGCACTCATGGATCATGAAACTTGGTTTAGAGTCCTAAAAACGCGTTGTTAGATGTTTCATAAGGTCGTCAAACTTGTACAAAGCTCATTGAGACACTTATAAGCACTCATGTTGCATGAAACTTCGTTTAGAGTCCTAGAAACCGCGTTGTTAGATGTTTCATAAGTTCGTCAAACTAGTACAAAGCTCATTGAGACACATATAAGCACTTAAGTTGCATAAAACTTGGTTTAGAGTCCTAGAAACCGCGTTGTTAGCTGTTTCATATGTTCGTCAAACTTGTACAAAGCTCATTGAGACACTTATAAGCACTCATGTTGCATGAAACATGGTTTAGAGTCCTAGAAACGCGTTGTTAGACGTTTCATAAGTTCGTCTAACTAGTACAAAGCACATTGAGACACTTATAAGCACTCATGTTGCATGAAACTTGGTTTAGAGTCCTAGAAACGCGTTGTTAGATGTTTCATAAGTTCGTTAAACTTGTACAAAGGTCATTGAGACACTTATAAGCACTCATGTTGTATGATACTTGGTTTAGAGTCTTAGAAACCGCGTTGTTAGATGTTTCATAAGTTCGTAAAACTAGTACAAAGCTCATTGAGACACTTATAAGCACTCATGTTGCATGAAACTTGGTTTAGAGTCCTAGAAACGCGTTGTTAGATGTTTCATAAGCTCGTTAAACTTGTACAAAGCTCATTGAGACACTTATAAGCACTCATGTTGCATGAAACTTGGTTTAGAGTCCTAGAAACGCGTTGTTAGATGTTTCATAAGTTCGTAAAACTAGTACAAAGCTCATTGAGACACTTATAAGCACTCATGTTGAATGAAACTTGGTTTAGAGTCCTAGAAATGCGTTGTTAGATGTTTCATAAGTTCGTAAAACATGTACAAAGCTCATTGAGACACTTATAAGCACTCATGTTGCATGAAACTTCGTTAGAGTCTTAGAAACCGCGTTGTTAGATGTTTCATAAGTTCGTCAAACTAGTACAAAGCTCATTGAGACACATATAAGCACTCATGTTGCATGAAACTTGGTTTAGAGTCCTAGAAACGCGTTGTTAGATGTTTCATAAGTTCGTCAAACTAGTACAAAGCTTATTGAGACACTTATAAGCACTCATGTTGCATGAAACTTGGTTTAGAATCCTAGAAACGCGTTGTTAGATGTTTTATAAGTTCGTCAAACTTGTACAAAGCTCATTGAGACACTCATAAGCACTCATGTTTCATGAAACTTGGTTTAGAGTCCTAGAAACGCATTGTTAGATGTTTCATAAGTTCGTCAAACTAGTACAAAGCTCATTGAGACACTTATAGGCAATCATATTGTATGAAACTTGGTTTAGAGTCCTAGAAACGCGTTGTTAGATGTTTCATAAGTTCGTAAAACTTGTACAAAGCTCATTGAGACACTTATAAGCACTCATGTTGAATGAAACATGGTTTAGAGTCCTAGAAACGCGTTATTAGATGTTTCATAAGTTCGTCAAACTAGTAAAAAGCTCATTGAGACACTTATAAGAACTCATGTTGCATGAAACTTGGTTTAGAGTCCTAGAAACGCGTTTATAGATGTTTCATAAGTTCGTCAAACTAGTACAAATCTCATTGAGACACTTATAAGCACTCATGTTGAATGAAACTTGGTTTAGAGTCTTAGAAGCCACGTTGTTAGATGTTTCATAAGTTCTTCAAACTAGTACAAAGCTCATTGAGACACTTATAAGCACTCATGTTGCATGAAACTTGGTTTAGAGTCCTAGAAACGCGTTGTTAGATGTTTCATAAGTTCGTAAAACTTGTACAAAGCTCATTGAGACACTTATAAGTACTCATGTTGCATGAAACTTGGTTTAGAGTCCTAGAAACCGCGTTGTTAGAGGTTTCATAAGTTCGTCAAACTAGTACAAAGCTCATTGTCTTATAAGTACTCATGTTGCATGAAACTTAGTTTAGAGTCCTAGAAACGAGTTGTTAGATGTTTCATAAGTTTGTCAAACTAGTACAAGCTCATTGAGACACTTATAAGCACTCATGTTGCATGAAACTTCGTTAGAGTCTTAGAAACCGCGTTGTTAGATGTTTCATAAGTTCGTCAAACTAGTACAAAGCTCATTGAGACACATATAAGCACTCATGTTGCATGAAACTTGGTTTAGAGTCCTAGAAACGCGTTGTTAGATGTTTCATAAGTTCGTCAAACTAGTACAAAGCTCATTGAGACACTTATAAGCAGTCATGTTGCATGAAACTTGGTTTAGAGTCCTAGAAACGCGTTGTTAGACGTTTCATAAGTTCGTAAAACTAGTACAAAGCTCATTAAGTCACTTATAAGCACTCATGTAGAATGAAACTTGGTTAAGAGTCCTAGAAATGTGTTGTTAGATGTTTCATAAGTTCGTAAAACTTGTACAAAGTTCATTGAGACACTTATAAGCACTCATGTTGTATAAAACTTGGTTTAGAGTCCTAGAAACGCCTTGTTAAAAGTTTCATAAGTTTGTCAAAATAGCACAAAGCTAATTGAAACAGTTATAAGCATTCATGTTGCATGAAACTTGGTTTAGAATCCTAGAAACGCGTTGTTAGACGTTTCATAAATTCGTAAAACTAGTACAAAGCACATTGAGACACTTATAAGCACTCATGTTGAATGAAACTTGGTTTAGAGTCCTAGAAACGCGTTGTTAGATGTTTCATAAGTTCGTAAAACTTGTACAAAGCTCATTGAGACACTTATAAGCACTCATGTTGAATGAAACTTGGTTTAGAGTCCTAGAAACGCGTTGTTAGATGTTTCATAAGTTCGTAAAACTTGTACAAAGCTCATTGAGACACTTATGCTGACTCATGTTGTATGAAACTTGGTTTAGAGTCCTAGAAACGCCTTGTTAAAAGTTTCATAAGTTCATCAAAATAGTACAAAGCTAATTGAGACACTTATAAGCACTCATGTTGCATGAAACTTGGTTTAGAATCCTAGAAACGCGTTGTTAGACGTTTCATAAATTCGTAAAACTAGTACAAAGCACATTGAGACACTTATAAGCACTCATGTTGAATGAAACTTGGTTTAGAGTCCTAGAAACGTGTTGTTAGATGTTTCATAAGTTCGTAAAACTTGTACAAAGCTCATTGAGACACTTATAAGCACTCATGTTGCATGAAACTTGGTTTAGAGTCCTAGAAACGCGTTGTTAGATGTTTCATAAGTTCGTCAAACTAGTACAAAGCTCATTGACTTATAAGTACTCATGTTGCATGAAACTTGGTTTAGAGTCCTAGAAACGCGTTGTTAGATGTTTCATAAGTTTGTCAAACTAGTACAAAGCTCACCGAGACACTTATAAGCACTCATGTTGCATGAAACTTCGTTAGAGTCTTAGAAACCGCGTTGTTAGATGTTTCATAAGTTCGTCAAACTAGTACAAAGCTCATTGAGACACATATAAGAACTCATGTTGCATGAAACTTGGTTTAGATTCCTAGAAACGCGTTGTTAGATGTTTCATAAGTTCGTAATACTTGTACAAAGCTCATTGAGACACTTATAAGCTCTCATGTTGAATGAAACTTGGTTTAGAGTCCTAGAAACGCGTTGTTAGATGTTTCATAAGTTCGTCAAACTAGTAAAAAACTCATTGAGACACTTATAAGCACTCATGTTGCATGAAACTTGATTTAGAGTCCTAGAAACGCGTTGTTAGATGTTTCATAAGTTCGACAAACTAGTACAAAGCTCATTGAGACATTTATAAGCACTCATGTTGCATGAAACTTGATTTAGAGTCCTAGAAACGCGTTGTTAGATGTTTCATAAGTTCGTCAAACGTGTACAAAGCTCATTGAGACACTTATAAGCACTCATGTTTCATGAAACTTGGTTTAGAGTCCTAGAAACGCGTTGTTAGATGTTATATAAGTTCGTCAAACTAGTACAAAGCTAATTGAGACACTTATAAGCAATCATGTTGTATGAAACTTGGTTTAGAGTCCTAGAAACGCGTTGTTAGATGTTTCATAAGTTCGTAAAACTTGTACAAAGCTCATTGAGACACTTATAAGCACTCATATTGAATGAAACTTGGTTTAGAGTCCTAGAAACGCCTTGTTAAAAGATTCATAAGTTCGTCAAAATAGTAAAAAGCTCATTGAGACACTTATAAGCACTCATGTTGCATGAAACTTGGTTTAGAGTCCTAGAAACGCGTTGTTAGATGTTTCATAAGTTCGTCAAACTAGTACTGATACGATCGGCCTATGGATCGATTCTCCGAACAAGACTGACTATGGAAGCCGGACAAGATAGTACGAGGAATCGATAACGGTGCGCGGACACAACGCGGAATGGGATGGGGAAGAGGGATGTGGTGGAGATGGAAGTCTCTAGTAACGGTGGTCGGTTAGCTAGAGGATAGAAGATCTCGGCAACGCCTCGCCGTGCGGAGGAGATCGGACTTCTTCTCGAAGTCAAGGAAACAGGCTTCGTCGCAAAGCCGAGAGAGAGACAAGAACTTTTTCTTTATAAAATCTTCGATGATGAAAAAGGATGCGGCGCATCCCTTATATAGGACAAGCACATGTCGCTTGTTACCTTAGGGTTTTGCGCAAAACAAAAAAAAGGAAATCGTTCGAGAAATGGAAATCGCAACATAAGCGTTAAAAGGAAATCATAAGAAAAATGGAAATTGCGCGGATAACTAAGCAAGTAGCGAAAGTGCCTTGCTTAACACACTCTTCAAGCTATGGTGGCTAATGGACGACGTAGTGGTCTTCTTGGCCTCGTTAAAACCCGGTGGGAAAGAGTACCAAGCGAGTCACTTAGTCCGCTTAGCTACCATAGCTTGGTCTTCCTCAAGTAACCGTGGTGAAGATGTTGAAGTAGCTTCTCGTGTCGGCTTCTCCAATCTTCTCTTCCTTGATCATCGTGTGAGCTTTCCTTGCTAGCTCCTTAGCTCTGGCCCGGGTGATAACTCCTTCTTGTACGTTCGCCATTCCCTCGGCATTCGATGTTCGGGTACTCGGCAACTCCTCGGTATCGGGTGATCGAGTGGTCGATATCGGCATTTCGTCGGTGTCGAGTGGTCGAGTGGTCGATATCGGCTCGTTCGCGGTTTCCTCGTCCGATGGCTCGGTTACGATCGCATCATCCTCCCCCACTTGAAAAGGATTTGACCTCAAATCAGAATCCGCAATAAAACGAGCTAAGTCGACACATTAAACGAATCGAGATTGTGTACTTCCCTTGAAGATCAATCTTGTAGGCGTTGTCGTTGATCCGCTTCAAGACTTTGAACGGGCCATCTACTCTCGGCATCAGCTTGGACTTTCTCTCGGCTGGGAACCTCTCCTTCCTTAGGTGAATCCAAACCAGGTCGCCTTCTTTAAAGATAACCTCCTTGCGACCCTTGTTGGCTTTCTTTGCGTATAGCCGCGTCTTGTGCTCGATGTTTATCCTGGCCTTCTCATGGATTCTCCTCACTTGCTCGGCCTTCTTTTTACCTTCTAAACTGCAACGTTCACTCAAGGGCAAAGAGATTAAATCTAGTGGTGAAGACGGGTTAAACCCATAAACAATTTCAAAAGGAGAGAACAAGGTAGAGGAGTGTTGAGAATGATTGTAAGCAAACTCAACGTGGGGTAGACAATCCTCCCACGACTTGAGATTGCTTCTTACCATCGTCCTTAGCAAGGTGCTTAAGGACCGGTTGACTACCTCCGTCCGACCATCAGTCCGTGGGTGGCAAGTGGTGGAAAAGGTCAGCTTGGTTCCTAGCTTTGCCCACAAGGTTCTCCAAAAATGGCTAAGAAACTTCGTATCCCCGTCGACACAATAACAAGAGGCATACCATGCAACCTAACAACTTCTCTAAAGAACAGGTTAGCGACATTAACAAGCATCATCGGTCTTATGACAAGCAATAAAGTGAGCCATCTTAGAAAACCTATCAACAACCACAAAGATCGAGTCTCTACCAGTCTTAGTCCTAGGCAATCCTATCACAAAGTCCATCGATATATCTGTCCAAGGATGCTCAGGAATGGGTAAAGGGAGATACAAACCGTGCGGCTGGACTTTACTTTTAGCCTGTTTGCATGTGGCACACCTAGCACAGACTTTCTCCACGTCCTTCCTCATGCCCGGCCAGTAAAAGTGTTGTTGTAGGCTGTGAAGAGTCTTAGTAACTCCAAAGTGCCCGCAAGTCCACCCCCATGGGATTCCCCGACTAACAACTCTCTAACGAAACATTAGGCACACACAACTTATGGTTATAAAAGAGATATCCATCGTGCCTATAGTAACCATCACAAGGGAATTTTGCACACTTCCTATACGCCTCACTAAACTCATTGTCTATCTCATATAATTCTTTCAATCTCTCAAATCCAATAAGTTTAGACGTCAAAGTACTAAGAAGAGTGTACCTCCGGGACAATGCATCGGCGACTACATTTTCCTTACCTTTCTTGTACTTAATGACATATGGGAAAGTCTCGATGAATTCTATCCAACGTCCATGCCTCCGGTTCAGCTTCTGTTGCCCCTTTAGGTGTTTCAAGGATTCATGGTCCGTGTGTATGACGAACTCCTTGGGCCACAGATAGTGCTGCCATGTTTGTAGAGCTCTCACCAGCGCGTATAGCTCCTTGTCATATGTTGGATAGTTGACCGTTGAGCCTCCTAACTTTTCGCTGAAATAAGCAATGGGTCTTTTGTCCCGCATTAGAACAGCTCCAATGCCTACACCGTACGCATCACACTCAATTTCAAAAGTTTTCATAAAATCGTGTAAAGCAAGTAGAGGGGAATTGATAAGCTTCTCTTTAAGAGCCTGAAAGGCTTGCTCTTGGACGGCTTCCCACTTGAACCCTACTTCCTTCTTGATGACTTCGGTGAGTGGTGCGGCTATGGTGCTGAAGTCCTTGACGAACCGGCGGTAGAAGCCGACTAGGCCGTGAAAACTCCTAACTTCTCCGACGTTCTTAGGGCTCGGCCGGTCTCGGATGGCCTTTATCTTGTCCTCGTCAACCTGTACGCCGTCCGCACTCACAACAAAACCTAAGAAAATAACTCGGTTAGTGCAAAAGGTACACTTGCCGAGGTTAGCAAACAAGCGCTCCTTCCGAAGTACTTCTAGCACCATCTGGATGTGAGTGAGATGGGCCTCCATATCCCCGCTATAAATCAGTATATCATCAAAGTAAACAACTACAAAGACACCTATAAAGGACCTCAACACATGATTCATTAAACGCATAAAGGTACTAGGAGCATTAGTTAAACCGAAGGGCATTACAAGCCATTCGTACAATCCTTGCTTAGTCTTAAAGGCGGTCTTCCATTCATCACCTTCCTTCATCCTAATCCGATGATAACCACTCTTAAGATCGATCTTAGAGAACACGTTAGAACCACACAATTCATCTAACATATCATCAAGTCTAGGAATAGGGTGGCGATACTTAACCGTGATGTTGTTGATGGCTCGGCAATCAACACACATGCGCCACGTTCCATCTTTCTTTGGCACCAGTAAGACCGGGACGACACATGGACTCATACTCTCACGGATGTGATCCTTCTTCATCAACTCCTCCACTTGGTTTTGGAGTTCTTTGGTCTCAGCTGGGTTGGTGCGGTAAGCTGGCCGGTTAGGCAAAGCAGCTCCGGGCACCAAGTCTATCTGATGCTCAATCCCTCGGATAGGTGGCAGTCCTGGCGGGGCATCCTCCGGGAACACGTCCTTAAAATCCTGCAAAAGCTGAGACATACCACTAGGAAGATCCTGTGCAAACTCGGTTAAACTAACAAGCGTTTCTCTATATATAAGCATCGAATAGGTAGCTCGAGTTTAAGTCTTTGAAAACTTCACTAGAGTGGATGAGAAGGTTGGTAGTAGGCGATATCTCCTTATCCTTCTCGTTCTTTAGCTTGATGTAGAGCTGGTCTTGGTAGACTTCGCTAGGGGTGAGAGGGAGGAGGGTGATTTTGCGGCCCTTGAACTCAAAGGAGTGCTTGTTGGTGTATCCATCATGAAGAACCTTGCGGTCTGATTGCCACGGTCTACCCAGCAGGAGGTGGCTCGAACCCATGGGCAAGACATCACGAGTATGTCATCCTCATACTTTCCTATGGTAAAGGCAACCTTGACTTGGTGAGTAACCGTCGTGGCTCCTCCTTCATTCAGCCATTGCAACTTATATGGCCTCGGATGTGGGGTGGTTTGGAGGTGAAGTTTCTCGACCATATGCTCACTTGCAGCGTTGGTGCAACTCCCTCCATCTATGATTAGGCTACACACCCTTTCCTTGACGATGCACCGGGTGTGGAACAAGTTGTCCCTTTGTTGTAGCTCCTCGGCCTGATTCTGGACACTTAATGCTCGGTGGGCTACAAGCATCTCTCCAACCGCGGCGGACTCTTCTTCCTCTTCTTCATGAGGGTCGATTCGAGTCCGTATCCGGTGGAAGGATGTCTCCGTTATCAAGCAGCATGTAGACCTTCTTGTTGACACAATCCCTAGCGTAATGACCCATGCCTTGACACTTGTAGCACCCGACATGGCTCAAGGATGCTCCATTCCTATCCTTGAAGGCCGTCTTGGGCTCTTCTTTCACGCCGCTAGGTGGTGTTTTGAACTCTCGGCGGTATTCGGGCTTGGTCGGCTGGGCATCTCGCGGCTTGGTTGCATTGGACGGGTAGCTTGGCCTAGTATACCGGCGCTTGTTTTGGCTCTCAATCAGTTCGGCCTTGTGCACTAGTTCCTCGAGATCTTCGTAGGATTGGAGTTCCAGCTTGTCCCGGATGTCCCGGGCGAGTCCTCCGATGAACCGGGCCATGGCGACCTCGTCGTCTTCTTCTAGGCCGGCTCGGACCACCGAGTTTCCATCTCTTGGTAGTAGTCTCGACGGAGCTTGACCCTTGGGTGAGTTTCCCGAGCTTGTGAAGAGTCTCACGGTGGTAGTGGTTGGGAACAAAACGCTTCCTCATGTGCGTGGTAAGTTGTGCCCAAGTAGTGATAGCCGGCTCGTTGTGTCGGCTTCGGTGGTGCATAGCCGATCCCACCACGAGAGAGCATAGTCACAGAATTCGACACGGCAATCTTTACCTTGTTGACCGGGTAAGTGTCATGGTAGATGAAGCTAGACTCCATCTTCCTTTCCCAATCTAGGTAGACCTCGGGATCGTTCTTACCTTGGAAGGGAGGGAACTTAGCCTTGATGTGTCTAAGTTGTTGCCTAACGGATCTCTCGGCCTCCTGTCCCGCCTACGGCTTCTATGGCTGCGATCCGATGCGCCTAGCTCATAGTACTCTTCGTCGGAGTGGATGTGGATCCTATGGTCCCCAACGGTTTCTGGCCGGCGGTTGTGGTCGAAGTGTGGGGCGCGTCTAGGAGCGAAAGGTGCCGGTCTAGAAGGATCGGCTCTATCTCTAGGAAACCGGGTCTCCTTCTCGGTATTGTCTCGGGGAAATACGTGACGGACGGCCCGCATTCCGGAACTACCGGCCGGGCCTTTTCCCTTGGCAAGGCGGATAGCTTCGGATGGAGTTGGTGTGTGACCACTCTCGGACTCCGAGGATACTTCCTTGGCTTCCCGGCTTGCTTCTCACGTTCCAAGGTGAGCTGCTGGGAGATTTGTTGCGGTAGGAGCCGAGCCATGGCCTCGGCAACTTGGGTGGCGATGAGCTTCGAAGGTCGTCTATCGCCTCGGTGAGAGCGCCATGGTACCTGGTACACGCAAAAATAACCCAAAGTAAGGTGTTCACAATAAACCGTCCTAAGCAATGCCCAAACAGAAACACGCTAACAAAGTAAACAATACACACGACAAAAAGGAAATCGTCTCACGCGGTTTTAACAAAAAGGAAACTTGTCACGCGGTTTTGTCAAAAGGAAATTTGTCACGCGGTTTTGTCAAAAGGAAATCGTCTTGCTTAAATGAAACGCACGTTTTATGGAAAAAGGAAATCACAAATACATGTTTCGAAAGATGCGATTAGGTTTTTAAAGATCAAGGTTTTTAAACAACGCCGCCAAGCAAGAACACAACGAACAAACAAGAACGACCTAACAATGATTCAACAAGTTACTAGTAGTATCCAAGCAAGCAACGAAATCAACAACAAAGTTGCGGACAATCACTCAAGCAAGCAAGTAAGATGAAACAAACGGTATAGATCTACAAGTTAAGCATAAACGATAAAGAAGAAAGGAAGAGATAGAAGCGACTCGCCTTGGTTCGAGGCGGCTCTGATACCACATGATACGATCGGCCTATGGATCGATTCTCCGAACAAGACTGACTATGGAAGCCGGACAAGATAGTACGAGGAATCGGTAACGGTGCGCGGACACAACGCGGAATGGGATGGGGAAGAGGGATGTGGTGGAGATGGAAGTCTCTAGTAACGGTGGTCGGTTAGCTAGAGGATAGAAGATCTCTGGCAACGCCTCAGCGTGCGGAGGAGATCGGACTTCTTCTCGAAGTCAAGGAAACAGGCTTCGTCGCAAAGCCGAGAGAGAGACAAGAACTTTTTCTTTATAAAATCTTCGATGATGAAAAAGGATGCGGCGCATCCCTTATATAGGACAAGCACATGTCGCTTGTTACCTTAGGGTTTTGCGCAAAACAGAAAAAAGGAAATCGTTCGAGAAATGGAAATCGCAACATAAGCGTTAAAAGGAAATCATAAGAAAAATGGAAATTGCGCGGATAACTAAGCAAGTAGCGAAAGTGCCTTGCTTAACACACTCTTCAAGCTATGGTGGCTAATGGACGACGTAGTGGTCTTCTTGGCCTCGTTAAAACCCAGTGGGAAAGAGTACCAAGCGAGTCACTTAGTCCGCTTAGCTACCATAGCTTGGTCTTCCTCAAGTAACCGTGGTGAAGATGTTGAAGTAGCTTCTCGTGTCGGATTCTCCAATCTTCTCTTCCTTGATCATCGTGTGAGCTTTCCTTGCTAGCTCCTTAGCTCTGGCCCGGGTGATAACTCCTTCTTGTACGTTCGCCATTCCCTCGGCATTCGATGTTCGGGTACTCGGCAACTCCTCGGTATCGGGTGATCGAGTGGTCGATATCGGCATTTCGTCGGTGTCGAGTGGTCGAGTGGTCGATATCGGCTCGTTCGCGGTTTCCTCGTCCGATGGCTCGGTTACGATCGCATCATTATGAAACATCTAACAACGCGTTTCTAAGACTCTAAACCAAGTTTCATGCAACATGAGTACTTATAAGTGTCTCAATGAGCTTTGTACAAGTTTTACGAACTTATGAAACATCTAACAACGCGTTTCTAGGAATCTAAACCAAGTTTCATGCAACATGAGTTCTTATATGTGTCTCAATGAGCTTTGTACTAGTTTGACGAACTTATGAAACATCTAACAACGCGGTTTCTAAGACTCTAACGAAGTTTCATGCAACATGAGTGCTTATAAGTGTCTCAATGAGCTTTGTACTAGTTTGACAAACTTATGAAACATCTAACAACGCGTTTCTAGGACTCTAAACCAAGTTTCATGCAACATGAGTACTTATAAGTCAATGAGCTTTGTACTAGTTTGACGAACTTATGAAACATCTAACAACGCGTTTCTAGGACTCTAAACAAAGTTTCATACAACATGAGTCAGCATAAGTGTCTCAATGAGCTTTGTACAAGTTTTACGATCTTATGAAACATCTAACAACGCGTTTCTAGGACTCTAAACCAAGTTTCATTCAACATGAGTGCTTATAAGTGTCTCAATGAGCTTTGTACAAGTTTTACGAACTTATGAAACATCTAACAACGCGTTTCTAGGACTCTAAACCAAGTTTCATTCAACATGAGTGCTTATAAGTGTCTCAATGTGCTTTGTACTAGTTTTACGAATTTATGAAACGTCTAACAACGCGTTTCTAGGATTCTAAACCAAGTTTCATGCAACATGAATGCTTATAAGTGTTTCAATTAGCTTTGTACTATTTTGACAAACTTATGAAACTTTTAACAAGGCGTTTCTAGGACTCTAAACCAAATTTCATACAACATGAGTGCTTATAAGTGTCTCAATGAACTTTGTACAAGTTTTACGAACTTATGAAACATCTAACAACACATTTCTAGGACTCTAAACCAAGTTTCATTCTACATGAGTGCTTATAAGTGACTTAATGAGCTTTGTACTAGTTTTACGAACTTATGAAACGTCTAACAACGCGTTTCTAGGACTCTAAACCAAGTTTCATGCAACATGAGTGCTTATAAGTGTCTCAATGAGCTTTGCACTAGTTTGACGAACTTATGAAACATCTAACAACGCGTTTCTAGGACTCTAAACCAAGTTTCATGCAACATGAGTGCTTATATGTGTCTCAATGAGCTTTGTACTAGTTTGACGAACTTATGAAACATCTAACAACGCGGTTTCTAAGACTCTAACAAAGTTTCATGCAACATGAGTGCTTATAAGTGTCTCAATGAGCTTGTACTAGTTTGACAAACTTATGAAACATCTAACAACTCGTTTCTAGGACTCTAAACTAAGTTTCATGCAACATGAGTACTTATAAGACAATGAGCTTTGTACTAGTTTGACGAACTTATGAAACCTCTAATAACGCGGTTTCTAGGACTCTAAACCAAGTTTCATGCAACATGAGTACTTATAAGTGTCTCAATGAGCTTTGTACAAGTTTTACGAACTTATGAAACATCTAACAACGCGTTTCTAGGACTCTAAACCAAGTTTCATGCAACATAAGTGCTTATAAGTGTCTCAATGAGCTTTGTACTAGTTTGAAGAACTTATGAAACATCTAACAACGTGGTTTCTAAGTCTCTAAACCAAGTTTCATGCAACATGAGTGCTTATAAGTGTCTCAATGAGCTTTGTACTAGTTTGACAAACTTATGAAACATCTAACAACGCGTTTCTAGGACTCTAAACCAAGTTTCATGCAACATGAGTACTTATAAGTCAATGAGCTTTGTACTAGTTTGACGAACTTATGAAACATCTAACAACGCGTTTCTAGGACTCTAAACAAAGTTTCATACAACATGAGTCAGCATAAGTGTCTCAATGAGCTTTGTACAAGTTTTACGAAATTATGAAACATCTAACAACGCGTTTCTAGGACTCTAAACCAAGTTTCATTCAACATGAGTGCTTATAAGTGTCTCAATGAGCTTTGTACAAGTTTTACGAACTTATGAAACATCTAACAACGCGTTTCTAGGACTCTAAACCAAGTTTCATTCAACATGAGTGCTTATAAGTGTCTCAATGTGCTTTGTACTAGTTTTACGAATTTATGAAACGTCTAACAACGCGTTTCTAGGATTCTAAACCAAGTTTCATGCAACATGAATGCTTATAAGTGTTTCAATTAGCTTTGTACTATTTTGACAAACTTATGAAACTTTTAACAAGGCGTTTCTAGGACTCTAAACCAAGTTTCATACAACATGAGTGCTTATAAGTGTCTCAATGAACTTTGTACAAGTTTTACGAACTTATGAAACATCTAACAACACATTTCTAGGACTCTAAACCAAGTTTCATTCTACATGAGTGCTTATAAGTGACTTAATGAGCTTTGTACTAGTTTTACGAACTTATGAAACGTCTAACAACGCGTTTCTAGGACTCTAAACCAAGTTTCATGCAACATGAGTGCTTATAAGTGTCTCAATGAGCTTTGCACTAGTTTGACGAACTTATGAAACATCTAACAACGCGTTTCTAGGACTCTAAACCAAGTTTCATGCAACATGAGTGCTTATATGTGTCTCAATGAGCTTTGTACTAGTTTGACGAACTTATGAAACATCTAACAACGCGGTTTCTAAGACTCTAACAAAGTTTCATGCAACATGAGTGCTTATAAGTGTCTCAATGAGCTTGTACTAGTTTGACAAACTTATGAAACATCTAACAACTCGTTTCTAGGACTCTAATCTAAGTTTCATGCAACATGAGTACTTATAAGACAATGAGCTTTGTACTAGTTTGACGAACTTATGAAACCTCTAACAACGCGGTTTCTAGGACTCTAAACCAAGTTTCATGCAACATGAGTACTTATAAGTGTCTCAATGAGCTTTGTACAAGTTTTACGAACTTATGAAACATCTAACAACGAGTTTCTAGGACTCTAAACCAAGTTTCATGCAACATGAGTGCTTATAAGTGACTCAATGAGCTTTGTACTAGTTTGAAGAACTTATGAAACATCTAACAACGTGGTTTCTAAGTCTCTAAACCAAGTTTCATGCAACATGAGTGCTTATAAGTGTCTCAATGAGATTTGTACTAATTTGACGAACTTATGAAACATCTATAAACGCGTTTCTAGGACTCTAAACCAAGTTTCATGCAACATGAGTGCTTATAAGTGTCTCAATGAGCTTTTTACTAGTTTGACGAACTTATGAAACATCTAACAATGCGTTTCTAGGACTCTAAACCAAGTTTCATTCAACATGAGTGCTTATAAGTGTCTCAATGAGCTTTGTAAAAGTTTTACGAACTTATGAAACATCTAACAACGCGGTTTCTAAAACTCTAATCCAAGTTTCATGCAACATGAGTGCTTATAAGTGTCTCAATGAGATTTGTACTAGTTTGACTAACTTATGAAACATCTAACAACGCGTTTCTAGGACTCTAAACCAAGTTTCATGCAACATGAGTGCTTATAAGTGTCTCAATGAGCTTTGTACTAGTTTGAAGAACTTATGAAACATCTAACAACGTGGTTTCTAAGTCTCTAAACCAAGTTTCATGCAACATGAGTGCTTATAAGTGTCTCAATGAGCTTTGTACAAGTTTGACAAACTTATGAAGCATCTAAAACGCGGTTTCTAAGACTCTAAACGAAGAGTCATGCAACATGAGTTCTTATAAGTGTCTCAATGAGCTTTGTCAAGTTCGACGAACTTATGAAACATCTAACAACTCGTTTCTAGGACTCTAACCATATTTCATGAACATGAGTGCTTATAAGTGTCTAAATGATATTTGTACTAGTTTGACGAAGTTATGAAACATCTAACATGGCGTTTCTAGGACTCTAAACCAAGTTTCATGCAACATGAGTGCTTATAAGTGTCTCAATGAGATTTGTACTAGTTTGACGAACTTATGAAACATCTATAAATGCGTTTCTAGGACTCTAAACCAAGTTTCATGCAACATGAGTGCTTCTAAGTGTCTCAATGAGCTTTTTACTAGTTTGACGAACTTATGAAACATCTAACAACGCGTTTCTAGGACTTTAAACCAAGTTTCATTCAACATGAGTGCTTATAAGTGTCTCAATGAGTTTTGTACAAGTTTTACGAACTTATGAAACATCTAACAACGCGTTTTCTAAGACTCTAAACCAAGTTTCATGCAACATTAGTGCTTATAAGTGTCTCAATGAAATTTGTACTAGTTTGACGAACTTATGAAACATCTAACAACGCGTTTCTAGGACTCTAAACCAAGTTTCATGCAACATGAGTACTTATAAGTGTCTCAATGAGCTTTGTACAAGTTTTACGAACTTATGAAACATCTAACAACGCGTTTCTAGGAATCTAAACCAAGTTTCATGCAACATGAGTTCTTATATGTGTCTCAATGAGCTTTGTACTAGTTTGACGAACTTATGAAACATCTAACAACGCGGTTTCTAAGACTCTAACGAAGTTTCATGCAACATGAGTGCTTATAAGTGTCTCAATGAGCTTTGTACTAGTTTGACAAACTTATGAAACATCTAACAACGCGTTTCTAGGACTCTAAACCAAGTTTCATGCAACATGAGTACTTATAAGTCAATGAGCTTTGTACTAGTTTGACGAACTTATGAAACATCTAACAACGCGTTTCTAGGACTCTAAACAAAGTTTCATACAACATGAGTCAGCATAAGTGTCTCAATGAGCTTTGTACAAGTTTTACGAACTTATGAAACATCTAACAACGCGTTTCTAGGACTCTAAACCAAGTTTCATTCAACATGAGTGCTTATAAGTGTCTCAATGAGCTTTGTACAAGTTTTACGAACTTATGAAACATCTAACAACGCGTTTCTAGGACTCTAAACCAAGTTTCATTCAACATGAGTGCTTATAAGTGTCTCAATGTGCTTTGTACTAGTTTTACGAATTTATGAAACGTCTAACAACGCGTTTCTAGGATTCTAAACCAAGTTTCATGCAACATGAATGCTTATAAGTGTTTCAATTAGCTTTGTACTATTTTGACAAACTTATGAAACTTTTAACAAGGCGTTTCTAGGACTCTAAACCAAGTTTCATACAACATGAGTGCTTATAAGTGTCTCAATGAACTTTGTACAAGTTTTACGAACTTATGAAACATCTAACAACACATTTCTAGGACTCTAAACCAAGTTTCATTCTACATGAGTGCTTATAAGTGACTTAATGAGCTTTGTACTAGTTTTACGAACTTATGAAACGTCTAACAACGCGTTTCTAGGACTCTAAACCAAGTTTCATGCAACATGAGTGCTTATAAGTGTCTCAATGAGCTTTGCACTAGTTTGACGAACTTATGAAACATCTAACAACGCGTTTCTAGGACTCTAAACCAAGTTTCATGCAACATGAGTGATTATATGTGTCTCAATGAGCTTTGTACTAGTTTGACGAACTTATGAAACATCTAACAACGCGGTTTCTAAGACTCTAACAAAGTTTCATGCAACATGAGTGCTTATAAGTGTCTCAATGAGCTTGTACTAGTTTGACAAACTTATGAAACATCTAACAACTCGTTTCTAGGACTCTAAACTAAGTTTCATGCAACATGAGTACTTATAAGACAATGAGCTTTGTACTAGTTTGACGAACTTATGAAACCTCTAACAACGCGGTTTCTAGGACTCTAAACACAGTTTCATGCAACATGAGTACTTATAAGTGTCTCAATGAGCTTTGTACAAGTTTTACGAACTTATGAAACATCTAACAACGCGTTTCTAGGACTCTAAACCAAGTTTCATGCAACATGAGTGCTTATAAGTGTCTCAATGAGCTTTGTACTAGTTTGAAGAACTTATGAAACATCTAACAACGTGGTTTCTAAGTCTCTAAACCAAGTTTCATGAAACATGAGTGCTTATAAGTGTCTCAATGCGATTTGTACTAGTTTGACGAATTTATGAAACATCTATAAACGCGTTTCTAGGACTCTAAACCAAGTTTCATGCAACATGAGTGCTTATAAGTGTCTCAATGAGCTTTTTACTAGTTTGACGAACTTATGAAACATCTAACAACGCGTTTCTAGGACTCTAAACCAAGTTTCATGCAACATGAGTGCTTATAAGTGTCTCAAAGAGCTTTGTACAAGTTTGACAAACTTATAAAGCATCTAAAACGCGGTTTCTAAGACTCTAAACGAAGAGTCATGCAACATGAGTTCTTATAAGTGTCTCAATGAGCTTTGTCAAGTTCGACGAACTTATGAAACATCTAACAACTCGTTTCTAGGACTCTAACCATATTTCATGAACATGAGTGCTTATAAGTGTCTAAATGATCTTTGTACTAGTTTGACGAAGTTATGAAACATCTAACATGGCGTTTCTAGGACTCTAAACCAAGTTTCATGCAACATGAGTGCTTATAAGTGTCTCAATGAGATTTGTACTAGTTTGACGAACTTATGAAACATCTATAAACGCGTTTCTAGGACTCTAAACCAAGTTTCATGCAACATGAGTGCTTCTAAGTGTCTCAATGAGCTTTTTACTAGTTTGACGAACTTATGAAACATCTAACAACGCGTTTCTAGGACTTTAAACCAAGTTTCATTCAACATGAGTGCTTATAAGTGTCTCAATGAGCTTTGTACAAGTTTTACGAACTTATGAAACATCTAACAACGCGGTTTCTAAGACTCTAAACCAAGTTTCATGCAACATTAGTGCTTATAAGTGTCTCAATGAAATTTGTACTAGTTTGACGAACTTATGAAACATCTAACAACGCGTTTCTAGGACTCTAAACCAAGTTTCATGCAACATGAGTACTTATAAGTGTCTCAATGAGCTTTGTACAAGTTTTACGAACTTATGAAACATCTAACAACGCGTTTCTAGGAATCTAAACCAAGTTTCATGCAACATGAGTTCTTATATGTGTCTCAATGAGCTTTGTACTAGTTTGACGAACTTATGAAACATCTAACAACGCGGTTTCTAAGACTCTAACGAAGTTTCATGCAACATGAGTTCTTATAAGTGTCTCAATGAGCTTTGTACTAGTTTGACAAACGTATGAAACATCTAACAACGCGTTTCTAGGACTCTAAACCAAGTTTCATGCAACATGAGTACTTATAAGTCAATGAGCTTTGTACTAGTTTGACGAACTTATGAAACATCTAACAACGCGTTTCTAGGACTCTAAACAAAGTTTCATACAACATGAGTCAGCATAAGTGTCTCAATGAGCTTTGTACAAGTTTTACGAACTTATGAAACATCTAACAACGCGTTTCTAGGACTCTAAACCAAGTTTCATTCAACATGAGTGCTTATAAGTGTCTCAATGAGCTTTGTACAAGTTTTACGAACTTATGAAACATCTAACAACGCGTTTCTAGGACTCTAAACCAAGTTTCATTCAACATGAGTGCTTATAAGTGTCTCAATGTGCTTTGTACTAGTTTTACGAATTTATGAAACGTCTAACAACGCGTTTCTAGGATTCTAAACAAAGTTTCATGCAACATGAATGCTTATAAGTGTTTCAATTAGCTTTGTACTATTTTGACAAACTTATGAAACTTTTAATAAGGCGTTTCTAGGACTCTAAACCAAGTTTCATACAACATGAGTGCTTATAAGTGTCTCAATGAACTTTGTACAAGTTTTACGAACTTATGAAATATCTAACAACACATTTCTAGGACTCTAAACCAAGTTTCATTCTACATGAGTGCTTATAAGTGACTTAATGAGCTTTGTACTAGTTTTACGAACTTATGAAACGTCTAACAACGCGTTTCTAGGACTCTAAACCAAGTTTCATGCAACATGAGTGCTTATAAGTGTCTCAATGAGCTTTGCACTAGTTTGACGAACTTATGAAACATCTAACAACGCGTTTCTAGGACTCTAAACCAAGTTTCATGCAACATGAGTGCTTATATGTGTCTCAATGAGCTTTGTACTAGTTTGACGAACTTATGAAACATCTAACAACGCGGTTTCTAAGACTCTAACAAAGTTTCATGCAACATGAGTGCTTATAAGTGTCTCAATGAGCTTGTACTAGTTTGACAAACTTATGAAACATCTAACAACTCGTTTCTAGGACTCTAAACTAAGTTTCATGCAACATGAGTACTTATAAGACAATGAGCTTTGTACTAGTTTGACGAACTTATGAAACCTCTAACAACGCGGTTTCTAGGACTCTAAACCAAGTTTCATGCAACATGAGTACTTATAAGTGTCTCAATGAGCTTTGTACAAGTTTTACGAACTTATGAAACATCTAACAACGCGTTTCTAGGACTCTAAACCAAGTTTCATGCAACATGAGTGCTTATAAGTGTCTCAATGAGCTTTGTACTAGTTTGAAGAACTTATGAAACATCTAACAACGTGGTTTCTAAGTCTCTAAACCAAGTTTCATGCAACATGAGTGCTTATAAGTGTCTTAATGCGAATTGTACTAGTTTGACGAATTTATGAAACATCTATAAACGAGTTTCTAGGACTCTAAACCAAGTTTCATGCAACATGAGTGCTTATAAGTGTCTCAATGAGCTTTTTACTAGTTTGACGAATTTATGAAACATCTAACAACGCGTTTCTAGGACTCTAAACCAAGTTTCATGCAACATGAGTGCTTATAAGTGTCTCAATGAGCTTTGTACAAGTTTGACAAACTTATGAAGCATCTAAAACGCGGTTTCTAAGACTCTAAACGAAGAGTCATGCAACATGAGTTCTTATAAGTGTCTCAATGAGCTTTGTCAAGTTCGACGAACTTATGAAACATCTAACAACTCGTTTCTAGGACTCTAACCATATTTCATGAACATGAGTGCTTATAAGTGTCTAAATGATCTTTGTACTAGTTTGACGAAGTTATGAAACATCTAACATGGCGTTTCTAGGACTCTAAACCAAGTTTCATGCAACATGAGTGCTTATAAGTGTCTCAATGAGATTTGTACTAGTTTGACGAACTTATGAAACATCTATAAACGCGTTTCTAGGACTCTAAACCAAGTTTCATGCAACATGAGTGCTTCTAAGTGTCTCAATGAGCTTTTTACTAGTTTGACGAACTTATGAAACATCTAACAACGCGTTTCTAGGACTTTAAACCAAGTTTCATGCAACATGAGTGCTTATAAGTGTCTCAATGAGCTTTGCACTAGTTTGACGAACTTATGAAACATCTAACAACGCGTTTCTAGGACTCTAAACCAAGTTTCATGCAACATGAGTGCTTATATGTGTCTCAATGAGCTTTGTACTAGTTTGACGAACTTATGAAACATCTAACAACGCGGTTTCTAAGACTCTAACAAAGTTTCATGCAACATGAGTGCTTATAAGTGTCTCAATGAGCTTGTACTAGTTTGACAAACTTATGAAACATCTAACAACTCGTTTCTAGGACTCTAAACTAAGTTTCATGCAACATGAGTACTTATAAGACAATGAGCTTTGTACTAGTTTGACGAACTTATGAAACCTCTAACAACGCGGTTTCTAGGACTCTAAACCAAGTTTCATGCAACATGAGTACTTATAAGTGTCTCAATGAGCTTTGTACAAGTTTTACGAACTTATGAAACATCTAACAACGCGTTTCTAGGACTCTAAACCAAGTTTCATGCAACATGAGTGCTTATAAGTGTCTCAATGAGCTTTGTACTAGTTTGAAGAACTTATGAAACATCTAACAACGTGGTTTCTAAGTCTCTAAACCAAGTTTCATGCAACATGAGTGCTTATAAGTGTCTTAATGCGAATTGTACTAGTTTGACGAATTTATGAAACATCTATAAACGAGTTTCTAGGACTCTAAACCAAGTTTCATGCAACATGAGTGCTTATAAGTGTCTCAATGAGCTTTTTACTAGTTTGACGAATTTATGAAACATCTAACAACGCGTTTCTAGGACTCTAAACCAAGTTTCATGCAACATGAGTGCTTATAAGTGTCTCAATGAGCTTTGTACAAGTTTGACAAACTTATGAAGCATCTAAAACGCGGTTTCTAAGACTCTAAACGAAGAGTCATGCAACATGAGTTCTTATAAGTGTCTCAATGAGCTTTGTCAAGTTCGACGAACTTATGAAACATCTAACAACTCGTTTCTAGGACTCTAACCATATTTCATGAACATGAGTGCTTATAAGTGTCTAAATGATCTTTGTACTAGTTTGACGAAGTTATGAAACATCTAACATGGCGTTTCTAGGACTCTAAACCAAGTTTCATGCAACATGAGTGCTTATAAGTGTCTCAATGAGATTTGTAGTAGTTTGACGAACTTATGAAACATCTATAAATGCGTTTCTAGGACTCTAAACCAAGTTTCATGCAACATGAGTGCTTCTAAGTGTCTCAATGAGCTTTTTACTAGTTTGACGAACTTATGAAACATCTAACAACGCGTTTCTAGGACTTTAAACCAAGTTTCATTCAACATCAGTGCTTATAAGTGTCTCAATGAGCTTTGTACAAGTTTTACGAACTTATGAAACATCTAACAACGCGTTTTCTAAGACTCTAAACCAAGTTTCATGCAACATTAGTGCTTATAAGTGTCTCAATGAAATTTGTACTAGTTTGACGAACTTATGAAACATCTAACAACGCGTTTCTAGGACTCTAAACCAAGTTTCATGCAACATGAGTACTTATAAGTGTCTCAATGAGCTTTGTACAAGTTTTACGAACTTATGAAACATCTAACAACGGGTTTCTAGGAATCTAAACCAAGTTTCATGCAACATGAGTTCTTATATGTGTCTCAATGAGCTTTGTACTAGTTTGACGAACTTATGAAACATCTAACAACGCGGTTTCTAAGACTCTAACGAAGTTTCATGCAACATGAGTGCTTATAAGTGTCTCAATGAGCTTTGTACTAGTTTGACAAACTTAATGAAACAGCTCTAACAACGCGTGTTCTAGGACTCTAAACCAAGTTTCATGCAACATGAGTACTTATAAGTCAATGAGCTTTGTACTAGTTTGACGAACTTATGAAACATCTAACAACGCGTTTCTAGGACTCTAAACAAAGTTTCATACAACACTACAAGAAAACATGCATTTTACGACTGCAAAAGTAGTAGTATTATAGTCGCTATTTGAAAGATTACGACAATTTCATGCGACTATGAGTACTTATAAGTCAATGAAATTTGTACTAGTCGACTAATTTTTGTAACATCGTAACAACGCGTTTCTAGTCGTCTAATTAGCGTTTCATACAATACGACAAGATATCATGCATTGTACGACTGCAAAAGTAGTCGTAAGGGTAGTCGCTATTTGAAATTTACGACTATTTTCCGACAAATTTATGATTAATTTGTCGTGCAAAATAGTTAGTCGTTAATTTTTGTAGTCATAATATAGTCGTTAAAATTAGCGACTACAATACGACAAATATCAATTGCGAAAATAGTCGTAAGGGTGTCGCGAAATTTACGATATTTTCGACAAATTTATGATTAATTTGCGTGCAAAATAGTCGTTAATATCATAATATAGTCGTTAAAATTAGCGACTACTTAGCGACCGGAACGTCCGTTTTATGACCGAGGAACGACCGCTTTACGATTAATCCGATGAACTCAAATGTTGTTCTCGTAGTCGTTGTGTAGTCGTAACTATTAGGGACTATTTTGCGATTAATTTACGACTATCTTATGACTGATTGACGACTGGTTAGTGACTACATTTTTAGCGGTTTGTATATATATGGTTTGTTTTGTTTCTGATTCCGATTGGTTATATTATTGTCAAAACAGAATAAAACCTGAAGATAAACCAAGATCATATTTAAACATCAAACCAAGATTCATATAAGTTACAAAATTAAAACCTTCATCATTCTAACAAGTCATAAATCAAAACAAAGATACATATAAGTTCCAAACATACATAGTACATAAGTGATAAGGTTTTGAGAGTTAAGAAGTAGAAGTGATAAGTAACCTAAGGAGCATGTGGAGGTGAGTCTGGAGTTGTGGTCGGAGAGGGTGAGAGAGGGCTTCTTGCTTCATCAGAACGAGCCGCCATAAAATCCAGAAAAGCTGGATCACTCGCCGTAGATACTCTTCCACCAAAGATAAGCGTTGTAGCTTTTTCTTATGTTCATCAACAACTCGAGCATGCTCTTGTTCACGTCGTGAATTATAAGAAACCTGCTCATCAATTTTGGCTTGAGCTTCCTTCAGTTTCTCTTCGAGTGTCACAAACGCCAAAGAGCCTCCTTGTTTATTGCCAGCTACAACATCGTCAACATTGATGCTTCCAACTCCATAAGGAATGCCTCGTGAATTCTTCTCGGTAGACTATCAAAAGAAAGTGAAAAACAATTAATAAAGAGAAAGAGTAAGTTTCAGATTATATAAATATGGGTTGTGTTAAAAGATACTTGACCTTAAGAAATATGTTTGTATAATCATCTGTTGTGAGCTCTTGAATTCGCGAAGTGCCATCTGAAACACAAGAAGGCTCTACCCGGATCTCGACAACTTCTCTTGCAAGTTCATCTCGTAAGCTTGCGCGATTTTCTCTCGCTTTCCTATCCACAAATGTACCATCCGGCCTTGTATGTGTCTTCACAAAAACCTCACCAACATTAACAAGCCTGCCCAATTTCTCTTCCCGCATAAACAAGGATCACCATATAACTAAAGCTGCAAATGAATAAGAAAAATATCAAGGGAGATATAAAAGCTACTTACCATATTTACTTTGACTTGTTCATAAGATGTTGGCCCCGATAAGTGGATGTGAGGACCGAGACCATTACAATCGACATACGAACATTAGAGTAGGTTATACTCTTTTCCTTTGCTTCTTCAGTATCCCAATAGGCCACCATCGTATCCCGAGAGTTTTACAGATCCATGTAGGACGTTCTCGGCTAGTCCTCACAGTGCTTACCATGTCTTTCATCCGCCGTTGACAAATCTTTTCAAAGTGTTGTTGAACTGTCCCTGTAATCAATGGATCCCAAGTGTGTGTTTTCTTAAAAACAAAGACATGAGATTAATGTTAGTGAAAACAAAATAAGTAAACTTATATTTTAAAAAGGATAGAGAAAAGAAATAAGTACCGCGAACTCCAAAAACATTCTTTCTTTTTTATCTTGAGGCACACATGACCAATTGTAAAAGGGACCATGAAATTTGTTTTTTAAAACTTTAGTGATCTTCCGAACCAGTTCGATTTCTTGTCGCGAGTAAACCCGCAAGTTAAAAAACAATACAAACAACAAGCATCACTAGTTTACTTATCTCACTTCATTCCTAAACAAGCTTGATCTATAAAGCCAACAAAAACTGAAAAAGAAACAATGAAAATAAGATAGTTAAGCTTACGATTATTGGCTCTTTAAGCTTATTAAGCTTAAGCTTATTGGTTCTTCAACATTAATTCAACACATTAATTCAAAATTTTTGATAAACAAATACCATCTTTTTCGGAAAAACATCATCATCATTTGCATAACAAGAAACAAAAAGCTAAGGAGGAAGAGTCATACCATTTAGAATTAGGCGTTGGTGAGGGAGACAGAAGCGTAACAAATTGCTCACGGCCTGGCATAATCAATAAAGCATTAAGATCCCTCAGTGAGTCATCTTGAAGTTCCAGCAATACCGCATCAGAGTCCTCTTGGAAGTTGTTCCCTTGTGACGATGGATTACTCGGTGTGCCTTGAAGGTTATGAATTGGAGTTGATTGATGAGGTGGGTTATTCTGAAGTTCCTGTGAATGAGCGTCTTCACGCTGGTGAGTAGAAGATCCCTGGAAGAGTGCTTGTGGAGGTACATAGTCTCGGAAGTTTGGTCGTGGCGTTGATTGTTGGGGTAAAACCGGGACCACCTCCGCGCCGACCGAATCGGAGGAATTGGAGCCGCCGTGTAAAATCATATTGAACCGGTAGATCGCTTGGTCGTTTCCCCGCTACTTGTCTCTGAGAAACGTTGGGTGCAGATGCTCGCTTTCGACCTTGCTTTTCTCCAGCCATTGGTGATGGAGATAGGATAATCGAAAAGGAGACGAGGGGAGAAGATGGCTGCGGCGATGTTGGCCACGAGAGAAGATGGATTCTGCGATAGTGGCGACGAGAGAAGGTGGATTCGACGATGGTGGCTTCGGCGATGGTGGCGACGAGAGAAGGTGGATTCGACGATGGTGGCTTCGGCGATGGTGGCGACGAGAGAAGATGGCTTCGGCGAGGGTGGATTCGGCGAGGGTGGCTTCGACGAGGGTGGCTTCGACGAGGGTGGCTTCGACGAGGGTGGCTTCGGCGATGGTGGCTTCGGAGATGGCGGCTTCGGCGATGGTGGAGACGAGAGAAGAAGAGGAGGCGGCGATGGATGCGAGAGAAGAAAACGAGAGAAGAAGAAGAATATAAAATTAGATTAGGTAAAATTATATTAGGTTAGGTTAATGGGCATATAAATTAGTGGGCTTAATTAATTTGTAAATTGAGAAATTGAAATTATAATGTACAAAATTTATTAAATTGTAAAATTTAAAATTACATAAAATTATTAAATTGTAAAATTAAAATTACATAAATTTATTAAATTGAGAAATTGAAATTTTATAAACTTACAATAATTAACACATAAACTTATTCATCCTCGTCTAATTCATCATCAGAAGACGAGAAATTACACAGAAATTCATCCTCCGGGTCTGCGTCTCTGATATCGTGATCGAGATCTATGGGGTTTGCTCTCTCTCCCAAATTTTCGAAGACAAGATCTTCAATTATAGTCACCAATACATCATCATCATTTTCTGTTTGCAAAAGCGTCTCTTGGGTATTCGCATTTCCGACTTCTATATTTCTCCTCGCATTTACTTTTACGACATTGAGCCATGCTTTCTTCGGTTTCTTTACGTATGGATACGGAATATAGCAAACTTGATTGGCTTGAGAGGCTTTTTTCAATAGAAACATATAGAAGTTATACCTCCATAACTTAAATATTTATTAATTTATATAAATATGATGAGTACGTACCTAAAACGAATGGTTCGTATTTATTGTATTGTCTCGATGAAAGAACATCTACAACGCCACCATGGCTCCTCCGAGTACCTCTACCCATAACAGGATCATACCATTGACACTTAAAAATTGTAATTCTCAAATTGGCTATCCCCTCATACCGAAGTTCCATGATATCGCTTAAGGTTCCATAGAAATCGAAGCATCTGATGCATCCGCGTAATTTTCACCTTTAACAGCGATCCCATAATTACATGTTTTTCGTCCAACACCGTGATTTTGCGTATGAAACAAATAACCTCTTGTAAAATACATTGACTAGATCTCGGATGATTAGGCCCTGAATTCAGAATTGTAAGAAACAAAAATTCTTCATTCATGCACATACCAGGGGGTAGATTATATGGAGTCAAGATCACAGGCCACAGAGAATGATTACGAGACATGCCAAATGGATTGAACCCATCAGTACATAATCCCAGATATACGTTTCGGGGTTCTTCGGCAAACCGAGGATTTTGTTCTCGAAAATATCTCCATTCCGCCGCATCTGAAGGATGAGTCATTTCTCCCTCGTTTGCTTGGTGCTCGGCATGCCATCTCATTGACGCCGCAGTCTTGTGGCTCTGATACATTCTTTTCAATCTGTCTGCGATAGGTAGATACCACATCCGACTATATGGCACTTTCGTTCTCCGTCGGTCTTGTTTAGGCTTTCATCGTTGTGCACCACAAAAGAGACATTTATCTTCCTTTTCGTCTTCTTTCCGAAGAGCATACAATTGTTAATACAAACATCAATTGTATAATATGGGAGGCCTAAATTTCGCATTAACTTTTCTGTCTCGTAATGTGAATTAGTAGACTTGTTTCCTTCAGTAAATAATCTGTTAGTAATTCGCAAACGGAATCCACTAACTTTTCACTCATGTTATAATCGGCCTTATTTTGCAGGACTCGAGCGACTAATGATAACTGCGAGTGACCTTCACGGCAACCATCGTATAATGGATCTTTTGCACTTTCTAACAAGTCGTAGAATTTCTTTGAATGGTTAAATATTGGTTCTTCTACATTTTGATAACTATCTTGATGATAATTATCATCAATATTGACGTTATAACGAAATGCATCATTTACCATGTCTACATACCTATCTTCTACTACATTTTCTACTTCCTCATTCCCACTAATATACGTCGGATCAATATGACTCGTTCCTAACCCCATATTGATCTCCTCTCCATTCATATACCAAATATAATAATCTGACATAAATCCTTTGCTAAACAAATGATTCCAAATTCTATTCCCCGGGATAAATTTATTATTTTTGCAAACACTACAAGGACAATAAAACTTACCGCCATTATCCCGTGTTAGAGGTTGACTATTTGCAAATGTCATGAACTCGCTCCACCCCCGATTTGAACTCTTCTGAAAAATTTCCCGTACCTTCATCTATCCTTTTATACATCCACTCCCGAGAATTACTATAATTATAATTCCCCGACATTTTTGGTAACAAAACCTTTTTTCTAATGAAAACTCTCCTTATTTAGTATGTTTTCAAAGAAAATATATTTTAAAACATGTTTTTCTTACAATTAAAGGAGATAGTGAATGGGAGAAATATGCGTGAGTGATATCGAGTGAAATGGTGGAGTATATATAAGCTGATTTAGCGACTAATTTACGACTAAACATCGTAGTCGCAAAAAACCAGTACAACTACCTACCCACCCACCGATAATAAAACGTGTTTTTTGTGCCCATATTTGACGACAATTTGACGACTATATTACGACTCGCCGTACTAGTCGTAAAGTAGTCGCAATTTTGCGACTACATTACGACTCGCCTCAACAATCGCCTCTTAGTCGCATTTTAGTCACCAATTTATGGACTAATTTCAACATCAGTTATATAGTCATTAATTAGTCGCTTTTATACGACCATTTATCCGACTACATAATTAGTCGCAATTTAACGACTACCATACGACTCTGTTGACGGAGTCGTAAAACTGTCGTATTATAATCGGTACGTAGTCGTCCATTATGCGACTACTCATTTAGTCGCTGATTGTAGTCGCCAAATCCCAGTTTTCTTGTAGTGCAACATGAGTCAGCATAAGTGTCTCAATGAGCTTTTATACAAGTTTTACGAACTTATGAAACATCTAACAACGCGTTTCTAGGACTCTAAACCAAGTTTCATTCAACATGAGTGCTTATAAGTGTCTCAATCAGCTTTGTACAAGTTTTACGAACTTATGAAACATCTAACAACGCGTTTCTAGGACTCTAAACCAAGTTTCATTCAACATGAGTCCTTATAAGTGTCTCAATGTGCTTTGTACTAGTTTTACGAATTTATGAAACGTCTAACAACGCGTTTCTAGGATTCTAAACCAAGTTTCATGCAACATGAATGCTTATAAGTGTTTCAATTAGCTTTGTACTATTTTGACAAACTTATGAAACTTTTAACAAGGCGTTTCTAGGACTCTAAACCAAGTTTCATACAACATGAGTGCTTATAAGTGTCTCAATGAACTTTGTACAAGTTTTGCGAACTTATGAAACATCTAACAACACATTTCTAGGACTCTAAACCAAGTTTCATTCTACATGAGTGCTTATAAGTGACTTAATGAGCTTTGTACTAGTTTTACGAACTTATGAAACGTCTAACAACGCGTTTCTAGGAATCTAAACCAAGTTTCATGCAACATGAGTGCTTATAAGTGTCTCAATGAGCTTTGCACTAGTTTGACGAACTTATGAAACATCTAACAACGCGTTTCTAGGACTCTAAACCAAGTTTCATGCAACATGAGTGCTTATCTGTGTCTCAATGAGCTTTGTACTAGTTTGACGAACTTATGAAACATCTAACAACGCGGTTTCTAAGACTCTAACAAAGTTTCATGCAACATGAGTGCTTATAAGTGTCTCAATGAGCTTGTACTAGTTTGACAAACTTATGAAACATCTAACAACTCGTTTCTAGGACTCTAAACTAAGTTTCATGCAACATGAGTACTTATAAGACAATGAGCTTTGTACTAGTTTGACGAACTTATGAAACCTCTAACAACGCGGTTTCTAGGACTCTAAACCAAGTTTCATGCAACATGAGTACTTATAAGTGTCTCAATGAGCTTTGTACAAGTTTTACGAACTTATGAAACATCTAACAACGCGTTTCTAGGACTCTAAACCAAGTTTCATGCAACATGAGTGCTTATAAGTGTCTCAATGAGCTTTGTACTAGTTTGAAGAACTTATGAAACATCTAACAACGTGGTTTCTAAGTCTCTAACCCAAGTTTCATGCAACATGAGTGCTTATAAGTGTCTCAATGCGATTTGTACTAGTTTGACGAATTTATGAAACATCTATAAACAAGTTTCTAGGACTCTAAACCAAGTTTCATGCAACATGAGTGCTTATAAGTGTCTCAATGAGCTTTTTACTAGTTTGACGAACTTATGAAACATCTAACAACGCGTTTCTAGGACTCTAAACCAAGTTTCATGCAACATGAGTGCTTATAAGTGTCTCAATGAGCTTTGTACAAGTTTGACAAACTTATGAAGCATCTAAAACGAGGTTTCTAAGACTCTAAACGAAGAGTCATGCAACATGAGTTCTTATAAGTGTCTCAATGAGCTTTGTCAAGTTCGACGAACTTATGAAACATCTAACAACTCGTTTCTAGGACTCTAACCATATTTCATGAACATGAGTGCTTATAAGTGTCTAAATGATCTTTGTACTAGTTTGACGAAGTTATAAAACATCTAACATGGCGTTTCTAGGACTCTAAACCAAGTTTCATGCAACATGAGTGCTTATAAGTGTCTCAATGAGATTTGTACTAGTTTGACGAACTTATGAAACATCTATAAACGCGTTTCTAGGACTCTAAACCAAGTTTCATGCAACATGAGTGCTTCTAAGTGTCTCAATGAGCTTTTTACTAGTTTGACGAACTTATGAAACATCTAACAACGCGTTTCTAGGACTTTAAACCAAGTTTCATTCAACATGAGTGCTTATAAGTGTCTCAATGAGCTTTGTACAAGTTTTACGAACTTATGAAACATCTAACAACGCGGTTTCTAAGACTCTAAACCAAGTTTCATGCAACATTAGTGCTTATAAGTGTCTCAATGAAATTTGTACTAGTTTGACGAACTTATGAAACATCTAACAACGCGTTTCTAGGACTCTAAACCAAGTTTCATGCAACATGAGTACTTATAAGTGTCTCAATGAGCTTTGTACAAGTTTTACGAACTTATGAAACATCTAACAACGCGTTTCTAGGAATCTAAACCAAGTTTCATGCAACATGAGTTCTTATATGTGTCTCAATGAGCTTTGTACTAGTTTGACGAACTTATGAAACATCTAACAACGCGGTTTCTAAGACTCTAACGAAGTTTCATGCAACATGAGTGCTTCTAAGTGTCTCAATTAGCTTTGTACTAGTTTGACAAACTTATGAAACATCTAACAACGCGTTTCTAGGACTCTAAACCAAGTTTCATGCAACATGAGTACTTATAAGTCAATGAGCTTTGTACTAGTTTGACGAACTTATGAAACATCTAACAACGCGTTTCTAGGACTCTAAACAAAGTTTCATACAACATGAGTCAGCATAAGTGTCTCAATGAGCTTTGTACAAGTTTTACGAACTTATGAAACATCTAACAACGCGTTTCTAGGACTCTAAACCAAGTTTCATTCAACATGAGTGCTTATAAGTGTCTCAATGAGCTTTGTACAAGTTTTACGAACTTATGAAACATCTAACAACGCGTTTCTAGGACTCTAAACCAAGTTTCATTCAACATCAGTGTTTATAAGTGTCTCAATGTGCTTTGTACTAGTTTTACGAATTTATGAAACGTCTAACAACGCGTTTCTAGGATTCTAAACCAAGTTTCATGCAACATGAATGCTTATAAGTGTTTCAATTAGCTTTGTACTATTTTGACAAACTTATGAAACTTTTAACAAGGCGTTTCTAGGACTCTAAACCAAGTTTCATACAACATGAGTGCTTATAAGTGTCTCAATGAACTTTGTACAAGTTTTACGAACTTATGAAACATCTAACAACACATTTCTAGGACTCTAAACCAAGTTTCATTCTACATGAGCGCTTATAAGTGAATTAATGAGCTTTGTACTAGTTTTACGAACTTATGAAACGTCTAACAACGCGTTTCTAGGACTCTAAACCAAGTTTCATGCAACATGAGTGCTTATAAGTGTCTCAATGAGCTTTGCACTAGTTTGACGAACTTATGAAACATCTAACAACGCGTTTCTAGGACTCTAAACCAAGTTTCATGCAACATGAGTGCTTATATGTGTCTCAATGAGCTTTGTACTAGTTTGACGAACTTATGAAACATCTAACAACGCGGTTTCTAAGACTCTAACAAAGTTTCATGCAACATGAGTGCTTATAAGTGTCTCAATGAGCTTGTACTAGTTTGAAAAACTTATGAAACATCTAACAACTCGTTTCTAGGACTCTAAACTAAGTTTCATGCAACATGAGTACTTATAAGACAATGAGCTTTGTACTAGTTTGACGAACTTATGAAACCTCTAACAACGCGGTTTCTAGGACTCTTAACCAAGTTTCATGCAACATGAGTACTTATAAGTGTCTCAATGAGCTTTGTACAAGTTTTACGAACTTATGAAACATCTAACAACGCGTTTCTAGGACTCTAAACCAAGTTTCATGCAACATGAGTGCTTATAAGTGTCTCAATGAGCTTTGTACTAGTTTGAAGAACTTATGAAACATCTAACAACGTGGTTTCTAAGTCTCTAAACCAAGTTTCATGCAACATGAGTGCTTATAAGTGTCTCAATGAGATTTGTACTAGTTTGACGAACTTATGAAACATCTATAAACGCGTTTCTAGGACTCTAAACCAAGTTTCATGCAACATGAGTGCTTATAAGTGTCTCAATGAGCTTTTTACTAGTTTGACGAACTTATGAAACATCTAACAACGCGTTTCTAGGACTCTAAACCAAGTTTCATTCAGCATGAGTGCTTATAAGTGTCTCAATGAGCTTTGTAAAAGTTTTACGAACTTATGAAACATCTAACAACGCGGTTTCTAAAACTCTAATCCAAGTTTCATGCAACATGAGTGCTTATAAGTGTCTCAATGAGATTTGTACTAGTTTGACGAACTTATGAAACATCTAACAACGCGTTTCTAGGACTCTAAAACAAGTTTCATGCAACATGAGTGCTTATAAGTGTCTCAATGAGCTTTGTACTAGTTTGAAGAACTTATGAAACATCTAACAACGTGGTTTCTAAGTCTCTAAACCAAGTTTCATGCAACATGAGTGCTTATAAGTGTCTCAATGCGATTTGTACTAGTTTGACGAATTTATGAAACATCTATAAACGCGTTTCTAGGACTCTAAACCAAGTTTCATGCAACATGAGTGCTTATAAGTGTCTCAATGAGCTTTTTACTAGTTTGACGAACTTATGAAACATCTAACAACGCGTTTCTAGGACTCTAAACCAAGTTCCATGCAACATGAGTGCTTATAAGTGTCTCAATGAGCTTTGTACTAGTTTGACGAACTTATGAAACATCTAACAACGCGGTTTCTAAGACTCTAAACCAAGTTTCATGCAACATGAGTGCTTATAAGTGTCTCAATGAGATTTGTACTAGTTTGACGAACTTATGAAACATCTAACAACGCGTTTCTAGGAATCTAAACCGAGTTTCATGCAACATGAGTGCTTATAAGTGTCTTAATGAGTTTTTTACTATTTTGACGAACTTATGAAACTTTTAACAAGGCATTTCTAGGACTCTCACTACAAGAAAACAGAGGTTTTCCGACTGCTTAATTAATCGCCAAGTAGTCGTTAAAGCAACAGTTACGACTACAATACGACCTCTGTTTGTAGTCGGTAATCCTTAGTCGTTAATTCTAATAGTCGTAATGTAGTCGTAAAATTACGACTACATTACGACAAAATTGTAGAGTCGTAAGTTAGTCGTAAATGAGTCACCATATATTACGACTATGTTACGACTTGTTTACGATTAATATACATGATTAAAAGATTTTCCGGTAGTCGTATAATAGTGGTAATATTAGTGACTTTTCTACGACTATTTAATGATTCGTATACGTTAACAATCGTATCTCTAAAGTAGTAGGGAAATAGTCGTAAATATTTAACGACTATTTTGCGATCGTTTTCCGTCTACATAACGACCGTGTTGCGACTATATGGTGACTATTTTTCATAACAAATAGCACGTTTGGTTATTGTTTTGTTTCTTATTGCCATTTGATTGTATTCACGAAATAGAAGAAAGAAAATCTGTTGTAATCAATAAGAAACTTATATAACCGAATATAAACTACAATCCATGAAATTAACTTAACAAACAAACAAATACATGATGTTTCATAACCAAAAAGTTAACTTAACATACAAAACCAGAAAATTGACAAGTTCATGAGAAAGAGACAAGTAACTTAAGAAGCACCCGAAGTTGAGAAAGGTGTGGTGGTGTTTTGAGCTTCTTGAGTCTCCATGAAATCGAGAAAGGCTGGGTCGAGTTTGGCGCAAATACTTTTCCACCAAGGACAAGTGTGTGAGCTTGGTCTCTTGTGCAGCCAAAGCTTGTGAATGCTCTTCTTCAAGCTTTTTATTATAAGCCTCTTGTTCTTCGATTTTTTTTTGTGCTTGACTCAGCTTGCTCTTGTATTGACACAAACGATGAAGAGCCTCCTTCTATGTTGCCATGTCCTGTGACAACATTCCCAAGACTTCCCTTGAGGCTTCCAAGTCCATAAATATTGCCTCGTGAATCTTTTTGAGTGGACTGCGAATTGAAAGAACATAAAAAGAAGAAAGAAAACATAACATATTGAAGGGTTGTTCTTAAATGTTTTTCAGAAATGTTATAACTAATTTATGAAAAATGTTATAGCTAGTTTACCTCTAGAAATATTCTCGTATACTCATCTCGTTGTGAGTTCTCGAAGGCGTGAAGCACCATCTGAAATATCCGAATTCTCTTCATTAAGCCGAGCCAATTTCTGTTGCAAGTTCTTCTCATAATCCGAAGCAATCTTCTCTCGCCTTCTTATCGACATATGTACCATCTGGCTTAGTATGTGTCTTAATGAAAACCTCTCCGATAGACACTGGTCTACCCAATTTCTCTTCCTACAATGTTACAAAACAAAATATGAGTACACATCAACTTAGAGAACATATATATAAATCTATACTAACCAGTCCATATTGGATTTGTTGATAAGAAGTCGGTCCTGATAAATGGATGTGAGGACCTAGACCACCACGGTCGGGACATACGAGCACCGGAGTAAATGAGACTCTTTTCTTTTGCTTCCTCGGTATCCCAATAGGTGGTCATTTCCTTCCATAGTGTTTCGCCGATCCATGTGGGACGCTCTCGAGAAGTCCTCGCAGATGAAACCATGTCCTTCATGCGCCGTTGACAAATGTTCTCAAAATGTTCTTGAACTCGTCCCCGTGATCAAGGGATCCCACGTGTGGGTTTTCTACAAAATAAAGAGAGTACAATGATGGTTCGTATAAAATTAAACTAAGAGGATATTATGAAAGCTAAGAGAATATTACCGCGAACTCGAGAAAGTATCGTTCTTGTCTATCCCGAGGAACACAAGTCCAGCTATAGAAGGGGCCATCAAACTTGTTTGTAAATATTTTAGTAATCTTGCGGACAAGTTTAGATCCCTTGTCGCGAGTGAACCTGCAAAATTAAAGAAGCAAATGAAAAACAGAAAATCAATGAATAAAGCAAGCAAGAATTCATAAAACAGAAAGTTAGATAATCCAATAACACAAAAGACAGTAAGTAATAACACAAATATATGAAGACATATGTAAATCAATCAACAAGTAAGTAGTCTCATCAATATTGATCAAACTCAAAGTTGAATAATTTATAAAACTCAAAGTTGATCAAATCAGCAAATTAAGAGAGAATCATGAATCAAGAGAGAATACATATACCAAGTAGAGTTTGGCATCGGTGAGGGAGAGAGAAGCGTGACAAAGTTCTCACGTCCTCGCATCTGCAACAGCGAGTTTAAAGTCGCCAGCGTATCTTCCTGAAGCTCCGGGCAACGAAACCGCAGCAACGTCGAAGTTGTTGCCTTCGAAGAAGGACGACTCCGAGTTTGAGAGTGATGAGGAGTACCGGTGTTCTCCGGTTCTTCACTCTGTTGTCGTTGCTCGGGGAGTGGAGTTCGAAACAACGCGATTGGAGGTGGATAGTCACGGATTCCGGGCGGTGGTGGCCTTGAAGGTCCGGCTACTCCTCCGACTTGTTCTTCACTAGATTGGGTAGGTGGATTAACGATTGCCGCCGGCGTGAAGGTGTACTGAGTCGGAAGGGTGTTGCGCTTTTGCACCGCTGGGTTCATCGCCACATTCATCGTTGTCTTCCTCTTTCTTCCTCGTTTCTGTTGATTCATCGCGTGATGGAGAATGAAGGCGACAAACGAGACGACGAGGATTGAAGAAGAACGGCGACGGCAAGCTTGAAGAACAACGGCGACGGCGATATTGAAGTAGAGAGGATACGGCGAAAATCGAGAATAATGACAAAGGAGACGGCGATTAGGTTTAATGAATTGGGGAAAACAGGTAGTCGCTTGTTAGTCGTTTTTTAGTCGCTAAATAAGATTAGTCGTATTTTAGTCGCTAAGAAGGCCCAAATTTAATAAGGCCCAAAGTTAAATATGTCCATGTTAATTTAAAATTTTACAATTGTACAAATACATTATTTAAAATTTTACAATTGTACAAATACATTATTTAAAATTTTACAATTGTACAAATACATTATTTAAAATTTTACAATTTTACAAATACATTATTTAAAATTTTACAATTTTAAAAATACATATATAAAGAAATTATTCTTCTTCGTTTTCATCATCCGAAGAAGACAAATTACATCGAAATTCGTCTTCTGGTTCCGCATCTCCGACATTGTAATCAAGATTTATTCTGTTTACTCCTTCTTCGAAATTGTCGAGTTCGAGATCTTCTATTGTAGTCAACAATACACCATCATCAGTTTCTGTTTGCAAAAGTGTCGGTGCGTTGTTCACATATTGTACGTCAATGTTTCTCCTCGGATTTACTTTTACAACATTCAACCACGACTTTTTTGGTTTTCTTATGTATGGATACGGAATATAACAAACTTGATGCGCTTGAGAGGTTGTTTTCAATAACAACATGTTCAAAGTTACAATCTAACACATATATGATATATATAATAATGATATTAATTAATGAGTATAATTAAGTATACATACCTAGAATAAATGGTTCGTACTTATTGTATTTTCTTGATGAAAGAACGTCTACAACGCCACCGCTGCTCCTACGAGTTCCTCGCCCAATAACAGGATCATACCATAGACACTTGAATAATGTGATTCTTAAATTGACCGTCCCCTCATATTCAAGTTCTATGATATCAGTTAAATTCCCATAGAAATCCGCTTCATCAGATGCATCTGTGTAATTTTCACCTATAACACTGACCCCGTAGTTACATGTCCTTCGTCCAGCGCCGTGATTTTGAGTATGAAACAAATAGCCTCTTGTAAAATACATTGGCCATGTTTTAACTTTGTTTAAAGGACCATGAACTAGGTCTTGGACCCATGCAGGAAATGGATTTGTGGTGTTCCAATAATTAACCTGCATATATATATGAAACATGTTTAGAATAGTCGCATATAATATGAACGTACATATATATGACAATAATATGTACTTACATAATCTTTAACCCATAAATGATATTCGTCAGCTCTTTTCATAGAGAGTTCTTTTTCGGTGAGTACTTTGTATTTTTCCGTGATAAAATCCTCAAACATGCTATATGTACAACAACAATATAAATATGATTGGGCGCATTGATATAAATAATTTTACATATATATATAAGAGTAAAATAAGTAATTTTGCATACCGCTCAATAGGCTGAAAATAATCACAATTTCTCAACACATATGAATGGGCGCATTGATAGTCCCTCTCTGAAAGCCACAATTCCTGCATTTCTCCACTTGGACGACCAGGTTGAGTGAATATTGAAGGCACTCCAGGGACATGATATTCAGGGGCATCACCTTCATCAAATCTAGTTAACCTACACAATAAAGAACTTCTAAGTAATTCACATTATTATATTCCGCGAAAGTATATATATTGTTCATTTACCTTGATTTGGTTTGAATATTAGCGGCAAAGTATTGTTCTGAAAAATATGCAATCTCGTCATTGATATATGATTGAACAATTGATCCTGCTGCATATCTTTTGTTCTTCGCTTTGGCTTTCAACTTTTTGAAAAACCTTTCAAAAGGATACATCCACCTATATTGGACAGGACCTCCCAATTCAGCTTCGTATGGGAGATGTATAGGCGGTGTTCCATCACATCAAAAAATGATGGCGGGAATATCTTCTCCAAATTGCATAGGATTATAATTATATTATGCTTTAGAATTTGAACTCGAGTTGTGTGCGAGTTCTCGAACATAAATCCCGAAAAAATGCTCCAATCCCTACAATATATAATTAGTTTAATTGAATCATAATAATTATTACAAAATGAATATAGTAGAACGTAAACGATGTTGCATCTTCATATTCGTACCGATATCGCTTGGTGGACATTGCGGTGTAAGAGTTCTGAAAAGATAAATGGTAATAGTCTCTCCATAAACACATGACAGTCATGGCTCTTCATGCCCGAAAGCTTTCCATTCTCTATATCAACACAATTAGCCAAGTCGACGCATAACCATCTGGAAATTTAACCGAATGTTTCAAACATTCGAGTAAACTTGTTCTTGCAACTTCTGTCAATGTATAAGGTGGAAAAGGAGCCTTGCCCTCACTATCAATGTGTAAGTGTGGTCGAGTACAGAATCGTTCAATATCCAATCTTGACATGATGTTGTCTTTTGTTTTACCCTTCACACTCATTAGAGTATTCATGATGTTATCAAAAAAATTCTTCTCTGTATGCATCACATCAATATTATGTCGGAGATTAAGGTCCCTCCAATACGGCAACTCCCAAAATATACTTTTCTTGTGCCAATTATGTTCCTTCCCATAGCCATGTATCTTTTTGTCGTGACCATTTCCACCCACGATCTTAGTTTCTGGAGGATTTACACCTTCTACCCGCTCACAGTAAACTTGTTCACCGGTCAAAGACTGAGGTGGGTACTCTCTTGATGCGTCTTTTCCTTTCAAAAACTCTTTTTTATTCCTTCTTAGTGGATGTCCATAAGGAAGAAATCTCCGATGACAATCAAACCAACATGTCTTCTTTCCATTAGGAAGATAGAAAGACTTTGTATCTTCCATGCAAACCGGACATGACAATTTACCATGGGTTGTCCATCCTGATAACATGCCATATGCTGGAAAGTCGCTTATTGTCCACATAAGCACGCTTTTAGATTAAAATTTTGATTCATCGACACATCGTACGCATCGACTCCACTAGACCACAAATCTTTTAACTCCGAAATAAGTGGTTGGAGAAAGACATCAAGACTAGCTCGCGGATGATTAGGCCCGAATTCAGAATAGTAAGAAACAAGTACTCTTCATTCATGCACATACCAGGGGGTAGATTATATGGTGTCAAGATCACAGGCCACAATGAATGATTACGAGACATGCCAAATGGATTAAACCCATCGGTGCACAATCCAAGGTAAACATTTCGTGGTTCTTCAGCAAACCGAGGATGTTGATTTTGAAAATATCTCCAGTCTGCCGCATCGGAAGGATGGCTCATTACTCCCTCATTTGCTTCGTGCTCGGCGTGCCATCTCATTGCCGCTTCTGTCTTGTGGCTCTGATACATTCTCTTCAATCTATCACCAATCGGTAGATACCACATACGACTATATGGAACTTTCGTTCTACGTCTGTCGTCCTTAGGTTTCCATCTTTGTGCCCCACAAAAAAGACATTTTTCTTCTTTTTCGTCTTCTTTCCAGAATATCATACAATTGTTAATACAAACATCAATTGTATGATATGGAAGACCTAAATTGCGCATCAACTTCTCAGTTTCGTAATGTGAACTGGTAGACTTGTTTCCTTGTGGTAAATAATCTGTCAGTATATCGCATACCGAATCTACTAACTTCTCACTCATATTATATTCGACCTTATTTTGCATGACTCGAGCGGCTAAGGATAACTGCGAGTGACCTTCACGACAACCATCATATAGTGGATCTTTTGCACCCTCTAACAAGTTGTAAAATTTCTTTGAATGGTTAAGTACTGGTTCTTCTACATTTACATAACTACCTTCTTGATGATCATTTTCATTAAACCCCACGTTTTCACGAAATGCATCATTAACCATATCCACATATCTATCTTCAACTACATGGCTCCCGCTTATATATGTAGGATCAACGTAACTAGTTCCTAAATCCATATTGATTTCTTCCCCATGCTTGTACCAAACAAAATAATTTGGCATAAACCCTCTACTATAAAGATGATTCCAAATTCTTGTCCCGGGGAGAAATTTTTCGTTTTTGCAAACATTACAAGGGCAGAAAAACTTACCCCCGTTATCTTGTGTTAGAGGCGACTATTTGCAAAGGTCATGAACTGCTCCACTCCCGTTGTAAACTCTTCTGAAAAATTACCCGTCTCTTCATCGATCCGCCGATACATCCATTCACGAGAATTATTATAATTATAATGACCCGACATTACTCGATTATATAACTATATATTAGAGTTTTAGAAAAATATATTTTGTAAGAATGTTGGTTGTAGAATGAAGAGAAGAAGTGATTGAGCGTTCATTATGTAGACAGTTTTTACCGACTACTTAGCGACGATATTACGTAGTCGCAAAAAACAGTACACCTACCAAAAACACGTGTTTCTTGCACCTAAATTATACGACTAGTTTACGACTACTTAACGACCCGCCGGAACGGTCGCCAATTTGTCGTTAACTTTACGACTACTTTACGACTCGCCGAAACGGTCGCACATTAGCCATTAATTACCGACTATTTAACTATTTAGTTTTTTTTTCCGGAGGTTAGTCATAAATTAGTCGTTATTTTACGACTACCTTACCGATTACACCTAGTAGTCGTAAATTAACGACTAATATAAGACTCTTGCTAAGTAGACGTAAAATAGTCACATATTTGTAGGTAATCAGTCGCAACATTTAACGACTACGTCTTTAGTCGCTGCATGTAGTCGGAAAATCCCTGTTTTCTTGTAGTGTCTAAACCAAGTTTCATTCAACATGTGTGCTTATAAGTGTCTCAATGAGCTTTGTACAAGTTTTACGAACTTATGAAACATCTAACAACGCGTTTCTAGAACTCTAAACCAAGTTTCATACAACATGATTGCTTATAAGTGTCTCAATTAGCTTTGTACTAGTTTGACGAACTTATATAATATCTAACAACGCGTTTCTAGGACTCTAAACCAAGTTTCATGAAACATGAGTGCTTATAAGTGTCTCAATGAGCTTTGTACAAGTTTGACAAACTTATGAAACATCTAACAACGCGTTTCTAGGAATCTAAACCAAGTTTCATGCAACATGAGTTCTTATATGTGTCTCAATGAGCTTTGTACTAGTTTGACGAACTTATGAAACATCTAACAACGCGTTTCTAGGACTCTAAACCAAGTTTCATTCAACATGAGTGCTTATAAGTGTCTCAATGAGCTTTTTACTAGTTTGACGAACTTATGAAACATCTAACAACGCGTTTCTAGGACTCTAAACCAAGTTTCATTCAACATGAGTGCTTATAAGTGTCTCAATGAGCTTTGTACAAGTTTTACGAACTTATGAAACATCTAACAACGCGTTTCTAGGAATCTAAACCAAGTTTCATGCAACATGAGTTCTTATATGTGTCTCAATGAGCTTTGTACTAGTTTGACGAACTTATGAAACATCTAACAACGCGGTTTCTAAGACTCTAACGAAGTTTCATGCAACATGAGTACTTATAAGTGTCTCAATGAGCTTTGTACAAGTTTTACGAACTTATGAAACATCTAACAACGCGTTTCTAGGACTCTAAACCAAGTTTCATGCAACATGAGTGCTTATAAGTGTCTTAATGAGCTTTGTACTAGTTTGAAGAACTTATGAAACATCTAACAACGTGGTTTCTAAGTCTCTAAACCAAGTTTCATGCAACATGAGTGCTTATAAGTGTCTCAATGAGATTTGTACTAGTTTGACGAATTTATGAAACATCTATAAACGCGTTTCTAGGACTCTAAACCAAGTTTCATGCAACATGAGTGCTTATAAGTGTCTCAATGAGCTTTTTACTAGTTTGACGAACTTATGAAACATCTAACAACGCGTTTCTAGGACTCTAAACCAAGTTCCATGCAACATGAGTGCTTATAAGTGTCTCAATGAGCTTTGTACTAGTTTGACGAACTTATGAAACATCTAACAACGCGGTTTCTAAGACTCTAAACCAAGTTTCATGCAACATGAGTGCTTATAAGTGTCTCAATGAGATTTGTACTAGTTTGACGAACTTATGAAACATCTAACAACGCGTTTCTAGGACTCTAAACCGAGTTTCATGCAACATGAGTGCTTATAAGTGTCTCAATGAGTTTTTTACTATTTTGACGAACTTATGAAACTTTTAACAAGGCATTTCTAGGACTCTAAACCAAGTTTCATTCAACATGTGTGCTTATAAGTGTCTCAATGAGCTTTGTACAAGTTTTACGAACTTATGAAACATCTAACAACGCGTTTCTAGGACTCTAAACCAAGTTTCATACAACATGATTGCTTATAAGTGTCTCAATTAGCTTTGTACTAGTTTGACGAACTTATATAATATCTAACAACGCGTTTCTAGGACTCTAAACCAAGTATCATGAAAAATGAGTGCTTATAAGTGTCTCAATGAGCTTTGTACAAGTTTGACGAACTTATGAAACATCTAACAACGCGTTTCTAGGACTCTAAATAAAGTTTCATGCAACATGAGTGCTTATAAATGTCTCAATGAGCTTTGTACTAGTTTGACGAACTTATGAAACATCTAACAACGCGTTTCTAGGACTCTAAACCAAGTTTCATGCAACATGAGTGCTTATAAGTGTCTCAATGAGCTTTTTACTAGTTTGACGAACTTATGAAACATCTAACAACGCGTTTCTAGGACTCTAAACCAAGTTTCATTCAACATGAGTGCTTATAAGTGTCTCAATGAGCTTTGTACAAGTTTTACGAACTTATGAAACATCTAACAACGCGTTTCTAGGAATCTAAACCAAGTTTCATGCAACATTAGTGCTTATAAGTGTCTCAATGAAATTTGTACTAGTTTGACGAACTTATGAAACATCTAACAACGCGTTTCTAGGACTCTAAACCAAGTTTCATGCAACATGAGTACTTATAAGTGTCTCAATGAGCTTTGTACAAGTTTTACGAACTTATGAAACATCTAACAACGCGTTTCTAGGAATCTAAACCAAGTTTCATGCAACATGAGTTCTTATATGTGTCTCAATGAGCTTTGTACTAGTTTGACGAACTTATGAAACATCTAACAACGCGGTTTCTAAGACTCTAACGAAGTTTCATGCAACATGAGTGCTTATAAGTGTCTCAATGAGCTTTGTACTAGTTTGACAAACTTATGAAACATCTAACAACGCGGTTCTAGGATTCTAAACCAAGTTTCATGCAACATGAGTACTTATAAGTCAATGAGCTTTGTACTAGTTTGACGAACTTATGAAACATCTAACAACGCGTTTCTAGGACTCTAAACCAAGTTTCATGCAACATGAGTGCTTATAAGTGTCTCAATGAGCTTTGTACAAGTTTTACGAACTTATGAAACATCTAACAACGCGTTTCTAGGACTCTAAACCAAGTTTCATTCAACATGAGTGCTTATAAGTGTCTCAATGAGCTTTGTACAAGTTTTACGAACTTATGAAACATCTAACAACGCGTTTCTAGGACTCTAAACCAAGTTTCATTCAACATGAGTGCTTATAAGTGTCTCAATGTGCTTTGTACTAGTTTTACGAATTTATGAAACGTCTAACAACGCGTTTCTAGTATTTTAAACCAAGTTTCATGCAACATGAGTGCTTATAAGTGTCTCAATTAGCTTTGTACTATTTTGACGAACTTATGAAACTTTTAACAAGGCGTTTCTAGGACTCTAAAGAAAGTTTCATACAACATGAGTCAGCATAAGTGTCTCAATGAGCTTTGTACAAGTTTTACGAACTTATGAAACATCTAACAACACGTTTCTAGGATTCTACACCAAGTTTCATTCAACATGAGTGCTTATAAGTGTCTCAATGAGATTTTTACAAGTTTTACGAACTTATGAAACATCTAACAACGCGTTTCTAGGACTCTAAACCAAGTTTCATTCAACATGAGTGCTTATAAGTGTCTCAATGTGCTTTGTACTAGTTTTACGAATTTATGAAACGTCTGACAACGCGTTTCTAGGATTCTAAACCAAGTTTCATGCAACATGAGTGCTTATAAATGTCTCAATGAGCTTTTTACTAGTTTGACAAACTTATGAAACTTTTAACAAGGCGTTTCTAGGACTCTAAACCAAGTTCCATGCAACATGAGTGCTTATAAGTGTCTCAATGAGCTTTGTACTAGTTTGACGAACTTATGAAACATCTAACAACGCGGTTTCTAAGACTCTAAACCAAGTTTCATGCAACATGAGTGCTTATAAGTGTCTCAATGAGATTTGTACTAGTTTGACGAACTTATGAAACATCTAACAACGCGTTTCTAGGACTCTAAACCGAGTTTCATGCAACATGAGTGCTTATAAGTGTCTTAATGAGTTTTTTACTATTTTGACGAACTTATGAAACTTTTAACAAGGCATTTCTAGGACTCTAAACCAAGTTTCATTCAACATGTGTGCTTATAAGTGTCTCAATGAGCTTTGTACAAGTTTTACGAACTTATGAAACATCTAACAACGCGTTTCTAGAACTCTAAACCAAGTTTCATACAACATGATTGCTTATAAGTGTCTCAATTAGCTTTGTACTAGTTTGACGAACTTATATAATATCTAACAACGCGTTTCTAGGACTCTAAACCAAGTTTCATGAAACATGAGTGCTTATAAGTGTCTCAATGAGCTTTGTACAAGTTTGACGAACTTATGAAACATCTAACAACGCGTTTCTAGGAATCTAAACCAAGTTTCATGCAACATGAGTTCTTATATGTGTCTCAATGAGCTTTGTACTAGTTTGACGAACTTATGAAACATCTAACAACGCGTTTCTAGGACTCTAAACCAAGTTTCATTCAACATGAGTGCTTATAAGTGTCTCAATGAGATTTGTACAAGTTTGACGAACTTATGAAACATCTAACAACGCGTTTCTAGGACTCTAAACCAAGTTTCATTCAACATGAGTGCTTATAAGTGTCTCAATGAGCTTTGTACAAGTTTTACGAACTTATGAAACATCTAACAACGCGTTTCTAGGAATCTAAACCAAGTTTCATGCAACATGAGTTCTTATATGTGTCTCAATGAGCTTTGTACTAGTTTGACGAACTTATGAAACATCTAACAACGCGGTTTCTAAGACTCTAACGAAGTTTCATGCAACATGAGTACTTATAAGTGTCTCAATGAGCTTTGTACAAGTTTTACGAACTTATGAAACATCTAACAACGCGTTTCTAGGACTCTAAACCAAGTTTCATGCAACATGAGTGCTTATAAGTGTCTCAATGAGCTTTGTACTAGTTTGAAGAACTTATGAAACATCTAACAACGTGGTTTCTCAGTCTCTAAACCAAGTTTCATGCAACATGAGTGCTTATAAGTGTCTCAATGAGATTTGTACTAGTTTGACGAATTTATGAAACATCTATAAACGCGTTTCTAGGACTCTAAACCAAGTTTCATGCAACATGAGTGCTTATAAGTGTCTCAATGAGCTTTTTACTAGTTTGACGAACTTATGAAACATCTAACAACGCGTTTCTAGGACTCTAAACCAAGTTCCATGCAACATGAGTGCTTATAAGTGTCTCAATGAGCTTTGTACTAGTTTGACGAACTTATGAAACATCTAACAACGCGGTTTCTAAGACTCTAAACCAAGTTTCATGCAACATGAGTGCTTATAAGTGTCTCAATGAGATTTGTACTAGTTTGACGAACTTATGAAACATCTAACAACGCGTTTCTAGGACTCTAAACCGAGTTTCATGCAACATGAGTGCTTATAAGTGTCTCAATGAGTTTTTTACTATTTTGACGAACTTATGAAACTTTTAACAAGGCATTTCTAGGACTCTAAACCAAGTTTCATTCAACATGTGTGCTTATAAGTGTCTCAATGAGCTTTGTACAAGTTTTACGAACTTATGAAACATCTAACAACGCGTTTCTAGGACTCTAAACCAAGTTTCATACAACATGATTGCTTAGAAGTGTCTCAATTAGCTTTGTACTAGTTTGACGAACTTATATAATATCTAACAACGCGTTTCTAGGACTCTAAACCAAGTTTCATGAAACATGAGTGCTTATAAGTGTCTCAATGAGCTTTGTACAAGTTTGACGAACTTATGAAACATCTAACAACGCGTTTCTAGGACTCTAAATCAAGTTTCATGCAACATGAGTGCTTATAAATGTCTCAATGAGCTTTGTACTAGTTTGACGAACTTATGAAACATCTAACAACGCGTTTCTAGGACTCTAAACCAAGTTTCATGCAACATGAGTGCTTATAAGTGTCTCAATGAGCTTTTTACTAGTTTGACGAACTTATGAAACATCTAACAACGCGTTTCTAGGACTCTAAACCAAGTTTCATTCAACATGAGTGCTTATAAGTGTCTCAATGAGCTTTTTACAAGTTTTACGAACTTATGAAACATCTAACAACGCGTTTCTAGGAATCTAAACCAAGTTTCATGCAACATTAGTGCTTATAAGTGTCTCAATGAAATTTGTACTAGTTTGACGAACTTATGAAACATCTAACAACGCGTTTCTAGGACTCTAAACCAAGTTTCATGCAACATGAGTACTTATAAGTGTCTCAATGAGCTTTGTACAAGTTTTACGAACTTATGAAACATCTAACAACGCGTTTCTAGGAATCTAAACCAAGTTTCATGCAACATGAGTTCTTATATGTGTCTCAATGAGCTTTGTACTAGTTTGACGAACTTATGAAACATCTAACAACGCGGTTTCTAAGACTCTAACGAAGTTTCATGCAACATGAGTGCTTATAAGTGTCTCAATGAGCTTTGTACTAGTTTGACAAACTTATGAAACATCTAACAACGCGGTTCTAGGATTCTAAACCAAGTTTCATGCAACATGAGTACTTATAAGTCAATGAGCTTTGTACTAGTTTGACGAACTTATGAAACATCTAACAACGCGTTTCTAGGACTCTAAACCAAGTTTCATGCAACATGAGTGCTTATAAGTGTCGCAATGAGCTTTGTACAAGTTTTACGAACTTATGAAACATCTAACAACGCGTTTCTAGGACTCTAAACCAAGTTTCATTCAACATGAGTGCTTATAAGTGTCTCAATGAGCTTTGTACAAGTTTTACGAACTTATGAAACATCTAACAACGCGTTTCTAGGACTCTAAACCAAGTTTCATTCAACATGAGTGCTTATAAGTGTCTCAATGTGCTTTGTACTAGTTTTACGAATTTATGAAACGTCTAACAACGTGTTTCTAGTATTTTAAACCAAGTTTCATGCAACATGAGTGCTTATAAGTGTCTCAATTAGCTTTGTACTATTTTGACGAACTTATGAAACTTTTAACAAGGCGTTTCTAGGACTCTAAACAAAGTTTCATACAACATGAGTCAACATAAGTGTCTCAATGAGCTTTGTACAAGTTTTACGAACTTATGAAACATCTAACAACACGTTTCTAGGACTCTAAACCAAGTTTCATTCAACATGAGTGCTTATAAGTGTCTCAATGAGATTTGTACAAGTTTTACGAACTTATGAAACATCTAACAACGCGTTTCTAGGACTCTAAACCAAGTTTCATTCAACATGAAGGCTTATAAGTGTCTCAATGTGCTTTGTACTAGTTTTACGAATTTATGAAACGTCTAACAACGCGTTTCTAGTATTTTAAACCAAGTTTCATGCAACATGAGTGCTTATAAGTGTCTCAATTAGCTTTGTACTATTTTGACGAACTTATGAAACTTTTAACAAGGCGTTTCTAGGACTCTAAACAAAGTTTCATACAACATGAGTCCTTATAAGTGTCTCAATGAGCTTTGTACTAGTTTGAAGAACTTATGAAACATCTAACAACGTGGTTTCTAAGTCTCTAAACCAAGTTTCATGCAACATGAGTGCTTATAAGTGTCTCAATGAGATTTGTACTAGTTTGACGAATTTATGAAACATCTATAAACGCGTTTCTAGGACTCTAAACCAAGTTTCATGCAACATGAGTGCTTATAAGTGTCTCAATGAGCTTTTTACTAGTTTGACGAACTTATGAAACATCTAACAACGCGTTTCTAGGACTCTAAACCAAGTTCCATGCAACATGAGTGCTTATAAGTGTCTCAATGAGCTTTGTACTAGTTTGACGAACTTATGAAACATCTAACAACGCGGTTTCTAAGACTCTAAACCAAGTTTCATGCAACATGAGTGCTTATAAGTGTCTCAATGAGATTTGTACTAGTTTGACGAACTTATGAAACATCTAACAACGCGTTTCTAGGACTCTAAACCGAGTTTCATGCAACATGAGTGCTTATAAGTGTCTCAATGAGTTTTTTACTATTTTGACGAACTTATGAAACTTTTAACAAGGCATTTCTAGGACTCTAAACCAAGTTTCATTCAACATGTGTGCTTATAAGTGTCTCAATGAGCTTTGTACAAGTTTTACGAACTTATGAAACATCTAACAACGCGTTTCTAGGACTCTAAACCAAGTTTCATACAACATGATTGCTTAGAAGTGTCTCAATTAGCTTTGTACTAGTTTGACGAACTTATATAATATCTAACAACGCGTTTCTAGGACTCTAAACCAAGTTTCATGAAACATGAGTGCTTATAAGTGTCTCAATGAGCTTTGTACAAGTTTGACGAACTTATGAAACATCTAACAACGCGTTTCTAGGACTCTAAATCAAGTTTCATGCAACATGAGTGCTTATAAATGTCTCAATGAGCTTTGTACTAGTTTGACGAACTTATGAAACATCTAACAACGCGTTTCTAGGACTCTAAACCAAGTTTCATGCAACATGAGTGCTTATAAGTGTCTCAATGAGCTTTTTACTAGTTTGACGAACTTATGAAACATCTAACAACGCGTTTCTAGGACTCTAAACCAAGTTTCATTCAACATGAGTGCTTATAAGTGTCTCAATGAGCTTTTTACAAGTTTTACGAACTTATGAAACATCTAACAACGCGTTTCTAGGAATCTAAACCAAGTTTCATGCAACATTAGTGCTTATAAGTGTCTCAATGAAATTTGTACTAGTTTGACGAACTTATGAAACATCTAACAACGCGTTTCTAGGACTCTAAACCAAGTTTCATGCAACATGAGTACTTATAAGTGTCTCAATGAGCTTTGTACAAGTTTTACGAACTTATGAAACATCTAACAACGCGTTTCTAGGAATCTAAACCAAGTTTCATGCAACATGAGTTCTTATATGTGTCTCAATGAGCTTTGTACTAGTTTGACGAACTTATGAAACATCTAACAACGCGGTTTCTAAGACTCTAACGAAGTTTCATGCAACATGAGTGCTTATAAGTGTCTCAATGAGCTTTGTACTAGTTTGACAAACTTATGAAACATCTAACAACGCGGTTCTAGGATTCTAAACCAAGTTTCATGCAACATGAGTACTTATAAGTCAATGAGCTTTGTACTAGTTTGACGAACTTATGAAACATCTAACAACGCGTTTCTAGGACTCTAAACCAAGTTTCATGCAACATGAGTGCTTATAAGTGTCGCAATGAGCTTTGTACAAGTTTTACGAACTTATGAAACATCTAACAACGCGTTTCTAGGACTCTAAACCAAGTTTCATTCAACATGAGTGCTTATAAGTGTCTCAATGAGCTTTGTACAAGTTTTACGAACTTATGAAACATCTAACAACGCGTTTCTAGGACTCTAAACCAAGTTTCATTCAACATGAGTGCTTATAAGTGTCTCAATGTGCTTTGTACTAGTTTTACGAATTTATGAAACGTCTAACAACGTGTTTCTAGTATTTTAAACCAAGTTTCATGCAACATGAGTGCTTATAAGTGTCTCAATTAGCTTTGTACTATTTTGACGAACTTATGAAACTTTTAACAAGGCGTTTCTAGGACTCTAAACAAAGTTTCATACAACATGAGTCAACATAAGTGTCTCAATGAGCTTTGTACAAGTTTTACGAACTTATGAAACATCTAACAACACGTTTCTAGGACTCTAAACCAAGTTTCATTCAACATGAGTGCTTATAAGTGTCTCAATGAGATTTGTACAAGTTTTACGAACTTATGAAACATCTAACAACGCGTTTCTAGGACTCTAAACCAAGTTTCATTCAACATGAGTGCTTATAAGTGTCTCAATGTGCTTTGTACTAGTTTTACGAATTTATGAAACGTCTAACAACGCGTTTCTAGGATTCTAAACCAAGTTTCATGCAACATGAATGCTTATAAGTGTTTCAATTAGCTTTGTACTATTTTGACAAACTTATGAAACTTTTAACAAGGCGTTTCTAGGACTCTAAACCAAGTTTCATACAACATGAGTGCTTATAAGTTTCTCAATTAGCTTTGTACTAGTTTGACGAACTTATATAATATCTAACAACGCGTTTCTAGGACTCTAAACCAAGTTTCATGAAACATGAGTGCTTATAAGTGTCTCAATGAGCTTTGTACAAGTTTGACGAACTTATGAAACATCTAACAACGCGTTTCTAGGACTCTAAATCAAGTTTCATGCAACATGAGTGCTTATAAATGTCTCAATGAGCTTTTTACTAGTTTGACGAACTTATGAAACATCTAACAACGCGTTTCTAGGACTCTAAACCAAGTTTCATGCAACATGAGTGCTTATAAGTGTCTCAATGAGCTTTTTACTAGTTTGACGAACTTATGAAACATCTAACAACGCGTTTCTAGGACTCTAAACCAAGTTTCATTCAACATGAGTGCTTATAAGTGTCTCAGTGAGCTTTGTACAAGTTTTACGAACTTATGAAACATCTAACAACGCGTTTCTAGGAATCTAAACCAAGTTTCATGCAACATTAGTGCTTATAAGTGTCTCAATGAAATTTGTACTAGTTTGACGAACTTATGAAACATCTAACAACGCGTTTCTAGGACTATAAACCAAGTTTCATGCAACATGAGTACTTATAAGTGTCTCAATGAGCTTTGTACAAGTTTTACGAACTTATGAAACATCTAACAACGCGTTTCTAGGAATCTAAACCAAGTTTCATGCAATATGAGTTCTTATATGTGTCTCAATGAGCTTTGTACTAGTTTGACGAACTTATGAAACATCTAACAACGCGGTTTCTAAGACTCTAACGAAGTTTCATGCAACATGAGTGCTTATAAGTGTCTCAATGAGTTTTGTACTAGTTTGACAAACTTATGAAACATCTAACAACGCGTTTCTAGGACTCTAAACCAAGTTTCATGCAACATGAGTACTTATAAGTCAATGAGCTTTGTACTAGTTTGACGAACTTATGAAACATCTAACAACGCGTTTCTAGGACTCTAAACCAAGTTTCATGCAACATGAGTGCTTATAAGTGTCTCAATGAGCTTTGTACAAGTTTTACGAACTTATGAAACATCTAACAACGCGTTTCTAGGACTCTAAACCAAGTTTCATTCAACATGAGTGCTTATAAGTGTCTCAATGAGCTTTGTACAAGTTTTACGAACTTATGAAACATCTAACAACGCGTTTCTAGGAATCTAAACCAAGTTTCATGCAACATTAGTGCTTATAAGTGTCTCAATGAAATTTGTACTAGTTTGACGAACTTATGAAACATCTAACAACGCGTTTCTAGGACTCTAAACCAAGTTTCATGCAACATGAGTACTTATAAGTGTCTCAATGAGCTTTGTACAAGTTTTACGAACTTATGAAACATCTAACAACGCGTTTCTAGGAATCTAAACCAAGTTTCATGCAACATGAGTTCTTATATGTGTCTCAATGAGCTTTGTACTAGTTTGACGAACTTATGAAACATCTAACAACGCGGTTTCTAAGACTCTAACGAAGTTTCATGCAACATGAGTGCTTATAAGTGTCTCAATGAGCTTTGTACTAGTTTGACAAACTTATGAAACATCTAACAACGCGGTTCTAGGATTCTAAACCAAGTTTCATGCAACATGAGTACTTATAAGTCAATGAGCTTTGTACTAGTTTGACGAACTTATGAAACATCTAACAACGCGTTTCTAGGACTCTAAACCAAGTTTCATGCAACATGAGTGCTTATAAGTGTCGCAATGAGCTTTGTACAAGTTTTACAAACTTATGAAACATCTAACAACGCGTTTCTAGGACTCTAAACCAAGTTTCATTCAACATGAGTGCTTATAAGTGTCTCAATGAGCTTTGTACAAGTTTTACGAACTTATGAAACATCTAACAACGCGTTTCTAGGACTCTAAACCAAGTTTCATTCAACATGAAGGCTTATAAGTGTCTCAATGTGCTTTGTACTAGTTTTACGAATTTATGAAACGTCTAACAACGCGTTTCTAGTATTTTAAACCAAGTTTCATGCAACATGAGTGCTTATAAGTGTCTCAATTAGCTTTGTACTATTTTGACGAACTTATGAAACTTTTAACAAGGCGTTTCTAGGACTCTAAACAAAGTTTCATACAACATGAGTCAACATAAGTGTCTCAATGAGCTTTGTACAAGTTTTACGAACTTATGAAACATCTAACAACACGTTTCTAGGACTCTAAACCAAGTTTCATTCAACATGAGTGCTTATAAGTGTCTCAATGAGATTTGTACAAGTTTTACGAACTTATGAAACATCTAACAACGCGTTTCTAGGACTCTAAACCAAGTTTCATTCAACATGAGTGCTTATAAGTGTCTCAATGTGCTTTGTACTAGTTTTACGAATTTATGAAACGTCTAACAACGCGTTTCTAGGATTCTAAACCAAGTTTCATGCAACATGAATGCTTATAAGTGTTTCAATTAGCTTTGTACTATTTTGACAAACTTATGAAACTTTTAACAAGGCGTTTCTAGGACTCTAAACCAAGTTTCATACAACATGAGTGCTTATAAGTTTCTCAATTAGCTTTGTACTAGTTTGACGAACTTATATAATATCTAACAACGCGTTTCTAGGACTCTAAACCAAGTTTCATGAAACATGAGTGCTTATAAGTGTCTCAATGAGCTTTGTACAAGTTTGACGAACTTATGAAACATCTAACAACGCGTTTCTAGGACTCTAAATCAAGTTTCATGCAACATGAGTGCTTATAAATGTCTCAATGAGCTTTTTACTAGTTTGACGAACTTATGAAACATCTAACAACGCGTTTCTAGGACTCTAAACCAAGTTTCATGCAACATGAGTGCTTATAAGTGTCTCAATGAGCTTTTTACTAGTTTGACGAACTTATGAAACATCTAACAACGCGTTTCTAGGACTCTAAACCAAGTTTCATTCAACATGAGTGCTTATAAGTGTCTCAATGAGCTTTGTACAAGTTTTACGAACTTATGAAACATCTAACAACGCGTTTCTAGGAATCTAAACCAAGTTTCATGCAACATTAGTGCTTATAAGTGTCTCAATGAAATTTGTACTAGTTTGACGAACTTATGAAACATCTAACAACGCGTTTCTAGGACTCTAAACCAAGTTTCATGCAACATGAGTACTTATAAGTGTCTCAATGAGCTTTGTACAAGTTTTACGAACTTATGAAACATCTAACAACGCGTTTCTAGGAATCTAAACCAAGTTTCATGCAATATGAGTTCTTATATGTGTCTCAATGAGCTTTGTACTAGTTTGACGAACTTATGAAACATCTAACAACGCGGTTTCTAAGACTCTAACGAAGTTTCATGCAACATGAGTGCTTATAAGTGTCTCAATGAGTTTTGTACTAGTTTGACAAACTTATGAAACATCTAACAACGCGTTTCTAGGACTCTAAACCAAGTTTCATGCAACATGAGTACTTATAAGTCAATGAGCTTTGTACTAGTTTGACGAACTTATGAAACATCTAACAACGCGTTTCTAGGACTCTAAACCAAGTTTCATGCAACATGAGTGCTTATAAGTGTCTCAATGAGCTTTGTACAAGTTTTACGAACTTATGAAACATCTAACAACGCGTTTCTAGGACTCTAAACCAAGTTTCATTCAACATGAGTGCTTATAAGTGTCTCAATGAGCTTTGTACAAGTTTTACGAACTTATGAAACATCTAACAACGCGTTTCTAGGAATCTAAACCAAGTTTCATGCAACATTAGTGCTTATAAGTGTCTCAATGAAATTTGTACTAGTTTGACGAACTTATGAAACATCTAACAACGCGTTTCTAGGACTCTAAACCAAGTTTCATGCAACATGAGTACTTATAAGTGTCTCAATGAGCTTTGTACAAGTTTTACGAACTTATGAAACATCTAACAACGCGTTTCTAGGAATCTAAACCAAGTTTCATGCAATATGAGTTCTTATATGTGTCTCAATGAGCTTTGTACTAGTTTGACGAACTTATGAAACATCTAACAACGCGGTTTCTAAGACTCTAACGAAGTTTCATGCAACATGAGTGCTTATAAGTGTCTCAATGAGTTTTGTACTAGTTTGACAAACTTATGAAACATCTAACAACGCGTTTCTAGGACTCTAAACCAAGTTTCATGCAACATGAGTACTTATAAGTCAATGAGCTTTGTACTAGTTTGACGAACTTATGAAACATCTAACAACGCGTTTCTAGGACTCTAAACCAAGTTTCATGCAACATGAGTGCTTATAAGTGTCTCAATGAGCTTTGTACAAGTTTTACGAACTTATGAAACATCTAACAACGCGTTTCTAGGACTCTAAACCAAGTTTCATTCAACATGAGTGCTTATAAGTGTCTCAATGAGCTTTGTACAAGTTTTACGAACTTATGAAACATCTAACAACGCGTTTCTAGGAATCTAAACCAAGTTTCATGCAACATTAGTGCTTATAAGTGTCTCAATGAAATTTGTACTAGTTTGACGAACTTATGAAACATCTAACAACGCGTTTCTAGGACTCTAAACCAAGTTTCATGCAACATGAGTACTTATAAGTGTCTCAATGAGCTTTGTACAAGTTTTACGAACTTATGAAACATCTAACAACGCGTTTCTAGGAATCTAAACCAAGTTTCATGCAACATGAGTTCTTATATGTGTCTCAATGAGCTTTGTACTAGTTTGACGAACTTATGAAACATCTAACAACGCGGTTTCTAAGACTCTAACGAAGTTTCATGCAACATGAGTGCTTATAAGTGTCTCAATGAGCTTTGTACTAGTTTGACAAACTTATGAAACATCTAACAACGCGGTTCTAGGATTCTAAACCAAGTTTCATGCAACATGAGTACTTATAAGTCAATGAGCTTTGTACTAGTTTGACGAACTTATGAAACATCTAACAACGCGTTTCTAGGACTCTAAACCAAGTTTCATGCAACATGAGTGCTTATAAGTGTCGCAATGAGCTTTGTACAAGTTTTACGAACTTATGAAACATCTAACAACGCGTTTCTAGGACTCTAAACCAAGTTTCATTCAACATGAGTGCTTATAAGTGTCTCAATGAGCTTTGTACAAGTTTTACGAACTTATGAAACATCTAACAACGCGTTTCTAGGACTCTAAACCAAGTTTCATTCAACATGAAGGCTTATAAGTGTCTCAATGTGCTTTATACTAGTTTTACGAATTTATGAAACGTCTAACAACGCGTTTCTAGTATTTTAAACCAAGTTTCATGCAACATGAGTGCTTATAAGTGTCTCAATTAGCTTTGTACTATTTTGACGAACTTATGAAACTTTTAACAAGGCGTTTCTAGGACTCTAAACAAAGTTTCATACAACATGAGTCAACATAAGTGTCTCAATGAGCTTTGTACAAGTTTTACGAACTTATGAAACATCTAACAACACGTTTCTAGGACTCTAAACCAAGTTTCATTCAACATGAGTGCTTATAAGTGTCTCAATGAGCTTTGTACAAGTTTGACGAACTTATGAAACATCTAACAACGCGTTTCTAGGACTCTAAATCAAGTTTCATGCAACATGAGTGCTTATAAATGTCTCAATGAGCTTTTTACTAGTTTGACGAACTTATGAAACATCTAACAACGCGTTTCTAGGACTCTAAACCAAGTTTCATGCAACATGAGTGCTTATAAGTGTCTCAATGAGCTTTTTACTAGTTTGACGAACTTATGAAACATCTAACAACGCGTTTCTAGGACTCTAAACCAAGTTTCATTCAACATGAGTGCTTATAAGTGTCTCAATGAGCTTTGTACAAGTTTTACGAACTTATGAAACATCTAACAACGCGTTTCTAGGAATCTAAACCAAGTTTCATGCAACATTAGTGCTTATAAGTGTCTCAATGAAATTTGTACTAGTTTGACGAACTTATGAAACATCTAACAACGCGTTTAGGACTCTAAACCAAGTTTCATGCAACATGAGTACTTATAAGTGTCTCAATGAGCTTTGTACAAGTTTTACGAACTTATGAAACATCTAACAACGCGTTTCTAGGAATCTAAACCAAGTTTCATGCAATATGAGTTCTTATATGTGTCTCAATGAGCTTTGTACTAGTTTGACGAACTTATGAAACATCTAACAACGCGGTTTCTAAGACTCTAACGAAGTTTCATGCAACATGAGTGCTTATAAGTGTCTCAATGAGTTTTGTACTAGTTTGACAAACTTATGAAACATCTAACAACGCGTTTCTAGGACTCTAAACCAAGTTTCATGCAACATGAGTACTTATAAGTCAATGAGCTTTGTACTAGTTTGACGAACTTATGAAACATCTAACAACGCGTTTCTAGGACTCTAAACCAAGTTTCATGCAACATGAGTGCTTATAAGTGTCTCAATGAGCTTTGTACAAGTTTTACGAACTTATGAAACATCTAACAACGCGTTTCTAGGACTCTAAACCAAGTTTCATTCAACATGAGTGCTTATAAGTGTCTCAATGAGCTTTGTACAAGTTTTACGAACTTATGAAACATCTAACAACGCGTTTCTAGGAATCTAAACCAAGTTTCATGCAACATTAGTGCTTATAAGTGTCTCAATGAAATTTGTACTAGTTTGACGAACTTATGAAACATCTAACAACGCGTTTCTAGGACTCTAAACCAAGTTTCATGCAACATGAGTACTTATAAGTGTCTCAATGAGCTTTGTACAAGTTTTACGAACTTATGAAACATCTAACAACGCGTTTCTAGGAATCTAAACCAAGTTTCATGCAATATGAGTTCTTATATGTGTCTCAATGAGCTTTGTACTAGTTTGACGAACTTATGAAACATCTAACAACGCGGTTTCTAAGACTCTAACGAAGTTTCATGCAACATGAGTGCTTATAAGTGTCTCAATGAGTTTTGTACTAGTTTGACAAACTTATGAAACATCTAACAACGCGTTTCTAGGACTCTAAACCAAGTTTCATGCAACATGAGTACTTATAAGTCAATGAGCTTTGTACTAGTTTGACGAACTTATGAAACATCTAACAACGCGTTTCTAGGACTCTAAACCAAGTTTCATGCAACATGAGTGCTTATAAGTGTCTCAATGAGCTTTGTACAAGTTTTACGAACTTATGAAACATCTAACAACGCGTTTCTAGGACTCTAAACCAAGTTTCATTCAACATGAGTGCTTATAAGTGTCTCAATGAGCTTTGTACAAGTTTTACGAACTTATGAAACATCTAACAACGCGTTTCTAGGAATCTAAACCAAGTTTCATGCAACATTAGTGCTTATAAGTGTCTCAATGAAATTTGTACTAGTTTGACAAACTTATGAAACATCTAACAACGCGTTTCTAGGACTCTAAACCAAGTTTCATGCAACATGAGTACTTATAAGTGTCTCAATGAGCTTTGTACAAGTTTTACGAACTTATGAAACATCTAACAACGCGTTTCTAGGAATCTAAACCAAGTTTCATGCAACATGAGTTCTTATATGTGTCTCAATGAGCTTTGTACTAGTTTGACGAACTTATGAAACATCTAACAACGCGGTTTCTAAGACTCTAACGAAGTTTCATGCAACATGAGTGCTTATAAGTGTCTCAATGAGCTTTGTACTAGTTTGACAAACTTATGAAACATCTAACAACGCGGTTCTAGGATTCTAAACCAAGTTTCATGCAACATGAGTACTTATAAGTCAATGAGCTTTGTACTAGTTTGACGAACTTATGAAACATCTAACAACGCCTTTCTAGGACTCTAAACCAAGTTTCATGCAACATGAGTGCTTATAAGTGTCGCAATGAGCTTTGTACAAGTTTTACGAACTTATGAAACATCTAACAACGCGTTTCTAGGACTCTAAACCAAGTTTCATTCAACATGAGTGCTTATAAGTGTCTCAATGAGCTTTGTACAAGTTTTACGAACTTATGAAACATCTAACAACGCGTTTCTAGGACTCTAAACCAAGTTTCATTCAACATGAAGGCTTATAAGTGTCTCAATGTGCTTTATACTAGTTTTACGAATTTATGAAACGTCTAACAACGCGTTTCTAGTATTTTAAACCAAGTTTCATGCAACATGAGTGCTTATAAGTGTCTCAATTAGCTTTGTACTATTTTGACGAACTTATGAAACTTTTAACAAGGCGTTTCTAGGACTCTAAACAAAGTTTCATACAACATGAGTCAACATAAGTGTCTCAATGAGCTTTGTACAAGTTTTACGAACTTATGAAACATCTAACAACACGTTTCTAGGACTCTAAACCAAGTTTCATTCAACATGAGTGCTTATAAGTGTCTCAATGAGATTTGTACAAGTTTTACGAACTTATGAAACATCTAACAACGCGTTTCTAGGACTCTAAACCAAGTTTCATTCAACATGAGTGCTTATAAGTGTCTCAATGTGCTTTGTACTAGTTTTACGAATTTATGAAACGTCTAACAACGCGTTTCTAGGATTCTAAACCAAGTTTCATGCAACATGAATGATTATAAGTGTTTCAATTAGCTTTGTACTATTTTGACAAACTTATGAAACTTTTAACAAGGCGTTTCTAGGACTCTAAACCAAGTTTCATACAACATGAGTGCTTATAAGTTTCTCAATTAGCTTTGTACTAGTTTGACGAACTTATATAATATCTAACAACGCGTTTCTAGGACTCTAAACCAAGTTTCATGAAACATGAGTGCTTATAAGTGTCTCAATGAGCTTTGTAAAAGTTTGACGAACTTATGAAACATCTAACAACGCGTTTCTAGGACTCTAAATCAAGTTTCATGCAACATGAGTGCTTATAAATGTCTCAATGAGCTTTTTACTAGTTTGACGAACTTATGAAACATCTAACAACGCGTTTCTAGGACTCTAAACCAAGTTTCATGCAACATGAGTGCTTATAAGTGTCTCAATGAGCTTTTTACTAGTTTGACGAACTTATGAAACATCTAACAACGCGTTTCTAGGACTCTAAACCAAGTTTCATTCAACATGAGTGCTTATAAGTGTCTCAATGAGCTTTGTACAAGTTTTACGAACTTATGAAACATCTAACAACGCGTTTCTAGGAATCTAAACCAAGTTTCATGCAACATTAGTGCTTATAAGTGTCTCAATGAAATTTGTACTAGTTTGTCGAACTTATGAAACATCTAACAACGCGTTTCTAGGACTCTAAACCAAGTTTCATGCAACATGAGTACTTATAAGTGTCTCAATGAGCTTTGTACAAGTTTTACGAACTTATGAAACATCTAACAACGCGTTTTTAGGAATCTAAACCAAGTTTCATGCAATATGAGTTCTTATATGTGTCTCAATGAGCTTTGTACTAGTTTGACGAACTTATGAAACATCTAACAACGCGGTTTCTAAGACTCTAACGAAGTTTCATGCAACATGAGTGCTTATAAGTGTCTCAATGAGCTTTGTACTAGTTTGACAAACTTATGAAACATCTAACAACGCGTTTCTAGGACTCTAAACCAAGTTTCATGCAACATGAGTACTTATAAGTCAATGAGCTTTGTACTAGTTTGACGAACTTATGAAACATCTAACAACGCGTTTCTAGGACTCTAAACCAAGTTTCATGCAACATGAGTGCTTATAAGTGTCTCAATGAGCTTTGTACAAGTTTTACGAACTTATGAAACATCTAACAACGCGTTTCTAGGACTCTAAACCAAGTTTCATTAAACATGAGTGCTTATAAGTGTCTCAATGAGCTTTGTACAAGTTTTACGAACTTATGAAACATCTAACAACGCGTTTCTAGGACTCTAAACCAAGTTTCATTCAACATGAGTGCTTATAAGTGTCTCAATGTGCTTTGTACTAGTTTTACGAATTTATGAAACGTCTAACAACGCGTTTCTAGGATTTTAAACTGATGCGGGAGCAAATGTTATAAATGTTATAAATGAATAGGGAGCAGATGTTATAAGGGTTATAACAAAAGAGGGAGCAGATGTTATAAGGGTTATAACAAAAGGCGAAAAGGAAAGTGGGCTTTTTCTCACTATGCTGGTCCAAGTCCAATCAATTGCCTAAGATTAAATGAAGACTAAGGGGGCTGAATGGAGTCAAAGAGTCATTTTCGTCACATTTAAAGACTACAATTATCTAAGTATTTTAATTACTCATTTTAGAAGTTTGAAAGTCTTTTAGGGATCCCAAAGGTCTTGTATACCTTTGGTTGTATTTATTTCAAGTTTCTATGTAATTCCTCTATATAAGGAGGCTCTCTTCCATTGAATAAATCAGATTATTGAGTATAAGAATTTGGAGAGTCTTTGTGACCCCTTGGATCTGTTTAGATCATATTACTTTATCCTTTGGTTTTGGGAGAGCCATTGGTGGTGTTCTTTGAGCGTCTTTATCACTTGTTGTGGTGCAAGTGTGGTGTTAGCTCAGCGGGTTTCTTTATCGATTCTGGTGCTTCGGCTTTACGAATCGTGGTGATCTATCCCGTTTCTTCCTTAGCCACTTCTATCCTGTTTCGTTTTATCATTCACTCCGTTCGCTTCCGAGTTTAACGCATCAAAGTGGTATCAGAGCTAATCCAGGTTGTTGGAGTGAATTCATCATGGATTTTCCTAGAGGATTGACTCTTGAGCAAGCACAAGCTGAGCGTATGACCAGAGAAATGGCGGATCTACGAGAGCAAGTGCAAGAGATGGTTCAAGCTTTCAATAACATGAACGTGCAAGGGCAGCCAAGGAGACAAAGGGTTGCACAAGACCGTTCATCTTCGGATGAAAGTGAATTTTCTTCTCATGGTTCTGATCTTGATCCAGATATTGTCATGGAACATGGGAGAAGAAGAAGGGACAACCGTCCACAACATCATCAACGTCATTATGAGAAAGAACTTAAGGTGGAATATCCAGATTTTCAAGGTAATCTAAATCCAGACGATTTCCTTGATTGGCTTAGATCCATGGATAAAGCCTTTGAATATAGCACATATGACGATGAGAAGAAGTTTAAGGTAGCAACTTTGAGGTTCAAGGGTTATGCTAGCCTTTGGTGGGATACTCTTAAGTCACGGCGTGTTAGAGAAGGAAAGACCCGTATTAGGTCTTGGGAGAAGCTGAAGCGACTTATGAAGAGAAGATTCTTACCCGATGATTACAAACAAGATTTGTACTTGAAGCTTACACACTTGCAGCAAGAGAAGAGCACCGTTGAGGAGTATACAAGAGAGTTTGATCTTCTACAACTAAGGTGTGATGTTCAAGAGCCACAAGAGAGGACCATGGCACGTTTTGTACATGGATTGAATGAAGATATTGCATCTAAGGTGCAGCTACAATCTTTATGGACTCTTGATGACGTGAAGAAGCTTGCTATCAAGGTGGAGAAGCAGGTTAAAGGGGGAAAGAAGCCATACACTAGACCTTACAACTCCGGTTCTTCTTTTACTCCAATGGTGGGTATTAAGAGTGAACCTAGCAGCAACACTAAGAAGGTTGAATCAAAGGTCACTACCACACCTACTGATCTTACTACGAGGAAGAAATGCTTTAAGTGTCAAGGCTTTGGGCATTTTCAAGCCGATTGTCCCAATCGAAGGATTATGACAATACAAGAAATCCAAGAGATTGAGGAAGAATTGAAGAAGGAGTCTCTAGATTTGGATGCTTGTGGATCAGAAAGTTCAAGATGATGGTGATGAAGTCATTGAACACCCTGATCATGGAGACTTATTGGTGATTCGAAGAGCTTTGCATTCTGTTCCTATAAGAGAAGAAGCAAAACGAGAGAACATTTTTGAAACTCGTTGCACGATTTTGGGGAAAGTATGCAGCGTGATCATTGATAGTGGGAGTTGTACTAATGTGGCGTCTAGTACACTTGTGGAGAAGCTAAACTTGCCTACTACAATGCATAAGCAACCATACAAGCTGAAGTGGTTGAATGATGGAAGTAAACTTCAGGTGTCTAAGCAAGTTCGGTTTCATTCTCTATTGGAAAGAACTACCAAGATAAGGTGCTTTGTGATGTTATTCCAATGGATGCTTGTCACTTGTTACTTGGGAGGCCTTGGGAGTTTGATAGGAGAGCTATGCATGATGGGTACAAGAATACTTATTCTTTCCACAAGGATAAGAAGCAGATCACATTGGGTCCATTGGTACCTACTCTACGTGATGAAACAGAGAAAGTACAAGAAAAGAAGAGTAGAGAAAGTCTTTTCTTAGGAGAATCTCGGGTTGTGAGGAAACTTGATGAGGGCAAGGAAGTTTTTGCGCTGTTGGTGGTTGAGAAGAATGATGTTATAAAATTTATAAGCACACATCCAATGATGCAGCAGCTATTAAAAGAGTTCATTGATGTGTTTCCCGAAGATTTACCACCCGGTTTGCCTCCTCTAAGGGGTATTGAGCATCAAATTGATTTGTTACCTGGTGCACCTCTTCCAAACCGACCAGCTTATAGATGTAACCCGAAGAAAGCTAAAGAGTTGCAGAGACAAGTTGAAGAGCTGATTACAAGAGGCTATGTAAGGGAGAGCATGAGTCCATGTTCTGTGCTGCTCTACTTGTTCCCAAGAAGGATGGCTCAAAAGTGAATGTGGTGGCAGATGCACTCTCAAAGGAGGTATGCTTTGATCTCTATCCTTGATTCTCAGATTATGGGTTTTGAGATGTTTAAAGAACTCTATGATGAAGATCTAGACTTTACACAAGTCTACAATGAGTGCAAGAAGGGAGTTTCAAATCAGTTTCTACTACAAGATGGATTTCTTTTCAAAAGAAACAAGTTGTGTGTTCCTAAGAGTTCTATGAGGGAGTTATTGATTCGTGAGGCACATGGTGGTGACTTATCTGGTCATTTTGGAATCAATAAGACGTTATACATGCTGCAAGAGCATTTCTTTTGGCCGAAGATGGCGAAGGATGTTCATACTATTGTGGAGAGGTGTGCAACTTGTCAAAGGATGAAAAGTCATTTCCAACCGGGACTTTACACTCCTTTACCAGTTCCTATGCAGCCTTGGGATGATGTGAGCATGGATTTCATTGTGGGATTGCCAAGAACTCAGAGGGGAAAGGATTCAATCATGGTGGTTGTTCATCGGTTCAGCAAGATGGCACACTTTATACCTTGTCACAAGACGGATAATGCAAGTAATGTTGCTGATTTGTACTTTAAGGAGGTTGTGTGTCTTCATGGAGTTTCAAAGACCATTGTTTCTGATCGTGATTCAAAGTTTCTATGTTACTTTTGGAAGACTTTGTGGAGATTACTTAGTACTAAGCTTCTCTTTAGTACTTCTTGTCATCCACAAACCGATGGCCAAACGGAGGTAACAAACAGAACTTTGACTATGCTTTTGAGGGGTTTAATCAAGAAGAACTTGAAGGAATGGGATTTGAAGTTGGCTCAAGCTGAGTTTGCTTACAATAGATCAACGAGCTACACTACAAAACGGTCACCTTTTGAGGTAGTGTATGGCGTGAATCCTCTCTCTCCCAATTATCTAGTTCCTTTACCCTGCGGCTTTCAAGCAAACTATGAAGCAGCCGAGAGAGTTAAGACAATGAAGAAGCTGCACGAATATGTTCGAGCTGAGATTGAGAAGGCTAATGAGAAGTACAAAAACAAAGCCAACAAGCACCGACGAGTTAAGTCTTTTCAACCTGGTGATTTGGTTTGGTTGCACTTGAGAAAGGAGAGGTTTCCAACTAAGCGCAAGTCAAAGCTCATGCCAAGAGCAGATGGTCCATTCAAGGTACTTGAGAAGTATGGAGAGAATGCTTACAAACTTGAACTTCCAGGTGAATATGGAGTTTTAGCTACTTTCAACGTGGGGGATCTTTCTCCATATGTTGAGGATGAAGAGTTGCTGGATTTGAGGTCAAATCCTTTTGAACCCGGAGAGAATGATGCGGGAGCAAATGTTATAAATGTTATAAATGAAGAGGGAGCAGATGTTATAAGGGTTATAACAAAGAGGGAGCAGATGTTATAAGGGTTATAACAAAAGGCGAAAAGGAAAGTGGGCTTTTTCTCACTATGCTTGGTCCAAAGTCCAATCAATTGCCTAAGATTAAATGAAGACTAAGGGGGGCTGAATGGAGTCAAAGAGTCATTTTCGTCACATTTAAAGACTACAATTATCTAAGTATTTTAATTACTCATTTTAGAAGTTTGAAAGTCTTTTAGGGATCCCAAAGGTCTTGTATACCTTTGGTTGCATTTATTTCAAGTTTTCTATGTAATTCCTCTATATAAGGAGGCTCTCTTCCATTGAATAAATCAGATTATTGAGTATAAGAATTTGGAGAGTCTTTGTGACCCCTTGGATCCGTTTAGATCATATTACTTTATCCTTTGGTTTTGGGAGAGCCATTGGTGGTGTTCTTTGAACGTCTTTATCACTTGTTGTGGTGCAAGTGTGGTGTTAGCTCAGCGGGTTTCTTTATCGATTCTGGTGCTTCGGCTTTACGAATCGTGGTGATCTATCCCGTTTCTTCCTTAGCCACTTCTATCTGTTTCGTTTTATCATTCACTCCGTTCGCTTCCGAGTTTAACGCATCATAAACCAAGTTTCATGCAACATGAGTGCTTATAAGTGTCTCAATTAGCTTTGTACTATTTTGACGAACTTATGAAACTTTTAACAAGGCGTTTCTAGGACTCTAAACAAAGTTTCATACAACATGAGTCATCATAAGTGTCTCAATGAGCTTTGTACAAGTTTTACGAACTTATGAAACATCTAACAACACGTTTCTAGGACTCTAAACCAAGTTTCATTCAACATGAGTGCTTATAAGTGTCTCAATGAGCTTTGTACAAGTTTTACGAACTTATGAAACATCTAACAACGCGTTTCTAGGACTCTAAACCAAGTTTCATTCAACATGAGTGCTTATAAGTGTCTCAATGTGCTTTGTACTAGTTTTACGAATTTATGAAACGTCTAACAACGCGTTTCTAGGATTCTAAACCAAGATTCATGCAACATGAATGCTTATAAGTGTTTCAATTAGCTTTGTACTATTTTGAAAAACTTATGAAACTTTTAACAAGGCGTTTCTAGGACTCTAAACCAAGTTTCATACAACATGAGTGCTTATAAGTGTCTCAATGAACTTTGTACAAGTTTTACGAACTTATGAAACATCTAACAACACATTTATAGGACTCTAAACCAAGTTTCATTCTACATGAGTGCTTATAAGTGACTAGGACTCTAAACCAAGTTTCATCTAACAACACGTTTCTAGGACTCTAAACCAAGTTTCATTCAACATGAGTGCTTATAAGTGTCTCAATGAGCTTTGTACAAGTTTTACGAACTTATGAAACATCTAACAACGCGTTTCTAGGACTCTAAACCAAGTTTCATTCAACATGAGTGCTTATAAGTGTCTCAATGTGCTTTGTACTAGTTTTACGAATTTATGAAACGTCTAACAACGCGTTTCTAGGATTCTAAACCAAGTTTCATGCAACATGAATGCTTATAAGTGTTTCAATTAGCTTTGTACTATTTTGAAAAACTTATGAAACATCTAACAACGCGTTTCTAGGACTCTAAACCAAGTTTCATTCAACATGAGTGCTTATAAGTGTCTCAATGAGCTTTGTACAAGTTTTACGAACTTATGAAACATCTAACAACGCGTTTCTAGGAATCTAAACCAAGTTTCATGCAACATGAGTTCTTATATGTGTCTCAATGAGCTTTGTACTAGTTTGACGAACTTATGAAACATCTAACAACGCGGTTTCTAAGACTCTAACGAAGTTTCATGCAACATGAGTACTTATAAGTGTCTCAATGAGCTTTGTACAAGTTTTACGAACTTATGAAACATCTAACAACGCGTTTCTAGGACTCTAAACCAAGTTTCATGCAACATGAGTGCTTATAAGTGTCTCAATGAGCTTTGTACTAGTTTGAAGAACTTATGAAACATCTAACAACGTGGTTTCTAAGTCTCTAAACCAAGTTTCATGCAACATGAGTGCTTATAAGTGTCTCAATGAGGTTTTTACTAGTTTGACGAACTTATGAAACATCTAACAACGCGTTTCTAGGACTCTAAACCAAGTTTCATTCAACATGAGTGCTTATAAGTGTCTCAATGAGCTTTGTACAAGTTTTACGAACTTATGAAACATCTAACAACGCGTTTCTAGGAATCTAAACCAAGTTTCATGCAACATTAGTGCTTATAAGTGTCTCAATGAAATTTGTACTAGTTTGACGAACTTATGAAACATCTAACAACACGTTTCTAGGACTCTAAACCAAGTTTCATGCAACATGAGTGCTTATAAGTGTCTCAATGAGCTTTGTACAAGTTTTACGAACTTATGAAACATCTAACAACGCGTTTCTAGGACTCTAAACCAAGTTTCATACAAGATGATTGCTTATAAGTGTCTCAATTAGCTTTGTACTAGTTTGACGAACTTATATAATATCTAACAACGCGTTTCTAGGACTCTAAACCAAGTTTCATGAAACATGAGTGCTTATAAGTGTCTCAATGAGCTTTGTACAAGTTTGACGAACTTATGAAACATCTAACAACGCGTTTCTAGGACTCTAAATCAAGTTTCATGCAACATGAGTGCTTATAAATGTCTCAATGAGATTTGTACTAGTTTGACGAATTTATGAAACATTTAACAACACGTTTCTAGGACTCTAAACCAAGTTTCATGCAACATGAGTGCTTATAAGTGTCTCAATGAGCTTTGTACTAGTTTGACGAACTTATGAAACATCTAACAACGCGGTTTCTAAGACTCTAAACCAAGTTTCATGCAACATGAGTGCTTATAAGTGTCTCAATGAGATTTGTACTAGTTTGACGAACTTATGAAACATCTAACAACGCGTTTCTAGGACTCTAAACCGAGTTTCATGCAACATGAGTGCTTATAAGTGTCTCAATGAGTTTTTTACTATTTTGACGAACTTATGAAACATCTAACAACGCGTTTCTAGGACTCTAAACCAAGTTTCATGCAACATGAGTGCTTATAAGTGTCTCAATGAGCTTTGTACTAGTTTGAAGAACTTATGAAACATCTAACAATGTGGTTTCTAAGTCTCTAAACCAAGTTTCATGCAACATGAGTGCTTATAAGTGTCTCAATGAGATTTGTACTAGTTTGACGAATTTATGAAACATCTATAAACGCGTTTCTAGGACTCTAAACCAAGTTTCATGCAACATGAGTGCTTATAAGTGTCTCAATGAGCTTTTTACTAGTTGACGAATTTATGAAACATCTAACAACGCGTTTCTAGGACTCTAAACCAAGTTTCATGCAACATGAGTGCTTATAAGTGTCTCAATGAGCTTTGTACTAATTTGACGAACTTATGAAACATCTAACAACGCGGTTTCTAAGACTCTAAACAGAGTTTCATGCAACATGAGTGCTTATAAGTGTCTCAATGAGATTTGTACTAGTTTGACGAACTTATGAAACATCTAACAACGCATTTCTAGGACTCTAAACCGAGTTTCATGCAACATGAGTGCTTATAAGTGTCTCAATGAGTTTTTTACTATTTTGACGAACTTATGAAACTTTTAACAAGGCATTTCTAGGACTCTAAATCAAGTTTCATTCAACATGTGTGCTTATAAGTGTCTCAATGAGCTTTGTACAAGTTTTACGAACTTATGAAACATCTAACAACGCGTTTCTAGGACTCTAAACCAAGTTTCATACAACATGATTGCTTATAAGTGTCTCAATTAGCTTTGTACTAGTTTGACGAACTTATATAATATCTAACAACGCGTTTCTAGGACTCTAAACCAAGTTTCATGAAACATGAGTGCTTATAAGTGTCTCAATGAGCTTTGTACAAGTTTGACGAACTTATGAAACATCTAACAACGCGTTTCTAGGACTCTAAATCAAGTTTCATGCAACATGAGTGCTTATAAATGTCTCAATGAGCTTTGTACTAGTTTGACGAACTTATGAAACATCTAACAACGCGTTTCTAGGACTCTAAACCAAGTTTCATGCAACATGAGTGCTTATAAGTGTCTCAATGAGCTTTTTACTAGTTTGACGAACTTATGAAACATCTAACAACGCGTTTCTAGGACTCTAAACCAAGTTTCATTCAACATGAGTGCTTATAAGTGTCTCAATGAGCTTTGTACAAGTTTTACGAACTTATGAAACATCTAACAACGCGTTTCTAGGAATCTAAACCAAGTTTCATGCAACATTAGTGCTTATCAGTGTCTCAATGAAATTTGTACTAGTTTGACGAACTTATGAAACATCTAACAACACGTTTCTAGGACTCTAAACCAAGTTTCATGCAACATGAGTACTTATAAGTGTCTCAATGAGCTTTGTACAAGTTTTACGAACTTATGAAACATCTAACAACGCGTTTCTAGGAATCTAAACCAAGTTTCATGCAACATGAGTTCTTATATGTGTCTCAATGAGCTTTGTACTAGTTTGACGAACTTATGAAACATCTAACAACGCGGTTTCTAAGACTCTAACGAAGTTTCATGCAACATGAGTGCTTATAAGTGTCTCAATGAGCTTTGTACTAGTTTGACAAACTTATGAAACATCTAACAACGCGTTTCTAGGACTCTAAACCAAGTTTCATGCAACATGAGTACTTATAAGTCAATGAGCTTTGTACTTGATGCGATCGTAACCGAGCCATCGGACGAGGAAACCGCGAACGAGCCGATATCGACCACTCGACACCGACGAAATGCCGATATCGACCACTCGATCACCCGATACCGAGGAGTTGCCGAGTACCCGAACATCGAATGTCGAGGGAATGGCGAACGTACAAGAAGGAGTTATCACCCGGGCCAGAGCTAAGGAGCTAGCAAGGAAAGCTCACACGATGATCAAGGAAGAGAAGATTGGAGAAGCCGACACGAGAAGCTACTTCAACATCTTCACCACGGTTACTTGAGGAAGACCAAGCTATGGTAGCTAAGCGGACTAAGTGACTCGCTTGGTACTCTTTCCCACGGGTTTTAACGAGGCCAAGAAGACCACTACGTCGTCCATTAGCCACCATAGCTTGAAGAGTGTGTTAAGCAAGGCACTTTCGCTACTTGCTTAGTTATCCGCGCAATTTCCATTTTTCTTATGATTTCCTTTTAACGCTTATGTTGCGATTTCCATTTCTCGAACGATTTCCTTTTTTCTGTTTTGCGCAAAACCCTAAGGTAACAAGCGACATGTGCTTGTCCTATATAAGGGATGCGCCGCATCCTTTTTCATCATCGAAGATTTTATAAAGAAAAAGTTCTTGTCTCTCTCTCGGCTTTGCGACGAAGCCTGTTTCCTTGACTTCGAGAAGAAGTCCGATCTCCTCCGCACGGCGAGGCGTTGCCGAGATCTTCTATCCTCTAGCTAACCGACCACCGTTACTAGAGACTTCCATCTCCACCACATCCCTCTTCCCCATCCCATTCCGCGTTGTGTCCGCGCACCGTTACCGATTCCTCGTACTATCTTGTCCGGCTTCCATAGTCGGTCTTGTTCGGAGAATCGATCCATAGGCCGATCGTATCATGTGGTATCGAGCCGCCTCGAACCAAGGGCTGCGACGAAGCTTGTTTCCTTGACTTCGAGAAGAAGTCCGATCTCCTCCGCACGCTAAGGCGTTGCCAGAGATCTTCTATCCTCTAGCTAACCGACCACCGTTACTAGAGACTTCCATCTCCACCACATCCCTCTTCCCCATCCCATTCCGCGTTGTGTCCGCGCACCGTTACCGATTCCTCGTACTATCTTGTCCGGCTTCCATAGTCGGTCTTGTTCGGAGAATCGATCCATAGGCCGATCGTATCATGTGGTATCGAGCCGCCTCGAACCAATGCCGAGTCGCTTCTATCTCTTCCTTTCTTCTTTATCGTTTATGCTTAACTTGTAGATCTATACCGTTTGTTTCATCTTACTTGCTTGCTTGAGTGATTGTCCGCAACTTTGTTGTTGATTTCGTTGCGTGCTTGGATACTACTAGTAACTTGTTGAATCATTGTTAGGTCGTTCTTGTTTGTTCGTTGTGTTCTTGCGTGGCGGCGTTGTTTAAAAACCTTGATCTTTAAAAACCTAATCGCATCTTTCGAAACATGTATTTGTGATTTCCTTTTTCCATAAAACGTGCGTTTCATTTAAGCAAGACGATTTCCTTTTGACAAAACCGCGTGACAAATTTCCTTTTGACAAAACCGCGTGACAAGTTTCCTTTTTGTTAAAACCGCGTGAGACGATTTCCTTTTTGTCGTGTGTATTGTTTACTTTGTTAGCGTGTTTCTGTTTGGGCATTGCTTAGGACGGTTTATTGTGAACACCTTACTTTGGGTTATTTTTGCGTGTACCGGGTACCATGGCGCTCTCACCCGAGGCGATAGACGACCTTCAGAAGCTCATCGCTACCCAAGTTGCCGAGGCCATGGCTCAGCTCCTACCGCAACAAATCTCCCAGCAGCTCACCTTGGAACGTGAGAAGCAAGCCAGGGAAGCCAAGGAAGTATCCTCGGAGTCCGAGAGTGGTCACACACCAACTCCATCCGAAGCTATCCGCCTTGCCAAGGGAAAAGGCCCAACAGGTAGTTCCAGAATGCGGGCCGTCCGTCACGTATTTCCCCGAGACAATACCGAGAAGGAGACCCGGTTTCCTAGAGATAGAGCCGATCCTTCTAGACCGGCACCTTTCGCTCCTAGACGCGCCCCACACTTCGACCACAACCGCCGGCCGAAACCGTTGGGGACCATAGGATCCACATCCACTCCGACGAAGAGTACTATGAGCTAGGCGCATCGGATCGCAGCCATAGAAGCCGTAGGCGGGACGGGGGAGGCCGAGATCCTGTTAGGCAACAACTTAGACACATCAAGGCTAAGTTCCCTCCCTTCCAAGGTAAGAACGATCCCGAGGTCTACCTAGATTGGGAAAGGAAGATGGAGTCTAGCTTCATCTACCATGACACTTACCCGGTCAACAAGGTAAAGATTGTCGTGTCGAATTCGTGACTATGCTCTCCTGTGGTGGGATCGGCTATGCACCACCGAAGCCGACACAACGAGCCGGCTATCACTACTTGGGCACAACTTACCACGCACATGAGGAAGCGTTTTGTTCCCAACCACTACCACCGTGAGACTCTCCACAAGCTCGGAAACTCACCCAAGGGTCAAGCTCCGTCGAGACTACTACCAAGAGATGGAAACTCTGCTGGTCCGAGCCGGCCTAGAAGAAGACGACGAGGTCGCCATGGCCCGGTTCATCGGAGGACTCGCCGGGACATCCAGGACAAGCTGGAACTCCAATCCTACGAAGATCTCGAGGAACTAGTGCACAAGGCCGAACTGATTGAGAGCCAAAACAAGCGCCGTATACTAGGCCAAGCTACCCGTCCAATGCAACCAAGCCGCGAGATGCCCAGCCGACCAAGCCCGAATACCGCCGAGAGTTCAAAACACCACCTAGCGGCGTGAAAGAAGAGCCCAAGACGGCCTTCAAGGATAGGAATGGAGCATCCTTGAGCCATGTCGGGTGCTACAAGTGTCAAGGCATGGGTCATTACGCTAGGGATTGTGTCAACAAGAAGGTCTACATGCTGCTTGATAACGGAGACATCCTTCCACCGGATACGGACTCGAATCGACCCTCATGAAGAAGAGGAAGAAGAGTCCGCCGCGGTTGGAGAGATGCTTGTAGCCCACCGAGCATTAAGTGTCCGGAATCGGGCCGAGGAGCTACAACAAAGGGACAACTTGTTCCACACCCGGTGCATCGTCAAGGAAAGGGTGTGTAGCCTAATCATAGATGGAGGGAGTTGCACCAACGCTGCAAGTGAGCATATGGTCGAGAAACTTCACCTCCAAACCACTCCACATCCGAGGCCATATAAGTTGCAATGGCTGAATGAAGGAGGAGCCCTGACGGTTACTCACCAGGTCAAGGTTGCCTTTACCATAGGAAAGTATGAGGATGACATACTCTGTGATGTCTTGCCCATGGGTTCGAGCCACCTCCTGCTGGGTAGACCGTGGCAATCAGACCGCAAGGTTCTTCATGATGGATACACCAACAAGCACTCCTTTGAGTTCAAGGGCCGCAAAATCACCCTCCTCCCTCTCACCCCTAGCGAAGTCTACCAAGACCAGCTCTACATCAAGCTAAAGAACGAGAAGGATAAGGAGATATCGCCTACTACCAACCTTCTCATCCACTCTAGTGAAGTTTTCAAAGACTTAAACTCGAGCTACCTATTCGATGCTTATATATAGAGAAACGCTTGTTAGTTTAACCGAGTTTGCACGGGATCTTCCTAGTGGTATGTCTCGGCTTTTGCGGGATTTTAAGGACGTGTTCCCGGAGGATGCCCCGCCGGGGCTGCCACCTATCCGAGGGATTGAGCATCGATAGACTTGGTGCCCGGAGTCTGCTTTGCCTAACCGGCCAGCTTACCGCACCAACCCGACCGAGACCAAAGAACTCCAAAACCAAGTGGAGGAGTTGATGAAGAAGGGTCACATCCGTGAGAGTATGAGTCCATGTGCCGTCCCGGTCTTACTGGTGCCAAAGAAAGATAGAACGTGGCGCATGTGTGTTGATTGCCGAGCCATCAACAACATCACGGTTAAGTATCGCCACCCTATTCCTAGACTTGATGATATGTTAGATGAATTGTGTGGTTCTAACGTGTTCTCTAAGATCGATCTTAAGAGTGGTTATCATCGATTAGGATGAAGGAAGGTGATGAATGGAAGACCGCCTTTAAGACTAAGCAAGGATTGTACGAATGGCTTGTAATGCCCTTCGGTTTAACTAATGCTCCTAGTACCTTTATGCGTTTAATGAATCATGTGTTGAGGTCCTTTATAGGTGTCTTTGTAGTTGTTTACTTTGATGATATACTTGATTTATAGCAGGGATATGGAGGCCCATCTCACTCACATCCAGATGGTGCTAGAAGTACTTCGGAAGGAGCGCTTGTTTGCTAACCTCGGCAAGTGTACCTTTTGCACTAACCGAGTTATTTTCTTAGGTTTTGTTGTGAGTGCGGACGGCGTACAGGTTGACGAGGACAAGATAAAGGCCATCCGAGACCGGCCGAGCCCTAAGAACGTCGGAGAAGTTAGGAGTTTTCACGGCCTAGCCGGCTTCTACCGCCGGTTCGTCAAGGACTTCAGCACCATAGCCGCACCACTCACTGAAGTCATCAAGAAGAAAGTAGGGTTCAAGTGGGAAGCCGTCCAAGAGAAAGCCTTTCAGGCTCTTAAAGAGAAGCTTATCAATTCCCCTCTACTTGCTTTACCTGATTTTATGAAAACTTTTGAAATTGAGTGTGATGCGTACGGTGTAGGCATTGGAGCCGTTCTAATGCGGGACAAAAGACCCATTGCTTATTTCAGCGAAAAGTTAGGAGTCTCAACGGTCAACTATCCAACATATGACAAGGAGCTATACGCGCCGGTGAGAGCTCTACAAACATGGCAGCACTATATCGTGGCCCAAGGAGTTCGTCATACACACGGACCATGAATCCTTGAAACACCTAAAGGGGCAACAGAAGCTGAACCGGAGGCATGGACGTTGGATAGAATTCATCGAGACCTTCCCATATGTCATTAAGTACAAGAAAGGTAAGGACAATGTAGTCGCCGATGCATTGTCCGGAGGTACACTCTTCTTAGTACTTTGACGTCTAAACTTATTGGATTTGAGAGATTGAAAGAATTATATGAGATAGACAATGAGTTTAGTGAGGCGTATAGGAAGTGTGCAAAATTCTCTTGTGATGGTTACTATAGGCACGATGGATATCTCTTTTATAACCATAAGTTGTGTGTGCCTAATGTTTCTGTTAGAGAGTTGTTAGTCAGGGAATCCCATGGGGGTGGACTTGCCGGGCACTTTGGAGTTACTAAGACTCTTCACAGCCTACAACAACACTTTTACTGGCCGGGCATGAGGAAGGACGTGGAGAAAGTCTGTGCTAGGTGTGCCACATGCAAACAGGCTAAGAGTAAAGTCCAGCCGCACGGTTTGTATCTCCCTTTACCCATTCCTGAGCATCCTTGGACAGATATATCGATGGACTTTGTGATAGGATTGCCTAGGACTAAGACTGGTAGAGACTCGATCTTTGTGGTTGTTGATAGGTTTTCTAAGATGGCTCACTTTATTGCTTGTCATAAGACCGATGATGCTATTAATGTCGCTAACCTGTTCTTTAGAGAAGTTGTTAGGTTGCATGGTATGCCTCTTGTTATTGTGTCTGACAGGGATACGAAGTTTCTTAGCCATTTTTGGAGAACCTTGTGGGCAAAGCTAGGAACCAAGCTGACCTTTTCCACCACTTGCCACCCACGGACCGATGGTCGGACGGAGGTAGTCAACCGGTCCTTAAGCACCTTGCTAAGGACGATGGTAAGAAGCAATCTCAAGTCGTGGGAGGATTGTCTACCCCACGTTGAGTTTGCTTACAATCATTCTCAACACTCCTCTACCTTGTTCTCTCCTTTTGAAATTGTTTATGGGTTTAACCCGTCTTCACCACTAGATTTAATCTCTTTGCCCTTGAGTGAACGTTGCAGTTTAGACGGTAAAAAGAAGGCCGAGCAAGTGAGGAGAATCCATGAGAAGGCCAGGATAAACATCGAGCACAAGACGCGGCTATACGCAAAGAAAGCCAACAAGGGTCGCAAGGAGGTTATCTTTAAAGAAGGCGACCTGGTTTGGATTCACCTAAGGAAGGAGAGGTTCCCAGCCGAGAGAAAGTCCAAGCTGATGCCGAGAGTAGATGGCCCGTTCAAAGTCTTGAAGCGGATCAACGACAACGCCTACAAGATTGATCTTCAAGGGAAGTACACAATCTCTGATTCGTTTAATGTGTCTGACTTAGCTCGTTTTATTGCATATTCTGATTTGAGGTCAAATCCTTTTCAAGTGGGGGAGGATGATGCGATCGTAACCGAGCCATCGGACGAGGAAACCGCGAACGAGCCGATATCGACCACTCGACCACTCGACACCGACGAAATGCCTATATCGACCACTCGATCACCCGATACCGAGGAGTTGCCGAGTACCCGAACATCGAATGCCGAGGGAATGGCGAACGTACAAGAAGGAGTTATCACCCGGGCCAGAGCTAAGGAGCTAGCAAGGAAAGCTCACACGATGATCAAGGAAGAGAAGATTGGAGAAGCCGACACGAGAAGCTACTTCAACATCTTCACCACGGTTACTTGAGGTAGACCAAGCTATGGTAGCTAAGCGGACTAAGTGACTCGCTTGGTACTCTTTCCCACTGGGTTTTAACGAGGCCAAGAAGACCACTACGTCGTCCATTAGCCACCATAGCTTGAAGAGTGTGTTAAGCAAGGCACTTTCGCTACTTGCTTAGTTATCCGCGCAATTTCCATTTTTCTTATGATTTCCTTTTAACGCTTATGTTGCGATTTCCATTTCTCGAACGATTTCCTTTTTTCTGTTTTGCGCAAAAAACCCTAAGGTAACAAGCGACATGTGCTTGTCCTATATAAGGGATGCGCCGCATCCTTTTTCATCATCGAAGATTTTATAAAGAAAAAGTTCTTGTCTCTCTCTCTCTCGGCTTTGCGACGAAGCCTGTTTCCTTGACTTCGAGAAGAAGTCCGATCTCCTCCGCACGCTGAGGCGTTGCCAGAGATCTTCTATCCTCTAGCTAACCGACCACCGTTACTAGAGACTTCCATCTCCACCACATCCCTCTTCCCCATCCCATTTCGCGTTGTGTCCGCGCACCGTTACCGATTCCTCGTACTATCTTGTCCGGCTTCCATAGTAAGTCTTGTTCGGAGAATCGATCCATAGGCCGATCGTATCATGTGGTATCAGAGCCGCCTCTGAACCAAGGCTGGCGACGAAGCCTGTTTCCTTGACTTCGAGAAGAAGTCCGATCTCCTCCGCACGCTGAGGCGTTGCCAGAGATCTTCTATCCTCTAGCTAACCGACCACCGTTACTAGAGACTTCCATCTCCACCACATCCCTCTTCCCCATCCCATTCCGCGTTGTGTCCGCGCACCGTTACCGATTCCTCGTACTATCTTGTCCGGCTTCCATAGTCAGTCTTGTTCGGAGAATCGATCCATAGGCCGATCGTATCAGTACTAGTTTGACGAACTTATGAAGCATCTAACAACGCGTTTCTAGGACTCTAAACCAAGTTTCATGCAACATGAGTGCTTATAAGTGTCTCAATGATCTTTGTACAAGTTTTACGAACTTATGAAACATCTAACAACGCCTTTCTAGGACTCTAAACCAAGTTTCATTCAACATGAGTGCTTATAAGTGTCTCAATGAGCTTTGTACAAGTTTTACGAACTTATGAAACATCTAACAACGCGTTTCTAGGACTCTAAACCAAGTTTCAATCAACATGAGTGCTTATAAGTGTCTCAATGTGCTTTGTACTAGTTTTACGAATTTATGAAACGTCTAACAACGCGTTTCTAGGATTTTAAACCAAGTTTCATGCAACATGAGTGCTTATAAGTGTCTCAATTAGCTTTGTACTATTTTGACGAACTTATGAAACTTTTAACAAGGCGTTTCTAGGACTCTAAACAAAGTTTCATACAACATGAGTCAGCATAAGTGTCTTAATGAGCTTTGTACAAGTTTTACGAACTTATGAAACATCTAACAACACGTTTCTAGGACTCTAAACCAAGTTTCATTCAACATGAGTGCTTATAAGTGTCTCAATGATCTTTGTACAAGTTTTACGAACTTATGAAACATCTAACAACGCGTTTCTAGGACTCTAAACCAAGTTTCATTCAACATGAGTGCTTATAAGTGTCTCAATGTGCTTTGTACTAGTTTTACGAATTTATGAAACGTCTAACAACGCGTTTCTAGGATTCTAAACCAAGTTTCATGCAACATGAATGCTTATAAGTGTTTCAATTAGCTTTGTACTATTTTGACAAACTTATGAAACTTTTAACAAGGCGTTTCTAGGACTCTAAACCAAGTTTCATACAACATGAGTGCTTATAAGTGTCTCAATGAACTTTGTACAAGTTTTACGAACTTATGAAACATCTAACAACACATTTCTAGGACTCTAAACCAAGTTTCATTCTACATGAGTGCTTATAAGTGACTTAATGAGCTTTGTACTAGTTTTACGAACTTATGAAACGTCTAACAACGCGTTTCTAGGACTCTAAACCAAGTTTCATGCAACATGAGTGCTTATAAGTGTCTCAATGAGCTTTGTACTAGTTTGACGAACTTATGAAACATCTAACAACGCGTTTCTAGGACTCTAAACCAAGTTTCATGCAACATGAGTTCTTATATGTGTCTCAATGAGCTTTGTACTAGTTTGACGAACTTATGAAACATCTAACAACGCGGTTTCTAAGACTCTAACAAAGTTTCATGCAACATGAGTGCTTATAAGTGTCTCAATGAGCTTGTACTAGTTTGACAAACTTATGAAACATCTAACAACTCGTTTCTAGGACTCTAAACTAAGTTTCATGCAACATGAGTACTTATAAGACAATGAGCTTTGTACTAGTTTGACGAACTTATGAAATCTCTAACAACGCGGTTTCTAGGACTCTAAACCAAGTTTCATGCAACATGAGTACTTATAAGTGTCTCAATGAGCTTTGTACAAGTTTTACGAACTTATGAAACATCTAACAACGCGTTTCTAGGACTCTAAACCAAGATTCATGCAACATGAGTGCTTATAAGTGTCTCAATGAGCTTTGTACTAGTTTGAAGAACTTATGAAACATCTAACAACGTGGTTTCTAAGTCTCTAAACCAAGTTTCATGCAACATGAGTGCTTATAAGTGTCTCAATGAGATTTGTACTAGTTTGACGAACTTATGAAACATCTATAAACGCGTTTCTAGGACTCTAAACCAAGTTTCATGCAACATGAGTGCTTATAAGTGTCTCAATGAGCTTTTTACTAGTTTGACGAACTTATGAAATATCTAACAACGCGTTTCTAGGACTCTAAACCAAGTTTCATTCAACATGAGTGCTTATAAGTGTCTCAATGAGCTTTGTAAAAGTTTTACGAACTTATGAAACATCTAACAACGCGGTTTCTAAAACTCTAATCCAAGTTTCATGCAACATGAGCGCTTATAAGTGTCTCAATGAGATTTGTACTAGTTTGACGAACTTATGAAACATCTAACAACGCGTTTCTAGGACTCTAAACCAAGTTTCATGCAACATGAGTGCTTATAAGTGTCTCAATGAGCTTTGTACTAGTTTGAAGAACTTATGAAACATCTAACAACGTGGTTTCTAAGTCTCTAAACCAAGTTTCATGCAACATGAGTGCTTATAAGTGTCTCAATGAGCTTTTTACTAGTTTGACGAACTTATGAAACATCTAACAACGCGTTTCTAGGACTCTAAACAAAGTTTCATTCAACATGAGTGCTTATAAGTGTCTCAATGAGCTTTGTACAAGTTTTACGAACTTTTGAAACATCTAACAACGCGTTTCTAGGAATCTAAACCAAGTTTCATGCAACATGAGTTCTTATATGTGTCTCAATGAGCTTTGTACTAGTTTGACGAACTTATGAAACATCTAACAACGCGGTTTCTAAGACTCTAACGAAGTTTCATGCAACATGAGTGCTTATAAGTGTCTCAATGAGCTTGTACTAGTTTGACAAACTTATAAAACATCTAACAACTCGTTTCTAGGACTCTAAACCAAGTTTCATGCAACATGAGTACTTATAAGACAATGAGCTTTGTACTAGTTTGACGAACTTATGAAACCTCTAATAATGCGGTTTCTAGGACTCTAAACCAAGTTTCATGCAACATGAGTACTTATAAGTGTCTCAATGAGCTTTGTACAAGTTTTATGAACTTATGAAACATCTAACAACGCGTTTCTAGGACTCTAAACCAAGTTTCATGCAACATGAGTGCTTATAAGTGTCTCAATGAGCTTTGTACTAGTTTGAAGAACTTATGAAACATCTAACAACGTGGTTTCTAAGTCTCTAAACCAAGTTTCATGCAACATGAGTGCTTATAAGTGTCTCAATGAGATTTGTACTAGTTTGACGAACTTATGAAACATCTATAAACGCGTTTCTAGGACTCTAAACCAAGTTTCATGCAACATGAGTGCTTATAAGTGTCTCAATGAGCTTTTTACTAGTTTGACGAACTTATGAAACATCTAACAACGCGTTTCTAGGACTCTAAACCAAGTTTCATTCAACATGAGTGCTTATAAGTGTCTCAATGAGCTTTGTACAAGTTTTACGAACTTATGAAACATATAACAACGCGTTTTTAGGACTCTAAACCAAGTTTCATACAACATGATTTCCTATAAGTGTCTCAATGAGCTTTGTACTAGTTTGACGAACTTATGAAACATCTAACAACGTGGTTTCTAAGTCTCTAAACCAAGTTTCATGCAACATGAGTGCTTATAAGTGTCTCAATAAGCTTTGTACTAGTTTGACAAACTTATGAAACATCTAACAACGCGTTTCTAGGACTCTAAACCAAGTTGCATGCAACATGAGTGCTTATAAGTGTCTCAATGAGATTTGTACTAGTTTGACGAACTTATGAAACATCTAACAACGCGTTTCTAGGACTCTAAACCGAGTTTCATGCAACATGAGTGCTTATAAGTGTCTCAATGAGTTTTTTACTATTTTGACGAACTTATGAAACTTTTAACAAGGCGTTTCTAGGACTCTAAACCAAGTTTCATTCAACATGTGTGCTTATAAGTGTCTCAATGAGCTTTGTACAAGTTTTACGAACTTATGAAACATCTAACAACGTGTTTCTAGGACTCTAAACCAAGTTTCATACAACATGATTGCTTATAAGTGTCTCAATTAGCTTTGTACTAGTTTGACGAACTTATATAATATCTAACAACGCGTTTCTAGGACTCTAAACCAAGTTTCATGAAACATGAGTGCTTATAAGTGTCTCAATGAGCTTTGTACAAGTTTGACGAACTTATGAAACATCTAACAACGCGTTTCTAGGACTCTAAATCAAGTTTCATGCAACATGAGTGCTTATAAATGTCTCAATGAGCTTTGTACTAGTTTGACGAACTTATGAAACATCTAACAACGCGTTTCTAGGACTGTAAACCAAGTTTCATGCAACATGAGTGCTTATAAGTGTCTCAATGAGCTTTTTACTAGTTTGACGAACTTATGAAACATCTAACAACGCGTTTCTAGGACTCTAAACCAAGTTTCATTCAACATGAGTGCTTATAAGTGTCTCAATGAGCTTTGTACAAGTTTTACGAACTTATGAAACATCTAACAACGCGTTTCTAGGAATCTAAACCAAGTTTCATGCACCATGGGTTCTTATATGTGTCTCAATGAGCTTTGTACTAGTTTGACGAACTTATGAAACATCTAACAACGCGATTTCTAAGACTCTAACGAAGTTTCATGCAACATGAGTGCTTATAAGTGTCTCAATGAGCTTTGTACTAGTTTGACAAACTTATGAAACATCTAACAACGCGTTTCTAGGACTCTAAACCAAGTTTCATGCAACATGAGTACTTATAAGTCAATGAGCTTTGTACATGTTTTACGAACTTATGAAACATCTACCAACGCATTTCTAGGACTCTAAACCAAGTTTCATGCAACATGAGTGCTTATAAGTGTCTCAATGAGCTTTGTACTAGTTATACGAACTTATGAAACATCTAACAACGCGTTTCTAGGACTCTAAACCAAGTTTCATGCAACATGAGTTCTTATAAGTGTCTCAATGAGCTTTTTACTAGTTTAACGAACTTATGAAACATCTAACAACGCGTTTCGAGGACTCTAAACCAAGTTTCATGCAACATGAGTGCTTATAAGTGTCTCAATGAGATTTGTACTAGTTTTACGAACTTATTAAACATCTAACAACGCGGTTTCTAGGACTCTAAACCAAGTTTCATGCAACATGAGTGCTTATAAGTGTCTCAATTAGCTTTGTCCTATTTTGACGAACTTATGAAACTTTTAACAAGGCGTTTCTAGGACTCTAAACCAAGTTTCATACAACATGAGTCAGCATAAGTGTCTCAATGAGCTTTGTACAAGTTTTACGAACTTATGAAACATCTAACAACGCGTTTCTAGGACTCTAAACCAAGTTTCATTCAACATGAGTGCTTATAAGTGTCTCAATGAGCTTTGTACAAGTTTTACGAACTTATGAAACATCTAACAACGCGTTTCTAGGACTCTAAACCAAGTTTCATTCAACATGAGTGCTTATAAGTGTCTCAAGAAGCTTTGTACTAGTTTGACAAACTTATGAAACATCTAACAACGCGTTTCTAGGACTCTAAACCAAGTTTCATGCAACATGAGTGCTTATATGTGTCTCAATGAGCTTTGTACTAGTTTGACGAACTTATGAAACATCTAACAACGCATTTCTAGGATTCTAAACCAAGTTTCATGCAACATGAGTGCTTATAAGTGTCTCAATAAGCTTTGTACTAGTTTGACAAACTTATGAAACATCTAACAACGCGTTTCTAGGACTCTAAACCAAGTTTCATGCAACATGATTGCTTATAAGTGTCTCAATGAGATTTGTACTAGTTTGACGAACTTATGAAACATCTAACAACGCGTTTCTAGGACTCTAAACCGAGTTTCATGCAACATGAGTGCTTATAAGTGTCTCAATGTGTTTTTTTACTATTTTGACGAACTTATGAAACTTTTAACAAGGCGTTTCTAGGACTCTAAACCAAGTTTCATTCAACATGTGTGCTTATAAGTGTCTCAATGAGCTTTGTACAAGTTTTACGAACTTATGAAACATCTAACAACTCGTTTCTAGGACTCTAAACCAAGTTTCATGCAACATGAGTACTTATAAGACAATGAGCTTTGTACTAGTTTGACGAACTTATGAAACCTCTAATAACGCGGTTTCTAGGACTCTAAACCAAGTTTCATGCAACATGAGTACTTATAAGTATCTCAATGAGCTTTGTACAAGTTTTACGAACTTATGAAACATCTAACAACGCGTTTCTAGGACTCTAAACCAAGTTTGATGCAACATGAGTGCTTATAAGTGTCTCAATGAGCTTTGTACTAGTTTGAAGAACTTATGAAACATCTAACAACGTGGTTTCTAAGTCTCTAAACCAAGTTTCATGCAACATGAGTGCTTATAAATGTCTCAATGAGATTTGTACTAGTTTGACGAACTTATGAAACATCTATAAACGTGTTTCTAGGACTCTAAACCAAGTTTCATGCAACATGAGTGCTTATAAGTGTCTCAATGAGCTTTTTACTAGTTTGACGAACTTATGAAACATCTAACAACGCGTTTCTAGGACTCTAAACCAAGTTTCATTCAACATGAGTGCTTATAAGTGTCTCAATGAGCTTTGTACAAGTTTTACGAACTTATGAAACATCTAACAACGCGTTTCTAGGACTCTAAACCAAGTTTCATACAACATGATTTCCTATAAGTGTCTCAATGAGCTTTGTACTAGTTTGACGAACTTATGAAACATCTAACAACGCGTTTCTAGGATTCTAAACCAAGTTTCATGCAACATGAGTGCTTATAAGTGTCTCAATAAGCTTTGTACTAGTTTGACGAACTTATGAAACATCTAACAACGCGTTTCTAGGACTCTAAACCAAGTTTCATGCAACTTGAGTGCTTATATGTGTCTCAATGAGCTTTGTACTAGTTTGACGAACTTATGAAACATCTAACAACGCGGTTTCTAAGACTCTAAGGAAGTTTCATGCAACATGAGTGCTTATAAGTGTCTCAATGAGCTTTGTACATGTTTTACGAACTTATGAAACATCTAACAACGCATTTCTAGGACTCTAAACCAAGTTTCATTGAACATGAGTGCTTATAAGTGTCTCAATGAGCTTTGTACTAGTTTTACGAACTTATTAAACATCTAACAACGCGGTTTCTAGGACTCTAAACCAAGTTTCATACAACATGAGTGCTTATAAGTGTCTCAATGGGCTTTGTACAAGTTTGACGAACTTATGAAACATCTAACAACGCGTTTCTAGGACTCTAAACCAAGTTTCATGCAACATGAGTGCTTATAAGTGTCTCAATGAGCTTTGTACTAGTTTGACGAACTTATGAAACGTCTAACAACGCGTTTCTAGGACTCTAAACCAAGTTTCATGCAACATGAATGCTTATAAGTGTCTCAATGAGCTTTGTACAAGTTTGACGAACATATGAAACAGCTAACAACGGGGTTTCTAGGACTCTAAACCAAGTTTCATGCAACATAAGTGCTTATATGTGTCTCAATGAGCTTTGTACTAGTTTGACGAACTTATGAAACATCTAACAACGGGGTTTCTAGGACTCTAAACCAAGTTTCATGCAACATAAGTGCTTATATGTGTCTCAATGAGCTTTGTACTAGTTTGACGAACTTATGAAACATCTAACAACACGGTTTCTAGGACTCTAAGCCAAGTTTCATGCAACATGAGTACTTATAAGTGTCTCAATGAGCTTTGTACAAGTTTGACGACCTTATGAAACATCTAACAACGCGGTTTCTAGTACTCTAAACCAAGTTTCATGCAACATGAGTGCTTATATGTGTCTCAATGAGCTTTGTACTAGTTTGACGAACTTATGAAACATCTAACAACGCGGTTTCTAAGACTCTAACGAAGTTTCATGCAACATGAGTGCTTATAAGTGTCTCAATGAGCTTGTACTAGTTTGACAAACTTATGAATCATCTAACAACTCGTTTCTAGGACTCTAAACTAAGTTTCATGCAACATGAGTACTTATAAGACAATGAGCTTTGTACTAGTTTGACGAACTTATGAAACCTCTAACAACGCGGTTTCTAGGACTCTAAACCAAGTTTCATGCAACATGAGTGCTTATAAGTGTCTCAATGAGCTTTGTACAAGTTTAACGAACTTATGAAACATCTAACAACGCGTTTCTAGGACTCTAAACCAAGTTTCATGCAACATGAGTGCTTATAAGTGTCTCAATGAGCTTTGTACTAGTTTTACGAACTTATGAAACATCTAACAACGCGGTTTCTAGGACTCTAAACCAAGTTTCATACAACATGAGTGCTTATAAGTGTCTCAATGGGCTCTGTACAAGTTTGACGAACTTATGAAACATCTAACAACGCGTTTCTAGGACTCTAAACCAAGTTTCATGCAACATGAGTGCTTATAAGTGTCTCAATGAGCTTTGTACTAGTTTGACGAACTTATGAAACGTCTAACAACGCGTTTCTAGGACTCTAAACCAAGTTTCATGCAACATGAGTGCTTATAAGTGTCTCAATGAGCTTTGTACAAGTTTGACGAACATATGAAACAGCTTACAACGCGGTTTCTAGGACTCTAAACCAAGTTTCTGATACGCCCTTTGTTCGGACCGAAACTCCGTGAGAAGGTGAGTACTACGTTGGGGATAGATCTTGGCGGATGCGGAGAGAAACAACGAATAACTCCGGGTTAGGATGGGGAGATGGAGCGGTGGAGTCGATGGGTGGAAGGGGAACGTCTCAAGGAGGCTATGGAGCAACCGCCACGATGGATAGAAGAGACGCTTGGAAGCAAGTATGCTTGTAAGCGGCTCAAGTTCGCAAAGGAACCGAGAGGAGTCGACTATAAGAAGTTTTAGGTAAAAAGTTGACTAAAGAAGAAGGTGGTGCGGCGCATCCCTTATATAGAGGAGGCACAAGTCGCAACTCTCTTTTAGGGTTGCGCGTTTAAACAAAAAGGAAATCCGAGATAAGGAAATCCGCATCAAAATGGAAAACGCAAAGAAAAAAGGAAATCGCCAAAACAACGCGGCGTTCCTTAAAGAAAAGATAGAACAACGAGTAGTGTGAGAAATGCCTCGTCTCTTACATTCTTCAAGACATGATTACTAATGGACGACGTGGTGTTCTTCTTGACCTCATTAAAACCCGGTGGGAAAAAGAGTATCAAGCGAGACACCTAGTCCGCTTAGCTTTCATAGCTTGGTCTTCTTAAGTGGTGGCGGTGAATATGTTGAAGTAGCTCCTAGGTGATACTTCCTTGTCCATGGTACTTGCTAAAGCTATCTTGGCTAGCTCCTTAGCTTTGGACCGTGTGATCACGCCTTCCCGTCCTTCGGTGATTGGTGCACGTGCGCCTTGTTGATCGGCATCGATGTCGAGTGGTCGATGTTGGTCGATGCCGAGTGGTCGATGTTGGTCGGTATCGAGTGGTCGATGTCGGTCGATGCCGAGTGGTCGATGTTGATCGGCATCGGTATCCGATTCTGGTTCCACGCTCATATCATCCCCTCCTTCTTGAAAAGGATTTGTCCTCAAATCGCATCATAAATAAAGGGAGACAAGTCGAAACATTGAAGGAATCCGATATCGTGTACTTACCTTGGAGGTCGATCTTGTAAGCGTTGTCGTTGATCCGCCGGGCCACCTAGAAAGGTCCGTCAACTCGGGGCATGAGTTTGGACTTCCTCTCGGCTGGGAACCGTTCTTTCCTCAGATGGATCCACACCAAGTCGCCTTCTTGAAACACCATTTTTCTCCGGCCCTTGTTGGCATGCTTGGCGTATTGCTCGGTTCTCCTCTCAATGTTCTCCTTGGCCTTCTCATGCATTTTCCTAACCTGTTCAGCTTTTTTCTTGCCATCAACACTAGACATTTCACTCAAAGGTAAGGCAATTAGATCTAAGGGAGACATGGGATTAAATCCGTATACTAGTTCAAAAGGAGAGTAGAGAGTCGAAGAATGCTTAGCGTGGTTATAGGCGAACTCAACATGGGGTAGACACTCTTCCCATGACTTAATGTTGCTCTTCACCGGGGTTCTCAAGAGCGTGGATAACGACCTATTCACCACCTCGGTTTGACCGTCCGTTTGCGGATGACATGTGGTGGAAAAGGACAGTTTGGTTCCTAGCTTGGCCCACAACGTACGCCAAAAATGGCTCAGGAACTTGGTGTCACGGTCGGAGACAATGACTTGAGGCATGCCGTGTAGCCTTACCACTTCCCGGAAAAACAGATTAGCTACACCCACGGCGTCATCCGTCTTGTGGCATGCAATGAAATGGGCCATTTTGCTGAACCTGTCTACAACCACAAAGATGGAGTCTCTACCATTTCTGGTTCGAGGTAAGCCAACTACAAAGTCCATGGATATATGAGTCCAAGGGTGAGAAGGAATGGGTAACGGGGTATACAAACCGTGCGGCTGAACCTTACTCTTGGCTTGCTTACAAGTGACACACCTAAGACATATCCTCTCCACATCTCTTCTCATATGCGGCCAATAGAAGTGGGCTTGAAGACTTGCCAAGGTCTTGGCCACCCCGAAGTGTCCGGCTAGTCCTCCACCGTGGGCTTCTCGGACAAGTAGTTCCCTAACCGACCCGGTAGGTATGCACAACCGATGGTGGAAGAACAGTAGCCGTCCTGTCTATAGTAATTCTCACAAGCAAACTTAGCACACTTCAAGTAATAAGAACTAAACTCGAATCGATTCATATAACGTTTTAAGCACCTCAAATCCTATGAGTCTAGATGTCAATTCGAGATTAAAGTGTACCTCCGAGACAATGCGTCGGCTACGACATTGTCTTTACCTTTCTTATACTTGATGACATAGGGAAACGTCTCGATGAACTCTATCCAGCGGCCATGCCTCTTGTTCGGCTTCTGTTGTCCCTTCAAATGCTTGAGCGACTCATGGTCCGTGTGGATTACAAACTCCTTCGGCCAAAGATAATGTTGCCAGGTTTGCAAAGCCCTCACCAATGCATATAACTCCTTGTCATAGGTAGGATAGTTCAGCGTGGCTCCCCCTAATTTCTCACCGAAATAGGCAATTGGCTTCTTATCCCGTATAAGAACCGCACCAATACCTACACCGAAGCATCACACTCAATCTCGAATGTTTTAAGAAAATCAGGCAAAGCACAAGTAAAGGGGAATTGATAAGCTTCTCTTTAAGGCTTTGGAAAGCCTGGTCCCTGGGCTTCCTCCCACTTGAAACCGACGTCTTTCTTGATGACTTCCGTAAGTGGTGCTTGCAAGGGTGCTGAAATCCTTGACAAAGCGCCAATAGAAGCCGGCTAGACCATGGAAACTTCGGACTTCTCCTACGGTGGTAGGTCTCGGCCAATCCCCGATGGCCTTTATCTTCTCGTCATCAACCCGTACTCCTTCGCACTCACAACAAAACCTAAGAAAACAACTCGCTTAGTACAAAAAGTGCATTTATCAATGTTGGCGAATAAGTTTTCCTTCCGTAGGACTTCAAGGACGGCTCGTATGTGGTCAATGTGCTCGGCCAAGTTCTTGCTAAAGATGAGGATATCGTCGAAGTACACCACCACGAACACACCTATAAAAGATCTCAACACATGGTTTATTAGTCTCATGAAAGTACTAGGTGCGTTAGTTAGACCGAACGGCATTACAAGCCACTCATACAAGCCTTGCTTAGTTTTGAAGGCTGTTTTCCATTCGTCACCCTCCTTCATCCTAATCGATGATAACCACTCTTAAGATCTATCTTAGAGAAAAGGTTAGAACCACACAATTCATCAAGCATATCATCAAGCCTAGGAATAGGGTGGCGATACTTCACCGTGATGTTATTGATGGCTCGGCAATCAACACACATGCGCCATGATCCATCCTTCTTGGGCACAAGCAACACCGGTACAGCACATGGACTCATGCTCTCTCTGATGTGCCCCTTCCGCATTAGCTCCTCCACCTGTTTCTGAAGCTCCTTGGTCTCCACCGGATTGGTTCGGTAGGCGGGTCTATTGGGGAGTGCGGAATCTGGCACAAAGTCAATCTGGTGCTCAATGCCGCGTATAGGAGGCAAGCCTGGTGGGGTTTCCTGGGGAAAAACGTCACTATAATCCTGCAATAGCTTAGCCATTTCACTAGGAAGCTCCTGTGAGGGGTTAGTACTAACAAGGCTTTCCTTGTACACAAACAATAACATAGAGCAATTGGAATTCATAAGTTCAGAAACTTCTCTTTGGTTAATGTAGAGGTTGGCGTGTGGGCCAGGTGTCTTCTCCTTCTCTTCCTTGAGTTTGAGATAGAGCTGGTCTTGGTACACTTCACTTGGAGTAAGAGGAACCGAGTGATCTTGCGGCCATTGAACTCAAACGTGTGCTTGTTGGTGTAGCCGTCATGGAGTACCTTCCGGTCGGATTGCCACGGTCGGCCAAGCGGCACATGGCTGGATCCCATGGGTATGACATCACAAAGGACCTCATCTTCATATTTGCCTATGGACGAGTGAAACGGACCTGTTGTGTGACGGTGAGAGCACCACTATCGTTGAGCCACTGCAGCTTGTATGGCCGGGGATGGGTGATGGGTTCTAGGCTTAGTTTCGGACCATTAGCTCACGGCGGCATTGGTGCAGCTACCCCCATCTATGATCAGGCTGCATACCTTTCCTTTGACCAGGCAGCGTGTGTGGAAGAGGTGGTTTCTCTGCACTAACTCCTCCGGCTGGTTCTGGACACTCAACGCCCTCCCCGACGACCAGCATCTCTCCAACAGCTGCGGCTTCCTCCCCCTCCTCTCCATCTTCCGGATCGACTCGAATCTTGTGGAACTACCTCTCCGTTGTCCAGAATCATGAAGACTTTCTTGTTGGGACAATCTCTCGAGTAGTGTCCCATCCCTTGGCATCTAAAACACCTAACATTGCTGGAGGAGGTGTTGGTTCGGCCTTTGGGATCAAACTTGACCTCTTCTTTCGTCCTGGAAGAAGGCTTGGCATCCTTGGAGAAAGGTGGACGAGAAGGTAGGAATTCCTTGGGTTTGTTGGTCGTGGAGGAGAAGCTCGGCTTGGCGTATCTTCTTTTGTTCGACTCTCCACTAGTTCTCGCCTTGTGCACGAGTTCCTCAAGATCCATATAAGTCCGGAGCTCCACCTTGTCCTGGATGTCCCGCCGAGTCCACCAATGAACCGCGCCATGGTTACTTCCTCATCTTCCTCTAGTCCGGCTCGGATGAGAAGGGTTTCCATCTCTTGGAAGTAGTCTCGAACTGTGGTGGACCCTTGGGTGAGCTTCCTCGGCTTGTTGAGAACTTCCGGTGGTAATGGCTCGGCACAAACCTCTTTCTCAAGTGGGTGGTGAGTTGGTGCCAAGTGGTGATGGGCAGCTCATTATGGCGGTTCCGTGTGGTGCAAAGCTGATCCCACCACAAAAGTGCGTACTCACCGAATTCGAGACGGCTATCTTTACCTTGTTTGAGGCATACGTATCATGGCACAAGAAGCTGGACTCCATCTTCCTTTCCCGGTCAAGATAGGCTTTCAGATCATTCTTGCCGAGGAATGGTGGGAACTTGGCCTTGATATGCTTTAGCTGCTGGCTCTCCGAGTCTCTCGGGTCGTCCCTGTCTCGTCTCTCACGTCTCCGGCTTCGCCTACTACGGTCCGAGACGTTGACGCCATAATACTCGTCGCTAGAGCCGATGTAGACGCGTTGCCCGGCTATGGTCCGTGTAGGACGGCGTGGAGCAGCGTGTGGCCTACGCCCGGGAGCTCGTCCTCCGGCTCGCTCAGCTCAGCATGCACCCGTTGTCGTGGTACCCTCTCGCTCGTTTGCGTTGGTTGGACGGAGGTTGCGGACTCGCTTGGAACCTAGATGTACCGGCAACGCCCTTACCTTTGCAAATCCGCATGGCATCGGATGGAGTTGGAGTTGACCCACCCTCGCAGTCCGAGGTTCCCTTTGCGGTTTCCTTGGTTTGCCTCTCACGTTCCGCAGTAAGTTGCTGGGCAATTTGTTGAGGAAGCAATTGGGCCATTGCTTCACCACTGCGTTGCTATGAGTTTTTTGAGGTCGTCAATCGCTTCGGTGATAGGGACATGGTACCTGTTGCACGGAAACGCAGCTCGCAGCAGTAAGTAGTTCACGGATAACGTAAGCAAACAACTTCACAACACAAGAAGACAACGCTTGATAGGCAAGCAAGGAAAAAGGAAACCCGGTTGGATGTTTTAACAAAAAGGAAATCGGTGGTTTTAATGAAACGCGCGTTTTTGGGAAAAGGAAATCGGCAATTCAAAACAAAAAGGAAATTTGAAAAGGGTTTTCGCCTTGTCTAGCTTGCCGCCGCTTAGACAAAGCTTGTTCAAGCAAAACAACGACGAACTTTCAAGACTACACACGAGATTTTAAGCAAGCGGAAGTAAGGGTGAGGCTCTAGATGCGATCTTATCAAGTTTCAACTAAATCGAACAAGTTTTCAAACAACATTCAAGCAGATTTAACTCAGACAAATTCACACCGCAAATAACAACACAAATATCCGATGAATCTATCAATCCTAACAAGCGCCACTAGATCTAATCGAAACGAGATTAAAGCGATGATAGTTTTAGAGATAACTCAGCCTTTTAGTACGGAGGATGGCTCTGATACCACGTGATACGCCCTTTGTTCGGACCGAAACTCCGTGAGAAGGTGAGTACTACGTTGGGGATAGATCTTGGCGGATGCGGAGAGAAACAACGAATAACTCCGGGTTAGGATGGGGAGATGGAGCGGTGGAGTCGATGGGTGGAAGGGGAACGTCTCAAGGAGGCTATGGAGCAACCGCCCTGATGGATAGAAGAGACGCTTGGAAGCAAGTATGCTTGTAAGCGGCTCAAGTTCGCAAAGGAACCGAGAGGAGTCGACTATAAGAAGTTTTAGGTAAAAAGTTGACTAAAGAAGAAGGTGGTGCGGCGCATCCCTTATATAGAGGAGGCACAAGTCGCAACTCTCTTTTAGGGTTGCGCGTGTAAACAAAAAGGAAATCCGAGAAAAGGAAATCCGCATCAAAATGGAAAACGCAAAGAAAAAAGGAAATCGCCAAAACAACGCGGCGTTCCTTAAAGAAAAGATAGAACAACGAGTAGTGTGAGAAATGCCTCGTCTCTTACATTCTTCAAGCCATGATTACTAATGGACGACGTGGTGTTCTTCTTGACCTCATTAAAACCCGGTGGGAAAAAGAGTATCAAGCGAGACACCTAGTCCGCTTAGCTTTCATAGCTTGGTCTTCTTAAGTGGTGGCGGTGAATATGTTGAAGTAGCTCCTAGGTGATACTTCCTTGTCCATGGTACTTGCTAAAGCTATCTTGGCTAGCTCCTTAGCTTTGGACCGTGTGATCACGCCTTCCCGTCCTTCGGTGATTGGTGCACGTGCGCCTTGTTGATCGGCATCGATGTCGAGTGGTCGATGTTGGTCGATGCCGAGTGGTCGATGTTGGTCGGTATCGAGTGGTCGATGTCGGTCGATGCCGAGTGGTCGATGTTGATCGGCATCGGTATCCGATTCTGGTTCCACGCTCATATCACCTTGGAAGGGAGGGAACTTAGCCTTGATGTGTCTAAGTTGTTGCCTAACAGGATCTCTGGCCTCCCTGTCCCGCCTACGGCTTCTATGGCTGCGATCCGATGCGCCTAGCTCATAGTACTCTTCGTCGGAGTGGATGTGGATCCTATGGTCCCCAACGGTTTCTGGCCGGCGGTTGTGGTCGAAGTGTGGGGCGCGTCTAGGAGCGAAAGGTGCCGGTCTAGAAGGATCGGCTCTATCTCTAGGAAACCGGGTCTCCTTCTCGGTATTGTCTCGGGGAAATACGTGACGGACGGCCCGCATTCTGGAACTACCGGCTGGGCCTTTTCCCTTGGCAAGGCGGATAGCTTCGGATGGAGTTGGTGTGTGACCACTCTCGGACTCCGAGGATACTTCCTTGGCTTCCCTGGCTTGCTTCTCACGTTCCAAGGTGAGCTGCTGGGAGATTTGTTGCGGTAGGAGCTGAGCCATGGCCTCGGCAACTTGGGTAGCGATGAGCTTCTGGAGGTCGTCTATCGCCTCGGGTGAGAGCGCCATGGTACCTGGTACACGCAAAAATAACCCAAAGTAAGGTGTTCACAATAAACTGTCCTAAGCAATGCCCAAACAGAAAAACGCTAACAAAGTAAACAATACACACGACAAAAAGGAAATCGTCTCACGCGGTTTTAACAAAAAGGAAACTTGTCACGCGGTTTTGTCAAAAGGAAATTTGTCACGCGGTTTTGTCAAAAGGAAATCGTCTTGCTTAAATGAAACGCACGTTTTATGGAAAAAGGAAATCACAAATACATGTTTCGAAAGATGCGATTAGGTTTTTAAAGATCAAGGTTTTTAAACAACGCCGCCAAGCAAGAACACAACGAACAAACAAGAACGACCTAACAATGATTCAACAAGTTACTAGTAGTATCCAAGCAAGCAACGAAATCAACAACGGGTTGCGGACAATCACTCAAGCAAGCAAGTAAGATGAAACAAACGGTATAGATCTACAAGTTAAGCATAAACGATAAAGAAGAAAGGAAGAGATAGAAGCGACTCAGCCTTGGTTCGAGGCGGCTACGATACCACATGATACGATCGGCCTATGGATCGATTCTCCGAACAAGACCGACTATGGAAGCCGGACAAGATAGTACGAGGAATCGGTAACGGTGCGCGGACACAACGCGGAATGGGATGGGGAAGAGGGATGTGGTGGAGATGGAAGTCTCTAGTAACGGTGGTCGGTTAGCTAGAGGATAGAAGATCTCGGCAACGCCTCGGCGTGCGGAGGAGATCGGACTTCTTCTCGAAGTCAAGGAAACAGGCTTCGTCGCAAAGCCGAGAGAGAGACAAGAACTTTTTCTTTATAAAATCTTCGATGATGAAAAAGGATGCGGCGCATCCCTTATATAGGACAAGCACATGTCGCTTGTTACCTTAGGGTTTTGCGCAAAACGAGAAAAAAAGAAATCGTTCGAGAAATGGAAATCGCAACATAAGCGTTAAAAGGAAATCATAAGAAAAATGGAAATTGCGCGGATAACTAAGCAAGTAGCGAAAGTGCCTTGCTTAACACACTCTTCAAGCTATGGTGGCTAATGGACGACGTAGTGGTCTTCTTGGCCTCGTTAAAACCCAGTGGGAAAGAGTACCAAGCGAGTCACTTAGTCCGCTTAGCTACCATAGCTTGGTCTTCCTCAAGTAACCGTGGTAAATATGTTGAAGTAGCTTCTCGTGTCGGCTTCTCCAATCTTCTCTTCCTTGATCATCGTGTGAGCTTTCCTTGCTAGCTCCTTAGCTCTGGCCCGGGTGATAACTCCTTCTTGTACGTTCGCCATTCCCTCGGCATTCGATGTTCGGGTACTCGGCAACTCCTCGGTATCGGGTGATCGAGTGGTCGATATCGGCATTTCGTCGGTGTCGAGTGGTCGAGTGGTCGATATCGGCTCGTTCGCGGTTTCCTCGTCCGATGGCTCGGTTACGATCGCATCAACAAGGGTCGCAAGGAGGTTATCTTTAAAGAAGGCGACCTGGTTTGGATTCACCTAAGGAAGGAGAGGTTCCCAGCCGAGAGAAAGTCCAAGTTGATGCCGAGAGTAGATGGCCCGTTCAAAGTCTTGAAGCGGATCAACGACAACGCCTACAAGATTGATCTTCAAGGGAAGTACACAATCTCTGATTCGTTTAATGTGTCTGACTTAGCTCGTTTTATTGCAGATTCTGATTTGAGGTCAAATCCTTTTCAAGTGGGGGAGGATGATGCGATCGTAACCGAGCCATCGGACGAGGAAACCGCGAACGAGCCGATATCGACCACTCGACACCGACGAAATGCCGATATCGACCACTCGATCACCCGATACCGAGGAGTTGCCGAGTACCCGAACATCGAATGCCGAGGGAATGGCGAACGTACAAGAAGGAGTTATCACCCGGGCCGAGCTAAGGAGCTAGCAAGGAAAGCTCACACGATGATCAAGGAAGAGAAGATTGGAGAAGCCGACACGAGAAGCTACTTCAACATCTTCACCACGGTTACTTGAGGAAGACCAAGCTATGGTAGCTAAGCGGACTAAGTGACTCGCTTGGTACTCTTTCCCACCGGGTTTTAACGAGGCCAAGAAGACCACTACGTCGTCCATTAGCCACCATAGCTTGAAGAGTGTGTTAAGCAAGGCACTTTCGCTACTTGCTTAGTTATCCGCGCAATTTCCATTTTTCTTATGATTTCCTTTTAACGCTTATGTTGCGATTTCCATTTCTCGAACGATTTCCTTTTTTCTGTTTTGCGCAAAACCCTAAGGTAACAAGCGACATGTGCATGTCCTATATAAGGGATGCGCCGCATCCTTTTTCATCATCGAAGATTTTATAAAGAAAAAGTTCTTGTCTCTCTCTCGGCTTTGCGACGAAGCCTGTTTCCTTGACTTCGAGAAGAAGTCCGATCTCCTCCGCACGCTGAGGCGTTGCCAGAGATCTTCTATCCTCTAGCTAACCGACCACCGTTACTAGAGACTTCCATCTCCACCACATCCCTCTTCCCCATCCCATTTCGCGTTGTGTCCGCGCACCGTTACCGATTCCTCGTACTATCTTGTCCGGCTTCCATAGTCAGTCTTGTTCGGAGAATCGATCCATAGGCCGATCGTATCAAAACATCTAACAACGCGTTTCTTGGACTCTAAACCAAGTTTCATGCAACATGAGTGCTTATAAGTTTTTCAATCAGCTTTGTACAAGTTTGACGAACTTATGAAACGTCTAACAATGTGGTTGCTAGGACTCTAAACCAAGTTTTATGCAACATGAGTGCTTATAAGTGTCTCAATGAGCTTTTTACAGGTTTGACGAACTTATGAAACATCTAACAACGCGGCTTCTAGGACTCTAAACTAAGTTTCATGCAACATTAGTGCTTATAAGTGTCTCAATGAGCTTTGTACTAGTTTTACGAACTTATGAAACATTTAACAACGCGGTTTCTAAGACTCTAAACGAAGTGTCATGCAACATGAGTACTTATAAGTGTCTCAATGAGCTTTGACGAACTTATGAAACATCTTACAACGCTGTTTCTAGGCCCTTAAACCAAGTTTCATGCAACATGAGTGCTTAAAAGTGTCTCAATGCGCTTTGTACAAGTTTCATCTAACAACGCGGTTTCTAGGACTCTAAACTAATTTTCTTTCAACATGAGTTTATATAAGTGTCTCAATGAGCTTTGTAGAAATTTGACGAACTTATGAAACATCTAACAACGCGTTTCAAGGACTCTAAACCATGTTTTATGCAACATTATTGCTTATAAGTGTCTCAATGAGCTTTGTACAAGTTTGACGAACTTATGAAACATCAAACAAAGCGGTTTCTAAGACTATAAACGAAGTGTTATGCAACATGAGTGCTTATAAGTTTCTCAATGATCTTTGTACAAGTTCGACGAACTTATGAAACATCTAACAATGTCATTTCTAGGACTCTAAACTAAGTTTCATGCAACATGAGTGCTTATAAGTGTCTCAATGAGCTTTGTACTAGTTTGACGAACTTATGAAACATCTAACAACGCGGTTTCTAGTACTCTAAACCAAGTTTCATGAAACATGAGTGCTTATAAGTGTCTCAATGAGCTTTGTACAATTTCTACGAACTTATGAAACATCTAACAACGCGGTTTCTAGGTCTCTAAACTAAGTTTCATGCAACATGAGCATAAGTGTCTCAATGAGCTTTGTACTAGTTTGACGAACTTATGAAACATCTAACAACGCGGTTTCTAGGACTCTAAACCAAGTTTCTTTCAACATGAGTTCTTATAAGTGTCTCAATGAGTTTTGTACTAGTTTGACGAACTTATCAATCATCTTACAACGCGGTTTCTAGGACTCTAAACCAAGTTTCATGCAACATGAGTGCTTATAAGTGTCTCAATGAGCTTTGTACAAGTTCGGCAAACTTATGAAACTTCTAACAACGCGGTTTCTAGGACTCTAAACTAAGTTTCATGCAACGTGAGTGCTTATAAGTGTCTCAGTGAGCTTTGTACAAGTTTGACGAACTTATGAAACATCTAAAACGCTGTTTCTAAGACTCTAAACGAAGTGTCATGCAACATGAGTTCTTATAAGTATCTCAATGAGCTTTGTACTAGTTTGACGAACTTATGAAACATCTAACAACGCGGTTTCTAGTACTCTAAACCAAGTTTCATGCAACATGAGTGCTTATAAGTGTCTCAATGATCTTTGTACAACTTCTACGAACTTATGAAACATCTAACAACGCGGTTTCTAGGACTCTAAACTAAGTTTCATGCAACATGAGTGCTTATAAGTGTCTCAGTGAGCTTTGTACAAGTTTGACGAACTTACGAAACATCTAAAACGCTGTTTCTAAGACTCTAAACGAAGTGTCATGCAACATGAGTTCTTATAAGTGTCTCAATGAGCTTTGTACTAGTTTGACGAACTTATGAAACATCTAACAACGCGGTTTCTAGTACTCTAAACCAAGTTTCATGCAACATGAGTGCTTATAAGTGTCTCAATGAGCTTTGTACAACTTCTACGAACTTATGAAACATCTAACAACGCGGTTTCTAGGACTCTAAACTAAGTTTCATGCAACATGAGTGCTTATAAGTGTCTCAATGAGCTTTGTACAAGTTTGACGAACTTATGAAACATCTAAAAACTCGTTTCTAGGACTCTAAACCAAGTTTTATGCAACATGAGTGCTTACAAATGTCTCAATGAGCTTTGTACTAGTTTGACGAACTTATGAAACGTCTAACAATGTGGTTGCTAGGACTCTAAACCAAGTTTTATGCAACATGAGTGCCTATAAGTGTCTCAATGAGCTTTGTACAAGTTTGACGAACTTATGAAACATCTAACAACGCGTTTCTAAGACTCTAAACCAAGTTTTATGCAACATGAGTGCTTATAAATGTCTCAATGAGCTTTGTACAAGTTTTACGAACTTATGAAACATCTAACAACGCGTTTCTAAGACTCTAAACCAAGTTTTATGCAACATGAGTGCTTATAAATGTCTCAATGAGCTTTGTACAAGTCTGACGAACTTATGAAACATCTAACAACGCGGTTTCTAAGACTCTAAACGAAGTGTCATGCAACATGACTGCTTATAAGTGTCTCAATGAGCTTTGTACTAGTTTGACGAACTTATGAAACATCTTACAACGCGGTTTCTAGGACTCTAAACCAAGTTTCATGCAACATGAGTGCTTGTAAGTGTCTCAATGAGCTTTGTAAAAGTTCGACAAACATATGAAACATCTAACAACGCGATTTCTAGGACTTAAACTAAGTTTCATGCAACATGAGTGCTTATAAGTGTCTCAATGAGCTTTGTACTAGTTTTACGAACTTATGAAACATCTAACAACCCGGTTTCTAGGACTCTAAACGAAGTGTCATGCAACAAGAGTGCTTATAAGTGTCTCAATGAGCTTTGTATTAGTTTGACGAACTTATGAAACATCTTACAACGCGGTTTCTAGGACTCTAAACCAAGTTTCATGCAACATGAGTGCTTAAAAGTGTCTCAATGAGCTTTGTAAAAGTTAGACGAACTTATGAAACATCTAACAACGCGGTTTCTAGGACTCTAAACTAAGTTTCATGCAACATGAGTACTTATAAGTGTTTTAATGAGCTTTGTACTAGTTTGACGAACTTATGAAACATCTAACAACGTTGTTTGTAGGACTCTAAACTAAGTTTCTTTCAACATGAGTTCTTATAAGTGTCTCAATGAGCTTTGTACAAGTTCGACGAACTTATGAAACATCTAACAACGCGGTTTCTAGGACTCTAAACTAAGTTTCATGCAACATGAGTGCTTATAAGTTTTTCAATGAGCTTTGTACTAGTTTGACGAACTTATGAAACATCTAACAATGCGGTTTCTAGGACTCTAAACTAAGTTTCATGCAACATGAGTGCTTATAAGTGTCTCAGTGAGCTTTGTACAAGTTTGACGAACTTATGAAACATCTAAAACGTTGTTTCTAAGACTCTAAACGAAGTGTCATGCAACATGAGTTCTTATAAGTGTCTCAATGAGCTTTGTACTAGTTTGACGAACTTATGAAACATCGAACAACGCGGTTTCTAGTACTCTAAACCAAGTTTCATGCAACATGAGTGCTTATAAGTGTCTCAATGAGCTTTATACAAGTTCTACGAACTTATTAAACATCTAACAACGCGGTTTCTAGGAATCTAAACTAAGTTTCATGCAACAAGAGTGCTTATAAGTGTCTCAATGAGCTTTGTACAAGTTTGACGAACTTATGAAACATCTAAAAACGCGTTTCTAGGAGTCTAAACCAAGTTTTATGCAACATGAGTGCTTATAAGTGTCTCAATGAGCTTTGTACTAGTTTGACCAACTTATGAAACATCTAACAACGCGTTTCTAGGACTCTAAACGAAGTTTTATGCACCATGAGTGCTTATAAGTGTCTCAATGAGCTTTGTACAAGTTCGACGAACTTATGAAACATCTAACAACGCGTTTCTAAGACTCTAAACCAAGTTTTATGCAACATGAGTGCTTATAAATGTCTCAATGAGCTTTGTACAAGTCTGACGAACTTATGAAACATCTAACAACGCGGTTTCTAAGACTCTAAACGAAGTGTCATGCAACATGACTGCTTATAAGTGTCTCAATGAGCTTTGTACTAGTTTGACGAACTTATGAAACATCTTACAACGCGGTTTCTAGGACTCTAAACCAAGTTTCATGCAACATGAGTGCTTGTAAGTGTCTCAATGAGCTTTGTACAAGTTCGACAAACATATGAAACATCTAACAACGCGATTTCTAGGACTTAAACTAAGTTTCATGCAACATGAGTGCTTATAAGTGTCTCAATGAGCTTTGTACTAGTTTTACGAACTTATGAAACATCTAACAACGCGGTTTCTAGGACTCTAAACGAAGTGTCATGCAACAAGAGTTCTTATAAGTGTCTCAATGAGCTTTGTATTAGTTTGACGAACTTATGAAACATCTTACAACGCGGTTTCTAGGACTCTAAACCAAGTTTCATGCAACATGAGTGCTTAAAAGTGTCTCAATGAGCTTTGTAAAAGTTAGACGAACTTATGAAACATCTAACAACGCGGTTTCTAGGACTCTAAACTAAGTTTCATGCAACATGAGTACTTATAAGTGTTTTAATGAGCTTTGTACTAGTTTGACGAACTTATGAAACATCTAACAACGCTGTTTGTAGGACTCTAAACTAAGTTTCTTTCAACATGAGTTCTTATAAGTGTCTCAATGAGCTTTGTACAAGTTCGACGAACTTATGAAACATCTAACAACGCGGTTTCTAGGACTCTAAACTAAGTTTCATGCAACATGAGTGCTTATAAGTTTTTCAATGAGCTTTGTACTAGTTTGACGAACTTATGAAACATCTAACAATGCGGTTTCTAGGACTCTAAACTAAGTTTCATGCAACATGAGTGCTTATAAGTGTCTCAGTGAGCTTTGTACAAGTTTGACGAACTTATGAAACATCTAAAACGTTGTTTCTAAGACTCTAAACGAAGTGTCATGCAACATGAGTTCTTATAAGTGTCTCAATGAGCTTTGTACTAGTTTGACGAACTTATGAAACATCGAACAACGCGGTTTCTAGTACTCTAAACCAAGTTTCATGCAACATGAGTGCTTATAAGTGTCTCAATGAGCTTTATACAAGTTCTACGAACTTATTAAACATCTAACAACGCGGTTTCTAGGAATCTAAACTAAGTTTCATGAAACAAGAGTGCTTATAAGTGTCTCAATGAGCTTTGTACAAGTTTGACGAACTTATGAAACATCTAAAAACGCGTTTCTAGGAGTCTAAACCAAGTTTTATGCAACATGAGTGCTTATAAGTGTCTCAATGAGCTTTGTACTAGTTTGACCAACTTATGAAACATCTAACAACGCGTTTCTAGGACTCTAAACGAAGTTTTATGCACCATGAGTGCTTATAAGTGTCTCAATGAGCTTTGTACAAGTTCGACGAACTTATGAAACATCTAACAACGCGTTTCTAGGACTCTAAACCAAGTTTCATGCAACATGAGTTCTTATAAGTGTCTCAATGAGCTTTGTAATAGTTTGACGAACTTATGAAACATCTAACAACTCGTTTCTCGGACTCTAAACCAAGTTTCATGCAACATGAGTGCTTATAAGTGTCTCAATGAGCTTTTTACTAGTTCGACGAACTGATGGAACATCGAACAACTCGGTTTCTAGGACTCTAAACCAAGTTTCATGCAGAATGAGTTCTTATAAGTGTCTCTATCAGCTTTGTACAAGTTTGGCGAACTTATGAAACGTCTAACAATGTGGTTGCTAGGACTCGAAACCAATTTTTATGCAACATGAGTGCTTTGTACAAGTCTGACGAACTTATGAAACATCTAACAACGCGGTTTCTAAGACTCTAAACGAAGTGTCATGCAACATGACTGCTTATAAGTGTCTCAATGAGCTTTCTACTAGTTTGAGGAACTTATGAAACATCTTACAACGCGGTTTCTAGGACTCTAAACCAAGTTTCATGCAACATGAGTGTTTATAAGTGTCTCAATGAGCTTTGTACAAGTTCGACAAACTTATGAAACATCTAACAACGCGATTTCTAGGACTCTAAATTAAGTTTCATGCAACATGAGTGCTTATAAGTGTCTCAATGAGCTTTGTACTAGGTTTACGAACTTATGAAACATCTAACAACGCGGTTTCTAAGACTCTAAACGAAGTGTCATGCAACATAAGTGCTTATAAGTGTCTTAATGAGCTTTGTACTAGTTTGACGAACTTATGAAACATCTTACAACGCGGTTTCTAGAACTCTAAACCAAGTTTCATGCAACATGAGTGCTTAAAAGTGTCTCAATGAACTTTGTACAAGTTCGACGAACTCATGAAACATCTAACAACGCGGTTTCTAGGACTCTAAACTAAGTTTCATGCAACATGAGTACTTATAAGTGTATTAATGAGCTTTGTACTAGTTTGACGAACTTATGAAACATCTAACAACGCGGTTTGTAGGACTCTAAACTAAGTTTCTTTCAACATGAGTTCTTATAAGTGTCTCAATGAGCTTTGTTCAAGTTTGACGAACTAATGAAACATCTAACAACGCGTTTCTAGGACTCTAAACCAAGTTTCATGCAACATGAGTGCTTATAAGTTTCTCAATCAGCTTTGTACAAGTTCGACAAATATATGAAACATCTAACAACGCGGTTTCTTGGACTCTAAACTAAGTTTCATGCAACATGAGTGCTTATAAGTGTCTCAATGAGCTTTGTACTAGTTTGACGAACTTATGAAACATTTAACAACGCGTATTCTATGACTCTAAACCAAGTTTCTTTCAACATGAGTTCTTATAAGTGTCTCAATGAGCTTTGTACAAGTTTGACGAACTAATGAAACATCTAACAACTCGTTTCTAGGACTCTAAACCAAGTTGCATTCAACATGAGTGCTTATAAGTGTCTCTATCATCTTTGTACAAGTTTGACGAACCTATGAAACGTCTAACAATGTGGTTGCTAGGACTCTAAACCAATTTTTATGCAACATGAGTGCTTATAAGTGTCTCAATGACCTTTGTACAAGTTTGACGAACTTATGAAACGTCTAACAATGTGGTTGCTAGGACTCTAAACCAAGTTTTATGCAACATGAGTGCTTATAAGTGTCTCAATGAGCTTTGTACAAGTTTGACGAACTTATGAAACATCTAAAAACGCGTTTCTAAGACTCTAAACCAAGTTTTATGCAACATGAGTGCTTATAAATGTCTCAATGAGCTTTGTACAAGTCTGACGAACTTATGAAACATCTAACAACGCGGTTTCTAAGACTCTAAACGAAGTGTCATGCAACATGACTGCTTATAAGTGTCTCAATGAGCTTTCTACTAGTTTGAGGAACTTATGAAACATCTTACAACGCGGTTTCTAGGACTCTAAACCAAGTTTCATGCAACATGAGTGTTTATAAGTGTCTCAATGAGCTTTGTACAAGTTCGACAAACTTATGAAACATCTAACAACGCGATTTCTAGGACTCTAAATTAAGTTTCATGCAACATGAGTGCTTATAAGTGTCTCAATGAGCTTTGTACTAGGTTTACGAACTTATGAAACATCTAACAACGCGGTTTCTAAGACTCTAAACGAAGTGTCATGCAACATAAGTGCTTATAAGTGTCTTAATGAGCTTTGTACTAGTTTGACGAACTTATGAAACATCTTACAACGCGGTTTCTAGAACTCTAAACCAAGTTTCATGCAACATGAGTGCTTAAAAGTGTCTCAATGAACTTTGTACAAGTTCGACGAACTCATGAAACATCTAACAACGCGGTTTCTAGGACTCTAAACTAAGTTTCATGCAACATGAGTACTTATAAGTGTATTAATGAGCTTTGTACTAGTTTGACGAACTTATGAAACATCTAACAACGCGGTTTGTAGGACTCTAAACTAAGTTTCTTTCAACATGAGTTCTTATAAGTGTCTCAATGAGCTTTGTTCAAGTTTGACGAACTAATGAAACATCTAACAACGCGTTTCTAGGACTCTAAACCAAGTTTCATGCAACATGAGTGCTTATAAGTTTCTCAATCAGCTTTGTACAAGTTCGACAAATATATGAAACATCTAACAACGCGGTTTCTTGGACTCTAAACTAAGTTTCATGCAACATGAGTGCTTATAAGTGTCTCAATGAGCTTTGTACTAGTTTGACGAACTTATGAAACATTTAACAACGCGTATTCTATGACTCTAAACCAAGTTTCTTTCAACATGAGTTCTTATAAGTGTCTCAATGAGCTTTGTACAAGTTTGACGAACTAATGAAACATCTAACAACTCGTTTCTAGGACTCTAAACCAAGTTGCATTCAACATGAGTGCTTATAAGTGTCTCTATCATCTTTGTACAAGTTTGACGAACCTATGAAACGTCTAACAATGTGGTTGCTAGGACTCTAAACCAATTTTTATGCAACATGAGTGCTTATAAGTGTCTCAATGACCTTTGTACAAGTTTGACGAACTTATGAAACGTCTAACAATGTGGTTGCTAGGACTCTAAACCAAGTTTTATGCAACATGAGTGCTTATAAGTGTCTCAATGAGCTTTGTACAAGTTTGACGAACTTATGAAACATCTAAAAACGCGTTTCTAAGACTCTAAACCAAGTTTTATGCAACATGAGTGCTTATAAATGTCTCAATGAGCTTTGTACAAGTCCGACGAACTTATGAAACATCTAACAACGCGGTTTCTAAGACTCTAAACGAAGTGTCATGCAACATGACTGCTTATAAGTGTCTCAATGAGCTTTCTACTAGTTTGAGGAACTTATGAAACATCTTACAACGCGGTTTCTAGGACTCTAAACCAAGTTTCATGCAACATGAGTGTTTATAAGTGTCTCAATGAGCTTTGTACAAGTTCGACAAACTTATGAAACATCTAACAACGCGATTTCTAGGACTCTAAATTAAGTTTCATGCAACATGAGTGCTTATAAGTGTCTCAATGAGCTTTGTACTAGTTTTACGAACTTATGAAACATCTAACAACGCGGTTTCTAAGACTCTAAACGAAGTGTCATGCAACATAAGTGCTTATAAGTGTCTTAATGAGCTTTGTACTAGTTTGACGAACTTATGAAACATCTTACAACGCGGTTTCTAGAACTCTAAACCAAGTTTCATGCAACATGAGTGCTTAAAAGTGTCTCAATGAACTTTGTACAAGTTCGACGAACTCATGAAACATCTAACAACGCGGTTTCTAGGACTCTAAACTAAGTTTCATGCAACATGAGTACTTATAAGTGTATTAATGAGCTTTGTACTAGTTTGACGAACTTATGAAACATCTAACAACGCGGTTTGTAGGACTCTAAACTAAGTTTCTTTCAACATGAGTTCTTATAAGTGTCTCAATGAGCTTTGTTCAAGTTTGACGAACTAATGAAACATCTAACAACGCGTTTCTAGGACTCTAAACCAAGTTTCATGCAACATGAGTGCTTATAAGTTTCTCAATCAGCTTTGTACAAGTTCGACAAATATATGAAACATCTAACAACGCGGTTTCTTGGACTCTAAACTAAGTTTCATGCAACATGAGTGCTTATAAGTGTCTCAATGAGCTTTGTACTAGTTTGACGAACTTATGAAACATTTAACAACGCGTATTCTATGACTCTAAACCAAGTTTCTTTCAACATGAGTTCTTATAAGTGTCTCAATGAGCTTTGTACAAGTTTGACGAACTAATGAAACATCTAACAACTCGTTTCTAGGACTCTAAACCAAGTTGCATTCAACATGAGTGCTTATAAGTGTCTCTATCATCTTTGTACAAGTTTGACGAACCTATGAAACGTCTAACAATGTGGTTGCTAGGACTCTAAACCAATTTTTATGCAACATGAGTGCTTATAAGTGTCTCAATGACCTTTGTACAAGTTTGACGAACTTATGAAACGTCTAACAATGTGGTTGCTAGGACTCTAAACCAAGTTTTATGCAACATGAGTGCTTATAAGTGTCTCAATGAGCTTTGTACAAGTTTGACGAACTTATGAAACATCTAAAAACGCGTTTCTAAGACTCTAAACCAAGTTTTATGCAACATGAGTGCTTATAAATGTCTCAATGAGCTTTGTACAAGTCTGACGAACTTATGAAACATCTAACAACGCGGTTTCTAAGACTCTAAACGAAGTGTCATGCAACATGATTTGCTTATAAGTGTCTCAATGAGCTTTCTACTAGTTTGAGGAACTTATGAAACATCTTACAACGCGGTTTCTAGGACTCTAAACCAAGTTTCATGCAACATGAGTGTTTATAAGTGTCTCAATGAGCTTTGTACAAGTTCGACAAACTTATGAAACATCTAACAACGCGATTTCTAGGACTCTAAATTAAGTTTCATGCAACATGAGTGCTTATAAGTGTCTCAATGAGCTTTGTACTAGTTTTACGAACTTATGAAACATCTAACAACGCGGTTTCTAAGACTCTAAACGAAGTGTCATGCAACATAAGTGCTTATAAGTGTCTTAATGAGCTTTGTACTAGTTTGACGAACTTATGAAACATCTTACAACGCGGTTTCTAGAACTCTAAACCAAGTTTCATGCAACATGAGTGCTTAAAAGTGTCTCAATGAGCTTTGTACAAGTTCGACGAACTCATGAAACATCTAACAAGGCGGTTTCTAGGACTCTAAACTAAGTTTCATGCAACATGAGTACTTATAATTATAAGTGTATTAATGAGCTTTGTACTAGTTTGACGAACTTATGAAACATCTAACAACGCGGTTTGTAGGACTCTAAACTAAGTTTCTTTCAACATGAGTTCTTATAAGTGTCTCAATGAGCTTTGTAGAAGTTTGACGAACTTATGAAACATCTAACAACGCGTTTCTAGGACTCTAAACCAAGTTTTATGCAACATTAGTGCTTATAAGTGTCTCAATGAGCTTTGTCCTAGTTTGACGAACTTATGAAACATCTAACAACGCGTATTCTAGGACTCTAAACCAAGTTTCTTTCAACATGAGTTCTTATAAGTGTCTCAATGAGCTTTGTACAAGTTTGACGAACTAATGAAACATCTAACAACTCGTTTCTAGGACTCTAAACCAAGTTTCATGCAACATGAGTGCTTATAAGTTTCTCAATCAGCTTTGTACAAGTTCGACAAATATATGAAACATCTAACAACGCGGTTTCTTGGACTCTAAACTAAGTTTCATGCAACATGAGTGCTTATAAGTGTCTCAATGAGCTTTGTACTAGTTTGACGAACTTATGAAACATCTAACAACGCGTATTCTATGACTCTAAACCAAGTTTCTTTCAACATGAGTTCTTATAAGTGTCTCAATGAGCTTTGTACAAGTTTGACGAACTAATGAAACATCTAACAACTTGTTTCTACGACTCTAAACCAAGTTGCATTCAACATGAGTGCTTATAAGTGTCTCTATCAGCTTTGTACAAGTTTGACGAACCTATGAAACGTCTAACAATGTGTTTGCTAGGACTCTAAACCAATTTTTATGCAACATGAGTGCTTAAAAGTGTCTAAATGACCTTTGTACAAGTTTGACGAACATATGAAACATCTAACAACGCGTTTCTAGGACTCTAAACCAAGTTTCATGCAACATGAGTGCTTATAAGTGTCTCAATGAGTTTTGTACAAGTTTGACGAACTTATGAAACATCTATCAACGCGGTTTCTAAGACTCTAAACGAAGTGTCATGCAACATGACTGCTTATAAGTGTCTCATTGAGCTTTGTACTAGTTTGACGAACTTGTGAAACATCTTACAAAGCGGTTTCTAGGACTCTAAACCAAGTTTCATGCAACATGAGTGCTTATAAGTTTCTCAATCAGCTTTGTACAAGTTTGACGAACTTATGAAACGTCTAATGATACACCCTTGGTTAGGATCTCAACTTTATGGCAAAGGCAAGCTCACTTCTACGGTGGATTGATGGCGGACGTGAAGGTGGGGATGGTGATGACACAGAAACCAGCGGATATGGAGGTGGAAGAGGTGCGAGATGGAGGGGAACTTCTCAAGCAGCCGATGGATGGGATACTTGATGTTTGCAGAGACTTAAGGAAGAGGATCTCTCTTATGAAAGTTTCGGATTCGAATCTCTCGAATCGATGGTAACAAGCTCAATCGCAGAGCTATGAGGAGTCTAAACAAGAAGTGATTTTCGATATTGCTTGACTGAATAACAAGAAGGAGGTGCAGCTCCTTTAAATAGAGTTGGCACAATCGCCTTCTCCTTTAGGGTTTTTGCGCAAAAGAAAAAGGAAATCCTCGGCAAAAAGGAAACCTTGACTAAAAGGAAATTACAAGGAAAAAGGAAACCGCCTAAACAACGCAGCGTTTTTGCAAGATAAAACGACGAGTAGTGGAAGTGCCTCGTCTCTTACACTCTTCAAGCTATGAATGCTAAGTGGCCGACGTAGTGTTCTTCTTGGCTTCGTTAAAACCCAGTGGGACCAAGCGAGACACTTAGCCGCTTAGCTTCCATAGCTTGGTCTTCCTACTTTTAGGCGTGATGATGGACATTGTAGAAGCTCTCGGTCGCTTCTCTTCCTGGTTCCTCCCTTAGCATCATCGCATGCGCATCTTGAGCTAACTCCCTCATCAGTTTTCCCGGTGCTCGGTATTTGGTGTTCGGCATCGGGCTCCGGCTTCATGCTCATATCATCCCCTCCCTCTTGAAAAGGATTTGTCCTCAAATCCGAGTCTGCAAAATAAGGGGACAAGTCAGAAACATTGAAGGAATCCGATATAGAATACTTACCTTGGAGGTCGATCTTGTAGGCATTGTCATTGATCCGCTTGGTGACTTTGAATGGTCCGTCGACTCGCGGCATCAGCTTGGACTTCCTCTCAGCTGGAAACCTCTCCTTCCTCAAGTGGATCCACACCAAGTCGCCTTCTTCAAATAGCATCTCCTTGCGGCCTCGGTTTGCATGCGTGCGGTATTGCTCCGTCTTCTTCTCTATGTTTTCCTTTGCCTTCTCGTGCATCTTCTTAACCTGTTCAGCCTTCTTTCTCCCATCAAAACTAGACACTTCACTCAAAGGTATTGCAATTAGATCAAGTGGAGACATAGGATTAAAACCATAAACTAATTCAAAAGGAGAGAAAAGGGTAGTAGAGTGCTTAGCGTGATTGTAAGCAAACTCAACATGGGGTAGACAATCCTCCCATGACTTGAGATTGCTTCTTACCGAGGGTCCCGAGAAGAGTGGATAAGGACCTGTTGACTACCTCGGTCTGACCGTCGGTCTGTGGGTGGCAAGTGGTGGAGAATGATAGCTTGGTTCCTAGTTTAGCCCACAAGGTACGCCAAAAGTGACTAAGGAACTTGGTGTCACGATCAGAAACAATAACTCGAGGCATCCCGTGCAACCTAAACCACTTCCCTGAAAAACAAGTTAGCTACACTTACCGCATCATCGGTCTTATGGCAAGCTATGAAGTGGGCCATCTTGCTAAACCTGTCCACAACAACAAATATAGAATCTCTACCATTCCTGGTTCGAGGTAAGCCAATCACAAAGTCCATAGAGATATCTGTCCAAGGATGAGAAGGTATAGGTAAAGGAGTGTACAAACCGTGGGGTTGAACCTTACTCTTTGCCTCGTTTGCATGTGATGCATCTCGGACATACTCTCTCAACATCCCTTCTCATCTGCGGCCGGTAGAAGTAGGCACGGAGGCTAGCAAGTGTCTTGGCCTGACCAAAGTGTCCAGCTAGGCCTCCTCCATGGGCTTCTCTAACCAATAGCTCTCTCATTGAACCGCCGGTATACATAGCCTATTGTTGAAGAACAAATAGCCATCCCGTCTAAAGAAATTCTCAAAGGCAAACTTAGCACACTTCGCATAATGTTCACTAAACTCGAATCAGCCTCATACAATGTCTTAATCAATTCAAATCCGATAAGCCTAGAAGTTAATTCGAGAGATTAGAGTGTACCTCCTGGACAATGCGTCGGCTACGACATTGTCCTTACCTTTCTTATACTTGATCACATAGGGAAAGGTCTCGATGAACTCTATCCAGCGACCATGTCTCTTGTTCAACTTCGTTGGCCTTTGAGATGCTTGAGGGACTCATGATCGGTGTGGATGACAAACTCCTTTGGCCAAAGGTAGTGTTGCCAAGTCTGCAAGGCTCTCACCAACGCATAAAGTTCCTTGTCGTATGTAGGATAGTTCAGCGTGGCTCCCCCTAGCTTCTCACCGAAGTATGCTATAGGCTTTCTATCCCGCATCAAAACAGCCCCAATACCTACACCTGAAGCATCACATTCAATCTCGAAAGTCTTAAGGAAATCGGGCAGCATAAGTAAAGGAGAATTGATAAGCTTCTCTTTAAGGCTTTCGAAAGCCTTGTCTTGTGCTTCTCCCCACTTGAATCCCACATCCTTCTTGATCACTTCAGTCAATGGTGCAGCAATGGTGCTAAAGTCCCTGACAAAGCCCCTATAGAAACCTGCAAGACCATGAAAGCTCCTGACTTCTCCAATGGTTGTCGGCTTCGGCCAATCTCTGATGGCCTTGATCTTCTCTTCATCGACCTGTACTCCATCCGCACTCACAACAAAGCCTAAGAAAACAACCCGATTAGTACAAAAGGTGCATTTATCAATGTTAGCAAACAGGTTCTCCCTCCTTAGAACTTCAAGAACGGCTCGGACATGGTCAATGTGCTCGGCTAAACTCCTGCTGAAGATCATGATATCATCAAAGTACACCACCACAAACACACCTATAAAAGATATCAAAACATGGTTCATTAGTCTCATAAAGGTACTAGGTGCATTAGTAAGACCAAAAGGCATAACAAGCCACCGTAGAGGCCTTGTTTAGTCTTGAAAGTTGTCTTCCACTCGTCACCCTCCTTCATCCTAATCTGATGGTAACCACTCTTAAGATCAATCTTAGAGAAAATGTTAGAACCACACAATTCATCAAGCATATCATCAAGTCTAGGGATAGGGTGGCGATACTTCACCGTGATGTTGTTGATGGCTCGGCAATCAACACACATTCTCCATGAACCGTCTTTCTTTGGCACGAGAAGAACAGGTACGGCACACGGGCTCATGCTCTCGCGGATATGCCCCTTGCTCATCAGCTCCTCAACCTGCTTCTGAAGCTCCTTAGTCTCTACCGGATTGGTCCTGTAGGCTGGTCGGTTTGGAAGTGCTGAACCTGGTACTAGATCAATCTGGTGCTCAATGCCTCGAATAGGTGGGAGTCCTGGGGGTATTTCCTGAGGAAAAACATCACTAAAATCCTGCAATAGCTTAGACATGTCACTAGGAAGATCCTGTGTGGGGTTAGTGCTAACAAGACTCTCCTTATACACAAACAATAAGATAGCAGAATCGAAGTTAAGAGTTGAGAAACTTCTCTTTTTGTCATGTATAGGCTGGTGGATGGAGCCGACACCTTCTCGTTCTCTTCTTTGAGCTTGAGATGGAGTTGATCTTGATAAACTTCACTTGGTGTGAGAGGAGCAAGAGTGATCTTCCGGCCGTTGAACTCAAAGGAGTGCTTGTTGCCGTAGCCATCGTGCATAACCCTCCGGTCCGATTGCCACGGTCTACCAAGAAGCACATGACTTGATCCCATTGGTATCACATCACATAGAACCTCATCCTCATACTTACCAATGGCGAAAGTAAACCGGACCTGATGTGTCACCGTGAGAGCTCCACTCTCATTAAGCCATTGTAGCTTATATGGCCGAGGATGCGAGATAGTCTCTAGGCTCAACTTCTTCACCATGAGCTCACTAACAGCATTGGTGCAACTACCACCATCTATAATCAAGCTGCATACCTTGCCTTTGACGAGGCATCGAGTGTGGAAGAGATGGTCTCGTTGTACAAGCTCCTCGGGTTGGTTCTGAACACTCAAAGCCCTCCGAGCTACTAACATGTCTCCAACGGCGGCTGTCTCTTCTTCCTCCTCTTCGTCGGCTCGAATCGGACTCTTGAGGTACCACGTCGCCATTATCAAGTAACATAAATACCTTCTTGTTGGGGCAGTCTCTCGCATAATGACCCATACCTTGACATCTAAAGCACCTGACATTGCTAGAGGAGGTGTTGCCTCGGCTCTTAGGATCATACTTAGCCTCTTCCTTAACCGCTGTCATGGGTTTGATGTCTTTGGTGAAGGGTAGCCGGGTGGGTGTGAAGTCCTTGGGCTTGCTAGGTGTGGAGAAGCTAGGCTTAGCATACCGTCTCTTGTTCTGACTTTCTACTAGCTCAGCTTTGTGTACAAGCTCCTCAAGATCCTCATAAGTTTGAAGTTCTACTTTATCCTGGATGTCTCGGCTAAGTCCACCAACAAACCGAGCCATCATGACCTCATTATCCTCTTCTAGGCCAGCCCTAATCAAGAGTGTTTCCATCTCCTGGAAGTAGTCACGTACCGAGCTCGATCCCTGGGTAAGCTTCCGGAGTTTGTTGAGAACCTCTCGGTGATAGTGGCTAGGGACAAACCGCTTCCTCATGTGTGTGATGAGCTGAGGCCAAGTGTGGGTAGGCGGCTCATTGTGGCGGTCCCTAGTAGTGCATAGCTGATCCCACCAAAGCAAAGCGTAGTCACTAAATTCTGAAATGGCAATCTTCACCTTGTTGGATGCATAAGTGTCATGGTGATATGAGCGTGGAACCAGAATCGGATACCGATGCCGATCAACATCGACCACTCGGCATCGACCGACATCGACCACTCGATACCGACCAACATCGACCACTCGGCATCGACCAACATCGACCACTCGACATCGATGCCGATCAACAAGGCGCACGTGCACCAATCACCGAAGGACGGGAAGGCGCGATCACACGGTCCAAAGCTAAGGAGCTAGCCAAGATAGCTTTAGCAAGTACCATGGACAAGGAAGTATCACCTAGGAGCTACTTCAACATATTCACCGCCACCACTTAAGAAGACCAAGCTATGAAAGCTAAGCGGACTAGGTGTCTCGCTTGATACTCTTTTTCCCACCGGGTTTTAATGAGGTCAAGAAGAACACCACGTCGTCCATTAGTAATCATGGCTTGAAGAATGTAAGAGACGAGGCATTTCTCACACTACTCGTTGTTCTATCTTTTCTTTAAGGAACGCCGCGTTGTTTTGGCGATTTCCTTTTTTCTTTGCGTTTTCCATTTTGATGCGGATTTCCTTTTCTCGGATTTCCTTTTTGTTTAAACGCGCAACCCTAAAAGAGAGTTGCGACTTGTGCCTCCTCTATATAAGGGATGCGCCGCACCACCTTCTTCTTTAGTCAACTTTTTACCTAAAACTTCTTATAGTCGACTCCTCTCGGTTCCTTTGCGAACTTGAGCCGCTTACAAGCATACTTGCTTCCAAGCGTCTCTTCTATCCATCAGGGCGGTTGCTCCATAGCCTCCTTGAGACGTTCCCCTTCCACCCATCGACTCCACCGCTCCATCTCCCCATCCTAACCCGGAGTTATTCGTTGTTTCTCTCCGCATCCGCCAAGATCTATCCCCAACGTAGTACTCACCTTCTCACGGAGTTTCGGTCCGAACAAAGGGCGTATCACGTGGTATCAGAGCCATCCTCCGTACTAAAAGGCTGAGTTATCTCTAAAACTATCATCGCTTTAATCTCGTTTCGATTAGATCTAGTGGCGCTTGTTAGGATTGATAGATTCATCGGATATTTGTGTTGTTATTTGCGGTGTGAATTTGTCTGAGTTAAATCTGCTTGAATGTTGTTTGAAAACTTGTTCAATTTAGTTGAAACTTGATAAGATCGCATCTAGAGCCTCACCCTTACTTCCGCTTGCTTAAAATCTCGTGTGTAGTCTTGAAAGTTCGTCGCTGTTTTGCTTGAACAAGCTTTGTCTAAGCGGCGGCAAGCTAGACAAGGCGAAAACCCTTTTCAAATTTCCTTTTTGTTTTGAATTGCCGATTTCCTTTTCCCAAAAACGCGCGTTTCATTAAAACCACCGATTTCCTTTTTGTTAAAACATCCAACCGGGTTTCCTTTTTCCTTGCTTGCCTATCAAGCGTTGTCTTCTTGTGTTGTGAAGTTGTTTGCTTACGTTATCCGTGAACTACTTACGCGAGCTGCGTTTCCGTGCAACAGGTACCATGTCCCTATCACCGGAAGCGATTGACGACCTCAAAAACTCATAGCAACGCAGGTGGCTGAAGCAATGGCCCAATTGCTTCCTCAACAAATTGCCCAGCAACTTACTCTTGAACGTGAGAGGCAAACCAAGGAAACCGCAAAGGGAACCTCGGACTCTGAGGGTGGGTCAACTCCAACTCCATCCGATGCCATGCGGATTTGCAAAGGTAAGGGCGTTGCCGGTACATCTAGGTTCCAAGCAGTCCGCAACCTCCGTCCAACCAACGCAAACGAGCAGAGGGTACCACGGCAACGGGTGCATGCTGAGCTGAGCGAGCTAGAGGACAGAGCTCCCGGGCGTAGGCCACACGCTGCTCCACGCCGTCCTACACAGACCATAGCCGGGCAACGCGTCTACATCGGCTCTAGCGACGAGTATTATGGCGTCAACGTCTCGGACCGTAGTAGGCGAAGCCGGAGACGTGAGAGACGAGACGAGGACGACGACCCGAGAGACTCGGAGAGCCGGCGGCTAAAGCATATCAAGGCCAAGTTCCCACCATTCCTCGGCAAGAATGATCCGGAAGCCTATCTTGACCGGGAAAGGAAGATGGAGTCCGGCTTCTTGTGCCATGATACGTATGCCTCAAACAAGGTAAAGATAGCCGTCTCGGAATTCGGTGAGTACGCACTTTTGTGGTGGGATCAGCTTTGCACCACACGGAACCGCCATAATGAGCTGCCCATCACCACTTGGCACCAACTCACCACCCACTTGAGAAAGAGGTTTGTGCCGAGCCATTACCACCGGAAGTTCTCAACAAGCTGAGGAAGCTCACCCAAGGGTCCACCACAGTCCGAGACTACTTCCAAGAGATGGAAACCCTTCTCATCCGAGCCGGACTAGAGGAAGATGAGGAAGTAACCATGGCGCGGTTCATTGGTGGACTCAGCCGGGACATCCAGGACAAGGTGGAGCTCCAGACTTATATGAATCTTGAGGAACTCGTGCACAAGGCAGAACTAGTGGAGAGTCAGAACAAAAGAAGATACGCCAAGCCGAGCTTCTCCTCCACGACCAACAAACCCAAGGAATTCCTACCTTCTCGGCCACCTTTCTCCAAGGATGCCAAGCCTTCTTCCACGACGAAAGAAGAGGTCAAGTTTGATCCCAAAGGACGAACCAACACCTCCTCCAACAATGTTAGGTGTTTTAGATGCCAAGGGATGGGACACTACTCGAGAGATTGTCCCAACAAGAAAGTCCTCATGATTCTGGACAACGGAGAGGTAGTTCCACAAGATTTTGAGTCAGATCCAGAAGATGGAGAGGAGGGGGAGGAAGCCGCAGCTGTTGGAGAGATGCTGGTCGTCAGGAGGGCGTTGAGTGTCCAGAACCAGCCGAAGGAGTTAGTGCAGAGAAACCACCTCTTCCACACACGCTGCCTGGTCAAAGGAAAGGTATGCAGCCTGATCATAGATGGGGGTAGCTGCACCAATGCCGCCAATGCCGCCAATGGTCCAGAAACTAAGCCTAGAACCCATCACCCATCCCCGGCCATACAAGCTGCAGTGGCTCAACGATAGTGGTGCTCTCCCCGTCACACAACAGGTCCGTTTCACTCTGTCCATAGGCAAATATGAAGATGAGGTCCTTTGTGATGTCATACCCATGGGATCCAGCCATGTGCTGCTTGGCCGACCGTGGCAATCGACCGGAAGGTACTCCATGACGGCTACACCAACAAGCACACGTTTGAGTTCAATGGCCGCAAGATCACTCTGGTTCCTCTTACTCCAAGTGAAGTGTACCAAGACCAGCTCTATCTCAAACTCAAGGAAGAGAAGGAGAAGACACCTGGCCCACACGCCAACCTCTACATTAACCAAAGAGAAGTTTCGAACTTATGAATTCCAATTGCTCTATGTTATTGTTTGTGTACAAGGAAAGCCTTGTTAGTACTAACCCCTCACAGGAGCTTCCTAGTGAAATGGCTAAGCTATTGCAGGATTATAGTGACGTTTTTCCCCAGGAAACCCCACCAGGCTTTCCTCCTATACGCGGCATTGAGCACCGATTGACTTTGTGCCAGGTTCCGCACTCCCCAATAGACCCGCCTACCGAACCAATCCGGTGGAGACCAAGGAGCTTCGAAACAGGTGGAGGAGCTAATGCGGAAGGGGCACATCGGAGAGAGCATGAGTCCATGTGCTGTACCGGTGTTGCTTGTGCCCAAGAAGGATGGATCATGGCGCATGTGTGTTGATTGCCGAGCCATCAATAACATCACGGTGAAGTATCGCCACCCTATTCCTAGGCTTGATGATATGCTTGATGAATTGTGTGGTTCTAACCTTTTCTCTAAGATAGATCTTAAGAGTGGTTATCATCAGATTAGGATGAAGGAGGGTGACGAATGGAAAACAGCCTTCAAAACTAAGCAAGGCTTGTATGAGTGGCTTGTAATGCCGTTCGGTCTAACTAACGCACCTAGTACTTTCATGAGACTAATGAACCATGTGTTGAGATCTTTTATAGGTGTGTTCGTGGTGGTGTACTTCGACGATATCCTCATCTTTAGCAAGAACTTGGCCGAGCACATTGACCACATACGAGCCGTCCTTGAAGTCCTACGGAAGGAAAACTTATTCGCCAACATTGATAAATGCACTTTCCGTACTAAGCGGGTTGTTTTCTTAGGTTTTGTTGTGAGTGCGAAGGAGTACAGGTTGATGACGAGAAGATAAAGGCCATCGAGGGATTGGCCGAGACCTACCACCGTAGGAGAAGTCCGAAGTTTCCATGGTCTAGCCGGTTTCTATCGGCGCTTTGTCAAGGATTTCAGCACCCTTGCGGCACCACTTACGGAAGTCATCAAGAAAGACGTCGGTTTCAAGTGGGAGGAAGCCCGGGACCAGGCTTTCCAAAGCCTTACAGAGAAGCTTATCAATTCCCTTTACTTGTGCTTGCCTGATTTTCTTAAAACATTCGAGATTGAGTGTGATGCTTCGGTGTAGGTATTGGTGCGGTTCTTATGCGGATAAGAAGCCAATTGCCTATTTCAGTGAGAAATTAGGGGGAGCCACGCTGAACTATCCTACCTATGACAAGGAGTTATATGCATTGGTGAGGGCTTTGCAAACCTAGCAACATTATCTTTGGCCGAAGGAGTTTGTAATCCACACGGACCATGAGTCGCTCAAGCGTTTGAAGGGACAACAGAAGCTGAACAAGAGGCATGGCCGCTGGATAGAGTTCATCGAGACGTTTCCCTATGTCATCAAGTATAAGAAAGGTAAAGACAATGTCGTAGCCGACGCATTGTCTCGGAGGTACACTTTAATCTCAGAATTGACATCTAGACTCATAGGATTTGAGGTGCTTAAAACGTTATATGAATCTGATTCTGAGTTTAGTTCTTATTACTTGAAGTGTGCTAAGTTTGCTTGTGAGAATTACTATAGACGGGACGGCTACCTGTTCTTCCACCATCGGTTGTGCATACCTACCGGGTCGGTTAGGGAACTACTTGTCCGAGAAGCCCACGGTGGAGGACTAGCCGGACACTTCGGGGTGGCCAAGACCTTGGCAAGTCTTCAAGCCCACTTCTATTGGCCGCATATGAGAAGAGATGTGGAGAGGATATGTCTTAGGTGTGTCACTTGTAAGCAAGCCAAGAGTAAGGTTCAGCCGCACGGTTTGTATACCCCGTTACCCATTCCTTCTCACCCTTGGACTCATATATCCATGGACTTTGTAGTTGGCTTACCTCGAACCAGAAATGGTAGAGACTCCATCTTTGTGGTTGTAGACGAGTTCAGCAAAATGGCCCATTTCATTGCATGCCACAAGACGGATGACGCCGTGGGTGTAGCTAATCTGTTTTTCCGGGAAGTGGTAAGGCTACACGGCATGCCTCAAGTCATTGTCTCCGACCGTGACACCAAGTTCCTGAGCCATTTTTGGCGTACGTTGTGGGCCAAGCTAGGAACCAAACTGTCCTTTTCCACCACATGTCATCCGCAAACGGACGGTCAAACCGAGGTGGTGAATAGGTCGTTATCCACGCTCTTGAGAACCCTGGTGAAGAGCAACATTAAGTCATGGGAAGAGTGTCTACCCCATGTTGAGTTCGCCTATAACCACGCTAAGCATTCTTCGACTCTCTACTCTCCTTTTGAACTAGTATACGGATTTAATCCCATGTCTCCCTTAGATCTAATTGCCTTACCTTTGAGTGAAATGTCTAGTGTTGATGGCAAGAAAAAAGCTGAACAGGTTAGGAAAATGCATGAGAAGGCCAAGGAGAACATTGAGAGGAGAACCGAGCAATACGCCAAGCATGCCAACAAGGGCCGGAGAAAAATGGTGTTTCAAGAAGGCGACTTGGTGTGGATCCATCCGAGGAAAGAACGGTTCCCAGCCGAGAGGAAGTCCAAACTCATGCCCCGAGTTGACGGACCTTTCAAGGTGGCCCGGCGGATCAACGACAACGCTTACAAGATCGACCTCCAAGGTAAGTACACGATATCGGATTCCTTCAATGTTTCTGACTTGTCTCCCTTTATTTATGATGCAGATTTGAGGACAAATCCTTTTCAAGAAGGAGGGGATGATATGAGCGTGGAACCAGAATCGGATACCGATGCCGATCAACATCGACCACTCGGCATCGACCGACATCGACCACTCGATACCGACCAACATCGACCACTCGGCATCGACCAACATCGACCACTCGACATCGATGCCGATCAACAAGGCGCACGTGCACCAATCACCGAAGGACGGGAAGGCGTGATCACACGGTCCAAAGCTAAGGAGCTAGCCAAGATAGCTTTAGCAAGTACCATGGACAAGGAAGTATCACCTAGGAGCTACTTCAACATATTCACCGCCACCACTTAAGAAGACCAAGCTATGAAAGCTAAGCGGACTAGGTGTCTCGCTTGATACTCTTTTTCCCACCGGGTTTTAATGAGGTCAAGAAGAACACCACGTCGTCCATTAGTAATCATGTCTTGAAGAATGTAAGAGACGAGGCATTTCTCACACTACTCGTTGTTCTATCTTTTCTTTAAGGAACGCCGCGTTGTTTTGGCGATTTCCTTTTTTCTTTGCGTTTTCCATTTTGAAGCGGATTTCCTTTTCTCGGATTTCCTTTTTGTTTAAACGCGCAACCCTAAAAGAGAGTTGCGACTTGTGCCTCCTCTATATAAGGGATGCGCCGCACCACCTTCTTCTTTAGTCAACTTTTTACCTAAAACTTCTTATAGTCGACTCCTCTCGGTTCCTTTGCGAACTTGAGCCGCTTACAAGCATACTTGCTTCCAAGCGTCTCTTCTATCCATCGGGCGGTTGCTCCATAGCCTCCTTGAGACGTTCCCCTTCCACCCATCGACTCCACCGCTCCATCTCCCCATCCTAACCCGGAGTTATTCGTTGTTTCTCTCCGCATCCGCCAAGATCTATCCCCAACGTAGTACTCACCTTCTCACGGAGTTTCGGTCCGAACAAAGGGCGTATCACATGGCATAGGAAGCTAGACTCCATTTTTCGTTCCCAATCCAAATAGGCTTCCGGGTCGTTCTTGCCTTGGAAGGGAGGGAACTTAGCTTTGATATGCCTCAGTTGTTGCCTTTCATAATCTATCGGGTCATCCCTACCGCGTCTCTCGGGTCTATAGTACTCGTCTTCGGCGACCTCATCGAAACGGTGTCTGGCATTGGTTCCAGCTTGGCGGGAAGGATCAGCATATCCTCGGCGCCTAGGAGCATACTGCTCGTGCTCCTCGGGCCCTCTGTACACTCGTCGCCTGGGTAACGGGTCTTCTTCATCCGCATCAAGGTGGAGGAAATCTCGGACCGTTTGGCTTTTCCTGGCACCGGCTGGGAAAATGTTGCGGATGGCCTGAAGCCGTGACGTACCGACAACTCCCTTCCCTTTAGCAATTCGGTTAGCTTCTGAAGGAGTAGGGGTAGGTTCCTTGTCGGATTCGGACAACTCAACCGCGGTCTCCTTGGCTTGTTGTTCACGTTCCAAAGTCAAGTGTTGGGAGATTTGCTGGGGGAGAAGTTGTTGAAGAGTGGCGGCAATCTGATCCGCGATGAGCTTCTGTAGATCATCCGTGAGTTCCGTGGGGAGTGCCATGTACCTGATACAAGCACAAACAACTCAAAGTAAATAGTTCTAAGAATAAGAGCAAGGAATTAACTCACAACGTAAAACCGTTAACGACAGGTTGTATCAAGATATATGATGTTTTAAAAACAGGTTCCACGTGCAGCACACAAACAATTCAAGGACAATGATGATGTAGCATGCAAGCAATCACGGATTAACAATGAAAAGGTCACACGGTGTAGTTCCAACACAAGGCAAATCGCAAGTTAAAAAAAAAAGGAAATTCGCATGCACAAGAAAAAGGAAATTGCGCTAGGGTTTATCTCTTATCTTGCGCAGCCGCCATGCTCAACCATCAACGAACTCAAGCAACGATTTCAAGCAATGCAATGGACAATCACAAGTTATCTATCAACCTAATCAACAGCTTTAAACAATCAACAATCACTCTTAATCATCCAAAAACAATTCAGCAGAAACTTAGAACAATCACAAGCAAGCAGATATGACAAGCTATGCGATTTGATTAAAGAACTTAGCAAGAACAGATCTGAATCAATGGAGGTTAGGGATAGAAGAACTCAGCCTTTGGTACAGAGTTTGGCTCGATACCACGTGATACACCCTTGGTTAGGATCTCAACTTTATGGCAAAGGCAAGCTCACTTCTACGGTGGATTGATGGCGGACGTGAAGGTGGGGATGGTGATGACACGAAAACCAGCGGATATGGAGGTGGAAGAGGTGCGAGATGGAGGGGAACTTCTCAAGCAGCCGATGGATGGGATACTTGATGTTTGCAGAGACTTAAGGAAGAGGATCTCTCTTATGAAAGTCTCGGATTCGAATCTCTCGAATCGATGGTAACAAGCTCAATCGCGAGCTATGAGGAGTCTAAACAAGAAGTGATTTTCGATATTGCTTGACTGAATAACAAGAAGGAGGCGCAGCTCCTTTAAATAGAGTTGGCACAATCGCCTTCTCCTTTAGGATTTTTGCGCAAAAGAAAAAGGAAATCCTCGGCAAAAAGGAAACCTTGACAAAAAGGAAATTACAAGGAAAAAGGAAACCGCCTAAACAACGCGGCGTTTTTGCAAGATAAAACGACGAGTAGTGGAAGTGCCTCGTCTCTTACACTCTTCAAGCTATGAATGCTAAGTGGCCGACGTAGTGTTCTTCTTGGCCTCGTTAAAACCCGGTGGGAAAGAGTACCAAGCGAGACACTTAGCCGCTTAGCTTCCATAGCTTGGTCTTCCTACTTTTAGGCGTGATGATGGACATTGTAGAAGCTCTCGGTCGCTTCTCTTCCTGGTTCCTCCCTTAGCATCATCGCATGCGCATCTTGAGCTAACTCCTTAGCTCGTGACCGCGTGATAACTCCCTCATCAGTTTTCCCGGTGCTCGGTATTTGGTGTTCGGCATCGGGCTCCGGCTTCATGCTCATATCATCTAACAATGTGGTTGCTAGGACTCTAAACGAAGTGTCATGCAACATGAGTGCTTATAAGTGTCTCAATGAGCTTTGTACAAGTTCGGCAAACTTATGAAACATCTAACAACGCGATTTCTAGGACTCTAAACTAAGTTTCATGCAACATGAGTGCTTATAAGTGTCTCAATGAGCTTTGTACTAGTTTTACGAACTTATGAAACATCTAACAACACGATTTCTAAGAGTCTAAACGAAGTGTCATGCAACATGAGTGCTTATAAGTGTATCAATGAGCTTTGTTCTAGTTTGACGAACTTATGAAATAACTAACAACGCGGTTTCTAGGACTCTAAACCAAGTTTCATGCAACATGAGTGCTTAAAAGTGTCTCAATAAGCTTTGTACAAGTTCGACGAACTTATGAAACATCTAACAACGCGGTTTCTAGGACTCTAAACTAAGTTTCATGCAACATGAGTACTTATAAGTGTATTAATGAGCTTTGTACTAGTTTGACGAACTTATGAAACATCTAACAACGCGGTTTGTAGGACTCTAAACTAAGTTTCTTTCAACATGAGTTCTTATAAGTGTCTCAATGAGCTTTGTAGAAGTTTGACGAACTTATGAAACATCTAACAACGCGTTTCTAGGACTCTAAACCAAGTTTTATGCAACATTAGTGCTTATAAGTGTCTCAATGAGCTTTGTCCTAGTTTGACGAACTTATGAAACATCTAACAACGCGTATTCTAGGACTCTAAACCAAGTTTCTTTCAACATGAGTTCTTATAAGTGTCTCAATGAGCTTTGTACAAGTTTGACGAACTAATGAAACATCTAACAACTCGTTTCTAGGACTCTAAACCAAGTTTCATTAAACATTAGTGCTTATAAGTGTCTCTATCAGCTTTGTACAAGTTTGACGAACTTATGAAACGTCTAACAATGTGGTTGCCAGGACTCTAAACCAACTTTAATGCAACATGAGTGCTTATAAGTGTTTCAATGAGCTTTATACAAGTTTGACGAACTTATGAAACATCTAACAACGCGTTTTTAGGATTCTAAACAAATTTTTATGCAACATGAGTGCTTATAAGTGTCTCAATGAGCTTTGTACAAGTTTGACGAACTTATGAAACATCTAACAACGCGGTTTCTAAGACTCTAAACGAAGTGTCATGCAACATGAGTACTTATAAGTGTCTCAATGAGCTTTGTACTAGTTTGACGAACTTATGAAACATCTTACAACGCGGTTGCTAGGACTCTAAACCAATTTTTATGCAACATGAATGCTTATAAGTGTCTAAATGACCTTTGTACAAGTTTGACGAACTTATGAAACATCTAACAACGCGTTTCTAGGACTCTAAACCAAGTTTCATGCAACATGAGTGCTTATAAGTGTCTCAATGAGTTTTGTACAAGTTTGACGAACTTATTAAAAATTTAACAACGCGGTTTCTAAGACTCTAAACGAAGTGTCATGCAACATGAGTGCTTATAAGTGTCTCAATGAGGTTTGTACTAGTTTGATGAACTTGTGAAACATCTTACAATGTGGTTTCTAGGACTCTAAACCAAGTTTCATGCAACATGAGTGCTTATAAGTGTCTCAATGAGCTTTGTACAAGTTCGACAAATTTATGAAACATCTAACAACGCGGTTTCTTGGACTCTAAACTAAGTTTCATGCAACATGAGTGCTTATAAGTGTCTCAATGAGCTTTGTACTAGTTTGACAAACTTATGAAACATCTAACAACTCGTATTCTAGGACTCTAAACCAAGTTTCTTTCAACATGAGTTCTTATAAGTGTCTCAATGAGCTTTGTACAAGTTTGACGAACTAATGAAACATCTAACAACTCGTTTCTAGGACTCTAAACCAAGTTTTATGTGTTGGAATTCGTGAGTATAGTGGTGGAGATTAGGAGCAAAGTGATGAGCTTGGTCCTTTAGAGATTAAGGAAGATTAAGAGAGATTAAGATCCGAATTACACTAATTCGGATCTTGAGTGTTTAAGAGAGATTAGTGAGAGTTTTGGTTAGATTATGAAGAGAGGAATCACCTCCTTAATGTTTACAAGGGTTTAAACAACATTAAATAGAGAAAAAGTGCAACAAGGGATAAGTCCAACGGCTAGAATTCAAATTTGAATTCTCTAACGGCTCTTTAGTCGGTTGATGTAGTCGACTACATGATGCAACTACATTGGTCGACTACATGACTTCTCTAACGGCTCTTTAGTCGGTTGATGTAGTCGACTACATGATGCAACTACACTTTTCCCTTCTTTGATGTATTTTGATCTAATGCCTTTGTAGGTTATCATTAGTCTTAATACTCCCCCTCAAGCTTAGCCCAATGAAATGGCTAAGATTGGACATTGCTAAACAAACCTCATTAAAACCCTTAGTAAGCAAAACCACTTGGGATAAAAGCATTACTAAGGGAAAAAAAGAGTGTAAGTCTTTGCAATAGGGGTCTTCTTAATCTTGGCCTTGATCTTCTTGTCTTGGCCGAAACTCCCCCTTAAGATAAAACCGGTTTGATCTTATTGACTTTGCCGTGTTCTTCTTAAAGGGTTCTATGATCTCCTTTCAACAAGCTTCTTTGATCTTCTCGGCTTGTTGTTAGGATCTTGGATGCGTTCTTTGATTTGGGAAGTGACGCTTCTCCCTTGTTGACATGAGACCTTCTTGGTCTTCATTACTTTGACTTGGTCTTCACGGCTTGTTCTTCACAAGCTTCGGTGTGAGACTTTGATTTGATTCCTATCCACGGCTTTGTTCTTCACAAGCTTGGGTGTGGATGGATTTGACCGAACACTTATGGCTTCCTCCTTTCTTCTCTTGATTTCTCCTTGTTGGCATTCTTCTTGTCATTCAAGCAACCGAGAATGATCACTTGGCTCTCACTTCTTTTAACCTTCAAAGGATTCAAGAAAGATGTAAAGCTTAGTGAAAGGGTTAACTTGATACGCTTAGATATAAATGCACATAAGAAGCTTAAGTCTAGATGCAACATAATGAATCAATGAGTAATTTTGCTATTAAACCTAAGTTCATGCACAAATTTCAAATGATTTCACATAGGCTTCAAGCAACTTTTAACAAGGGCAATGATTAAATTCATCAAGAACTAAGCAAGATTATGTGATGCAGCTCTAGTTCTATGAATAAGTTAATCATAATAAAGAGAGTAAGGTTAAGGGACAGCCTTTGGTTTGTAGGGGTATGATAGATTGATTATCCCTTGTAGTTGCATTTGGCTTGAGCCCTTTGACTTCTTCGTGATGTCTTGCGGCTTTATCCTTTGTGCAATTGGAACAAGGTTGGTTTGGAGTCTTTTGGCTTAGCTCTTGGTAGATGCTTAGGCCGAGTAACAAGTATTTGGCTTTGCACTTGATAGTTGCTAGGCCGAGAATGGTGAGAGCCGATTGATCATGGTTGATTATCGGTCTCTTTCTAGAACATGGATGGCTCGGTTTTGTCGTTGCTAGGAACTTGACCGAGCCTAGTGTTGATGGTATGGACTGGGTTGTCTTGCTTCTTTGTAGAAGCTTGACCGAGTGATTGATGAAGGCTCTTAGACTCCTTGAGCAAGTTATGATCTTCCTTCAAGTGTCTTTAGCTAGTTGCGGTTCTTCTTTGCTTCAATGAGACTTTGGCCTTGTATCTTGTTGGTACTTAAGCCGAAATGGATTGGTTGTGGAGGCTTCGTCCTTCTTGGTACTTTAGCCGAGAGTGAGAGCTTTGTATTGACTTTGTCCTTCTTGGTACTTTAGTCAATACTTCGCCGGATTGGTGGAAGTGGCGGCTTAGTCCTTCTTGATACTTTGGCCGGGTTTGTTGGTGGTTGAATGGAGGTCTTTGACTTGCTAGATCTTGACCAAAAGATGATGATAAGATGGTTTGGCCTTCTCCTTTGTAAGGATTTGGCCGAGAGTGAATTGGTTTGGCACCTTGGAAGATGCTTTAACCGGAGAATGGACCTTGTCTTTGCTAGGGACTTTGGTCAAGTGATGGTCTTTGTCTTTGCTAGGGACTTGACCGAAGATTAGGTGGATTGACTCGGCTTGTTCTTCTTGATACTTGGTCGAGAATGGTTGGATTGACTCAGCTTGTTCTTCTTGATACTTGGCCGAGAATGGTGACCTTGTCTTTGCTAGGGACTTTGGTCAAGTGATGGTCTTTGTCTTTGCTAGGGACTTGACCGAAGATTAGGTGGATTGGCTTCCATTTGATCATGATGAGATGTGGATGATTACTTCTTCTCCCCCTTCATGATTAAGATGGAAGTCTATGAACTTTCCTCCTTTCTCGGCATTGTTCTTCACAAGCTTGGTGAGAGAGGGTTCTCATCAATCCTTTGGATACCTTCATGGCTTCTTTCATTCTTCTCTTTACCCCTCTTCTCTTTAACACTTCCTTGTTACCTCTTTATGCTTAGGGGCTTTCATGATGATCTTTTTAGTCCTTAGACACGATGATCCTACATCATATCAAAGACACAAAATTGATCTTAGTTTCATGAATAACCGGCACAAGATAATAACATGTAACAATTTACAAACTATTGATCAACCATTCACAAGTACAAGTAAGAATGCAAGAGAGGGTTTAACACAATAGTTCAATATGTTCCCTATGTCTTTTGATTAAACCCGAGAATAGTATGCACCTCAACAAGTTCAAGTTTTGGTCTTATAGTTTTGAAATTGACAAACAAATTTCTAAGTGATCTAAGGCATATAACAATTTCAAGCACACATGAACACTTAGACAAGTATCTAATAATATAAATAAGGGAGTAAAGAGTTTAGAAATGGCCTTTTTATGGTTTTCCTTTGGGAAGATGGTCATTGGGAGAAGTCATTTATCCTTGTAGAGCACCTCAATGGTTAGTCTAAGATTGGATTTATGACTTCTCTTTATGAGAAATTCTCTTGTTTGCTTCTTTACCTACACATAGATTCAAGTTAGCAACAAGGGACCATGGTCTTTAGTGCACAATGGCGGACCATGATCTTAAAACACACCAACAAGATTCATTGTAACTTGATAGCTTTCATAGCTTAGTTACTCATCTTGTATCATAAACTTAAGTGCACATAGGCGGTTTATGACAACAAACCTAGATCATCATTCCATCTTCACCTTATATAGATGTTAATGTAGTGAATCATTTCCCCATAAGTCTAAAGATGGATTCATCATGACCCTTTAAAGTATCACCTTTTAAGTGGTCATGGATCTCTTTATAGACTCATGTTAGTCGAGGTTATGAAGGATTCATCAAGCTCTCGGTGTTTTATTACACTTATGGAGGCTTGGTTCTCTTCCCTCTAAGAGAGTATCGGATACACAAAGATCTTATATGCTTTATCACAAGCGGATCTTGGTTCCTTACCCTTTGTTAAACCGAAGATCTTTTGGATTAACCAAGGTTTTAAGTTCACTTAGTCTTTTAACAAGATTCAAACCACTTCACCAAACAAGGACTAGTGATTTGGTCTTAGACAAAGACATAAGTGGACCTTGTATCCTAGATCTTTCAAAGATTCAGTTGTCATGTAGTCATGTGACATAGTCGACTACATGACTCAACTATTTTGCTGTCATGTAGTCATGTGACATAGTCGACTACATGACTCAACTATTTTGTCTTTGAAATTCGGACAAGCTTTTAACCGAAACTTTCAAGGTATTGGATTCATCAAGTGGCTTTGGACTCCTAAGAGTGAGCACACAAGGTTCACAAACCCTTTTGACTCGCAAGTTTCAAGTTTTGTTCTTGAATACTTGTTCATAGTCTAAAAAAATGCCTAAGCAAAGTCCGATTTGGATTCAACATGGTTCCCTTTGGACTCATAAGAGTGGGGAATCCATGGTTCTCATCCTCTTTGCTTTCGGCCTTACAAAGATGAAGTAATTACCTTCGGATTTGGATACAACACTTATCGCTCATGGCGAATCATGGATCTCATCCTTTTATCTTTGTATCTTAAGAAAAGCATAGAGTTTCGGATTCAACAAGGCATTGTTCTTAAAGAATCAATGAGCATGGTTCTCTCACTCTTTAGCTCACAAGTTTCAAGCTTTATGCTTTGAATACTTGGTCATTGCCTAATGCCTAAGTTAGATGGATTTTGGATTCATCAAGGTTCCTTTTAAACTCATAAGAGTGAGGAAACAATGGTTCTCATCCACAACTTTCGGCCTAAACAAAGATCTTAAAGAACAACTCAACCAAAAACATCATATAGCTAGATTTTCAATCTATGCTCACTATGATTCGGTTTTGATTGGATTGTTCTTGAAAGGAACTTGGATTCAACATGTATCTTCACTCATTAAGAGACAAAGAATCATGGTTCTCTTCCTAAGAGGAGCATTGATTCACCAAGATCTTAAGGGTTTTAACCACTCGGATCTTGGTCATTCTTTTCCTCCTCTAGATCTTTGTGTTTATAAGCAAGAAATAAGAAAGGAGAATGGCGGAAGCGACTTACCTATGGGTCTCAAGAGCTTTGCTCTGATACCATGTTGGAATTCGTGAGTATAGTGGTGGAGATTAGGAGCAAAGTGATGAGCTTGGTCCTTTAGAGATTAAGGAAGATTAAGAGAGATTAAGATCCGAATTACACTAATTCGGATCTTGAGTGTTTAAGAGAGATTAGAGAGAGTTTTGGTTAGATTATGAAAAGAGGAATCACCTCCTTAATGTTTACAAGGGTTTAAACAACATTAAATAGAGAAAAAGTGCAACAAGGGATAAGTCCAACGGCTAGAATTCAAATTTGAATTCTCTAACGGCTCTTTAGTCGGTTGATGTACATTGTCGACTACATGATGCAACTACATTGGTCGACTACATGACTTCTCTAACGGCTCTTTAGTCGGTTGATGTAGTCGACTACATGATGCAACTACACTTTTCCCTTCTTTGATGTATTTTGATCTAATGCCTTTGTAGGTTATCATTAGTCTTAATATTATGCAACATTAGTGCTTATAAGTGTCTCAATGAGCTTTGTCCTAGTTTGAAGAACTTATGAAACATCTAACAACGCGTATTCTAGGACTCTAAACCAAGTTTCTTTCAACATGAGTTCTTATAAGTGTCTCAATGAGCTTTGTACAAGTTTGACGAACTAATGAAACATCTAACAACTCGTTTCTAGGACTCTAAACCAAGTTTCATTCAACATTAGTGCTTATAAGTGTCTCTATCGGCTTTGTACAAGATTGACGAACGATGAAACGTCTAACAATGTGGTTGCTAGGACTCTAAACCAATTTTTATGCAACATGAGTGCTTAAAAGTGTCTCAATGACCTTTGTACAAGTTTGACGAACTTATGAAACATCTAACAACGCGTTTCTAGGACTCTAAACCAAGTTTCATGCAACATGAGTGCTTATAAGTGTCTCAATGAGTTTTGTACATGTTTGACGAACTTATGAAACATCTAACAACGCGGTTTCTAAGACTCTAAACGAAGTGTCATGCAACATGAGTGCTTATTAGTGTCTCATTGAGCTTTGTACTAGTTTGACGAACTTGTGAAACATCTTACAAAGCGGTTTCTAGGACTCTAAACCAAGTTTCATGCAACATGAGTGCTTATAAGTTTCTCAATCAGCTTTGTACAAGTTTGACGAACTTATGAAACGTCTAACAATGTGGTTGCTAGGACTCTAAACGAAGTGTCATGCAACATGAGTGATTATAAGTGTCCCAATGAGCTTTGTACAAGTTCGACAAACTTATGAAACATCTAACAACGCGATTTCTAGGACTCTAAACTAAGTTTCATGCAACATGAGTGCTTATAAGTGTCTCAATGAGCTTTGTACTAGTTTGACGAACTTATGAAACAACTAACAACACGGTTTCTAGGACTCTAAACCAAGTTTCATGCAACATGAGTGCTTAAAAGTGTCTCAATGAGCTTTGTACAAGTTCGACGAACTTATGAAACATCTAACAACGCGGTTTCTAGGACTTTAAACTAAGTTTCATGCAACATTAGTACTTATAAGTGTATTAATGAGCTTTGTACTAGTTTGACGAACTTATGAAACATCTAACAACGCGGTTTGTAGGACTCTAAACTAAGTTTCTTTCAACATGAGTTCTTATAAGTGTCTCAATGAGCTTTGTAGAAGTTTGACGAACTTATGAAACATCTAACAACGCGTTTCTAGGACTCTAAACCAAGTTTTATGCAACATTAGTGCTTATAAGTGTCTCAATGAGCTTTGTACTAGTTTAACAAACTTATGAAACATCTAACAGACTCTAAACAAATTTTTATGCAACATGAGTGCTTATTAGTGTCTCAATGACCTTTGTACAAGTTTGACGAACTTATGAAACATCTAACAACGCGTTTCTAGGACTCTAAACAAGTTTCATGCAACATGAGTGCTTATAAGTGTCTCAATGAGTTTTGTACAAGTTTGACGAACTTATGAAACATCTAACAAAGCGTTTTCTAAGCCTCTAAACGAAGTGTCATGCAACATGAGTGCTTATAAGTGTCTCAATGAGCTTTGTACTAGTTTGGCGAACTTATGAAACATCTTACAACGCGGTTTCTAGTACTCTAAACCAAGTTTCATGCAACATGATTGCTTATAAGTGTCTCAATGAGCTTTGTACAAATTTGACGAACTTATGAAACGTCTAACAATGTGGTTGCTAGGACTCTAAACCAAGTTTTATGCAACATGTGTGCTTATAAGTGTTTCAATGAGCTTTGTACAAGTTTGACGAACTTATGAAACATCTAACAACGCGTTTCTAGGACTCTAAACCAAGTTTTATGCAACATGAGTTTTTATAAGTGTCTCAATGAGCTTTGTACAAGTTTGACGAACTTATGAAACATCTAACAATGCGTTTCTAGGACTCTAAACCAAGTTTCATGCAACATGAGTGCTTATAAGTGTCTCAATGAGTTTTGTACAAGTTTGACGAACTTATGAAACATCTAACAACGCGGTTTCTAAGACTCTAAACGAAGTGTCATGCAACATGAGTGCTTATAAGTGTCTCAATGAGCTTTGTACTAGTTTGATGAACTTGTGAAACATCTTACAATGTGGTTTCTAGGACTCTAAACCAAGTTTCATGCAACATGAGTGCTTATAAGTGTCTCAATGAGCTTTGTACTAGTTTGACGAACTTATGAAACATCTAACAACGCGTATTCTAGGACTCTAAACCAAGTTTCTTTCAACATGAGTTCTTATAAGTGTCTCAATGAGCTTTGTACAAGTTTGACGAACTAATGAAACATCTAACAACTCGTTTCTAGGACTCTAAACCAAGTTTCATTCAACATTAGTGCTTATAAGTGTCTCTATCAGCTTTGTACAAGATTGACGAACTGATGAAACGTCTAACAATGTGGTTGCTAGGACTCTAAACCAATTTTTATGCAACATGAGTGCTTAAAAGTGTCTCAATGACCTTTGTACAAGTTTGACGAACTTATGAAACATCTAACAACGCGTTTCTAGGACTCTAAACCAAGTTTCATGCAACATGAGTGCTTATAAGTGTCTCAATGAGTTTTGTACATGTTTGACGAACTTATGAAACATCTAACAACGCGGTTTCTAAGACTCTAAACGAAGTGTCATGCAACATGAGTGCTTATAAGTGTCTCATTGAGCTTTGTACTAGTTTGACGAACTTGTGAAACATCTTACAAAGCGGTTTCTAGGACTCTAAACCAAGTTTCATGCAACATGAGTGCTTATAAGTTTCTCAATCAGCTTTGTACAAGTTTGACGAACTTATGAAACGTCTAACAATGTGGTTGCTAGGACTCTAAACGAAGTGTCATGCAACATGAGTGCTTATAAGTGTCTCAATGAGCTTTGTACAAGTTCGACAAACTTATGAAACATCTAACAACGCGATTTCTAGGACTCTAAACTAAGTTTCATGCAACATGAGTGCTTATAAGTGTCTCAATGAGCTTTGTACTAGTTTGACGAACTTATGAAACAACTAACAACGTGGTTTCTAGGACTCTAAACCAAGTTTCATGAAACATGAGTGCTTAAAAGTGTCTCAATGAGCTTTGTACAAGTTCGACGAACTTATGAAACATCTAACAACGCGGTTTCTAGGACTTTAAACTAAGTTTCATGCAACATGAGTACTTATAAGTGTATTAATGAGCTTTGTACTAGTCTGACGAACTTATGAAACATCTAACAATGCGGTTTGTAGGACTCTAAACTAAGTTTCTTTCAACATGAGTTCTTATAAGTGTCTCAATGAGCTTTGTAGAAGTTTGACGAACTTATGAAACATCTAACAACGCGTTTCTAGGACTCTAAACCAAGTTTTATGCAACATTAGTGCTTATAAGTGTCTCAATGAGCTTTGTACTAGTTTGACAAACTTATGAAACATCTAGCAGACTCTAAACAATTTTTTATGCAACATGAGTGCTTATAAGTGTCTCAATGACCTTTGTACAAGTTTGACGAATTTATGAAACATCTAACAACGCGTTTCTAGGACTCTAAACAAGTTTCATGCAACATGAGTGCTTATAAGTGTCTCAATGAGTTTTGTACAAGTTTGACGAACTTATGAAACATCTTACAAAGCGGTTTCTAAGCCTCTAAACGAAGTGTCATGCAACATGAGTGCTTATAAGTGTCTCAATGAGCTTTGTACTAGTTTGACGAACTTATGAAACATCTTACAACGCGGTTTCTAGTACTCTAAACCAAGTTTCATGCAACATGAGTGCTTATAAGTGTCTCAATGAGCTTTGTACAAATTTGACGAACTTATGAAACGTCTAACAATGTGGTTCCTAGGACTCTAAACAAAGTTTTATGCAACATGAGTGCTTATAAGTGTTTCAATGAGCTTTGTACAAGTTTGACGAACTTATGAAACATCTAACAATGCGTTTCTAGGACTCTAAACCAAGTTTTATGCAACATGAGTGTTTATAAGTGTCTCAATGAGCTTTGTACAAGTTTGACGAACTTATGAAACATCTAACAACGCGTTTCTAGTACTCTAAACCAAGTTTCATGCAACATGAGTGCTTATAAGTGTCTCAATGAGTTTTGTACAAGTTTGATGAACTTATGAAACATCTAACAACGCGGTTTCTAAGACTCTAAACGAAGTGTCATGCAACATGAGTGCTTATAAGTGTCTCAATGAGCTTTGTACTAGTTTGATGAACTTGTGAAACATCTAACAACGCGGTTTCTAGGACTCTAAACTAAGTTTCATGCAACATGAGTGCTTATAAGTGTCTCAATGAGCTTTGTACTAGTTTGACGAACTTATGAAACATCTAACAACGCGTATTCTAGGACTCTAAGCCAAGTTTCTTTCAACATGAGTTCTTATAAGTGTCTCAATGAGCTTTGTACAAGTTTGACGAACTAATGAAACATCTAACAACTCGTTTCTAGGACTCTAAACCAATTTTCATTCAACATTAGTGCTTATAAGTGTCTCTATCAGCTTTGTACAAGTTTGACGAACTTATGAAACGTCTAACAATGTGGTTGCTAGGACTCTAAACCAATTTTTATGCAACATGAGTGCTTAAAAGTGTCTCAATGACCTTTGTACAAGTTTGACGAACTTATGAAACATCTAACAACGAGTTTCTAGGACTCTAAACCAAGTTTCATGCAACATGAGTGCTTATAAGTGTCTCAATGAGTTTTGTACAAGTTTGACGAACTTATGAAACATCTAACAACGCGGTTTCCAAGACTCTAAACAAAGTGTCATGCAACATGACTGCTTATAAGTGTCTCAATGAGCTTTGTACTAGTTTGACGAACTTGTGAAACATCTTACAATGCGTTTCTAGGACTCTAAACCAAGTTTCATGCAACATGAGTGCTTATAAGATTCTCAATCAGCTTTGTACAAGTTTGACGAACTTATGAAACGTCTAACAATGTGGTTGCTAGGACTCTAAACGAAGTGTCATGCAACATGAGTGCTTATAAGTGTCTTAATGAGCTTTGTACTAGTTTTACGAACTTATGAAACATCTAACAACACGGTTTCTAAGACTCTAAATGAAGTGTCATGCAACATGAGTGCTTATAAGTGTCTCAATGAGCTTTGTACTAGTTTGACGAACTTATGAAACAACTTACAACGCGGTTTCTAGGACTCTAAACCAAGTTTCAAGCAACATGAGTGCTTAAAAGTGTCTCAATGAGCTTTGTACAAGTTTGACGAACTTATGAAACATCTAACAACGCGGTTTCTAGTACTCTAAACCAAGTTTCATGCAACATGATTGCTTATAAGTGTCTCAATGAGCTTTGTACAAATTTGACGAACTTATGAAACGTCTAACAATGTGGTTGCTAGGATTCTAAACCAAGTTTTATGCAACATGTGTGCTTATAAGTGTTTCAATGAGCTTTGTACAAGTTTGACGAACTTATGAAACATCTAACAACGCGTTTCTAGGACTCTAAACCAAGTTTTATGCAACATGAGTGTTTATAAGTGTCTCAATGAGCTTTGTACAAGTTTGACGAACTTATGAAACATCTAACAATGCGTTTCTAGGACTCTAAACCAAGTTTCATGCAACATGAGTGCTTATAAGTGTCTCAATGAGTTTTGTACAAGTTTGACGAACTTATGAAACATCTAACAACGCGGTTTCTAAGACTCTAAACGAAGTGTCATGCAACATGAGTGCTTATAAGTGTCTCAATGAGCTTTGTACTAGTTTGATGAACTTGTGAAACATCTTACAATGTGGTTTCTAGGACTCTAAACCAAGTTTCATGCAACATGAGTGCTTATAAGTGTCTCAATGAGCTTTGTACTAGTTTGACGAACTTATGAAACATCTAACAACGCGTATTCTAGGACTCTAAACCAAGTTTCTTTCAACATGAGTTCTTATAAGTGTCTCAATGAGCTTTGTACAAGTTTGACGAACTAATGAAACATCTAACAACTCGTTTCTAGGACTCTAAACCAAGTTTCATTCAACATTAGTGCTTATAAGTGTCTCTATCGGCTTTGTACAAGATTGACGAACTGATGAAACGTCTAACAATGTGGTTGCTAGGACTCTAAACCAATTTTTATGCAACATGAGTGCTTAAAAGTGTCTCAATGACCTTTGTACAAGTTTGACGAACTTATGAAACATCTAACAACGCGTTTCTAGGACTCTAAACCAAGTTTCATGCAACATGAGTGCTTATAAGTGTCTCAATGAGTTTTGTACATGTTTGACGAACTTATGAAACATCTAACAACGCGGTTTCTAAGACTCTAAACGAAGTGTCATGCAACATGAGTGCTTATAAGTGTCTCATTGAGCTTTGTACTAGTTTGACGAACTTGTGAAACATCTTACAAAGTGGTTTCTAGGACTCTAAACCAAGTTTCATGCAACATGAGTGCTTATAAGTTTCTCAATCAGCTTTGTACAAGTTTGACGAACTTATGAAACGTCTAACAATGTGGTTGCTAGGACTCTAAACGAAGTGTCATGCAACATGAGTGCTTATAAGTGTCTCAATGAGCTTTGTACAAGTTCGACAAACTTATGAAACATCTAACAACGCGATTTCTAGGACTCTAAACTAAGTTTCATGCAACATGAGTGCTTATAAGTGTCTCAATGAGCTTTGTACTAGTTTGACGAACTTATGAAACAACTAACAACGCGGTTTCTAGGACTCTAAACCAAGTTTCATGCAACATGAGTGCTTAAAAGTGTCTCAATGAGCTTTGTACAAGTTCGACGAACTTATGAAACATCTAACAACGCGGTTTCTAGGACTTTAAACTAAGTTTCATGCAACATGAGTACTTATAAGTGTATTAATGAGCTTTGTACTAGTTTGACGAACTTATGAAACATCTAACAACGCGGTTTGTAGGACTCTAAACTAAGTTTCTTTCAACATGAGTTCTTATAAGTGTCTCAATGAGCTTTGTAGAAGTTTGACGAACTTATGAAACATCTAACAACGCGTTTCTAGGACTCTAAACCAAGTTTTATGCAACATTAGTGCTTATAAGTGTCTCAATGAGCTTTGTACTAGTTTGACAAACTTATGAAACATCTAACAGACTCTAAACAAATTTTTATGCAACATGAGTGCTTATAAGTGTCTCAATGACCTTTGTACAAGTTTGACGAACTTATGAAACATCTAACAACGCGTTTCTAGGACTCTAAACAAGTTTCATGCAACATGAGTGCTTATAAGTGTCTCAATGATTTTTGTACAAGTTTGACGAACTTATGAAACATCTAACAAAGCGGTTTCTAAGCCTCTAAACGAAGTGTCATGCAACATGAGTGCTTATAAGTGTCTCAATGAGCTTTGTACTAGTTTGACGAACTTATGAAACATCTTACAACGCGGTTTCTAGTACTCTAAACCAAGTTTCATGAAACATGAGTGCTTATAAGTGTCTCAATGAGCTTTGTACAAATTTGACGAACTTATGAAACGTCTAACAATGTGGTTCCTAGGACTCTAAACCAAGTTTTATGCAACATGAGTGCTTATAAGTGTTTCAATGAGCTTTGTACAAGTTTGACGAACTTATGAAACATCTAACAATGCGTTTCTAGGACTCTAAACCAAGTTTTATGCAACATGAGTGTTTATAAGTGTCTCAATGAGCTTTGTACAAGTTTGACGAACTTATGAAACATCTAACAACGCGTTTCTAGTACTCTAAACCAAGTTTCATGCAACATGAGTGCTTATAAGTGTCTCAATGAGTTTTGTACAAGTTTGACGAACTTATGAAACATCTAACAACGCGGTTTCTAAGACTCTAAACGAAGTGTCATGCAACATGAGTGCTTATAAGTGTCTCAATGAGCTTTGTACTAGTTTGACGAACTTGTGAAACATCTAACAACGCGGTTTCTAGGACTCTAAACTAAGTTTCATGCAACATGAGTGCTTATAAGTGTCTCAATGAGCTTTGTACTAGTTTGACGAACTTATGAAACATCTAACAACGCGTATTCTAGGACTCTAAACCAAGTTTCTTTCAAAATGAGTTCTTATAAGTGTCTCAATGAGCTTTGTACAAGTTTGACGAACTAATGAAACATCTAACAACTCGTTTCTAGGACTCTAAACCAAGTTTCATTCAACATTAGTGCTTATAAGTGTCTCTATCAGCTTTGTACAAGTTTGACGAACTTATGAAACGTCTAACAATGTGGTTGCTAGGACTCTAAACCAATTTTTATGCAACATGAGTGCTTAAAAGTGTGTCAATGACCTTTGTACAAGTTTGACGAACTTATGAAACATCTAACAACGAGTTTCTAGGACTCTAAACCAAGTTTCATGCAACATGAGTGCTTATAAGTGTCTCAATGAGTTTTGTACAAGTTTGACGAACTTATGAAACATCTAACAACGCGGTTTCCAAGACTCTAAACAAAGTGTCATGCAACATGACTGCTTATAAGTGTCTCAATGAGCTTTGTACTAGTTTGACGAACTTGTGAAACATCTTACAATGCGTTTCTAGGACTCTAAACCAAGTTTCATGCAACATGAGTGCTTATAAGTTTCTCAATCAGCTTTGTACAAGTTTGACGAACTTATGAAACGTCTAACAATGTGGTTGCTAGGACTCTAAACGAAGTGTCATGCAACATGAGTGCTTATAAGTGTCTTAATGAGCTTTGTACTAGTTTTACGAACTTATGAAACATCTAACAACACGGTTTCTAAGACTCTAAATGAAGTGTCATGCAACATGAGTGCTTATAAGTGTCTCAATGAGCTTTGTACTAGTTTGACGAACTTACAACGCGGTGAAACAACTTACAACGCTCTAAACCAAGGTTTCTAGGACTCTAAACCAAGTTTCATGCAACATGAGTACTTATAAGTGTATTAATGAGCTTTCTACTAGTTTGACGAACTTATGAAACATCTAACAACGCGGTTTGTAGGACTCTAAACTAAGTTTCTTTCAACATGAATTCTTATAAGTGTCTCAATGAGCTTTGTAGAAGTTTGACGAACTTATGAAACATCTAACAACGCGTTTCTAGTACTCTAAACCAAGTTTCATGCAACATGAGTGCTTATAAGTGTCTCAATGAGTTTTGTACAAGTTTGACGAACTTATGAAACATCTAACAACGCGGTTTCTAAGACTCTAAACGAAGTGTCATGCAACATGAGTGCTTATAAGTGTCTCAATGAGCTCTGTACTAGTTTGATGAACTTGTGAAACATCTTACAATGTGGTTTCTATGACTCCAAACCAAGTTTCATGAACCATGAGTGCTTATAAGTGTCTCAATGAGCTTTGTACAAGTTCGACAATTTTATGAAACATCTAACAACGCGGTTTCTAGGACTCTAAACTAAGTTTCATGCAACATGAGTGCTTATAAATGTCTCAATGAGCTTTGTACTAGTTTGACGAACTTATGAAACATCTAACAACGCGTATTCTAGGACTCTAAACCAAGTTTCTTTCAACATGAGTTCTTATAAGTGTCTCAATGAGCTTTGTACAAGTTTGACGAACTAATGAAACATCTAACAACTCGTTTCTAGGACTCTAAACCAAGTTTCATTCAACATTAGTGCTTATAAGTGTCTCTATCAGCTTTGTACAAGATTGACGAACTTATGAAACGTCTAACAATGTGGTTGCTAGGACTCTAAACCAATTTTTATGCAATATGAGTGCTTAAAAGTGTCTCAATGACCTTTGTACAAGTTTGACGAACTTATGAAACATCTAACAACGCGTTTCTAGGACTCTAAACCAAGTTTCATGCAACATGAGTGCTTATAAGTGTCTCAATGAGTTTTGTACAAGTTTGACGAACTTATGAAACATCTAACAACGCGGTTTCCAAGATTCTAAACAAAGTGTCATGCAACATGACTGCTTATAAGTGTCTCAATGAGCTTTGTACTAGTTTGACGAACTTGTGAAACATCTTACAATGCGTTTCTAGGACTCTAAACCAAGTTTCATGCAACATGAGTGCTTATAAGTTTCTCAATCAGCTTTGTACAAGTTTGACGAACTTATGAAACGTCTAACAATGTGGTTGCTAGGACTCTAAACGAAGTGTCATGCAACATGAGTGCTTATAAGTGTCTTAATGAGCTTTGTACTAGTTTTACGAACTTATGAAACATCTAACAACACGGTTTCTAAGACTCTAAATGAAGTGTCATGCAACATGAGTGCTTATAAGTGTCTCAATGAGCTTTGTACTAGTTTGACGAACTTATGAAACAACTTACAACGCGGTTTCTAGGACTCTAAACCAAGTTTCAAGCAACATGAGTGCTTAAAAGTGTCTCAATGAGCTTTGTACAAGTTTGACGAACTTATGAAACATCTAACAACGCGGTTTCTAGGACTCTAAACTAAGTTTCATGCAACATGAGTACTTATAAGTGTATTAATGAGCTTTCTACTAGTTTGACGAACTTATGAAACATCTAACAACGCGGTTTGTAGGACTCTAAACTAAGTTTCTTTCAACATGAGTTCTTATAAGTGTCTCAATGAGCTTTGTAGAAGTTTGACGAACTTATGAAACATCTAACAACGCGTTTCTAGGACTCTAAACCAAGTTTTATGCAACATTAGTGCTTATAAGTGTCTCAAGGAGCTTTGTACTAGTTTGACAAACTTATGAAACATATAACAACGCGTTTCTAGGACTCTAAACAAATTTTTATGCAACATGAGTGCTTATAAGTGTCTCAATGACCTTTGTACAAGTTTGACGAACTTATGAAACATCTAACAACGCGTTTCTAGGACTCTAAACAAGTTTCATGCAACATGAGTGCTTATAAGTGTCTCAATGAGTTTTGTACAAGTTTGACGAACTTATTAAACATCTAACAAAGCGGTTTCTAAGCCTCTAAACGAAGTGTCATGCAACATGAGTGCTTATAAGTGTCTCAATGAGCTTTGTACTAGTTTGACGAACTTATGAAACATCTTACAACGCGGTTTCTAGTACTCTAAACCAAGTTTCATTCAACATGAGTGCTTATAAGTGTCTCAATGAGCTTTGTACAAATTTGACGAACTTATGAAACGTCTAACAATGTGGTTGCTAGGACTCTAAACCAAGTTTTATGCAACATGAGTGCTTATAAGTGTTTCAATGAGCTTTGTACAAGTTTGACGAACTTATGAAACATCTAACAATGCGTTTCTAGGACTCTAAACCAAGTTTTATGCAACATGAGTGTTTATAAGTGTCTCAATGAGCTTTGTACAAGTTTAACGAACTTATGAAACATCTAACAACGCGTTTCTAGTACTCTAAACCAAGTTTCATGCAACATGAGTGCTTATAAGTGTCTCAATGAGTTTTGTACAAGTTTGACGAACTTATGAAACATCTAACAACGCGGTTTCTAAGACTCTAAACGAAGTGTCATTCAACATGAGTGCTTATAAGTGTCTCAATGAGCTTTGTACTAGTTTGATGAACTTGTGAAACATCTTACAATGTGGTTTCTAGGACTCCAAACCAAGTTTCATGCAACATGAGTGCTTATAAGTGTCTCAATGAGCTTTGTACAAGTTCGACAATTTTATGAAACATCTAACAACGCGGTTTCTAGGACTCTAAACTAAGTTTCATGCAACATGAGTGCTTATAAGTGTCTCAATGAGCTTTGTACTAGTTTGACGAACTTATGAAACATCTAACAACGCGTATTCTAGGACTCTAAGCCAAGTTTCTTTCAACATGAGTTCTTATAAGTGTCTCAATGAGCTTTGTACAAGTTTGAAGAACTAATGAAACATCTAACAACTCGTTTCTAGGACTCTAAACCAAGTTTCATTCAACATTAGTGCTTATAAGTGTCTCTATCAGCTTTGTACAAGTTTGACGAACTTATGAAACGTCTAACAATGTGGTTGCTAGGACTCTAAACCAATTTTTATGCAACATGAGTGCTTAAAAGTGTCTCAATGACCTTTGTACAAGTTTGACGAACTTATGAAACATCTAACAACGCGTTTCTAGGACTCTAAACCAAGTTTCATGTAACATGAGTACTTATAAGTGTCTCAATGAGTTTTGTACAAGTTTGACGAACTTATGAAACATCTAACAACGCGGTTTCTAAGACTCTAAACGAAGTGTCATGCAACATGACTGCTTATAAGTGTCTCATTGAGCTTTGTACTAGTTTGACGAACTTGTGAAACATCTTACAAAGCGGTTTCTAGGACTCTAAACAAAGTTTCATGCAACATGAGTGCTTATAAGTTTCTCAATCAGCTTTGTACAAGTTTGACGAACTTATGAAACGTCTAACAATGTGGTTGCTAGGACTCTAAACGAAGTGTCATGCAACATGAGTGCTTATAAGTGTCTCAATGAGCTTTGTACAAGTTCGACAAACTTATGAAACATCTAACAACGCGATTTCTAGGACTCTAAACTAAGTTTCATGCAACATGAGTGCTTATAAGTGTCTCAATGAGCTTTGTACTAGTTTGACGAACTTATGAAACAACTAACAACGCGGTTTCTAGGACTCTAAACCAAGTTTCATGCAACATGAGTGCTTAAAAGTGTCTCAATGAGCTTTGTACAAGTTCGACGAACTTATCAAACATCTAACAACGCGGTTTCTAGGACTCTAAACTAAGTTTCATGCAACATGAGTACTTATAAGTGTATTAATGAGCTTTGTACTAGTTTGACGAACTTATGAAACATCTAACAACGCGGTTTGTAGGTCTCTAAACTAAGTTTCTTTCAACATGAGTTCTTATAAGTGTCTCAATAAGCTTTGTAGAAGTTTGACGAACTTATGAAACATCTAACAACGCGTTTCTAGGACTCTAAACCAAGTTTTATGCAACATTAGTGCTTATAAGTGTCTCAATGAGCTTTGTACTAGTTTGACAAACTTATGAAACATCTAACACACTCTAAACAAATTTTTATGCAACATGAGTGCTTATAAGTGTCTCAATGACCTTTGTACAAGTTTGACGAACTTATGAAACATCTAACAACGCGTTTCTAGGACTCTAAACAAGTTTCATGCAACATGAGTGCTTATAAGTGTCTCAATGAGTTTTGTACAAGTTTGACGAACTTATGAAACATCTAACAAAGCGGTTTCTAAGCCTCTAAACGAAGTGTCATGCAACATGAGTGCTTATAAGTGTCTCAATGAGCTTTGTACTAGTTTGACGAACTTATGAAACATCTTACAATGCCGTTTCTAGTACTCTAAACCAAGTTTCATGTAACATGAGTGCTTATAAGTGTCTCAATGAGCTTTGTACAAATTTGACGAACTTATGAAACGTCTAACAATGTGGTTGCTAGGACTCTAAACCAAGTTTTATGCACCATGAGTGCTTATAAGTGTCTCAATGAGCTTTGTACAAGTTTGACGAACTTATGAAACATCTAACAACGCGTTTCTAGGACTCTAAACTAAGTTTCATGCAACATGAGTGCTTATAAGTGTCGCAATGAGCTTTGTACTAGTTTGACGAACTTATGAAACAACTTACAACGCGGTTTCCAGGACTCTAAAACAAGTTTCAAGCAACATGAGTGCTTAAAAGTGTCTCAATGAGCTTTGTACAAGTTTGACGAACTTATGAAACATCTAACAACGCGGTTTCTAGGACTCTAAACTAAGTTTCATGCAACATGAGTACTTATAAGTGTATTAATGAGCTTTCTACTAGTTTGACGAACTTATGAAACATCTAACAACGCGGTTTGTAGGACTCTAAACTAAGTTTCTTTCAACATGAGTTCTTATAAGTGTCTCAATGAGCTTTGTAGAAGTTTGACGAACTTATGAAACATCTAACAACGCGTTTCTAGGACTCTAAACCAAGTTTTATGCAACATTAGTGCTTATAAGTGTCTCAATGAGCTTTGTACTAGTTTGACAAACTTATGAAACATATAACAACGCGTTTGTAGGACTCTAAACAAATTTTTATGCAACATGAGTGCTTATAAGTGTCTCAATGACCTTTGTACTAGTTTGACGAACTTATGAAACATCTAACAACGCGTTTCTTGGACTCTAAACCAAGTTTCATGCAACATGAGTGCTTATAAGTGTCTCAATGAGTTTTTTACAAGTTTGACGAACTTATGAAACATCTAACAAAGCGGTTTCTAAGACTCTAAACGAAGTGTCATGCAACATGAGTGCTTATAAGTGTCTCAATGAGCTTTGTACTAGTTTAACGAACTTATGAAACATCTTACAACGCGGTTTCTAGTACTCTAAACCAAGTTTCATGCAACATGAGTGCTTATAAGTGTCTCAATGAGCTTTGTACAAATTTGACGAACTTATGAAACGTCTAACAATGTGGTTGCTAGGACTCTAAACCAAGTTTTATGCAACATGAGTGCTTATAAGTGTTTCTATGAGCTTTGTACAAGTTTGACGAACTTATGAAACATCTAACAACGCGTTTCTAGGACTCTAAACCAAGTTTTATGCAACATGAGTGTTTATAAGTGTCTCAATGAGCTTTGTACAAGTTTGACGAACTTATGAAACATCTAACAACGCGGTTTCTAAGACTCTAAACGAAGTGTCATGCAACATGAGTGCTTATAAGTGTCTCAATCAGCTTTGTACTAGTTTGACGAACTTATGAAACATCTTACAACGTGGTTTCTAGAACTCTAAACCAAGTTTCAGGCAACATGAGTTCTTATAAGTGTCTCAATGAGCTTTGTACAAGTTTGACGAACTTATGAAACAACTTACAACGCGGTTTATAGGACTCTAAATCAAGTTTCAATCAACATGAGTGCTTATAAGTGTCTCAATGAGTTTTGTACAAGTTTGACGAACTTATGAAACATCTAACAACGCGGTTTCTAAGACTCTAAACGAAGTGTCATGCAACATGAGTGCTTATAAGTGTCTCAATGAGGTTTGTACTAGTTTGATGAACTTGTGAAACATCTTACAATGTGGTTTCTAGGACTCTAAACCAAGTTTCATGCAACATGAGTCCTTATAAGTGTCTCAATGAGCTTTGTACAAGTTCGACAAATTTATGAAACATCTAACAACGCGGTTTCTTGGACTCTAAACTAAGTTTCATGCAACATGAGTGCTTATAAGTGTCTCAATGAGCTTTGTACTAGTTTGACAAACTTATGAAACATCTAACAACGCGTATTCTAGGACTCTAAACCAAGTTTCTTTCAACATGAGTTCTTATAAGTGTCTCAATGAGCTTTATACAAGTTTGACGAACTAATGAAACATCTAACAACTCGTTTCTAGGACTCTAAACCAAGTTTCATTCGACATGAGTGCTTATAAGTGTCTCTATCAGCTTTGTACAAGTTTGACGAAGTTATGAAACGTCTAACAATGTGGTTGCTAGGACTCTAAACCAATTTTTATGCAACATGAGTGCTTAAAAGTGACTCAATGAGCTTTATACAAGTTTGACGAACTTATGAAACATCTAACAACGCGTTTTTAGGATTCTAAACCAATTTTTATGCAACATGAGTGCTTATAAGTGTCTCAATAAGCCTTGTACAAGTTTGACGAACTTATGAAACATCTAACAACGCGGTTTCTAAGACTCTAAACGAAGTGTCATGCAACATGAGTACTTATAAGTGCCTCAATGAGCTTTGTACTAGTTTGACGAACTTATGAAACATCTTACAACGCGGTTGCTAGGACTCTAAACCAATTTTTATGCAACATGAATTCTTATAAGTGTCTCAATGACCTTTGTACAAGTTTGACGAACTTATGAAACATCTAACAACGCGTTTCTAGGACTCTAAACCAAGTTTCATGCAACGTGAGTGCTTATAAGTGTCTCAATGAGTTTTGTACAAGTTTGACGAACTTATGAAACATCTAACAACGCGGTTTCTAAGACTCTAAACGAAGTGTCATGCAACATGAGGGCTTATAAGTGTCTCAATGAGGTTTGTACTAGTTTGATGAACTTGTGAAACATCTTACAATGTGGTTTCTAGGACTCTAAACCAAGTTTCATGCAACATGAGTGCTTATAAGTGTCTCTATGAGCTTTGTACAAGTTCGACAAATTTATGAAACATCTAACAACGCGGTTTCTTGGACTCTATACTAAGTTTCATGCAACATGAGTGCTTATAAGTGTCTCAATGAGCTTTGTACTAGTTTGACAAACTTATGAAACATCTAACAACTCGTATTCTAGGACTCTAAACCAAGTTTCTTTCAACATGAGTTCTTATAAGTGTCTTAATGAGCTTTGTACAAGTTTGACGAAATAATGAAACATCTAACAACTCGTTTCTAGGACTCTAAACCAAGTTTCATTCAACATGAGTGCTTATAAGTGTCTCTATCAGCTTTGTACAAATTTGACGAACTTACGAAACGTCTAACAATGTGGTTGCTAGGACTCTAAACCAATTTTTATGCAACATGAGTGCTTAAAAGTGTCTCAATGACCTTTGTACAAGTTTGACGAACATATGAAACATCTAACAACGCGTTTCTAGGACTCTAAACCAAGTTTCATGCAACATGAGTGCTTATAAGTGTCTCAATGAGTTTTGTACAAGTTTGACGAACTTATGAAACATCTAACAACGCGGTTTCTAAGACTCTAAACGAAGTGTCATGCAACATGACTGCTTATAAGTGTCTCATTGAGCTTTGTACTAGTTTGACGAACTTGTGAAACATCTTACAACGCGGTTTCTAGTACTCTAAACCAAGTTTCATGCAACATGAGTGCTTATAAGTGTCTCAATGAGCTTTGTACAAATTTGACGAACTTATGAAACGTCTAACAATGTGGTTGCTAGGACTCTAAACCAAGTTTTATGCAACATGAGTGCTTATAAGTGTTTCTATGAGCTTTGTACAAGTTTGACGAACTTATGAAACATCTAACAACGCGTTTCTAGGACTCTAAACCAAGTTTTATGCAACATGAGTGTTTATAAGTGTCTCAATGAGCTTTGTACAAGTTTGACGAACTTATGAAACATCTAACAACGCGGTTTCTAAGACTCTAAACGAAGTGTCATGCAACATGAGTGCTTATAAGTGTCTCAATCAGCTTTGTACTAGTTTGACGAACTTATGAAACATCTTACAACGTGGTTTCTAGAACTCTAAACCAAGTTTCAGGCAACATGAGTTCTTATAAGTGTCTCAATGAGCTTTGTACAAGTTTGACGAACTTATGAAACAACTTACAACGCGGTTTATAGGACTCTAAATCAAGTTTCAATCAACATGAGTGCTTATAAGTGTCTCAATGAGTTTTGTCAAGTTTGACAACTTATGAAACATCTAACAACGCGGTTTCTAAGACTCTAAACGAAGTTTGTCACGCAACATGACTGCTATGAAACATCTAAGTGTCTCAACGCGGTTGTACTAGTTTGATGACTCTCTTAAATGTGGTTTCTAGACTCTAAACCAAGTGTCATGCAACATGAGTCCTTATAAGTGTCTCAATGAGCTTTGTACAAGTTCGACAAATTTATGAAACATCTAACAACGCGGTTTCTTGGACTCTAAACTAAGTTTCATGCAACATGAGTGCTTATAAGTGTCTCAATGAGCTTTGTACTAGTTTGACAAACTTATGAAACATCTAACAACGCGTATTCTAGGACTCTAAACCAAGTTTCTTTCAACATGAGTTCTTATAAGTGTCTCAATGAGCTTTATACAAGTTTGACGAACTAATGAAACATCTAACAACTCGTTTCTAGGACTCTAAACCAAGTTTCATTCGACATGAGTGCTTATAAGTGTCTCTATCAGCTTTGTACAAGTTTGACGAAGTTATGAAACGTCTAACAATGTGGTTGCTAGGACTCTAAACCAATTTTTATGCAACATGAGTGCTTAAAAGTGACTCAATGAGCTTTATACAAGTTTGACGAACTTATGAAACATCTAACAACGCGTTTTTAGGATTCTAAACCAATTTTTATGCAACATGAGTGCTTATAAGTGTCTCAATAAGCCTTGTACAAGTTTGACGAACTTATGAAACATCTAACAACGCGGTTTCTAAGACTCTAAACGAAGTGTCATGCAACATGAGTACTTATAAGTGCCTCAATGAGCTTTGTACTAGTTTGACGAACTTATGAAACATCTTACAACGCGGTTGCTAGGACTCTAAACCAATTTTTATGCAACATGAATTCTTATAAGTGTCTCAATGACCTTTGTACAAGTTTGGGTTTACTATGCAAGGGTTTTAACGAGGCCAAGAAGAGCACTACGTCGGTTACTTAGTGACATTAGCTTGAAGAGTGTAAGAGACGAGGCACTAACACGCTACTCGTCGTTTTATATCGCACGCTTTGTTGTTTTTTTTGTTTTGTGGTTAAACGTTGCGTTGTTTTTATACTTTCCTTTTTTGGATTATAAGCGAGAACCCTAAAGGGGAGGGCGACATGTGCTTCTCCTCCTTTATAATCTCGCAGCCACCATCTATGAAAAGCAGTCAAGTATTATCAAAGAAACCTTTTGCTTAGACTCACCCTTCTTGCTCAGCGATTGAGCTCGTTGAATCAATTCGAGAGATTCGAATCCGAGGCTGCTACAAGAGTAATCCTCTTTCAGAAGCTTCTACAAACATCTAGCTATCCTCCCATCGATAGCTTGAGAAGTCCACTCCCATCTCGCCTCACTTCCACCTCTACATCTCGTCGGTTCTGTCCTTGAGTCACCACCGTCTCCATCATCATCATCTCTATCCACTTCGCACCAGATTTCATCCCTAGGCCGCTGCTATCTTCCTCATCATTCCAACTCCACCATCGTCATACCTCCGTTTCACTCTGTTACAAGTCATATCCGCAGCCACCATCACCATCATCCATCAAGTCCCTTTAGAGAAGCACTCTCCTTTGCCATAGAGCTAAGATCTTGGCCAAGATCGTATCAGGTTTGGTCCGCTTGAGCTTGAGCTTGGCACACTTGTCGAGTCATCATGAGAGTAGTTCGCCTTGGCGTCCTTGAACTTGGCCGGCTTGAGGTTAGGATGAAGAATCCAACACTTCTCTTTAAGGTGGCCCTTCTTCTTGCAATGGTCACACGTTAAGGCCCTCCTCTCTTCATATGTCTTCGACGTTGGTTTAAACGCCACCTTGTTTACGGTTACATGTTCCCTCTTGCCTTCAAAGAGCTCAATGGAGCCTTGTTCCCTTTGAAGTTGAGCACACACTTCTTCAAGGTTTGGTAGGGTATCGGCTCGGAGAAGATGTTTGGTAATCTCCTTATAGCTTCCGTTGAGTGTTAAGAGCAAACCGACCACCTTGGTTCAGATCATTGATAGCCTTCTTGACTTCATAGACCCGACTTAGGTTCGATGTGTTGTCGTAGACGGTTTGGAGAGTGTCCCATAACTCCTTGGCATTCTCACAATAGGAATAGGCTTCCAAGATAGACGGCTCAAGGGATCCTTGGATGATTCCAAGAACCTTTTGGTCTAGTTGGAACCATTTCTCATCGTCATTTGTGAGCTCATTGTTAAACTCAATAGGAGCATCTTGCCGAGTGAGGATGTGGTTCCAATAGTCGCGGCCACAAAGAGCAATTTTCATGGTTCTCGCCCATAGGAGGTAGTTGATACCTTTCAAGGTAACCGGACAAGGAGTCTTCTTGGATTCTTTGTCTTCCATGGTTTACTGCTTGGTTTGAAGGGGATGTCTCGGATAAGTCTAGCCGAGCACCGGGAAAGATTATGTGTTGAGTGGCACAGAAACGGTGGCTAGCCGAGAACCGGGAAGCGTTGGTACCGAGAGTATCCGAGAGTAAACAAGCACCGAGAGTTTTGTTATCGGGCGCCGGAAAAGCCCGATAATATTGTTTACCGGATGCTGGAAACACCGAACAACGAGGATGCCCGGTAAACGAAACACCGAGCAACGAGGATGCCCGGTAAACGAAACACCGAGCAACGAGGATGCCTGAGCGCCGACGAAAGTAGTAGCGGAAGCGAGATTTAGGTTCCAGAGCAAGGTTGCTCTGTTACCATGTTAGAATTTGAGAGATTAGGGAAAATTAGTGAATGAAGTTCTTGAGTTCTTAACAAGAACATCAAGAACAAGAGAGAGAGAATAGAGAGAGAGTAACAAGATTCGGTTTCATTAGATTGGAAAGTGTTAACTTGTTTGTTTACAAAGGGGAAGATATAAATAGACAACAACAAAGGATCCCAAAATAGCATAAAGGAATATGCTTGATATGATCGAGCCCGAGGAACCTGATGGGGTGACTACCCGAGCAATGGCCAAGAAGCTAGCCCAAGACGTTCAGGCATTGATCGTGGAGGAGCTTGGAGGAGCAGCTAAGAGCTTCTTCAACATCTTGACCAAGGCCTAGAGAAAAGACCAAGCTAATGTAACTAGGTAACTAAGTGTTTCGACTTGGTACTCTTTCCCTTTGCGTAGGTTTGTCCCACCGGGTTTACTACGCAAGGGTTTTAACGAGGCCAAGAAGGGCGCTACGTCGGTTATTTAGTAACATTAGCTTGCAGAGTGTATGAGACGAGGCACTTAAAATACTCGTTGTCTTTATATCTTAACTACGCGTTGTTCTTTGTTTTCGAATTAGACTACATGCTGTTTTACGTCTTTCCTTATTTGAATTACACGCCAAAGCCCTAAGTGAACAAGCGATGTTGTGCTTGTCTCTGAACAAGCGATGTTGTGCTTGTCTCTTATGCAGTCAAGTTATAACGAAAAACCCTTTTGCTTAGACTCATTCTTGCTCAGCGATTGAGCTCGTATATCCATTGGTTCGAGAGATTCGAATCCGAGGCCTTTACAAGAGAAATCCTCTTCCAAAGGTTTCTACAAACATCCAGCAATCACCCCATCGATTGCTTGAGAAGTTCACCATCCATCTCGCCTCTCATCACCTCCACATCACCCCTGTCTCCGTCTTAACACCGCCGCCACCCATCATTCAACCACCGAACCGTTTGAGAAGAGTCCTGCCTTTGTCGTAGAGTTAGGATCCTGTCCAAGGGCGTATAAATGCTAAAAACGTCCTAGTCTTGCTCGATTAGCCGCGCCACACGTCGCTATCCCTTGTGTAGCCGCGCCACACGTCGCTATCCCTTGTGTAGCCGTGCCATCCTTAAGGCGACCAGTGACAAGTCAGGACGAGATGGATACACGCGCCCTTAAGGTGCACATGTGACTCTGCCCAACGGCTCTCTTGGCAACGGTCTTCTTCTCCTTCGTCTCTTGTTCCCCTTTGCAACGGTAACTAAGAGAGCTTAGTGACTTCGGCAGCTTGTGACTTCGGCCTTCGTCAGATACTAGGTCATCGTCTTGATGGACAAGACTGGTCCGGACGAAGCCTTGGTCTCTTTTACACTTGTGACTTCAGCAATCTTGTGGCTTTGGTTTTGCCTTAGCCGAACTCGGCTTCGGTTTTGCCTTAGCCGAACTTGAGTTTTGACTTCGGCTTTGCCTTGATGGACGGAACTCGTCCGGGCAATGCCTTAGTCTTGTTTACATGTACTAGTTTGACGAACTTATGAAACATCTTACAACGCGGTTTCTAGTACTCTAAACCAAGTTTCATGCAACATGAGTGCTTATAAGTGTCTCAATGAGCTTTGTACAAATTTGACGAACTTATGAAACGTCTAACAATGTGGTTGCTAGGACTCTAAACCAAGTTTTATGCAACATGAGTGCTTATTAGTGTTTCAATGAGCTTTATACAAGTTTGAAGAACTTATGAAACATCTAACAACACGTTTTTAGGACTCTAAACCAAGTTTTATGCAACATGAGTGCTTATAAGTGTCTCAATGAGCTTTGTACAAGTTTGACGAACTTATGAAACATCTAACAACGCGGTTTCTAAGACTCTAAACGAAGTGTCATGCAACATGAGTAATTATAAGTGTCTCAATGAGCTTTGTACTAGTTTGACAAACTTATGAAACATCTTACAACACGGTTGCTAGGACTCTAAACCAATTTTTATGCAACATGAGTGCTTATAAGTGTCTCAATGACCTTTGTACAAGTTTGACGAACTTATGAAACATCTAACAACGCGTTTCTATGACTCTAAACCAAGTTTCATGCAACATGAGTGCTTATAAGTGTCTCAATGAGTTTTGTACAAGTTTGACGAACTTATGAAACATCTAACAACGCGGTTTATAAGACTCTAAACGAAGTGTCATGCAACTTGACTGCTTACAAGTGTCTCAATGAGCTTTGTACTAGTTTGACGAACTTGTGAAACATCTTACAACACGGTTTCTAGTATTAAGACTAATGATAACCTACAAAGGCATTAGATCAAAATACATCAAAGAAGGGAAATGTATAGTTGAGGCGTGTAGTTGACTACATCACAATGTAGTTGAGTCATGTAGTCGACCAATGTAGTTGCATCATGTAGTCGACTACATCAACCGACTAAAGAGTCGTTAGAGAATTCAAATTTGAATTCTAGCCGTTGGACTTATCCCTTGTTGCACTTTTTCTCTATTTAATGTTGTGTAAACACTTGTAAACATCAAGGAGGTGATTCCTCTCTTCATAATCTAACCAAAACCCTCTTTATACTCTCTCTAATCTCTCTTAAACACTCAAGATCCGAATTAGTGTAATTCGGATCTTAATCTCTCTTAATCTTCCTTAATCTCTAAAGGACCAAGCTCATCACTTTGCTCCTAATCTCCACCACTATACTCACGAATTCCAACATGGTATCAGAGCAAAGCTCTTGAGACCCATAGGTAAGTCGCTTCCGCCATTCTCCTTTCTTATTTCTTGCTTATAAACACAAAGATCTAGAGGAGGAAAAGAATGACCAAGATCCGAGTGGTTAAAACCCTTAAGATCTTGGTGAATCAATGCTCCTCTTAGGAAGAGAACCATGATTCTTTGTCTCTTAATGAGTGAAGATACATGTTGAATCCAAGTTCCTTTCAAGAACAATCCAATCAAAACCGAATCATAGTGAGCATAGATTGAAAATCTAGCTATATGATGTTTTTGGTTGAGTTGTTCTTTAAGATCTTTGTTTAGGCCGAAAGTTGTGGATGAGAACCATTGTTTCCTCACTCTTATGAGTTTAAAAGGAACCTTGATGAATCCAAAATCCATCTAACTTAGGCATTAGGCAATGACCAAGTATTCAAAGCATAAAGCTTGAAACTTGTGAGCTAAAGAGTGAGAGAACCATGCTCATTGATTCTTTAAGAACAATGCCTTGTTGAATCCGAAACTCTATGCTTTCTTAAAATACAAAGATAAAAGGATGAGATCCATGATTCGCCATGAGCGATAAGTGTTGTATCCAAATCCGAAGGTAATTACTTCATCTTTGTAAGGCCGAAAGCAAAGAGGATGAGAACCATGGATTCCCCACTCTTATGTGATATGAGCGTGGAACCAGAATCGGATACCGATGCCGATCAACATCGACCACTCGGCATCGACCGACATCGACCACTCGATACCGACCAACATCGACCACTCGGCATCAACCAACATCGACCACTCGACATCGATGCCGATCAACAAGGCGCACGTGCACCAATCACCGAAGGACGGGAAGGCGTGATCACACGGTCCAAAGCTAAGGAGCTAGCCAAGATAGCTTTAGCAAGTACCAGGGACAAGGAAGTATCACCTAGGAGCTACTTCAACATATTCACCGCCACCACTTAAGAAGACCAAGCTATGAAAGCTAAGCGGACTAGGTGTCTCGCTTGATACTCTTTTTCCCACCGGGTTTTAATGAGGTCAATAAGAACACCACGTCGTCCATTAGTAATCATGGCTTGAAGAATGTAAGAGACGAGGCATTTCTCACACTACTCGTTGTTCTATCTTTTCTTTAAGGAACGCCGCGTTGTTTTGGCGATTTCCTTTTTTCTTTGCGTTTTCCATTTTGATGCGGATTTCCTTTTCTCGGATTTCCTTTTTGTTTAAACGCGCAACCCTAAAAGAGAGTTGCGACTTGTGCCTCCTCTATATAAGGGATGCGCCGCACCACCTTCTTCTTTAGTCAACTTTTTACCTAAAACTTCTTATAGTCGACTCCTCTCGGTTCCTTTGCGAACTTGAGCCGCTTACAAGCATACTTGCTTCCAAGCGTCTCTTCTATCCATCGGGCGGTTGCTCCATAGCCTCCTTGAGACGTTCCCCTTCCACCCATCGACTCCACCGCTCCATCTCCCCATCCTAACCCGGAGTTATTCGTTGTTTCTCTCCGCATCCGCCAAGATCTATCCCCAACGTAGTACTCACCTTCTCACGGAGTTTCGGTCCGAACAAAGGGCGTATCAAGTGGTATCAGAGCCATCCTCCGTACTAAAAGGCTGAGTTATCTCTAAAACTATCATCGCTTTAATCTCGTTTCGATTAGATCTAGTGGCGCTTGTTAGGATTGATAGATTCATCGGATATTTGTGTTGTTATTTGCGGTGTGAATTTGTCTGAGTTTAATCTGCTTGAATGTTGTTTGAAAACTTGTTCGATTTAGTTGAAACTTGATAAGATCGCATCTAGAGCCTCACCCTTACTTCCGCTTGCTTAAAATCTCGTGTGTAGTCTTGAAAGTTCGTCGCTGTTTTGCTTGAACAAGCTTTGTCTAAGCGGCGGCAAGCTAGACAAGGCGAAAACCCTTTTCAAATTTCATTTTTGTTTTGAATTGCCGATTTCCTTTTCCCAAAAACGCGTGTTTCATTAAAACCACCGATTTCCTTTTTGTTAAAACATCCAACCGGGTTTCCTTTTTCCTTGCTTGCCTATCAAGCGTTGTCTTCTTGTGTTGTGAAGTTGTTTGCTTACGTTATCCGTGAACTACTTATCGCGAGCTGCGTTTCCGTGCAACAGGTACCATGTCCCTATCACCGGAAGCGATTGACGACCTCAAAAAACTCATAGCAACGCAGGTGGCTGAAGCAATGGCCCAATTGCTTCCTCAACAAATTGCCCAAGCAACTTACTCTGGAACGTGAGAGGCAAACCAAGGAAACCGCAAAGGGAACCTCGGACTCTGAGGGTGGGTCAACTCCAACTCCATCCGATGCCATGCGGATTTGCAAAGGTAAGGGCGTTGCCGGTACATCTAGGTTCCAAGCAGTCCGCAACCTCCGTCCAACCAACGCAAACGAGCGAGAGGGTACCACGGCAACGGGTGCATGCCGAGCCGAGCGAGCCGAGGACGAGCTCCCGGGCGTAGGCCACACGCTGCTCCACGCCGTCCTACACGGACCATAGCCGGGCAACGCGTCTACATCGGCTCTAGCGACGAGTATTATGGCGTCAACGTCTCGGACCGTAGTAGGCGAAGCCGAGACGTGAGAGACGAGACGAGGACGACCCGAGAGACTCGGAGAGCCAGCAGCTAAAGCATATCAAGGCCAAGTTCCCACCATTCCTCGACAAGAATGATCCGGAAGCCTATCTTGACTGGGAAAGGAAGATGGAGTCCGGCTTCTTGTGCCATGATACGTATGCCTCAAACAAGGTAAAGATAGCCGTCTCGGAATTCGGTGAGTACGCACTTTTGTGGTGGGATCGCTTTGCACCACACGGAACCGCCATAATGAGCTGCCCATCACCACTTGGCACCAACTCACCACCCACTTGAGAAAGAGGTTTGTGCCGAGCCATTACCACCGGGAAGTTCTCAACAAGCTGAGGAAGCTCACCCAAGGGTCCACCACAGTCCGAGACTACTTCCAAGAGATGGAAACCCTTCTCATCCGAGCCGGACTAGAGGAAGATGAGGAAGTAACCATGGCGCGGTTCATTGGTGGACTCAGCCGGGACATCCAGGACAAGGTGGAGCTCCGGACTTATATGGATCTTGAGGAACTCGTGCACAAGGCGAACTAGTGGAGAGTCGAACAAAAGAAGATACGCCAAGCCGAGCTTCTCCTCCACGACCAACAAACCCAAGGAATTCCTACCTTCTCGGCCACCTTTCTCCAAGGATGCCAAGCCTTCTTCCACGACGAAAGAAGAGGTCAAGTTTGATCCCAAAGACCGAACCAACACCTCCTCCAAGCAATGTTAGGTGTTTTAGATGCCAAGGGATGGGACACTACTCGAGAGATTGTCCCAACAAGAAAGTCTTCATGATTCTGGACAACGGAGAGGTAGTTCCACAAGATTCGAGTCGATCCGGAAGATGGAGAGGAGAGGGGAGGAAGCCGCAGCTGTTGGAGAGATGCTGGTCGTCGGAGGGCGTTGAGTGTCCAGAACCAGCCGGAGGAGTTAGTGCGAGAAACCACCTCTTCCACACACGCCGCCTGGTCAAAGGAAAGGTATGCGGCCGATCATAGATGGGGGTAGCCGCACCAATGCCGCCGGTGAGCTAATGGTCCAGAAACTAAGCCTAGAACCCATCACCCATCCCCGGCCATACAAGCCGCAGTGGCTCAACGATAGTGGTGCTCTCACCGTCACACAACAGTCCGTTTCACTCGTCCATAGGCAAATATGAAGATGAGGTCCTTTGTGATGTCATACCCATGGGATCCAGCCATGTGCCGCTTGGCCGACCGTGGCAATCGACCGGAAGGTACTCCATGACGGCTACACCAACAAGCACACGTTTGAGTTCAATGGCCGCAAGATCACTCGGTTCCTCTTACTCCAAGTGAAGTGTACCAAGACCAGCTCTATCTCAAACTCAAGGAAGAGAAGGAGAAGACACCTGGCCCACACGCCAACCTCTACATTAACCAAAGAGAAGTTTCGAACTTATGAATTCCAATTGCTCTATGTTATTGTTTGTGTACAAGGAAAGCCTTGTTAGTACTAACCCCTCACAGGAGCTTCCTAGTGAAATGGCTAAGCTATTGCAGGATTATAGTGACGTTTTTCCCCAGAAACCCCACCAGGCTTGCCTCCTATACGCGGCATTGAGCACCAGATTGACTTTGTGCCAGGTTCCGCACTCCCCAATAGACCCGCCTACCGAACCAATCCGGTGGAGACCAAGGGAGCTTCGAAACGGTGGAGGAGCTAATGCGGAAGGGGCACATCGAGAGAGCATGAGTCCATGTGCTGTACCGGTGTTGCTTGTGCCCAAGAAGGATGGATCATGGCGCATGTGTGTTGATTGCCGAGCCATCAATAACATCACGGTGAAGTATCGCCACCCTATTCCTAGGCTTGATGATATGCTTGATGAATTGTGTGGTTCTAACCTTTTCTCTAAGATAGATCTTAAGAGTGGTTATCATCAGATTAGGGATGAAGGAGGGTGACGAATGGAAAATAGCCTTCAAAACTAAGCAAGGGCTTGTATGAGTGGCTTGTAATGTCGTTCGGTCTAACTAACGCACCTAGTACTTTCATGAGACTAATGAACCATGTGTTGAGATCTTTTTATAGGTGTGTTCGTGGTGGTGTACTTCGACGATATCCTCAGTGAAGCCAATTGCCTATTTCAGTGAGAAATTAGGGGGAGCCACGCTGAACTATCCTACCTATGACAAGGAGTTATATGCATTGGTGAGGGCTTTGCAAACCTGGCAACATTATCTTTGGCCGAAGGAGTTTGTAATCCACACGGACCATGAGTCGCTCAAGCATTTGAAGGGACAACATAAGCTGAACAAGAGGCATGGCCGCTGGATAGAGTTCATCGAGACGTTTCCCTATGTCATCAAGTATAAGAAAGGTAAAGACAATGTCGTAGCCGACGCATTGTCTCGGAGGTACACTTTAATCTCAAGAATTGACATCTAGACTCATAGGATTTGAGGTGCTTAAAACGTTATATGAATCTGATTCTGAGTTTAGTTCTTATTACTTGAAGTGTGCTAAGTTTGCTTGTGAGAATTACTATAGACAGGACGGCTACCTGTTCTTCCACCATCGGTTGTGCATACCTACCGGGTCGGTTAGGGAACTACTTGTCCGAGAAGCCCACGGTGGAGGACTAGCCGGACACTTCGGGGTGGCCAAGACCTTGGCAAGTCTTCAAGCCCACTTCTATTGGCCGCATATGAGAAGAGATGTGGAGAGGATATGTCTTAGGTGTGTCACTTGTAAGCAAGCCAAGAGTAAGGTTCAGCCGCACGGTTTGTATACCCCGTTACCCATTCCTTCTCACCCTTGGACTCATATATCCATGGACTTTGTAGTTGGCTTACCTCGAACCAGAAATGGTAGAGACTCCATCTTTGTGGTTGTAGACGGGTTCGGCAAAATGGCCCATTTCATTGCATGCCACAAGACGGATGACGCCGTGGGTGTAGCTAATCTGTTTTTCCGGGAAGTGGTAAGGCTACACGGCATGCCTCAAGTCATTGTCTCCGACCGTGACACCAAGTTCCCGAGCCATTTTTGGCGTACGTTGTGGGCCAAGCTAGGAACCAAACCGTCCTTTTCCACCACATGTCATCCGCAAACGGACGGTCACACCGAGGTGGTGAATAGGTCGTTATCCACGCTCTTGAGAACCCTGGTGAAGAGCAACATTAAGTCATGGGAAGAGTGTCTACCCCATGTTGAGTTCGCCTATAACCACGCTAAGCATTCTTCGACTCTCTACTCTCCTTTTGAACTAGTATACGGATTTAATCCCATGTCTCCCTTAGATCTAATTGCCTTACCTTTGAGTGAAATGTCTATTGTTGATGGCAAGAAAAAGCTGAACAGTTAGGAAAATGCATGAGAAGGCCAAGGAGAACATTGAGAGGAGAACCGAGCAATACGCCAAGCATGCCAACAAGGGCGGAGAAAAATGGTGTTTCAAGAAGGCGACTTGGTGTGGATCCATACGAGGAAAGAACGGTTCCCAGCCGAGAGGAAGTCCAAACTCATGCCCCGAGTTGACGGACCTTTCAAGGTGGCCGGCGGATCAACGACAACGCTTACAAGATCGACCTCCAAGGTAAGTACACGATATCGGATTCCTTCAATGTTTCGACTTGTCTCCCTTTATTTATGATGCGGATTTGAGGACAAATCCTTTTCAAGAAGGAGGGGATGATATGAGCGTGGAACCAGAATCGGATACCGATGCCGATCAACATCGACCACTCGGCATCGACCGACATCGACCACTCGATACCGACCAACATCGACCACTCGGCATCGACCAACATCGACCACTCGACATCGATGCCGATCAACAAGGCGCACGTGCACCAATCACCGAAGGACGGGAAGGCGTGATCACACGGTCCAAAGCTAAGGAGCTAGCCAAGATAGCTTTAGCAAGTACCATGGACAAGGAAGTATCACCTAGGAGCTACTTCAACATATTCACCGCCACCACTTAAGAAGACCAAGCTATGAAAGCTAAGCGGACTAGGTGTCTCCCTTGATACTCTTTTTCCCACCGGGTTTTAATGAGGTCAAGAAGAACACCACGTCGTCCATTAGTAATCATGGCTTGAAGAATGTAAGAGACGAGGCATTTCTCACACTACTCGTTGTTCTATCTTTTCTTTAAGGAACGCCGCGTTGTTTTGGCGATTTCCTTTTTTCTTTGCGTTTTCCATTTTGATGCGGATTTCCTTTTCTCGGATTTCCTTTTTGTTTAAACGCGCAACCCTAAAAGAGAGTTGCGACTTGTGCCTCCTCTATATAAGGGATGCGCCGCACCACCTTCTTCTTTAGTCAACTTTTTACCTAAAACTTCTTATAGTCGACTCCTCTCGGTTCCTTTGCGAACTTGAGCCGCTTACAAGCATACTTGCTTCCAAGCGTCTCTTCTATCCATCGGGGCGGTTGCTCCATAGCCTCCTTGAGACGTTCCCCTTCCACCCATCGACTCCACCGCTCCATCTCCCCATCCTAACCCGGAGTTATTCGTTGTTTCTCTCCGCATCCGCCAAGATCTATCCCCAACGTAGTACTCACCTTCTCACGGAGTTTCGGTCCGAACAAAGGGCGTATCACGTGGTATCAGAGCCATCCTCCGTACTAAAAGGCTGAGTTATCTCTAAAACTATCATCGCTTTAATCTCGTTTCGATTAGATCTAGTGGCGCTTGTTAGGATTGATAGATTCATCGGATATTTGTGTTGTTATTTGCGGTGTGAATTTGTCGAGTTTAATCGCTTGAATGTTGTTTGAAAACTTGTTCGATTTAGTTGAAACTTGATAAGATCGCATCTAGAGCCTCACCCTTACTTCCGCTTGCTTAAAATCTCGTGTGTAGTCTTGAAAGTTCGTCGCTGTTTTGCTTGAACAAGCTTTGTCTAGCGGCGGCAAGCTAGACAAGGCGAAAACCCTTTTCAAATTTCATTTTTGTTTTGAATTGCCGATTTCCTTTTCCCAAAAACGCGTGTTTCATTAAAACCACCGATTTCCTTTTTGTTAAAACATCCAACCGGGTTTCCTTTTTCCTTGCTTGCCTATCAAGCGTTGTCTTCTTGTGTTGTGAAGTTGTTTGCTTACGTTATCTGTGAACTACTTACTTGCGAGCTGCGTTTCCGTGCAACAGGTACCATGTCCCTATCACCGGAAGCGATTGACGACCTCAAAAAACTCATAGCAACGCAGGTGGCTGAAGCAATGGCCCAATTGCTTCCTCAACAAATTGCCCGGCAACTTACTGCGGAACGTGAGAGGCAAACCAAGGAAACCGCAAAGGGAACCTCGGACTGCGAGGGTGGGTCAACTCCAACTCCATCCGATGCCATGCGGATTTGCAAAGGTAAGGGCGTTGCCGTACATCTAGGTTCCAAGCGGTCCGCAACCTCCGTCCAACCAACGCAAACGAGCGAGAGGGTACCACGGCAACGGGTGCATGCTGGAGCTGAGCGAGCCGAGAGGACGAGCTCCCGGGCGTAGGCCACACGCTGCTCCACGCCGTCCTACACGGACCATAGCCGGGCAACGCGTCTACATCGGCTCTAGCGACGAGTATTATGGCGTCAACGTCTCGGACCGTAGTAGGCGAAGCCGGAGACGTGAGAGACGAGACGAGGGACGACCCGAGAGACTCGGAGAGCCAGCAGCTAAAGCATATCAAGGCCAAGTTCCCACCATTCCTCGACAAGAATGATCCGGAAGCCTATCTTGACCGGGAAAGGAAGATGGAGTCCGGCTTCTTGTGCCATGATACGTATGCCTCAAACAAGGTAAAGATAGCCGTCTCGGAATTCGGTGAGTACGCACTTTTGTGGTGGGATCAGCTTTGCACCACACGGAACCGCCATAATGAGCTGCCCATCACCACTTGGCACCAACTCACCACCCACTTGAGAAAGAGGTTTGTGCCGAGCCATTACCACCGGGAAGTTCTCAACAAGCCGAGGAAGCTCACCCAAGGGTCCACCACGGTCCGAGACTACTTCCAAGAGATGGAAACCCTTCTCATCCGAGCCGGACTAGAGGAAGATGAGGAAGTAACCATGGCGCGGTTCATTGGTGGACTCAGCGGGACATCCGGGACAAGGTGGAGCTCCGGACTTATATGGATCTTGAGGAACTCGTGCACAAGGCGAACTAGTGGAGAGTCGAACAAAAGAAGATACGCCAAGCCGAGCTTCTCCTCCACGACCAACAAACCCAAGGAATTCCTACCTTCTCGGCCACCTTTCTCCAAGGATGCCAAGCCTTCTTCCACGACGAAAGAAGAGGTCAAGTTTGATCCCAAAGACCGAACCAACACCTCCTCCAAAGCAATGTTAGGTGTTTTAGATGCCAAGGGATGGGACACTACTCGAGAGATTGTCCCAACAAGAAAGTCTTCATGATTCTGGACAACGGAGAGGTAGTTCCACAAGATTCGAGTCGGATCCGGAAGATGGAGAGGAGGGGGAGGAAGCCGCAGCTGTTGGAGAGATGCTGGTCGTCAGGAGGGCGTTGAGTGTCCAGAACCAGCCGGAGGAGTTAGTGCAGAGAAACCACCTCTTCCACACACGCTGCCCGGTCAAAGGAAAGGTATGCGGCCTGATCATAGATGGGGGTAGCTGCACCAATGCCGCCGGTGAGCTAATGGTCCAGAAACTAAGCCTAGAACCCATCACCCATCCCCGGCCATACAAGCTGCGGTGGCTCAACGATAGTGGTGCTCTCACCGTCACACAACGAGGTCCGTTTCACTCTGTCCATAGGCAAATATGAAGATGAGGTCCTTTGTGATGTCATACCCATGGGATCCAGCCATGTGCCGCTTGGCCGACCGTGGCAATCTGACCGGAAGGTACTCCATGACGGCTACACCAACAAGCACACGTTTGAGTTCAATGGCCGCAAGATCACTCTGGTTCCTCTTACTCCAAGTGAAGTGTACCAAGACCAGCTCTATCTCAAACTCAAGGAAGAGAAGGAGAAGACACCTGGCCCACACGCCAACCTCTACATTAACCAAAGAGAAGTTTCGAACTTATGAATTCCAATTGCTCTATGTTATTGTTTGTGTACAAGGAAAGCCTTGTTAGTACTAACCCCTCACGGGAGCTTCCTAGTGAAATGGCTAAGCTATTGCAGGATTATAGTGACGTTTTTCCCCGGGAAACCCCACCAGGCTTGCCTCCTATACGCGGCATTGAGCACCAGATTGACTTTGTGCCAGGGTTCCGCACTCCCCAATAGACCCGCCTACCGAACCAATCCGGTGGAGACCAAGGAGCTTCGAAACAGGTGGAGGAGCTAATGCGGAAGGGGCACATCGGAGAGAGCATGAGTCCATGTGCTGTACCGGTGTTGCTTGTGCCCAAGAAGGATGGATCATGGCGCATGTGTGTTGATTGCCGAGCCATCAATAACATCACGGTGAAGTATCGCCACCCTATTCCTAGGCTTGATGATATGCTTGATGAATTGTGTGGTTCTAACCTTTTCTCTAAGATAGATCTTAAGAGTGGTTATCATCAGATTAGGATGAAGGAGGGTGACGAATGGAAAATAGCCTTCAAAACTAAGCAAGGCTTGTATGAGTGGCTTGTAATGTCGTTCGGTCTAACTAACGCACCTAGTACTTTCATGAGACTAATGAACCATGTGTTGAGATCTTTTATAGGTGTGTTCGTGGTGGTGTACTTCGACGATATCCTCAGTGAAGCCAATTGCCTATTTCAGTGAGAAATTAGGGGGAGCCACGCTGAACTATCCTACCTATGACAAGGAGTTATATGCATTGGTGAGGGCTTTGCAAACCTGGCAACATTATCTTTGGCCGAAGGAGTTTGTAATCCACACGGACCATGAGTCGCTCAAGCATTTGAAGGGACAACATAAGCTGAACAAGAGGCATGGCCGCTGGATAGAGTTCATCGAGACGTTTCCCTATGTCATCAAGTATAAGAAAGGTAAAGACAATGTCGTAGCCGACGCATTGTCTCGGAGGTACACTTTTAATCTCAGAATTGACATCTAGACTCATAGGATTTGAGGTGCTTAAAACGTTATATGAATCGATTCCGAGTTTAGTTCTTATTACTTGAAGTGTGCTAAGTTTGCTTGTGAGAATTACTATAGACAGGACGGCTACTGTTCTTCCACCATCGGTTGTGCATACCTACCGGGTCGGTTAGGGAACTACTTGTCCGAGAAGCCCACGGTGGAGGACTAGCCGGACACTTCGGGGTGGCCAAGACCTTGGCAAGTCTTCAAGCCCACTTCTATTGGCCGCATATGAGAAGAGATGTGGAGAGGATATGTCTTAGGTGTGTCACTTGTAAGCAAGCCAAGAGTAAGGTTCGGTCGCACGGTTTGTATACCCCGTTACCCATTCCTTCTCACCCTTGGACTCATATATCCATGGACTTTGTAGTTGGCTTACCTCGAACCGAAATGGTAGAGACTCCATCTTTGTGGTTGTAGACAGGTTCAGCAAAATGGCCCATTTCATTGCATGCCACAAGACGGATGACGCCGTGGGTGTAGCTAATCTCTGTTTTTCCGGGAAGTGGTAAGGCTACACGGCATGCCTCAAGTCATTGTCTCCGACCGTGACACCAAGTTCACGAGCCATTTTTGGCGTACGTTGTGGGCCAAGCTAGGAACCAAACTGTCCTTTTCCACCACATGTCATCCGCAAACGGACGGTCACACCGAGGTGGTGAATAGGTCGTTATCCACGCTCTTGAGAACCCTGGTGAAGAGCAACATTAAGTCATGGGAAGAGTGTCTACCCCATGTTGAGTTCGCCTATAACCACGCTAAGCATTCTTCGACTCTCTACTCTCCTTTTGAACTAGTATACGGATTTAATCCCATGTCTCCCTTAGATCTAATTGCCTTACCTTTGAGTGAAATGTCTATTGTTGATGGCAAGAAAAAAGCTGAACAGGTTAGGAAAATGCATGAGAAGGCCAAGGAGAACATTTAGAGGAGAACCGAGCAATACGCCAAGCATGCCAACAAGGGCCGGAGAAAAATGGTGTTTCAAGAAGGCGACTTGGTGTGGATCCATCCGAGGAAAGAACGGTTCCCAGCCGAGAGGAAGTCCAAACTCATGCCCCGAGTTGACGGACCTTTCAAGGTGGCCGGCGGATCAACGACAACGCTTACAAGATCGACCTCCAAGGTAAGTACACGATATCGGATTCCTTCAATGTTTCGACTTGTCTCCCTTTATTTATGATGCGGATTTGAGGACAAATCCTTTTCAAGAAGGAGGGGATGATATGAGCGTGGAACCAGAATCGGATACCGATGCCGATCAACATCGACCACTCGGCATCGACCGACATCGACCACTCGATACCGACCAACATCGACCACTCGGCATCGACCAACATCGACCACTCGACATCGATGCCGATCAACAAGGCGCACGTGCACCAATCACCGAAGGACGGGAAGGCGTGATCACACGGTCCAAAGCTAAGGAGCTAGCCAAGATAGCTTTAGCAAGTACCATGGACAAGGAAGTATCACCTAGGAGCTACTTCAACATATTCACCGCCACCACTTAAGAAGACCAAGCTATGAAAGCTAAGCGGACTAGGTGTCTCCCTTGATACTCTTTTTCCCACCGGGTTTTAATGAGGTCAAGAAGAACACCACGTCGTCCATTAGTAATCATGGCTTGAAGAATGTAAGAGACGAGGCATTTCTCACACTACTCGTTGTTCTATCTTTTCTTTAAGGAACGCCGCGTTGTTTTGGCGATTTCCTTTTTTCTTTGCGTTTTCCATTTTGATGCGGATTTCCTTTTCTCGGATTTCCTTTTTGTTTAAACGCGCAACCCTAAAAGAGAGTTGCGACTTGTGCCTCCTCTATATAAGGGATGCGCCGCACCACCTTCTTCTTTAGTCAACTTTTTACCTAAAACTTCTTATAGTCGACTCCTCTCGGTTCCTTTGCGAACTTGAGCCGCTTACAAGCATACTTGCTTCCAAGCGTCTCTTCTATCCATCGGGGCGGTTGCTCCATAGCCTCCTTGAGACGTTCCCCTTCCACCCATCGACTCCACCGCTCCATCTCCCCATCCTAACCCGGAGTTATTCGTTGTTTCTCTCCGCATCCGCCAAGATCTATCCCCAACGTAGTACTCACCTTCTCACGGAGTTTCGGTCCGAACAAAGGGCGTATCATTATGAGTCCAAAGGGAACCATGTTGAATCCAAATCGGACTTTTCTTAGGCATTTTTAGACTATGAACAAGTATTCAAGAACAAAACTTGAAACTTGCGAGTCAAAAGGGTTTGTGAACCTTGTGTGCTCACTCTTAGGAGTCCAAAGCCACTTGATGAATCCAATACCATGAAAGTTTCGGTTAAAAGCTTGTCCGAATTTCAAAGACAAAATAGTTGAGTCATGTAGTCGACTATGTCACATGACTACATGACAACTGAATCTTTGAAAGATCTAGGATACAAGGTCCACTTATGTCTTTGTCTAAGACCAAATCACTAGTCCTTGTTTGGTGAAGTGGTTTGAATCTTGGTAAAAGACTAAGTGAACTTAAAACCTTGGTTAATCCAAAAGATCTTCGGTTTAACAAAGGGTAAGGAACCAAGATCCGCTTGTGATAAAGCATATAAGATCTTTGTGTATCCGATACTCTCTTAGAGGGAAGAGAACCAAGCCTCCATAAGTGTAATAAAACACCGAGAGCTTGATGAATCCTTCATAACCTCGGCTAACATGAGTCTATAAAGGGATCCATGACCACTTAAAAGGTGATACTTTAAAGGGTCATGATGAATCCATCTTTAGACTTATGGGGAAATGATTCACTACATTAACATCTATATAAGGTGAAGATGGAATGATGATCTAGGTTTGTTGTCATAAACCGCCTATGTGCACATAAGTTTATGATACAAGATAAGTAACTAAGCTATGAAAGCTATCAAGTTACAATGAATCTTGTTGGTGTGTTTTAAGATCATGGTCCGCCATTGTGCACTAAAGACCATGGTCCCTTGTTGCTAACTTGAATCTATGTGTAGGTAAAGAAGCAAACAAGAGAATTTCTCATAAAGAGAAGTCATAAATCCAATCTTAGACTAACCATTGAGGTGCTCTACAAGGATAAATGACCATCTTCCCAAAGGAAAACCATAAAAAGGCCATTTCTAAACTCTTTACTCTCTTATTTATATTATTAGATACTTGTCTAAGTGTTCATGTGTGCTTGAAATTGTTATATGCCTTAGATCACTTATAAATTTGTTTGTCAATTTCAAAACTATAAGACCAAAACTTGAACTTGTTGAGGTGCATACTATTCTCGGGTTTAATCAAAAGACATAGGGAACATATTGAACTATTGTCTTAAACCCTCTCTTGCATTCTTACTTGTACTTGTGAATGGTTGATCAATAGTTTGTAAATTGTTACATGTTATTATCTTGTGCCGGTTATTCATGAAACTAAGATCAATTTTGTGTCTTTGATATGATGTAGGATCATCGTGTCTAAGGACTTAAAAAAGATCATCATGAAAGCCCCTAAGCATAAAGAGGTAACAAGGAAGTGTTAAAGAGAAGAGGGGTAAAGAGAAGAATGAAAGAAGCCATGAAGGTATCCAAAGGATTGATGAGAACCCTCTCTCACCAAGCTTGTGAAGAACAAAGCCGAGAAAGGAGGAAAGTTCATAGACTTCCATCTTAATCATGAAGGGGGGAGAAGAAGTAATCATCCACATCTCATCATGATCAAATGGAAGCCAATCCACCTAATCTTCGGTCAAGTCCCTAGCAAAGACAAAGACCATCACTTGACCAAAGTCCCTAGCAAAGACCAGGTCACCATTCTCGGCCAAGTATCAAGAAGAACAAGCCGAGTCAATCCAACCATTCTCGGCCAAGTATCAAGAAGAACAAGCCGAGTCAATCCACCTAATCTTCGGTCAAGTCCCTAGCAAAGACAAAGACCATCACTTGACCAAAGTCCCTAGCAAAGACAAGGTCCATTCTCCGGTTAAAGCATCTTCCAAGGCGCCAAACCAATTCACTCTCGGCCAAATCCTTACAAAGGAGAAGGCCAAACCATCTTATCATCATCTTTTGGTCAAGATCTAGCAAGTCAAAGACCTCCATTCAACCACCAACAAACCCGGCCAAAGTATCAAGAAGGACTAAGCCGCCACTTCCACCAATCCGGCTAAGTATTGACTAAAGTACCAAGAAGGACGAAGTCAATACAAAGCTCTCACTCTCGGCTAAAGTACCAAGAAGGACGAAGCCTCCACAACCAATCCATTTCGGCTTAAGTACCAACAAGATACAAGGCCAAAGTCTCATTGAAGCAAAGAAGAACCGCAACTAGCTAAAGACACTTGAAGGAAGATCATAACTTGCTCAAGGAGTCTAAGAGCCTTCATCAATCACTCGGTCAAGCTTCTACAAAGAAGCAAGACAACCCAGTCCATACCATCAACACTAGGCTCGGTCAAGTTCCTAGCAACGACAAAACCGAGCCATCCATGTTCTAGAAAGAGACCGATAATCAACCATGATCAATCGGCTCTCACCATTCTCGGCCTAGCAACTATCAAGTGCAAAGCCAAATACTTGTTACTCGGCCTAAGCATCTACCAAGAGCTAAGCCAAAAGACTCCAAACCAACCTTGTTCCAATTGCACAAAGGATAAAGCCGCAAGACCTCACGAAGAAGTCAAAGGGCTCAAGCCAAATGCAACTACAAGGGATCATCAATCTATCATACCCCTACAAACCAAAGGCTGTCCCTTAACCTTACTCTCTTTATTATGATTAACTTATTCATAGAACTAGAGCTGCATCACATAATCTTGCTTAGTTCTTGATGAATTTAATCATTGCCCTTGTTAAAAGTTGCTTGAAGCCTATGTGAAATCATTTGAAATTTGTGCGGGAACTTAGGTTTAATAGCAAAATTACTCATTGATTCATTATGTTGCATCTAGACTTAAGCTTCTTATGTGCATTTCTATCTAAGCGTATCAAGTTAACCCTTTCACTAAGCTTTACATCTTTCTTGAATCCTTTGAAGGTTAAAAGAAGTGAGAGCCAAGTGATCATTCTCGGTTGCTTGAATGACAAGAAGAATGCCAACAAGGAGAAATCAAGAGAAGAAAGGAGGAAGCCATAAGTGTTCGGTCAAATCCATCCACACCCAAGCTTATGAAGAACAAAGCCGTGGATAGGAATCAAATCAAAGTCTCACACCGAAGCTTGTGAAGAACAAGCCGTGAAGACCAAGTCAAAGAAATGAAGACCAAGAAGGTCTCATGTCAACAAGGGAGAAGCGTCACTTCCCAAATCAAAGAACGCATCCAAGATCCTAACAACAAGCCGAGAAGATCAAAGAAGCTTGTTCAAAGGAGATCATAGAATCCTTTAAGAAGAACACGGCAAAGTCAAGAAGATCAAACCGGTTCTATCTTAAGGGGGAGTTTCGGCCAAGACAAGAAGATCAAGGCCAAGATTAAGAAGACCCCTATTGCAAAGACTTACACTCTTTTTCCCTTAGTAAGGCTTTTATCCCAAGTGGTTTTGCTTACTAAGGGTTTTAATGAGGTTTGTTTAGCAATGTCCAATCTTAGCCATTTCATTGGGCTAAGCTTGAGGGGGAGTATTAAGACTAATGATAACCTACAAAGGCATTAGATCAAAATACATCAAAGAAGGGAAATGTATAGTTGAGGCGTGTAGTTGACTACATCACAATGTAGTTGAGTCATGTAGTCGACCAATGTAGTTGCATCATGTAGTCGACTACATCAACCGACTAAAGAGCCGTTAGAGAATTCAAATTTGAATTCTAGCCGTTGGACTTATCCCTTGTTGCACTTTTTCTCTATTTAATGTTGTGTAAACACTTGTAAACATCAAGGAGGTGATTCCTCTCTTCATAATCTAACCAAAACCCTCTTTATACTCTCTCTAATCTCTCTTAAACACTCAAGATCCGAATTAGTGTAATTCGGATCTTAATCTCTCTTAATCTTCCTTAATCTCTAAAGGACCAAGCTCATCACTTTGCTCCTAATCTCCACCACTATACTCACGAATTCCAACATCTAGGACTCTAAACCAAGTTTCATGCAACATGAGTGCTTATAAGTGTCTCAATGAGCTTTGTACAAGTTCGACGAACTTATGAAACATCTAACAATGCCGTTTCTAGGACTCTAAACTAAGTTTCATGCAACATGAGTGCTTATAAGTGTCTCAATGAGCTATGTACTAGTTTGACGAACATATGAAACGTCTAACAATGTGGTTGCTAGGACTCTAAACCAAGTTTTATGCAACATGAGTGCTTATAAGTGTCTCAATGAGCTTTGTACTAGTTTGACGAAATTATGAAACATCTAACAACACGGTTTCTAGGACTCTAAACCAAGTTTCTTTCAACATGAGTTCTTATAAGTGTCTCAATGAGCTTTGTACAAGTTTGACGAACTAATGAAACATCTAACAACGCGTTTCTAGAACTCTAAACCAAGTTTCATGCAACATGAGTGCTTATAAGTTTCTCAATCAGCTTTGTACAAGTTTGACGAACTTATGAAACGTCTAACAATGTGGTTGCTAGGACTCTAAACCAAGTTTTATGCAACATGAGTGCTTATAAGTGTTTCAATGAGCTTTATACAAGTTTGACGAACTTATGAAACATCTAACAACGCGTTTCTAGGACTCTAAACCAAGTTTCATGAAACATGAGTGCTTATAAGTGTCTCAATGAGCTTTGTTGATACGCTCTCCCTCCTCAAGGATACTCTCTGAACGTGGCTGAGCAACAAGCGAAACGGTATGGTGTGACGAATCGGTGGAGTAGTGGTATTGCACACGGAACAAGGGAATGGTGGATGGTGGAAGCGTGTATACGGATGGTGATTACTTAGCAAGTGATGGGGAACGAGCTAAGTTCGTGAAGATCTCCTAGGCAGCGAACAGCTTGAGAGGAGATCGGACCTAGAACAACACTAGACCGAGAGCGAAACCTTTGTAAAGAGTTTGTGTATAAAAAGTTTGCTGCCTTCACAAAGTGTGCGGCGCTTCCTCTTTATAGAGGTGTTACAAAAACGCGTAGGGTTCCGCGTATAAGCAAAAAGGAAACCACTCGGCAAAAAGGAAATCACACGGCAAAAAGGAAACCGCGCAACTTCAACAAAAAGGAAATCCGCCAAAACAACACGACGTTTAAAAACAAACATGATAAAACAACGAGTAGTTTAAAGTGCCTCGTCTCTTACACTCTTCAAGCTATGATTGTTAAGTGGCCGACGTAGTGTTCTTCTTGGCCTCGTTAAAACCCAGTGGGAAAGAGTACCAAGCGAGACACTTAGCCGCTTAACTCTCATAGCTTGGTCTTCGTACTTAGACGTGGTGATGGATGTTGTAGAAGCTCTCGGTTGCTTCTCTTCTTGGTTCCTCCTTTAGCATCATCGTATGCGCATCCTTAGCTAATTCCTTAGCTCGTGACCTTGTGATAATGCCGCCTTCAATTTTCCCGTTGCTCGGTGATCGGGCATCGGGCTCCGCTTTGCTCGATGCTCGGGCTCCGGTTTTGCTCGATGCTCGGGCTCCGGTTTTGCTCGGGCGTCCGGTTTTGCTCGGGCATCCGGTTCCGGCTCCTTGCTCATATCATCCCCTCCCTCTAGAAAAGGATTTGTCCTCAAATCTGCATCATCAACATAAGGAGACAAGTCAGAAACGTTGAAGGAATCCGATATCATATACTTACCTTGGAGGTCTATCTTGTAGGCGTTGTCGTTGATCCGCCGGGTTACTTTGAAGGGCCCGTCTACTCGAGGCATGAGCTTGGACTTCCTCTCTGCTGGAAACCGCTCCTTTCTCAAGTGGATCCACACCAAGTCGCCTTCTTCAAACACCATTTCTTTGCGGCCCTTGTTGGCATGTTTGGCGTATTGCTCGGTTCTCTTCTCGATGTTCTCCTTGGCCTTCTCGTGCATTTTCCTAACCTGTTCAGCCTTTTTCTTGCCATCAACACTAGACATTTCACTCAAAGGCAATGCGATTAGATCTAACGGGGACATGGGATTAAAACCGTATACTAGTTCAAAAGGGGAGTAAAGAGTAGAAGAGTGCTTAGCGTGGTTGTAAGCGAACTCAACATGGGGTAGACACTCTTCCCATGACATGATGTTGCTCTTCACTAGTGTTCTCAAAAGTGTGGACAACGACCGGTTTACCACCTCAGTTTGACCGTCCGTTTGTGGATGACAAGTAGTAGAAAAGGACAGCTTGGTCCCTAACTTCGCCCACAGGGTTCGCCAAAAATGGCTCAGGAACTTGGTGTCACGATCGGAAACAATGACTTGGGGCATCCCATGTAGTCTTACCACTTCCCTGAAAAACAAGTTAGCTACACTCACGGCGTCATCCGTCTTGTGGCAAGCGATGAAATGGGCCATTTTGCTGAACTGTCTACCACAACAAAGATAGAATCTCTACCATTTCGGTTCGAGGTAAGCCAACAACAAAATCCATTGAAATATGCGTCCAAGGATGAGACGGAATAGGCAAAGGGGTGTACAAACCGTGCGGTTGTACCTTACTCTTAGCCAGTTTACATGTAATGCATCTAGCACAAATCCTCTCCACGTCTCTTCGCATTTGGGCCCAATAGAAGTAGGCTTGGAGGCTGGCCAAGGTCTTGGCTACTCCAAAGTGCCCGGCCAATCCTCCTCCATGGGCTTCTCTTACTAACAGTTCTCGGATCGATTCGCTAGGTATGCACAGCTTGTTATGGCAAAATAGGTATCCATCCTGTCTAAAGAAGTTCTCATACGCAAACTTAGCACATTTTAAGTATTTCTCACTAAACTCGAATCGATTCATACAAGTCCTTTAGCGTTTCAAAGCCAATAAGTCTAGAATGCAACTCAGAGATTAGGGTGTACCTCCTGGACAATGCGTCGGCTACGACATTGTCCTTACCTATCTTATATTTGATTACGTAGGGAAAAGTCTCAATGAACTCAATCCAGCGGCCGTGCCTCTTGTTGAGTTTACGTTGGCCTTTGAGGTGTTTGAGGGACTCATGGTCGGTGTGGACTACAAACTCCTTGGGCCGGAGGTAGTGTTGCCAAGTCCGTAGTGCCCTCACCAGTGCGTACAACTCCTTGTCATAGGTAGGGTAATTCAGCGTGGCTCCTCCCGCTTCTCACTGAAATAGGCTATGGGTTTCTGTCCCGCATGAGAACCGCTCCAATACCTACACCGAAGCATCGCATTCAATTTCAAACGTTTTGAGAAAATCGGGAAGCATGAGTAAAGGGGCATTGATAAGCTTCTCTTTAAGGCTTTGGAAAGCCTGGTCTTGGGCGTCTCCCCACTTGAAGCCTACATCCTTTTTGATGATCTCGGTGAGTGGTGCCGCAAGTGTGCTTGAAGTCTTTGACAAACCGCCGATAGAAGCCGGCTAGTCCATGGAAGCTCGACTTCTCCTACGGTGGTTGGTCCGGGCCATTCTTTGATCGCCTTGATCTTCTCCTCATCCACCTTAACTCCTTCGTACTCACAACAAAACCTAAGAACACAATCTGGTTAGTGCAAAAAGTACACTTGTCTAGGTTAGCAAAGAGATTCTCCCTTCTTAGCACGTCAAGGACAACTTGTATGTGGTCAAGATGCTCGGCTAGGCTCTTGCTAAAGATCAGGATGTCATCAAAGTATACCACCACGAATACACCTATAAAAGATCTCAAGACATGATTCATTAGTCGCATAAAAGTACTAGGCGCATTGGTAAGGCCAAACGGCATCACAAGCCACTCATACAACCCTTGTTTGGTCTTGAAGGCTGTTTTCCACTCGTCACCCTCTTTCATCCTAATCGATGGTAACCACTCTTAAGATCAATCTTAGAGAACACGTTAGAACCACACAATTCATCTAACATATCATCTAATCTAGGGATAGGGTGGCGATACTTCACCGTGATGTTGTTGATGGCTCGGCAATCAACACACATGCGCCAAGATCCATCCTTCTTTGGCACCGGCAGCCGGTACGGCACGGGGACTCATGCTCTCTCGGATGTGCCCTTTGCTCATCGGCTCCTCAACTTGTCTCGAAGTTCCTTGGTCTCCACCGGGTTGTTTCGTAGGCGGGCCGGTTGGGAAGGGCTGAGCCGGGGACTAGGTCAATCTGGTGCTCTATGCCGCGGATGGGAGGTAGGCCTGGTGGAATCTCCTTGGGAAAAACGTCACTGTAATCCTGCAAAAGCTTAGACATTCCACTAGGCAACTCCTGTGTAGGGTTAGTGCTAACAAGAGTCTCTTTATAAACAAGCATTAACATAGGATAATCAGAATTTAGGAGTCTAGACACTTCACTATGGTTGATGTGGAGGTTGCTGCTTATAATCGGTTCTTTCTCCGTGTCCTCCTTGAGCTTGAGGTAGAGTTGATCTTGGTATACTTCGCTTGGTGTGAGAGGCGCTAATGTGATCTTCCGGCCTTTGAATTCAAACGAATGCTTGTTGGTGTAACCATCATGTAGCACACGGCGGTCGGATTGCCAAGGCCTTCCAAGTAACACATGGCTGGATCCCATGGGTATGACATCACATAGCACTTCATCATCATACTTTCCTATGGAGAAAGAGACCTTGACCGATGTGTCACGGTTAACGCGCCACTCTCATTCAGCCATTGGAGCTTATACGGCCTGGGGTGGGGAAGGGTCTCTAGGCTAAGCTTCTTAACCATGAGCTCACTGGCGGCATTGGTACAACTACCACCGTCGATGATCAAGCTACATACTTTCCCCTTGATGAGGCATCGGGTGTGAAAGAGGTGATCCCTTTGCACCAATTCAGCCGGCTGGTTCTGAACACTCAAGGTCCTCCTAGCAACCAGCATCTCGCCAATAGCAGTTGTCTCTTCTTCCTCCCCTTCTTCCTCTTGCTCAGATTCAGAGTCCTGGGGAACTATCTCTCCGTTGTCTAGCGTAAGGAATACTTTCTTGTTGGGGCAGTCTCGGGAGTAGTGACCCATCCCTTGGCATCTAAAGCATCTGACGCTACTTAGAGAGGTGTCGTTCCTGGCCTTAGGATCAGCTTTAGATTCTTCCTTGACCGTGGAAGTAGGTTTGGCGTCCGTGGTGTAAGGTGGCCGGGTAGTGGAGAAGTCTCTTGGCTTGGATTGGCCAGAGTGGTAGCTAGGTTTGACATATCTCCGCTTGTGCTGAGTCTCGACCAGCTTTGCCTTATGGACCAGCTCTTCAAGGTCTACATATGTTTGTAGTTCCACCTTATCCTGAATGTCCCGGCTAAGTCCACCAACAAACCTGGCCATGGTAACCTCTTCGTCCTCTTCTAGACCGGCTCGGATAAGGAGAGTCTCCATCTCTTGGAAGTAGTCTCTCACCGTGCTGGAGCCTTGGGTCAGCTTTCGGAGTTTGTTGAGGACCTCTCGGTGATAGTGGTTAGGTACAAACCTTTTCCGCATGTGTGTAGTAAGCTGCGGCCAAGTGGTGATGGGTAGCTCATTGTGACGATTCCTGGTGGTGCTTGAGCTGATCCCACCATAATAGAGCATAGTCACCGAATTCCGAGATGGCAATCTTCACCTTGTTGGAGGCGTAGGTGTCATGACACGAAAGCTCGACTCCATCTTCCTCTCCCAATCCGGGTAAGCTTCCGGGTCATTCTTCCCTTGGAACGGCGGAAACTTGGCCTTGATGTGCTTCAATTGTTGCCTCTCGGGATCTCTATCACGCATGTCTCGTCTATAGCTCCTCCTACTACGGTCGAGGCGTTGGAGTGGTAGTACTCGTCATCGGAGTCGATGTAGATTCGTTGGCCGGCTAGGGTCTCCGTTCGGCGATTGCGACCGGTTGGGGCTCTTTGCCGTGGAGCCCTTAGCTCAGGTTCAGTTGGTCCATTACGCGTGGGGTGTCCCGGTTCCTTGGATGGTCCATTGTCGTTGACGGGACGTAGGTTGCGGATGGCTTGGAATTTGGAGGTACCGGCTACACCTTTACCTCTTATGACCCTCATGGCTTCGGACGGAGTTGGCGTCGACCCACCTTCGGAGTCCGAGGTTACCCTTGTGGCCTCCCTAGCTTGTCTCTCACGTTCCAAGGTGAGCTGTTGAGAAATTTGTTGGGGAAGTAGTTGGGTCATGGCCTCGGTTACTTGGGCTGGTATAAGCTTCTTGAGGTCATCGAGCGCCTCCGGTGATAGGGCCATGGTACCTGTTACACAAACAAACAACTCGCAGTAAGTAGTTCACAGAATAGTTAAACAAATAGAACTCCACGCCACACACACAAGGATAAACGCGTGATAAACAAGAAAAGGAAATCAAGGACGCGGTTTTGAAAGAAAAAGGAAATCGGGCAAGTTATTGAAACGCGAGTTTTGACGAAAAGGAAAACGAGTAACCGAAACAAAAAGGAAATTTTGAAAGGGTTTTTCGTTTTATTTTGGACTACTCGCCGCCGCCGTTCAACAAAAACGCTCAAGAACACGACGGACAAATTTTAAACAGAAACAAAACTTCAAGCAATCGGATATACGGTGAGGCTCTAGATGCGAACTTATCAAATTTCGTTTCGGGACACACAAGTCTTTCACACAGAATCGTAATCAATAGGTTCATACGGAAACAAGAACACAATCAAACGCTAGTTCTATCAATCTTAACAAACGCTACTAGATCTAGACAGAACAAGATTTAATGTTAGAGAGTTTAGAGATAACTCAGCCTTTTGGTACAGAGGAGGCTCTGATACCAGATGATACGCTCTCCCTCCTCAAGGATACTCTCTGAACGTGGCTGAGCAACAAGCGAAACGGTATGGTGTGACGAATCGGTGGAGTAGTGGTATTGCACACGGAACAAGGGAATGGTGGATGGTGGAAGCGTGTATACGGATGGTGATTACTTAGCAAGTGATGGGGAACGAGCTAAGTTCGTGAAGATCTCCTAGGCAGCGAACAACTTGAGAGGAGATCGGACCTAGAACAACACTAGACCGAGAGCGAAACCTTTGTAAAGAGTTTGTGTATAAAAAGTTTGTTGCCTTCACAAAGTGTGCTGCGCTTCCTCTTTATAGAGGTGTTACAAAAACGTGTAGGGTTCCGCGTATAAGCAAAAAGGAAACCACTCGGCAAAAAGGAAATCACACGGCAAAAAGGAAACCGCGCAACTTCAACAAAAAGGAAATCCGCCAAAACAACACGGCGTTTAAAAACAAACATGATAAAACAACGAGTAGTTTAAAGTGCCTCGTCTCTTACACTCTTCAAGCTATGATTGCTAAGTGGCCGACGTAGTGTTCTTCTTGGCCTCGTTAAAACCCAGTGGGAAAGAGTACCAAGCGAGACACTTAGCCGCTTAACTCTCATAGCTTGGTCTTCGTACTTAGACGTGGTGATGGATGTTGTAGAAGCTCTCGGTTGCTTCTCTTCTTGGTTCCTCCTTTAGCATCATCGTATGCGCATCCTTAGATAATTCCTTAGCTCGTGACCTTGTGATAATGCCGCCTTCAATTTTCCCGTTGCTCGGTGATCGGGCATCGGGCTCCGGCTTTGCTCGATGCTCGGGCTCCGGTTTTGCTCGATGCTCGGGCTCCGGTTTTGCTCGGGCGTCCGGTTTTGCTCGGGCATCCGGTTCCGGCTCCTTGCTCATATCATTTGTACAAGTTCGACAAATTTATGAAACATCTAACAACGCGGTTTCTAGGAATCTAAACTAAGTTTCATGCAACATGAGTGCTTATAAGTGTCTCAATGAGCTTTGTACAAGTTTGACGAACTAATGAAACATGTAACAACGCGTTTCTAGGACTCTAAACCAAGTTTCATGCAACATGAGTGCTTATAAGTTTCTCAATCAGCTTTGTACAAGTTTGACGAAGTTATGAAACGTCTAACAATGTGGTTGCTAGGACTCTAAACCAAGTGTTATGCAACATGAGTGCTTATAAGTGTTTCAATGAGCTTTATACAAGTTTGAAGAACTTATGAAACATCTAACAACGCGTTTTTAGGACTCTAAACCAAGTTTTATGCAACATGAGTGCTTATAAGTGTCTCAATGAGCTTTGTACAAGTTTGACGAACTTATGAAACATCTAACAACGCGGTTTCTAAGACTCTAAACGAAGTGTCATGCAACATGAGTACTTATAAGTTTCTCAATGAGCTTTGTACTAGTTTGACGAACTTATGAAACATCTTACAACGCGGTTGCTAGGACTCTAAACCAATTTTTATGCAACATGAGTGCTTATAAGTGTCTCAATGACCTTTGTACAAGTTTGACGAACTTATGAAACATCTAACAACGCGTTTCTAGGACTCTAAACCAGATTTCATGCAACATGAGTGCTTATAAGTGTCTCAATGAGTTTTGTACAAGTTTGACGAACTTATGAAACATCTAACTACGCGGTTTCTAAGACTCTAAACGAAGTGTCATGCAACATGACTTGCTTACAAGTGTCTCAACGAGCTTTGTACTAGTTTTACGAACTTGTGAAACATCTTACAACGCGGTTTCTAGGACTCTAAACCAAGTTTCATGCAACATGAGTGCTTATAGTGTCTCGATGAGCTTTGTACAAGTTCGACGAACTTATGAAACATCTAACAATGCCGTTTCTAGGACTCTAAACTAAGTTTCATGCAACATGAGTGCTTATAAGTGTCTCAATGAGCTTTGTACTAGTTTGACGAACTTATGAAACGTCTAACAATGTGGTTGCTAGGACTCTAAACCAAGTTTTATGCAACATGAGTGCTTATAAGTGTCTCAATGAGCTTTGTACTAGTTTGACGAAATTATGAAACATCTAACAACACGGTTTCTAGGACTCTAAACCAAGTTTCTTTCAACATGAGTTCTTATAAGTGTCTCAATGAGCTTCGTACAAGTTTGACGAACTAATGAAACATCTAACAACGCGTTTCTAGGACTCTAAACCAAGTTTCGTACAACATGAGTGCTTATAAGTGTCTCAATGAGCTTTGTACTAGTTTGACGAACTTATGAAACATCTAACAACGCGTATTCTAGGACTCTAAACCAAGTTTCTTTCAACATGAGTTCTTATAAGTGTCTCAATGAGCTTTGTACAAGTTTGACGAACTAATGAAACATCTAACAACTCGTTTCTAGGACTCTAAACCAAGTTTCATTCAACATTAGTGCTTATAAGTGTCTCAATCAGCTTTGTACAAGTTTGACGAACTTATGAAACGTCTAACAATGTGGTTGCTAGGACTCTAAACCAAGTTTTATGCAACATGAGTGCTTATAAGTGTTTCAATGAGCTTTATACAAGTTTGAAGAACTTATGAAACATCTAACAACGCGTTTCTCGGAATCTAAACCAAGTTTCATGCAACATGAGTGCTTATAAGTGTCTCAATGAGCTTTGTACTAGTTTGACGAACTTATGAAACCTCTAACAATGTGGTTGCTAGGACTCTAAACCAAGTTTTATGCAACATGAGTGCTTATAAGTGTCTCAATAAGCTTTGTACGAGTTTGACGAACTTATGAAACATCTAACAACGCGTTTCTAAGAATCTAAACCAAATTTTATGCAACATGAGTGCTTATAAATGTCTCAATGGGCTTTGTACAAGTTTGACGAACTTATGAAACATCTAACAACGCGGTTTATAAGACTCTAAACGAAGTGTCATGCAACATGGGTGCTTATAAGTGTCTCAATGAACTTTGTACTAGTTTGATGAACTTGTGAAACATCTTACAATGTGGTTTCTAGGACTCTAAACCAAGTTTCATGCAACATGAGTGCTTATAAGGGTCTCAATGAGCTTTGTACAAGTTCGACAAATTTATGAAACATCTAACAACGCGGTTTCTAGGACTCTAAACTAAGTTTCATTCAACATGAGTGCTTATAAGTGTCTCAATGAGCTTTGTACTAGTTTGACGAACTTATGAAACATCTAACAACGCGTATTCTAGGACTCTAAACCTCATTTCTTTCAACATGAGTTCTTATAAGTGTCTCAATGAGCTTTGTACAAGTTTGACGAACTAATGAAACATCTAACAACTCGTTTCTAGGACTCTAAACCAAGTTTCATGCAACATGAGTGCTTATAAGTGTCTCTATCAGCTTTGTACAAGTTTGACGAAGTTATGAAACGTCTAACAATGTGGTTGCTAGGACTCTAAACCAATTTTTATGCAACATGAGTGCTTATAAGTGTCTCAATGACCTTTGTACAAGTTTGACGAACTTATGAACCATCTAACAACGCGTTTCTAGGACTCTAAACCAAGTTTCATGCAACATGAGTGCTTATAAGTGTCTCAATGAGTTTTGTAAAAGTTTGACGAACTTATGAAACATCTAACAACGCGGTTTCTAAGACTCTAAACGAAGTGTCATACAACATGAGTACTTATAAGTGTCTCAATGAGCTTTGTACTAGTTTGACGAACTTATGAAACATCTTACAACGCGGTTGCTAGGACTCTAAACCAATTTTTATGCAACATGAGTGCTTATAAGTGTCTCAATGACCTTTGTACAAATTTGACGAACTTATGAAACATCTAACAACGCGTTTCTAGGACTCTAAACCAAGTTTCATGCAACATGATTGCTTATAAGTGTCTCAATGAGTTTTGTACAAGTTTGACGAACTTATGAAACATCTAACAACGCGGTTTATAAGACTCTAAACGAAGTGTCATGCAACTTGACTGCTTACAAGTGTCTCAATGAGCTTTGTACTAGTTTGAAGAACTTGTGAAACATCTTACAACACGGACTCTAAACCAAGTTTCATGCAACATGAGTGCTTATAAGTGTCTCAATGAGCTTTGTACAAGTTCTACGAACTTATGAAACATCTAACAATGCCGTTACTAGGACTCTAAACTAAGTTTCATGCAACATGAGTGCTTATAAGTGTCTCAATGAGCTATGTACTAGTTTGACGAACATATGAAACGTCTAACAATGTGGTTGCTAGGACTCTAAACCAAGTTTTATGCAACATGAGTGCTTATAAGTGTCTCAATGAGCTTTGTACTAGTTTGGCGAAATTATGAAACATCTAACAACACGGTTTCTAGGACTCTAAACCAAGTTTCTTTCAACATGAGTTCTTATAAGTGTCTCAATGAGCTTCGTACAAGTTTGACGAACTAATGAAACATCTAACAACACGTTTCTAGAACTCTAAACCAAGTTTCATGCAACATGAGTGCTTATAAGTTTCTCAATCAGCTTTGTACAAGTTTGACGAACTTATGAAACGTCTAACAATGTGGTTGCTAGGACTCTAAACCAAGTTTTATGCAACATGAGTGCTTATAAGTGTTTCAATGAGCTTTATACAAGTTTGACGAACTTATGAAACATCTAACAACGCGTTTCTAGGACTCTAAACCAAGTTTCATGAAACATGAGTGCTTATAAGTGTCTCAATGAGCTTTGTACAAGTTCGACAAATTTATGAAACATCTAACAACGCGGTTTCTAGGAATCTAAACTAAGTTTCATGCAACATGAGTGCTTATAAGTGTCTGAATGAGCTTTGTACTAGTTTGACGAACTTATGAAACATCTAACAACGCGTATTCTAGGACTCTAAACCAAGTTTGTTTCAACATGAGTTCTTATAAGTGTCTCAATGAGATTTGTACAAGTTTGACGAACTAATGAAACATGTAACAACGCGTTTCTAGGACTCTAAACCAAGTTTCATGCAACATGAGTGCTTATAAGTTTCTCAATCAGCTTTGTACAAGTTTGACGAACTTATGAAACGTCTAACAATGTGGTTGCTAGGACTCTAAACCAAGTGTTATGCAACATGAGTGCTTATAAGTGTTTCAATGAGCTTTATACAAGTTTGAAGAACTTATGAAACATCTAACAACGCGTTTTTAGGACTCTAAACCAAGTTTTATGCAACATGAGTGCTTATAAGTGTCTCAATGAGCTTTGTACAAGTTTGACGAACTTATGAAACATCTAACAACGCGGTTTCTAAGACTCTAAACGAAGTGTCATGCAACATGAGTACTTATAAGTTTCTCAATGAGCTTTGTACTAGTTTGACGAACTTATGAAACATCTTACAACGCGGTTGCTAGGACTCTAAACCAATTTTTATGCAACATGAGTGCTTATAAGTGTCTCAATGACCTTTGTACAAGTTTGACGAACTTATGAAACATCTAACAACGCGTTTCTAGGACTCTAAACCAGGTTTCATGCAACATGAGTGCTTATAAGTGTCTCAATGAGTTTTGTACAAGTTTGACGAACTTATGAAACATCTAACTACGCGGTTTCTAAGACTCTAAACGAAGTGTCATGCAACATGACTGCTTACAAGTGTCTCAACGAGCTTTGTACTAGTTTTACGAACTTGTGAAACATCTTACAACGCGGTTTCTAGGACTCTAAACCAAGTTTCATGCAACATGAGTGCTTATAGTGTCTCGATGAGCTTTGTACAAGTTCGACGAACTTATGAAACATCTAACAATGCCGTTTCTAGGACTCTAAACTAAGTTTCATGCAACATGAGTGCTTATAAGTGTCTCAATGAGCTTTGTACTAGTTTGACGAACTTATGAAACGTCTAACAATGTGGTTGCTAGGACTCTAAACCAAGTTTTATGCAACATGAGTGCTTATAAGTGTCTCAATGAGCTTTGTACTAGTTTGACGAAATTATTAAACATCTAACAACACGGTTTCTAGGACTCTAAACCAAGTTTCTTTCAACATGAGTTCTTATAAGTGTCTCAATGAGCTTCGTACAAGTTTGACGAACTAATGAAACATCTAACAACGCGTTTCTAGGACTCTAAACCAAGTTTCGTACAACATGAGTGCTTATAAGTGTCTCAATGAGCTTTGTACTAGTTTGACGAACTTATGAAACATCTAACAACGCGTATTCGAGGACTCTAAACCAAGTTTCTTTCAACATGAGTTCTTATAAGTGTCTCAATGAGCTTTGTACAAGTTTGACGCACTAATGAAACATCTAACAACTCGTTTCTAGGACTCTAAACCAAGTTTCATTCAACATTAGTGCTTATAAGTGTCTCAATCAGCTTTGTACAAGTTTGACGAACTTATGAAACGTCTAACAATGTGGTTGCTAGGACTCTAAACCAAGTTTTATGCAACATGAGTGCTTATAAGTGTTTCAATGAGCTTTATACAAGTTTGAAGAACTTATGAAACATCTAACAACGCGTTTCTCGGAATCTAAACCAAGTTTCATGCAACATGAGTGCTTATAAGTGTCTCAATGAGCTTTGTACTAGTTTGACGAACTTATGAAACCTCTAACAATGTGGTTGCTAGGACTCTAAACCAAGTTTTATGCAACATGAGTGCTTATAAGTGTCTCAATAAGCTTTGTACGAGTTTGACGAACTTATGAAACATCTAACAACGCGTTTCTAAGAATCTAAACCAAATTTTATGCAACATGAGTGCTTATAAATGTCTCAATGGGCTTTGTACAAGTTTGACGAACTTATGAAACATCTAACAACGCGGTTTATAAGACTCTAAACGAAGTGTCATGCAACATGGGTGCTTATAAGTGTCTCAATGAACTTTGTACTAGTTTGATGAACTTGTGAAACATCTTACAATGTGGTTTCTAGGACTCTAAACCAAGTTTCATGCAACATGAGTGCTTATAAGGGTCTCAATGAGCTTTGTACAAGTTCGACAAATTTATGAAACATCTAACAACGCGGTTTCTAGGACTCTAAACTAAGTTTCATTCAACATGAGTGCTTATAAGTGTCTCAATGAGCTTTGTACTAGTTTGACGAACTTATGAAACATCTAACAACGCGTATTCTAGGACTCTAAACCTAGTTTCTTTCAACATGAGTTCTTATAAGTGTCTCAATGAGCTTTGTACAAGTTTGACGAACTAATGAAACATCTAACAACTCGTTTCTAGGACTCTAAACCAAGTTTCATGCAACATGAGTGCTTATAAGTGTCTCTATCGGCTTTGTACAAGTTTGACGAAGTTATGAAACGTCTAACAATGTGGTTGCTAGGACTCTAAACCAATTTTTATGCAACATGAGTGCTTATAAGTGTCTCAATGACCTTTGTACAAGTTTGACGAACTTATGAACCATCTAACAACGCGTTTCTAGGACTCTAAACCAAGTTTCATGCAACATGAGTGCTTATAAGTGTCTCAATGAGTTTTGTAAAAGTTTGACGAACTTATGAAACATCTAACAACGCGGTTTCTAAGACTCTAAACGAAGTGTCATACAACATGAGTACTTATAAGTGTCTCAATGAGCTTTGTACTAGTTTGACGAACTTATGAAACATCTTACAACGCGGTTGCTAGGACTCTAAACCAATTTTTATGCAACATGAGTGCTTATAAGTGTCTCAATGACCTTTGTACAAATTTGACGAACTTATGAAACATCTAACAACGCGTTTCTAGGACTCTAAACCAAGTTTCATGCAACATGATTGCTTATAAGTGTCTCAATGAGTTTTGTACAAGTTTGACGAACTTATGAAACATCTAACAACGCGGTTTATAAGACTCTAAACGAAGTGTCATGCAACTTGACTGCTTACAAGTGTCTCAATGAGCTTTGTACTAGTTTGAAGAACTTGTGAAACATCTTACAACACGGACTCTAAACCAAGTTTCATGCAACATGAGTGCTTATAAGTGTCTCAATGAGCTTTGTACAAGTTATACGAACTTATGAAACATCTAACAATGTCGTTACTAGGACTCTAAACTAAGTTTCATGCAACATAAGTGCTTATAAGTCTCTCAATGAGCTATGTACTAGTTTGACGAACATATGAAACGTCTAACAATGTGGTTGCTAGGACTCTAAACCAAGTTTTATGCAACATGAGTGCTTATAAGTGTCTCAATGAGCTTTGTACTAGTTTGACGAAATTATGAAACATCTAACAACACGGTTTCTAGGACTCTAAACCAAGTTTCTTTCAACATGAGTTCTTATAAGTGTCTCTATGAGCTTCGTACAAGTTTGACGAACTAATGAAACATCTAACAACACGTTTCTAGAACTCTAAACCAAGTTTCATGCAACATGAGTGCTTATAAGTTTCTCAATCAGCTTTGTACAAGTTTGACGAACTTATGAAACGTCTAACAATGTGGTTGCTAGGACTCTAAACCAAGTTTCATGCAACATGAGTGCTTATAAGTGTCTCAATGAGTTTTGTAAAAGTTTGACGAACTTATGAAACATCTAACAACGCGGTTTCTAAGACTCTAAACGAAGTGTCATACAACATGAGTACTTATAAGTGTCTCAATGAGCTTTGTACAAGTTTGACGAACTTAGGAAACATCTAACAACGCGGTTTCTAGGAATCTAAACTAAGTTTCATGCAACATGAGTGCTTATAAGTGTCTCAATGAACTTTGTACTAGTTTGACGAACTTAGGAAACATCTAACAATGCGTATTCTAGGACTCTAAACCAAGTTTGTTTCAACATGAGTTCTTATAAGTGTCTCAATGAGATTTGTACAAGTTTGACGAACTAATGAAACATCTAACAACGCGTTTCTAGGACTCTAAACCAAGTTTCATGCAACATGAGTGCTTATAAGTTTCTCAATCAGCTTTGTACAAGTTTGACGAACTTATGAAACGTCTAACAATGTGGTTGCTAGGACTCTAAACCAAGTGTTATGCAACATGAGTGCTTATAAGTGTTTCAATGAGCTTTATACAAGTTTGAAGAACTTATGAAACATCTAACAACGCGTTTTTAGGACTCTAAACCAAGTTTTATGCAACATGAATGCTTATAAGTGTCTCAATGAGCTTTGTACAAGTTTGACGAACTTATGAAACATCTAACAACGCGGTTTCAAAGATTCTAAACGAAGTGTCATGCAACATGAGTACTTATAAGTTTCTCAATGAGCTTTGTACTAGTTTGACGAACTTATGAAACATCTTACAACGCGGTTGCTAGGACTCTAAACCAATTTTTATTCAACATGAGTGCTTATAAGTGTCTCAATGACCTTTGTACAAGTTTGACGAACTTATGAAACATCTAACAACGCGTTTCTAGGACTCTAAACCAGGTTTCATGCAACATGAGTGCTTATAAGTGTCTCAATGAGTTTTGTACAAGTTTGACGAACTTATGAAACATCTAACAACGCGGTTTCTAAGACTCTAAACGAAGTGTCATGCAACATGACTGCTTACAAGTGTCTCAATGAGCTTTGTACTAGTTTGACGAACTTGTGAAACATCTTACAACGCGGTTTCTAGGACTCTAAACCAAGTTTCATGCAACATGAGTGCTTATAGTGTCTCAATGAACTTTGTACAAGTTCGACGAACTTATGAAACATCTAACAATGCCGTTTCTAGGACTCTAAACTAAGTTTCATGCAACATGAGTGCTTATAAGTGTCTCAATCAGCTTTGTACAAGTTTGACGAACTTATGAAACGTCTAACAATGTGGTTGCTAGGACTCTAAACCAAGTTTTATGCAACATGAGTGCTTATAAGTGTTTCAATGAGCTTTATACAAGTTTGACGAACTTATGAAACATCTAACAACGCGTTTCTAGGACTCTAAACCAAGTTTCATGCAACATGAGTGCTTATAAGTGTCTCAATGAGCTTTGTACTAGTTTGACGAACTAATGAAACGTCTAACAATGTGGTTGCTAGGACTCTAAACCAAGTTTTATGCAACATGAGTGCTTATAAGTGTCTCAATGAGCTTTGTACTAGTTTGACGAACTTATGAAACATCTAACAACGCGTATTCTAGGACTCTAAACCTAGTTTCTTTCAACATGAGTTCTTATAAGTGTCTCAATGAGCTTTGTACAAGTTTGACGAACTAATGAAACATCTAACAACTCGTTTCTAGGACTCTAAACCAAGTTTCATGCAACATGAGTGCTTATAAGTGTCTCTATCAGCTTTGTACAAGTTTGACGAACTTATGAAACGTCTAACAATGTGGTTGCTAGGACTCTAAACCAATTTTTATGCAACATGAGTGCTTATAAGTGTCTCAATGACCTTTGTACAAGTTTGACGAACTTATGAAACATCTAACAACGCGTTTCTAGGACTCTAAACCAAGTTTCATGCAACATGAGTGCTTATAAGTGTTTCAATGAGTTTTGTAAAAGTTTGACGAACTTATGAAACATCTAACAACGCGGTTTCTAAGACTCTAAACGAAGTGTCATACAACATGAGTACTTATAAGTGTCTCAATGAGCTTTGTACTAGTTTGACGAACTTATGAAACATCTTACAACGCGGTTGCTAGGACTCTAAACCAATTTTTATGCAACATGAGTGCTTATAAGTGTCTCAATGACCTTTGTACAAGTTTGACGAACTTATGAAACATCTAACAACGCGTTTCTAGGACTCTAAACAAAGTTTCATGCAACATGAGTGCTTATAAGTGTCTCAATGAGTTTTGTACAAGTTTGACGAACTTATGAAACATCTAACAACGCGGTTTCTAAGACTCTAAACGAAGTGTCATGCAACATGACTGCTTACAAGTGTCTCAATGAGCTTTGTACTAGTTTGACGAACTTGTGAAACATCTTACAACGCGGTTTCTAGGACTCTAAACCAAGTTTCATGCAACATGAGTGCTTATAGTGTCTCAATGAACTTTGTACAAGTTCGACGAACTTATGAAACATCTAACAATGCCGTTTCTAGGACTCTAAACTAAGTTTCATGCAACATGAGTGCTTATAAGTGTCTCAATCAGCTTTGTACAAGTTTGACGAACTTATGAAACGTCTAACAATGTGGTTGCTAGGACTCTAAACCAAGTTTTATGCAACATGAGTGCTTATAAGTGTTTCAATGAGCTTTATACAAGTTTGACGAACTTATGAAACATCTAACAACGCGTTTCTAGGACTCTAAACCAAGTTTCATGCAACATGAGTGCTTATAAGTGTCTCAATGAGCTTTGTACTAGTTTGACGAACTAATGAAACGTCTAACAATGTGGTTGCTAGGACTCTAAACCAAGTTTTATGCAACATGAGTGCTTATAAGTGTCTCAATGAGCTTTGTACTAGTTTGACGAACTTATGAAACATCTAACAACGCGTATTCTAGGACTCTAAACCTAGTTTCTTTCAACATGAGTTCTTATAAGTGTCTCAATGAGCTTTGTACAAGTTTGACGAACTAATGAAACATCTAACAACTCGTTTCTAGGACTCTAAACCAAGTTTCATGCAACATGAGTGCTTATAAGTGTCTCTATCGCTTTGTACAAGTTTGACGAACTTATGAAACGTCTAACAATGTGGTTGCTAGGACTCTAAACCAATTTTTATGCAACATGAGTGCTTATAAGTGTCTCAATGACCTTTGTACAAGTTTGACGAACTTATGAAACATCTAACAACGCGTTTCTAGGACTCTAAACCAAGTTTCATGCAACATGAGTGCTTATAAGTGTTTCAATGAGTTTTGTAAAAGTTTGACGAACTTATGAAACATCTAACAACGCGGTTTCTAAGACTCTAAACGAAGTGTCATACAACATGAGTACTTATAAGTGTCTCAATGAGCTTTGTACTAGTTTGACGAACTTATGAAACATCTTACAACGCGGTTGCTAGGACTCTAAACCAATTTTTATGCAACATGAGTGCTTATAAGTGTCTCAATGACCTTTGTACAAGTTTGACGAACTTATGAAACATCTAACAACGCGTTTCTAGGACTCTAAACAAAGTTTCATGCAACATGAGTGCTTATAAGTGTCTCAATGAGTTTTGTACAAGTTTGACGAACTTATGAAACATCTAACAACGCGGTTTATAACACTCTAAACGAAGTGTCATGCAACTTGACTGCTTACAAGTGTCTCAATGAGCTTTGTACTAGTTTGAAGAACTTGTGAAAAATCTTACAACACGGTTTCCAGGACTCTAAACCAAGTTTCATGCAACATGAGTGCTTATAAGTGTCTCAATGAGCTTTGTACAAGTTCTACGAACTTATGAAACATCTAACAATGCCGTTTCTAGGACTCTAAACTAAGTTTCATGCAACATGAGTGCTTATAAGTGTCTCAATGAGCTATGTACTAGTTTGACGAACATATGAAACGTCTAACAATGTGGTTGCTAGGACTCTAAACCAAGTTTTATGCAACATGAGTGCTTATAAGTGTCTCAATGAGCTTTGTACTAGTTTGACGAAATTATGAAACATCTAACAACACGGTTTCTAGGACTCTAAACCAAGTTTCTTTCAACATGAGTTCTTATAAGTGTCTCAATGAGCTTCGTACAAGTTTGACGAACTAATGAAACATCTAACAACGCGTTTCTAGAACTCTAAACCAAGTTTCATGCAACATGAGTGCTTATAAGTTTCTCAATCAGCTTTGTACAAGTTTGACGAACTTATGAAACGTCTAACAATGTGGTTGCTAGGACTCTAAACCAAGTTTTATGCAACATGAGTGCTTATAAGTGTTTCAATGAGCTTTATACAAGTTTGACGAACTTATGAAACATCTAACAACGCGTTTCTAGGACTCTAAACCAAGTTTCATGAAACATGAGTGCTTATAAGTGTCTCAATGAGCTTTGTACAAGTTCGACAAATTTATGAAACATCTAACAACGCGGTTTCTAGGAATCTAAACTAAGTTTCATGCAACATGAGTGCTTATAAGTGTCTCAATGAGCTTTGTACTAGTTTGACGAACTTAGGAAACATCTAACAACGCGTATTCTAGGACTCTAAACCAAGTTTGTTTCAACATGAGTTCTTATAAGTGTCTCAATGAGATTTGTACAAGTTTGACGAACTAATGAAACATATAACAACGCGTTTCTAGGACTCTAAACCAAGTTTCATGCAACATGACTGCTTATAAGTTTCTCAATCAGCTTTGTACAAGTTTGACGAACTTATGAAACGTCTAACAATGTGGTTGCTAGGACTCTAAACCAAGTGTTATGCAACATGAGTGCTTATAAGTGTTTCAATGAGCTTTATACAAGTTTGAAGAACTTATGAAACATCTAACAACGCGTTTTTAGGACTCTAAACCAAGTTTTATGCAACATGAGTGCTTATAAGTGTCTCAATGAGCTTTGTACAAGTTTGACAAACTTATGAAACATCTAACAACGCGGTTTCTAAGATTCTAAACGAAGTGTCATGCAACATGAGTACTTATAAGTTTCTCAATGAGCTTTGTACTAGTTTGACGAACTTATGAAACATCTTACAACGCGGTTGCTAGGACTCTAAACCAATTTTTATGCAACATGAGTGCTTATAAGTGTCTCAATGACCTTTGTACAAGTTTGACGAACTTATGAAACATCTAACAACGCGTTTCTAGGACTCTAAACCAGGTTTCATGCAACATGAGTGCTTATAAGTGTCTCAATGAGTTTTGTACAAGTTTGACGAACTTATGAAACATCTAACAACGCGGTTTCTAAGACTCTAAACGAAGTGTCATGCAACATGACTGCTTACAAGTGTCTCAATGAGCTTTGTACTAGTTTGACGAACTTGTGAAACATCTTACAACGCGGTTTCTAGGACTCTAAACCAAGTTTCATGCAACATGAGTGCTTATAGTGTCTCAATGAACTTTGTACAAGTTCGACGAACTTATGAAACATCTAACAATGCCGTTTCTAGGACTCTAAACTAAGTTTCATGCAACATGAGTGCTTATAAGTGTCTCAATCAGCTTTGTACAAGTTTGACGAACTTATGAAACGTCTAACAATGTGGTTGCTAGGACTCTAAACCAAGTTTTATGCAACATGAGTGCTTATAAGTGTTTCAATGAGCTTTATACAAGTTTGACGAACTTATGAAACATCTAACAACGCGTTTCTAGGACTCTAAACCAAGTTTCATGCAACATGAGTGCTTATAAGTGTCTCAATGAGCTTTGTACTAGTTTGACGAACTTATGAAACGTCTAACAATGTGGTTGCTAGGACTCTAAACCAAGTTTTATGCAACATGAGTGCTTATAAGTGTCTCAATGAGCTTTGTACGAGTTTGACGAACTTATGAAACATCTAACAACGCATTTCTAAGACTCTAAACCAAATTTTATGCAACATGAGTGCTTATAAATGTCTCAATGGGCTTTGTACAAGTTTGACGAACTTATGAAACATCTAACAACGCGGTTTATAAGACTCTAAACGAAGTGTCATGCAACATGGGTGCTTATAAGTGTCTCAATGAACTTTGTACTAGTTTGATGAACTTGTGAAACATCTTACAATGTGGTTTCTAGGACTCTAAACCAAGTTTCATGCAACATGAGTGCTTATAAGGGTCTCAATGAGCTTTGTACAAGTTCGACAAATTTATGAAACATCTAACAACGCGGTTTCTAGGACTCTAAACTAAGTTTCATTCAACATGAGTGCTTATAAGTGTCTCAATGAACTTTGTACTAGTTTGACGAACTTATGAAACATCTAACAACGCGTATTCTAGGACTCTAAACCTAGTTTCTTTCAACATGAGTTCTTATAAGTGTCTCAATGACCTTTGTACAAGTTTGACGAACTTATGAAACATCTAACAACGCGTTTCTAGGACTCTAAACCAAGTTTCATGCAACATGAGTGCTTATAAGTGTCTCAATGAGTTTTGTAAAAGTTTGACGAACTTATGAAACATCTAACAACGCGGTTTCTAATACTCTAAACGAAGTGTCATGCAACATGACTGCTTATAAGTGTCTCAATGAGCTTTGTACTAGTTTGACGAACTTGTGAAACATCTTACAACACGATTTCTAGGACTCTAAACCAAGTTCCATGCAACATGAGTGCTTATAAGTTTCTCAATCAGCTTTGTACAAGTTTGACGAACTTATGAAACGTCAACAATGTGGTTGTTAGGACTCTAAACGAAGTGTCATGCAACATGAGTGCTTATAAGTGTCTCAATGAGCTTTGTACAAGTTCGACAAACTTATGAAACATCTAACAACGCGATTTCTAAGACTCTAAACTAAGTTTCATGCAACATGAGTGCTTATAAGTGTCTCAATGAGCTATGTACTAGTTTTACGAACTTATGAAACATCTAACAATGCGGTTTCTAAGACTCTAAACGAAGTGTCATGCAACATGAGTGCTTATAAGTGTCTCAATGAGCTTTGTACTAGTTTGACGAACTTATGAAACAACTTACAATGCGGTTTCTAGGACTCTAAACCAAGTTTCATGCAACATGAGTGCTTAAAAGTGTCTCAATGAGCTTTGTACAAGTTCGACGAACTTATGAAACATCTAACAACGTGGTTTCTAGGACTCTAAACTAAGTTTCATGCAACATGAGTACTTATAAGTGTAATAATGAGCTTTGTACTAGTTTGACGAACTTATAAAACATCTATCAACGCGGTATGTAGGACTCTAAACTAAGTTTCTTTCAACATGAGTTCTTATAAGTGTCTCAATGAGGTTTGTACAAGTTCTACGAACTGATGAAACATCTAACAACGCGGTTTCTAGGACTCTAAACTAAGTTTCATGCAACATGAGTGCTTATAAGTGTCTCAATGAGCTTTTTACTAGTTTGACGAACTTATGAAACATCTAACAACGCGGTTTCTAGGACTCTAAACCAAGTTTCTTTCAACATGAGTTCTTATAAGTGTCTCAATGAGCTTTGTACAAGTTTGACGAACTAATAAAACATCTAACAACGCGTTTTTAGGACTCTAAAACAAGTTTCATGCAACATGAGTGCTTATAAGTGTTAGAAAAAGAGAGTTTTAACCGAATAAGAAGAGGTAATTTGTAGATTTTGTATTCGGTGTTCTTGAGAGTTCTTGAGAAGAATAAGAGAGAATAGAGAGAATAGAGGTTTTAATCGACTTTCATAGTAAAAGATTAATCAAACTTGTTTTTACAAAGTTACAAGACAAAACTATATAAAGGCAACACAATATAGTCGTTTAAAGATAAGATAATCGCAAAAGTAGTTTGACCGGGGAAAGCCGCGCCGTCCGCGGGGAAGCGCGTTTTTACCGAGCAATCTCTCGTACCGCGGTAAGTAAATCATCGGGCTCCGGAAATATTTACCGAGCGCCCTATGTACCGCGGTACGGTCATTTTTGACACTTCGTGGAAATGCTTAGACGAGCCTCCATTTCCACTCGTCTACCTTTCCTTCTTCATGGCTACCTCTTGTAACATCTTTATACGTCTTGTTTTTGCCTTTACGAGCTAACCTTGCACTCCAAGTCTTGTAACCTTTGAACCGGACTAAATACCTTGATGAATGGTATTAGTCTTAACACTCCCCCTCAAGCTTAGCCTAATGCAATGGCTAAGCTTGGAACCGCATACTTCACCTCGTTAAAACCTTCAAAGAGAAAACCACTTGGGATAAAACTCCTTGAAGGGAAAAGAGTATGAAGCGTACAGTTAGGGTCTTCTAGCTTTTGATTATGGTGGTGAGTCCTAGCTTGGGAAGCACGTACTCACACACTTTCAGGCTTGCCGACTTGGTGAACACATCGGCTAGTTGATCTTGACTCCTTGTGTAGCAAGGAAGGATGGTTCCCTTTACCATTTGCTCTCGGACCTTGTGGCAATCCATCTCTATATGCTTGGTCCTCTCATGAAACACAGAATTTGATGCAATGTGGATAGCCGTCTTGTTGTCACAATGCATGGTGATTGGTTTCTTGATATCTATCCCAAGATCTCCAAGCACATTCTTCAGCCACATAAGCTCTTGTGTGAGTTTCCTCATAGCTCGGTATTCAGACTCAACACTTGAGCAGGATACTATCTTCTGCTTCTTGGTTTTCCATGTGACCAAGTTTCCTCCAATAAAGGTGCAGTATCATGTGGTAGATCTCCTATCATCCACATATCCAACATAATCTGCATCACAGTAACCCACTACTTCTGTGTTCTGGTTCCTGCCCATCCAGATTCCTTGACTTGATGTTCCTACAAGGTACTTGAGTATCCTTTCCACCATATTCCAATGATGTATCTTGGGGTTTTGCATATGTTGACTCACCTGATTCACAGCAAAACACAAGTCAGGTCTGGTTATAGTTAGGTAGATGAGCTTACCAACTAGGCGTCTGTAGAGCCTTTGGTCTTTGAATGGTTGATCTTCAAGCTCCCCCTCTCTTATGACTTTGTAGCCATCCTATAGTGGCGTCTTTGCTGCTTTGCCCTCCATATGTCATGTTTCATTTAGAAGATCTAAAGTGTACTTTCTTTGGACAGAAAGAGGCCTTCTTCAGACCTGCTTATCTCAATCCCAAGGAAGTATTTCATCTTCCCTAGATCTTTAATATCAAACACAAACTTAAGATAATCTTTTGTTTCAGCAATACCTACCTTGTTATCCCCAGAAATGACTATGTCATCCACGTAGATGTGGATAACCACTATACCTTCTCTGTTTTGTAGAGTAAAGAGGGTGTGTTCTGCTTGGCTCATCTTGAATCCTCTTGATGTCAAGGTTGTGCTGAGCTTGTGATACCATGCCCTTGGAGACTGCTTCAATCCATAGATAGCCTTTCTCAATCTCAAAACATTTCCAAGAGTTATAGACCTTTCTAATCCTGGTGGTGGAGTCATGTAGACTTCTTCTTCTAGTTCCCCTTGAAGGAAGGCATTCTTCACATCCATTTGCCAAAGATCTCAATCAAGGTTCACGGCTAGAGAGAGTATTACTCTCACAGTATGTAACTTAGCAAACGGAGCAAATGTGTCCAAGTAGTCTTCACCGTAAGTCTGTGTAAACCCCCTTGCCACAAGTCTTGCCTTGTGTCTCTCAACATCCCCATTGCTCAGGTATTTGATGGTGAACACATATCTTGAGCTTAATGCCTTGTTTCCTTTAGGAAGATCAGCTTCATCCCATGTGTGGTTACGCTCCATTGCTTGGTTCTCAGCTTTTACTGCATTGATCCATACTTCATGCTTAATAGCTTCTTCATAGGTTCTTGGAATCCAATGTTGGTCTATTTTGGCAATGAAAACTTGATGATCTTTGGGAAAGCTGGCCATTGAACAAACAACTTGAATAGGATGAGCTACATCATTGCTGTTGAAGTATACTCTGGTGTTCTTCCAATTTGAACTTGGTTGCTTAATCCTGGTACTTCTTCTTAGCACAATAGGAGCAGCTTGATCATGAACCTCTTGATGAACTGTCTCTTGAGTAGCTTGAGTGTCTTCTGGTTCTCCTGGATGCTCTTCATGAGTTTCAGGTTCTTCCCTTTGATCCCCATTACCCCTTTGATCTTCATGAGGTTCTGGTGCATCATCATTGTTCCCCCCTTCATGATCAAGGTGGGAGTCTTGATGAGGCGTTTCTGCCCTTGTTTCTTCATTGACATTCATTCCCAAGTTCTTCATCAAGTTTTTGAGGCTAGTAGCTCTATCTGTGGCAGCTTCAGGTGGGTCTTTGACACTTTCCCATGTACTGTCTTCATAGTAGCTTTTTCCTTCAATAAACTTAACATCCCTTGAGACAAGGACACGTCTAGTTTCAGGGACATAACACTTATACCCTTTCTGTGTGCTTGAGTAGCCAATGAACATAACTTTTGTGCTCTTTGCATCCAACTTGTTTCTTTGCTCTCCTGGGACAAATACAAAACACAAACAACCAAACACTCTTAGATGATTGATAAATGGTTTAGACTTATTCAATACCTGATAAGGAGATTGGTTTTCAAGAATTCGGTTGGTGTTCAGTTTATGAGATAGCATGCTGTTGAGACAGCATCAGCCCAAAATCTCTTAGGCACATTCATGTGGAACATCATGGATCTTGTTACTTCCATCAAGTGCCTATTCTTTCTCTCGGCTACACCGTTTTGTTGAGGAGTATATGGGCAACTTGTTTGGTGAAGTATACCCTTATTGGCCATGTGTTCTTTGAATGCATTGCTTGTGTATTCCCCACCATTGTCTGATCTGAAACATTTTATCTTGGCATTGTATTGATTAGTAATGTATGTTTCAAAATTTTTAAAAGCATCTAGCACCCTATCCTTAGATGGTAACAATGTAAGCCAAGTATATTTTGATTTTTCATCAATGAAAGTCACAAAATATGCTTGGTTTTCTCTAGATTTGCAAGGTGAAAACCAAACATCCGAATGCACAAGATCAAAACAGTTTTCATAGAGAGTTTTAGAGTTTGAAAACACAGATTTGTGGTGCTTTCCCAAAATGCAAGACTCACACTTATTATGATCAAAAGAAACGTTTGGCAAAAGGGTTTTTAAAGCCTTAACATGAGGATGGCCCAATCTATAATGCCACAAAACATTATTAGCTTCTAACAAGACAGAATTGAAAGCAGAGTGATGATTAGAGCTTGACACTTCTTTGTCAAGTATGTAGAGGTCTCCCCTGGTAGTTCCCTTTCCAATTACTTCCTTACTTTCAATATCCTGAAATATAACTTCATTAGGACTGAAAATCACATTGCAATTTAAATCACAAGCAATCCGTTTAACATAAATCAAATTAGAGGTAAAGCTAGGCATATATAAAGTTTGAGATTCTCTATTAAACACTCTAAGACTACCTAGACCTTTTACAGGAATCATACTACCATTAGCAATGATAACATTTCCTAGAGCCGGCTTAACATTACTAATCAGGTTTTTGTTGCTAATCATGTGATGAGATGCTCCTGAATCAATAATAATAGGCCTAATAGGTTTTTCAATGTTATGAGCAATAAGGGAGTAAAAGGAGTCAATACCAGAGCCCTTAAGGGCTTTAATGAGTGCATCTAGATCAGACTTCCTCACATACTCATCCGTGTAGGGCACCATAGTTGTGGACTCATCCTCCTTATCCTTGAGACTCATTGTGCTGGAGCTTGGACCGGTTGCATCATCATTGGAGAAGTTGGCCTTTGCATCCTTGAACTTGGCCGGCTTGAGGTGTGGATTCAGGATCCAGCATTTATCCTTGGAATGCCCCTTCTTCTTGCAGTGATCACACAACATACTCCTCCTGTCTTCATAGGACTTGGTGGTTGGCTTGTAGGCAACTTTATTGGCGGTGACTAGTTCCTTCTTGCTGCCAAAGAGTTCAATAGACCCTTGTTCTCTTTGCAGCTGAGCACAAACTTCTTCAAGGTTGGGTAGCTTGTCCGATCTCAAGAGGTGCTTGATCACATCCTTGTAGCTACCATTCAGCGTGAGTAACAAACCAAAGACCTTGTCTTGCTCTTTCCTTTCATTTAGAACCTTTGGATCAATGGTACTAGGTCGCAGCATTTCTAGCCTTGCCCACAAGCTTCTAAACCTTCCAAAATGCTTGGTGAATTCCATGTCCTCTTGATTGAGATCATTTATAGCCTTCTTTACTTCATAGACACGACTGAGATTGGATATGTTGTCGTATACCGTTTGAAGCGTGTCCCACAAGTCTTTTGCACTCTCACAATAAGAGTATGCCTCAAGTATTGCCGGATCCAGAGATCCCTGAATGATTCCCAACACTTTTTGATCTTCTTGAAACCACTTACCCTTTGTGGTAAGAGTGAAACATCTAACAACGCGGTTTCTAGTACTCTAAACAGAGTTTCATGCAACATGAGTTCTTATAAGTGTCTCAATGAGCTTTGTACAAGTTCTACGAACTTATGAAACATCTAACAACGCGGTTTCTAGGACTCTAAACGAAGTGTCATGCACCATGAGTGCTTATAAGTATCTCAATGAGCTTTGTACAAGTTTGACGAACTTATGAAACATCTTACAACGCGGTTTCTAGGACTCTAAACCAAGTTTCATGCAACATGAGTGCTTATAAGTGTATCAATGAGCTTTGTACAAGTTCGACGAACTTATGAAACATCTAACAACACGGTTTCTAAGACTCTAAACGAAGTGTCATGCAACATGAGTGCTTATAAGTGTCTCAATGAGCTCTGTACTAGTTTGACGAACTTTTGAATCATCTTCCAACGCGGTTTCTAGGACTCTAAACCAAGTTTCATGCAACATGAGTGCTTATAAGTGTCTCAATGAGCTTTGTACAAGTTCGACGAACTTATGAAACATCTAACAACGCGGTTTCTAGGACTCTAAACTAAGTTTCATGCAACATGAGTTCTTATAAGTGTCTCAATGAGCTTTTTACAAGTTTGACGAACTTATAAAACATCTAACAACGCGGTTTCTAAGACTCTAAACGAACTGTCATGCAACATGAGTGCTGATAAGTGTCTCAATGAGCTTTGTACTAGTTTGACGAACTTATGAATCATCTTACAACACGGTTTCTAGGACTCTAAACCAAGTTTGATGCAACATGAGTGCTTATAAGTTTCTCAATCAGCTTTGTACAAGTTTGGCGAACTTATGAAACGTCTAACAATGTGGTTGCTAGGACTCTAAACCAAGTTTTATGCAACATGAGTGCTTATAAGTGTCTCAATGAACTTTGTACAAGTTTGACGAACTTATGAAACATCTAAAAACGCGGTTTCTAAGACTCTAAACGAAGTGTCATGCAACATGAGTGCTTATAAGTGTCTCAATGAGCTTTGTACTAGTTTGACGAACTTATGAATCATCTTACAACGCGGTTTCTAGGACTCTAAACCAAGTTTCATGCAACATGAGTGCTTATAAGTGTCTCAATGAGCTTTGTACAAGTTCGACTAACTTATGAAACATCTAACAACGCGGTTTCTATGACTCTAAACTAAATTTCATGCAACATGAGTGCTTATAAGTATCTCAATGAGCTTTGTACAAGTTTGACGAACTTATGAAACGTCTAACAATGTGGTTGCTAGGACCCTAAACCAATTTTTATGCAACATGAGTGCTTATAAGTGTCTCAATGAACTTTGTACAAGTTTGACGAACTTATGAAACATCTAACAACGCGTTTCTAGGACTCTAAACGAAGTGTCATGCGCCATGAGTGCTTATAAGTGTCTCAATGAGCTTTGTACTAGTTTGAAGAACTTATGAACCATCTTACAACGCAGTTTCTAGGACTCTAAACCAAGTTTCATGCAACATGAGTGCTTATAAGTGTCTCAATGAGCTTTGTACAAGTTTGACGAACTTATGAAACATCTAACAACGCGGTTTCTAAGACTCTAAACGAAGTGTCATGCAACATGAGTGCTTATAAGTGTCTCAATGAGCTTTGTACTAGTTTGACGAACTTTTGAATCATCTTCCAACGCGGTTTCTAGGACTCTAAACCAAGTTTCATGCAACATGAGTGCTTATAAGTGTCTCAATGAGCTTTGTACAAGTTTGACGAACTTATGAAACATCTAACAACGCGGTTTCTAGGACTCTAAACTAAGTTTCATGCAACATGAGTTCTTATAAGTGTCTCAATGAGCTTTTTTGATGCGATCGTAACCGAGCCATCGGACGAGGAAACCGCGAACGAGCCGATATCGACCACTCGACCACTCGACACCGACGAAATGCCGATATCGACCACTCGATCACCCGATACCGAGGAGTTGCCGAGTACCCGAACATCGAATGCCGAGGGAATGGCGAACGTACAAGAAGGAGTTATCACCCGTGCCAGAGCTAAGGAGCTAGCAAGGAAAGCTCACACGATGATCAAGGAAGAGAAGATTGGAGAAGCCGACACGAGAAGCTACTTCAACATCTTCACCACGGTTACTTGAGGAAGACCAAGCTATGGTAGCTAAGTGATACGCCCTTTGTTCGGACCGAAACTCCGTGAGAAGGTGAGTACTACGTTGGGGATAGATCTTGGCGGATGCGGAGAGAAACAACGAATAACTCCGGGTTAGGATGGGGAGATGGAGCGGTGGAGTCGATGGGTGGAAGGGGAACGTCTCAAGGAGGCTATGGAGCAACCGCCCCGATGGATAGAAGAGACGCTTGGAAGCAAGTATGCTTGTAAGCGGCTCAAGTTCGCAAAGGAACCGAGAGGAGTCGACTATAAGAAGTTTTAGGTAAAAAGTTGACTAAAGAAGAAGGTGGTGCGGCGCATCCCTTATATAGAGGAGGCACAAGTCGCAACTCTCTTTTAGGGTTGCGCGTTTAAACAAAAAGGAAATCCGAGAAAAGGAAATCCGCATCAAAATGGAAAACGCAAAGAAAAAAGGAAATCGCCAAAACAACGCGGCGTTCCTTAAAGAAAAGATAGAACAACGAGTAGTGTGAGAAATGCCTCGTCTCATACATTCTTCAAGCCATGATTACTAATGGACGACGTGGTGTTCTTCTTGACCTCATTAAAACCCGGTGGGAAAAAGAGTATCAAGCGAGACACCTAGTCCGCTTAGCTTTCATAGCTTGGTCTTCTTAAGTGGTGGCGGTGAATATGTTGAAGTAGCTCCTAGGTGATACTTCCTTGTCCATGGTACTTGCTAAAGCTATCTTGGCTAGCTCCTTAGCTTTGGACCGTGTGATCACGCCTTCCCGTCCTTCGGTGATTGGTGCACGTGCGCCTTGTTGATCGGCATCGATGTCGAGTGGTCGATGTTGGTCGATGCCGAGTGGTCGATGTTGGTCGGTATCGAGTGGTCGATGTCGGTCGATGCCGAGTGGTCGATGTTGATCGGCATCGGTATCCGATTCTGGTTCCACGCTCATATCATCCCCTCCTTCTTGAAAAGGATTTGTCCTCAAATCGCATCATAAATAAAGGGAGACAAGTCAGAAACATTGAAGGAATCCGATATCGTGTACTTACCTTGGAGGTCGATCATGTAAGCGTTGTCGTTGATCCGCCGGGCCACCTTGAAAGGTCCGTCAACTTGGGGCATGAGTTTGGACTTCCTCTCGGCTGGGAACCGTTCTTTCCTCGATGGATCCACACCAAGTCGCCTTCTTGAAACACCATTTTTCTCCGGCCCTTGTTGGCATGCTTGGCGTATTGCTCGGTTCTCCTCTCAATGTTCTCCTTGGCCTTCTCATGCATTTTCCTAACCTGTTCAGCTTTTTTCTTGCCATCAACACTAGACATTTCACTCAAAGGTAAGGCAATTAGATCTAAGGGAGACATGGGATTAAATCCGTATACTAGTTCAAAAGGAGAGTAGAGAGTCGAAGAATGCTTAGCGTGGTTATAGGCGAACTCAACATGGGGTAGACACTCTTCCCATGACTTAATGTTGCTCTTCACCAGGGTTCTCAAGAGCGTGGATAACGACCTATTCACCACCTCGGTTTGACCGTCCGTTTGCGGATGACATGTGGTGGAAAAGGACAGTTTGGTTCCTAGCTTGGCCCACAACGTACGCCAAAAATGGCTCGGGAACTTGGTGTCACGGTCGGAGACAATGACTTGAGGCATGCCGTGTAGCCTTACCACTTCCCGGAAAAACAGATTAGCTACACCCACGGCGTCATCCGTCTTGTGGCATGCAATGAAATGGGCCATTTTGCTGAACCCGTCTACAACCACAAAGATGGAGTCTCTACCATTTCTGGTTCGAGGTAAGCCAACTACAAAGTCCATGGATATATGAGTCCAAGGGTGAGAAGGAATGGGTAACGGGGTATACAAACCGTGCGGCTGAACCTTACTCTTGGCTTGCTTACAAGTGACACACCTAAGACATATCCTCTCCACATCTCTTCTCATATGCGGCCAATAGAAGTGGGCTTGAAGACTTGCCAAGGTCTTGGCCACCCCGAAGTGTCCGGCTAGTCCTCCACCGTGGGCTTCTCGGACAAGTAGTTCCCTAACCGACCCGGTAGGTATGCACAACCGATGGTGGAAGAACAGTAGCCGTCCCGTCTATAGTAATTCTCACAAGCAAACTTAGCACACTTCAAGTAATAAGAACTAAACTCGAATCGATTCATATAACGTTTTAAGCACCTCAAATCCTATGAGTCTAGATGTCAATTCGAGATTAAAGTGTACCTCCGAGACAATGCGTCGGCTACGACATTGTCTTTACCTTTCTTATACTTGATGACATAGGGAAACGTCTCGATGAACTCTATCCAGCGGCCATGCCTCTTGTTCAGCCTCTCGTTGTCCCTTCAAATGCTTGAGCGACTCATGGTCCGTGTGGATTACAAACTCCTTCGGCCAAAGATAATGTTGCCAGGTTTGCAAAGCCCTCACCAATGCATATAACTCCTTGTCATAGGTAGGATAGTTCAGCGTGGCTCCCCCTAATTTCTCACCGAAATAGGCAATTGGCTTCTTATCCCGCATAAGAACCGCACCAATACCTACACCGAAGCATCACACTCAATCTCGAATGTTTTAAGAAAATCAGGCAGCACAAGTAAAGGGGAATTGATAAGCTTCTCTTTAAGGCTTTGGAAAGCCCGGTCCTGGGCTTCCTCCCACTTGAAACCGACGTCTTTCTTGATGACTTCCGTAAGTGGTGCTGCAAGGGTGCTGAAATCCTTGACAAAGCGCCGATAGAAGCCGGCTAGACCATGGAAACTTCGGACTTCTCCTACGGTGGTAGGTCTCGGCCAATCCCTGATGGCCTTTATCTTCTCGTCATCAACTTGTACTCCTTACGCACTCACAACAAAACCTAAGAAAACAACCTCGCTTAGTACGAAAGTGCATTTATCAATGTTGGCGAATAAGTTTTCCTTCCGTAGGACTTCAAGGACGGCTCGTATGTGGTCAATGTGCTCGGCCAAGTTCTTGCTAAAGATGAGGATATCGTCGACGTACACCACCACGAACACACCTATAAAAGATCTCAACACATGGTTCATTAGTCTCATGAAAGTACTAGGTGCGTTAGTTAGACCGAACGGCATTACAAGCCACTCATACAAGCCTTGCTTGCTTAGTTTTGAAGGCTGTTTTCCATTCGTCACCCTCCTTCATCCTAATCTGATGATAACCACTCTTAAGATCTATCTTAGAGAAAAGGTTAGAACCACACAATTCATCAAGCATATCATCAAGCCTAGGAATAGGGTGGCGATACTTCACCGTGATGTTATTGATGGCTCGGCAATCAACACACATGCGCCATGATCCATCCTTCTTGGGCACAAGCAACACCGGTACATCACATGGACTCATGCTCTCTCTGATGTGCCCCTTCCGCATTAGCTCCTCCACCTGTTTCTGAAGCTCCTTGGTCTCCACCGGATTGGTTCGGTAGGCGGGTCTATTGGGGAGTGCGGAACCTGGCACAAAGTCAATCTGGTGCTCAATGCCGCGTATAGGAGGCAAGCCTGGTGGGGTTTCCTGGGGAAAAACGTCACTATAATCCTGCAATAGCTTAGCCATTTCACTAGGAAGCTCCTGTGAGGGGTTAGTACTAACAAGGCTTTCCTTGTACACAAACAATAACATAGAGCAATTGGAATTCATAAGTTCAGAAACTTCTCTTTGGTTAATGTAGAGGTTGGCGTGTGGGCCAGGTGTCTTCTCCTTCTCTTCCTTGAGTTTGAGATAGAGCTGGTCTTGGTACACTTCACTTGGAGTAAGAGGAACCAGAGTGATCTTGCGGCCATTGAACTCAAACGTGTGCTTGTTGGTGTAGCCGTCATGGAGTACCTTCCGGTCAGATTGCCACGGTCGGCCAAGCAGCACATGGCTGGATCCCATGGGTATGACATCACAAAGGACCTCATCTTCATATTTGCCTATGGACAGAGTGAAACGGACCTGTTGTGTGACGGTGAGAGCACCACTATCGTTGAGCCACTGCAGCTGGTATGGCCGGGGATGGGTGATGGGTTCTAGGCTTAGTTTCTGGACCATTAGCTCACTGGCGGCATTGGTGCAGCTACCCCCATCTATGATCAGGCGCATACCTTTCCTTTGACCAGGCAGCGTGTGTGGAAGAGGTGGTTTCTCTCGCACTAACTCCTCCGCTGGTTCTGGGCACTCAACGCCCTCCCGACGACCAGCATCTCTCCAACAGCTGCGGCTTCCTCCCCCTCCTCTCCATCTTCCGGATCCGACTCGAATCTTGTGGAACTACCTCTCCGTTGTCCAGAATCATGATGACTTTCTTGTTGGGACAATCTCTCGAGTAGTGTCCCATCCCTTGGCATCTAAAACACCTAACATTGCCGGAGGAGGTGTTGGTTCGGCCTTTGGGATCAAACTTGACCTCTTCTTTCGTCGTGGAAGAAGGCTTGGCATCCTTGGAGAAAGGTGGCCGAGAAGGTAGGAATTCCTTGGGTTTGTTGGTCGTGGAGGAGAAGCTCGGCTTGGCGTATCTTCTTTTGTTCTGACTCTCCACTAGTTCTGCCTTGTGCACGAGTTCCTCAAGATCCATATAAGTCCGGAGCTCCACCTTGTCCTGGATGTCCCGCCGAGTCCACCAATGAACCGCGCCATGGTTACTTCCTCATCTTCCTCTAGTCCGGCTCGGATGAGAAGGGTTTCCATCTCTTGGAAGTAGTCTCGGACCGTGGTGGACCCTTGGGTGAGCTTCCTCGGCTTGTTGAGAACTTCCCGGTGGTAATGGCTCGGCACAAACCTCTTTCTCAAGTGGGTGGTGAGTTGGTGCCAAGTGGTGATGGGCAGCTCATTATGGCGGTTCCGTGTGGTGCAAAAGTGCGTACTCACTGAATTCTGAGACGGCTATCTTTACCTTGTTTGAGGCATACGTATCATGGCACAAGAAGCTGGACTCCATCTTCCTTTCCCAGTCAAGATAGGCTTCCGGATCATTCTTGCCCAGGAATGGTGGGAACTTGGCCTTGATATGCTTTAGCTGCTGGCTCTCCGAGTCTCTCGGGTCGTCCCTGTCTCGTCTCTCACGTCTCCGGCTTCGCCTACTACGGTCCGAGACGTTGACGCCATAATACTCGTCGCTAGAGCCGATGTAGACACGTTGCCCGCTATGGTCCGTGTAGGACGGCGTGGAGCAGCGTGTGGCCTACGCCCGGGAGCTCGTCCTCTCGGCTCGCTCAGCTCAGCATGCACCCGTTGCCGTGGTACCCTCTCGCTCGTTTGCGTTGGTTGGACGGAGGTTGCGGATCGCTTGGAACCTAGATGTACCGCAACGCCCTTACCTTTGCAAATCCGCATGGCATCGGATGGAGTTGGAGTTGACCCACCCTCGCAGTCCGAGGTTCCCTTTGCGGTTTCCTTGGTTTGCCTCTCACATTCCGCAGTAAGTTGCTGGGCAATTTGTTGAGGAAGCAATTGGGCCATTGCTCACCACCGCGTTGCTATGAGTTTTTTGAGGTCGTCAATCGCTTCCGTGATAGGGACATGGTACCCGTTGCACGGAAACGCAGCTCGCAAGTAGTTCACAGATAACGTAAGCAAACAACTTCACAACACAAGAAGACAACGCTTGATAGGCAAGCAAGGAAAAAGGAAACCCGGTTGGATGTTTTAACCAAAAGGAAATCGGTGGATTTAATGAAACGCGCGTTTTTGGGAAAAGGAAATCGGCAATTCAAAACAAAAAGGAAATTTGAAAAGGGTTTTCGCCTTGTCTAGCTTGCCGCCGCTTAGACAAAGCTTGTTCAAGCAAAACAGCGACGAACTTTCAAGACTACACACGAGATTTTAAGCAAGCGGAAGTAAGGGTGAGGCTCTAGATGCGATCTTATCAAGTTTCAACTAAATCGAACAAGTTTTCAAACAACATTCAAGCGATTTAACTCGACAAATTCACACCGCAAATAACAACACAAATATCCGATGAATCTATCAATCCTAACAAGCGCCACTAGATCTAATCGAAACGAGATTAAAGCGATGATAGTTTTAGAGATAACTCAGCCTTTTAGTACGGAGGATGGCTCTGATACCACGTGATACGCCCTTTGTTCGGACCGAAACTCCGTGAGAAGGTGAGTACTACGTTGGGGATAGATCTTGGCGGATGCGGAGAGAAACAACGAATAACTCCGGGTTAGGATGGGGAGATGGAGCGGTGGAGTCGATGGGTGGAAGGGGAACGTCTCAAGGAGGCTATGGAGCAACCGCCCTGATGGATAGAAGAGACGCTTGGAAGCAAGTATGCTTGTAAGCGGCTCAAGTTCGCAAAGGAACCGAGAGGAGTCGACTATAAGAAGTTTTAGGTAAAAAGTTGACTAAAGAAGAAGGTGGTGCGGCGCATCCCTTATATAGAGGAGGCACAAGTCGCAACTCTCTTTTAGGGTTGCGCGTTTAAACAAAAAGGAAATCCGAGAAAAGGAAATCCGCATCAAAATGGAAAACGCAAAGAAAAAAGGAAATCGCCAAAACAACGCGGCGTTCCTTAAAGAAAAGATAGAACAACGAGTAGTGTGAGAAATGCCTCGTCTCTTACATTCTTCAAGCCATGATTACTAATGGACGACGTGGTGTTCTTCTTGACCTCATTAAAACCCGGTGGGAAAAGAGTATCAAGCGAGACACCTAGTCCGCTTAGCTTTCATAGCTTGGTCTTCTTCTTAAGTGGTGGCGGTGAATATGTTGAAGTAGCTCCTAGGTGATACTTCCTTGTCCATGGTACTTGCTAAAGCTATCTTGGCTAGCTCCTTAGCTTTGGACCGTGTGATCACGCCTTCCCGTCCTTCGGTGATTGGTGCACGTGCGCCTTGTTGATCGGCATCGATGTCGAGTGGTCGATGTTGGTCGATGCCGAGTGGTCGATGTTGGTCGGTATCGAGTGGTCGATGTCGGTCGATGCCGAGTGGTCGATGTTGATCGGCATCGGTATCCGATTCTGGTTCCACGCTCATATCACTAAGCGGACTAAGTGACTCGCTTGGTACTCTTTCCCACTGGGTTTTAACGAGGCCAAGAAGACCACTACGTCGTCCATTAGCCACCATAGCTTGAAGAGTGTGTTAAGCAAGACACTTTCGCTACTTGCTTAGTTATCCGCGCAATTTCCATTTTTCTTATGATTTCCTTTTAACGCTTATGTTGCGATTTCCATTTCTCGAACGATTTCCTTTTTTCTGTTTTGCGCAAAACCCTAAGGTAACAAGCGACATGTGCTTGTCCTATATAAGGGATGCGCCGCATCCTTTTTCATCATCGAAGATTTTATAAAGAAAAAGTTCTTGTCTCTCTCTCGGCTTTGCGACGAAGCCTCGTTTCCTTGACTTCGAGAAGAAGTCGATCTCCTCCGCACACCGAGGCGTTGCCAGAGATCTTCTTCTATCCTCTAGCTAACCGACCACCGTTACTAGAGACTTCCATCTCCACCACATCCCTCTTCCCCATCCCATTCCGCGTTGTGTCCGCGCACCGTTACCGATTCCTCGTACTATCTTGTCCGGCTTCCATAGTCAGTCTTGTTCGGAGAATCGATCCATAGGCCGATCGTATCATGTGGTATCAGAGCCGCCTCTGAACCAAGGCTGAGTCGCTTCTATCTCTTCCTTTCTTCTTTATCGTTTATGCTTAACTTGTAGATCTATACCGTTTGTTTCATCTTACTTGCTTGCTTGAGTGATTGTCCGCAACCTCGTTGTTGATTTCGTTGCTTGCTTGGATACTACTAGTAACTTGTTGAATCATTGTTAGGTCGTTCTTGTTTGTTCGTTGTGTTCTTGCTTGGCGGCGTTGTTTAAAAACCTTGATCTTTAAAAACCTAATCGCATCTTTCGAAACATGTATTTGTGATTTCCTTTTTCCATAAAACGTGCGTTTCATTTAAGCAAGACGATTTCGAAACTTTTGACAAAACCGCGTGACAAATTTCCTTTTGACAAAACCGCGTGACAAGTTTCCTTTTTGTTAAAACCGCGTGAGACGATTTCCTTTTTGTCGTGTGTATTGTTTACTTTGTTAGCGTGTTTCTGTTTGGGCATTGCTTAGGACAGTTTATTGTGAACACCTTACTTTGGGTTATTTTTGCGTGTACCAGTGTACCATGGCGCTCTCACCCGAGGCGATAGACGACCTTCGAAGCTCATCGCTACCCAAGTTGCGAGGCCATGGCTCAGCTCCTACCGCAACAAATCTCCCGGCAGCCTCACCTTGGAACGTGAGAAGCAAGCCAGGGAAGCCAAGGAAGTATCCTCGGAGTCCGAGAGTGGTCACACACCAACTCCATCCGAAGCTATCCGCCTTGCCAAGGGAAAAGGCCCACCGGTAGTTCCGAATGCGGGCCGTCCGTCACGTATTTCCACGAGACAATACCGAGAAGGAGACCCGGTTTCCTAGAGATAGAGCCGATCCTTCTAGACCGGCACCTTTCGCTCCTAGACGCGCCCCACACTTCGACCACAACCGCCGGCCAGAAACCGTTGGGGACCATAGAATCCACATCCACTCCGACGAAGAGTACTATGAGCTAGGCGCATCGGATCGCAACCATAGAAGTCGTAGGCGGGACAGGGAGGCCAGAGATCCTGTTAGGCAACAACTTAGACACATCAAGGCTAAGTTCCCTCCCTTCCAAGGTAAGAACGATCCCGAGGTCTACCTAGATTGGGAAAGGAAGATGGAGTCTAGCTTCATCTACCATGACACTTACCCGTCAACAAGGTAAAGATTGCCGTGTCGAATTCTGTGACTATGCTCTCCCGTGGTGGGATCAGCTATGCACCACCGAAGCCGACACAACGAGCCGGCTATCACTACTTGGGCACAACTTACCACGCACATGAGGAAGCGTTTTGTTCCCAACCACTACCACCGTGAGACTCTCCACAAGCTCGGAAACTCACCCAAGGGTCAAGCTCCGTCGAGACTACTACCAAGAGATGGAAACTCGCTGGTCCGAGCCGGCCTAGAAGAAGACGACGAGGTCGCCATGGCCCGGTTCATCGGAGGACTCGCCCGGGACATCCAAGTACAAGCCGGAACTCCAATCCTACGAAGATCTCGAGGAACTAGTGCACAAGGCCGAACTGATTGAGAGCCAAAACAAGCGCCGGTATACTAGGCCAAGCTACCCGTCCAATGCAACCAAGCCGCGAGATGCCCAGCCGACCAAGCCCGAATACCGCCGAGAGTTCAAAACACCACCTAGCGGCGTGAAAGAAGAGCCCAAGACGGCCTTCAAGGATAGGAATGGAGCATCCTTGAGCCATGTCAGGTGCTACAAGTGTCAAGGCATGGGTCATTACGCTAGGGATTGTGTCAACAAGAAGGTCTACATGCCCGCTTGATAACGGAGACATCCTTCCACCGGATACGTACTCGAATCCGACCCTCATGAAGAAGAGGAAGAAGAGTCCGCCGCGGTTGGAGAGATGCTTGTAGCCCACCGAGCATTAAGTGTCCAGAATCAGGCCGAGGAGCTACAACAAAGGGACAACTTGTTCCACACCCGGTGCATCGTCAAGGAAAGGGTGTGTAGCCTAATCATAGATGGAGGGAGTTGCACCAACGCCGCAAGTGAGCATATGGTCGAGAAACTTCACCTCCAAACCACCCCACATCCGAGGCCATATAAGTTGCAATGGCTGAATGAAGGAGGAGCCCTGACGGTTACTCACCAAGTCAAGGTTGACATACTCTGTGATGTCTTGCCCATGGGTTCGAGCCACCTCCTGCTGGGTAGACCGTGGCAATCAGACCGCAAGGTTCTTCATGATGGATACACCAACAAGCACTCCTTTGAGTTCAAGGGCCGCAAAATCACCCTCCTCCCTCTCACCCCTAGCGAAGTCTACCAAGACCAGCTCTACATCAAGCTAAAGAACGAGAAGGATAAGGAGATATCGCCTACTACCAACCGTCTCATCCACTCTAGTGAAGTTTTCAAAGACTTAAACTCGAGCTACCTATTCCGATGCTTATATATAGAGAAACGCTTGTTAGTTTAACCGAGTTTGCACAGATCTTCCTAGTGGTATGTCTCAGCTTTTGCAGGATTTTAAGGACGTGTTCCCAGAGGATGCCCCGCCAGATCTGCCACCTATCCGAGGGATTGAGCATCGATAGACTTGGTGCCCGGGAGTCGCTTTGCCTAACCGGCCAGCTTACCGCACCAACCCACCGAGACCAAAGAACTCCAAAACCAAGTGGAGGAGTTGATGAAGAAGGGTCACATCCGTGAGAGTATGAGTCCATGTGCCGTCCCGGTCTTACCGGTGCCAAAGAAAGATGGAACGTGGCGCATGTGTGTTGATTGCCGAGCCATCAACAACATCACGGTTAAGTATCGCCACCCTATTCCTAGACTTGATGATATGTTAGATGAATTGTGTGGTTCTAACGTGTTCTCTAAGATCGATCTTAAGAGTGGTTATCATCAGATTAGGATGAAGGAAGGTGATGAATGGAAGACCGCCTTTAAGACTAAGCAAGGATTGTACGAATGGCTTGTAATGCCCTTCGGTTTAACTAATGCTCCTAGTACCTTTATGCGTTTAATGAATCATGTGTTGAGGTCCTTTATAGGTGTCTTTGTAGTTGTTTACTTTGATGATATACTGATTTATAGCAGTGGATATGGAGGCCCATCTCACTCACATCCGGATGGTGCTAGAAGTACTTCGGAAGGAGCGCTTGTTTGCTAACCTCGGCAAGTGTACCTTTTGCACTAACCGAGTTATTTTCTTAGGTTTTGTTGTGAGTGCGGACGGCGTACAGGTTGACGAGGACAAGATAAAGGCCATCCGAGACCGGCCGAGCCCTAAGAACGTCGGAGAAGTTAGGAGTTTTCACGGCCTAGCCGGCTTCTACCGCCGGTTCGTCAAGGACTTCAGCACCATAGCCGCACCACTCACCGAAGTCATCAAGAAGGAAGTAGGGTTCAAGTGGGAAGCCGTCCAAGAGCAAGCCTTTCAGTGCTCTTAAAGAGAAGCTTATCAATTCCCCTCTACTTGCTTTACCCGATTTTATGAAAACTTTTGAAATTGAGTGTGATGCGTCGGTGTAGGCATTGGAGCCGTTCTAATGCAGGACAAAAGACCCATTGCTTATTTCAGCAGCGAAAAGTTAGGAGGCTCAACGGTCAACTATCCAACATATGACAAGGAGCTATACGCGCTGGTGAGAGCTCTACAAACATGGCAGCACTATTTGTGGCCCAAGGAGTTCGTCATACACACGGACCATGAATCCTTGAAACACCTAAAGGGGCAACAGAAGCTGAAAGCTGAGGCATGGACGTTGGATATAATTCATCAAGACCTTCCCATATGTCATTAAGTACCTTCCCATAGAAAGGTGGACATGTAATCAAGTACAAGATAAGGACATTGTCCTGATGCATTGTCCATATGTCATTACACTCTTCTTAAGTACTTTGAAGGACAATGTTATTGGATTTGAGAGATTGAAAGAATTATATGAGATAGACAATGAGTTTAGTGAGGCGTATAGGAAGTGTGCAAAATTCTCTTGTGATGGTTACTATAGGCACGATGGATATCTCTTTTATAACCATAAGTTGTGTGTGCCTAATGTTTCGTTAGAGAGTTGTTAGTCAGGGAATCCCATGGGGGTGGACTTGCCGGGCACTTTGGAGTTACTAAGACTCTTCAAAGCCTACAACAACACTTTTACTGGCCGGGCATGAGGAAGGACGTGGAGAAAGTCTGTGCTAGGTATGCCACATGCAAACAGGCTAAGAGTAAAGTCCAGCCGCACGGTTTGTATCTCCCTTTACCCATTCCTGAGCATCCTTGGACAGATATATCGATGGACTTTGTGATAGGATTGCCTAGGACTAAGACTGGTAGAGACTCGATCTTTGTGGTTGTTGATAGGTTTTCTAAGATGGCTCACTTTATTGCTTGTCATAAGACCGATGATGCCGTTAATGTCGCTAACCCGTTCTTTAGAGAAGTTGTTAGGTTGCATGGTATGCCTCTTGTTATTGTGTCGACGGGGATACGAAGTTTCTTAGCCATTTTTGGAGAACCTTGTGGGCAAAGCTAGGAACCAAGCTGACCTTTTCCACCACTTGCCACCCACAGACTGATGGTCAGACGGAGGTAGTCAACCGGTCCTTAAGCACCTTGCTAAGGACGATGGTAAGAAGCAATCTCAAGTCGTGGGAGGATTGTCTACCCCACGTTGAGTTTGCTTACAATCATTCTCAACACTCCTCTACCTTGTTCTCTCCTTTTGAAATTGTTTATGGGTTTAACCCGTCTTCACCACTAGATTTAATCTCTTTGCCCTTGAGTGAACGTTGCAGTTTAGACGGTAAAAAGAAGGCCGAGCAAGTGAGGAGAATCCATGAGAAGGCCAGGATAAACATCGAGCACAAGACGCGGCTATACGCAAAGAAAGCCAACAAGGGTCGCAAGGAGGTTATCTTTAAAGAAGGCGACCTGGTTTGGATTCACCTAAGGAAGGAGAGGTTCCCAGCCGAGAGAAAGTCCAAGCTGATGCCGAGAGTAGATGGCCCGTTCAAAGTCTTGAAGCGGATCAACGACAACGCCTACAAGATTGATCTTCAAGGGAAGTACACAATCTCTGATTCGTTTAATGTGTCTGACTTAGCTCGTTTTATTGCAGATTCTGATTTGAGGTCAAATCCTTTTCAAGTGGGGGAGGATGATGCGATCGTAACCGAGCCATCGGACGAGGAAACCGCGAGCGAGCCGATATCGACCACTCGACCACTCGACACCGACGAAATGCCGATATCGACCACTCGATCACCCGATACCGAGGAGTTGACGAGTACCCGAACATCGAATGCCGAGGGAATGGCGAACGTACAAGAAGGAGTTATCACCCGGGCCAGAGCTAAGGAGCTAGCAAGGAAAACTCACACGATGATCAAGGAAGAGAAGATTGGAGAAGCCGACACGAGAAGCTACTTCAACATCTTCACCACGGTTACTTGAGGAAGACCAAGCTATGGTAGCTAAGCGGACTAAGTGACTCGCTTGGTACTCTTTCCCACTGGGTTTTAACGAGGCCAAGAAGACCACTACGTCGTCCATTAGCCACCATAGCTTGAAGAGTGTGTTAAGCAAGGCACTTTCGCTACTTGCTTAGTTATCCGCGCAATTTCCATTTTTCTTATGATTTCCTTTTAACGCTTATGTTGCGATTTCCATTTCTCGAACGATTTCCTTTTTTCTCGTTTTGCGCAAAACCCTAAGGTAACAAGCGACATGTGCTTGTCCTATATAAGGGATGCGCCGCATCCTTTTTCATCATCGAAGATTTTATAAAGAAAAAGTTCTTGTCTCTCTCTCGGCTTTGCGACGAAGCTCGTTTCCTTGACTTCGAGAAGAAGTCCGATCTCCTCCGCACGCCGAGGCGTTGCCGAGAGATCTTCTATCCTCTAGCTAACCGACCACCGTTACTACGTACTTCCATCTCCACCACATCCCTCTTCCCCATCCCATTCCGCGTTGTGTCCGCGCACCGTTACCGATTCCTCGTACTATCTTGTCCGGCTTCCATAGTCAGTCTTGTTCGGAGAATCGATCCATAGGCCGATCGTATCATTTTTACAAGTTTGACGAACTTATAAAACATCTAACAACGCGGTTTCTAAGACTCTAAACGAAGTGTCATGCAACATGAGTGCTGATAAGTGTCTCAATGAGCTTTGTACTAGTTTGGCGAACTTATGAATCATCTTACAACACGGTTTCTAGGACTCTAAACCAAGTTTGATGCAACATGAGTGCTTATAAGTTTCTCAATTAGCTTTGTACAAGTTTGACGAACTTATGAAACGTCTAACAATGTGGTTGCTAGGACTCTAAACCAAGTTTTATGCAACATGAGTGCTTATAAGTGTCTCAATGAACTTTGTACAAGTTTGAAGAACTTATGAAACATCTAAAAACGCGGTTTCTAAGACTCTAAACGAAGTGTCATGCAACATGAGTGCTTATAAGTGTCTCAATGAGCTTTGTACTAGTTTGACGAACTTATGAATCATCTTACAACGCGGTTTCTAGGACTCTAAACCAAGTTTCAAGCAACATGAGTGCTTATAAGTGTCTCAATGAGCTTTGTACAAGTTCGACGAACTTATGAAAAATCTAACAACGCGGTTTCTAGGACTCTAAACTAAGTTTCATGCAACATGAGTGCTTATAAGTTTATCAATGAGCTTTGTACTAGTTTGACGAACTTATGAAACATCTAACAACGCGGTTTCTAGGACTCTAAGCTAAGTTTCATTCAACATGAGTGCTTATAAGTGTCTCAGTGAGCTTTGTACAAGTTTGACGAACTTATGAAACATCTAAAACGCTAATTCTAAGACTTTAAACGAAGTGTCATGCAACATGAGTTCTTATAAGTGTCTCAATGAGCTTTGTACTAGTTTGACGAACTTATGAAACATCTAACAACGCGGTTTCTATGAATCTAAATTAAGTTTCATGCAAGATGAGTGCTTATAAGTGTCTCAATGAGCTTTGTACAAGTTTGACGAACTTATGAAATGTCTAACAATGTGGTTGCTAGGACTCTAATCCAAGTTTTATGCAACATGAGTGCTTATAAGTGTCTCAATGAACTTTGTACAAGTTTGACGAACTTATGAAACATCTAACAACGCGTTTCTAGGACTATAAACCAAGTTTTATGCAACAAGAGTGCTTATAAGTGTCTCAATGAGCTTTGTACTAGTTTGACGAACTTATGAAACATCTAACAACGCGTTTCTAGGACTCTAAACGAAGTGTCATGCACCATGAGTGCTTATGAGTGTCTCAATGAGCTTTGTACTAGTTTGACGACCTTATGAAATATCTTACAACGCGGTTTCTAAGACTCTAAACCAAGTTTCATGCAACATGAGTGCTTATAAGTGTCTAAATGAGCTTTGTACAAGTTCGACGAACTTATGAAACATCTAACAACGCGGTTTCTAGGACTCTAAACTAAGTTTCATGCAACATGAGTGCTTATAAGTGTCTCAATGAGCTTTGTACTAGTTTGACGAACTTATGAAACATCTAACAACGCGGTTTCTAGGACTCTAAACCAAGTTTCTTTAAACATGAGTTCTTATAAGTGTCTCAATGAGCTTTGTACAAGTTTGACTAACTAATGAAACATCTAACAACGCGTTTCTAGGACTCTAAACCAAGTTTCTTTCAACATGAGTTCTTATAAGTGTCTCAATGAGCTTTGTACAAGTTGGACGAACTAATGAAACATCTAACAACGCGTTTTTAGGACTCTAAACCAAGTTTCATGCAACATGAGTGCTTATAAGTTTCTTAATCAGCTTTGTACAAGTTTGACGAATTTATGAAACGTCTAACAATGTGGTTGCTAGGACTCTAAACCAGGTTTTATGCAACATGAGTGCTTATAAGTGTCTCAATGAGGTTTGTAAAAGTTTGACAAACTTATGAAACATCTAACAACGCGTTTCTAGGACTCTAAACCAAGTTTTATGCAACATTAGTCCTTATAAGTGTCTCAATGAGCTTTGTACAAGTTTGACGAACTTATGAAACATCTAACAACACGGTTTCTAAGACTCTAAACGAAGTGTCATGCAACATGAGTGCTTATAAGTGTCTCAATGAGCTTTGTACTAGTTTGACGAACTTATGAATCATCTTACAACGCGGTTTCTAGGACTCTAAACCAAGTTTCATGCAACATGAGTGCTTATAAGTGTCTCAATGAGCTTTGTACAAGTTCGACGAACTTATGAAACATCTAACAACGCGGTTTCTAGGACTCTAAACTAAGTTTCATGCAACATGAGTTCTTATAAGTGTCTCAATGAGCTTTTTACAAGTTTGACGAACTTATGAAACATCTAACAACGCGGTTTCTAAGACTCTAAACGAAGTGTCATGCAACATGAGTGCTTATAAGTGTCTCAATGAGCTTTGTACTAGTTTGACGAACTTATGAATCATCTTACAACGCGGTTTCTAGGACTCTAAACCAAGTTTCATGCACCATGAGTGCTTATAAGTTTCTCAATCTGCTTTGTACAAGTTTGACGAACTTATGAAACGTTTAACAATGTGGTTGCTAGGACTCTAAACCAAATTTTATGCAACATGAGTGATTATAAGTGTCTCAATGAACTTTGTACAAGTTTGAAGAACTTATGAAACATCTAAAAACGCGGTTTCTAAGACTCTAAACGAAGTGTCATGCAACATGAGTGCTGACAAGTGTCTCAATGATCTTTGTACTAGTTTGACGAACTTATGAATCATCTTACAACGCGGTTTCTAGGACTCTAAACCAAGTTTGATGCAACATGAGTGCTTATAAGTTTCTCAATCAGCTTTGTACAAGTTTGACGAACTTATGAAACGTCTAACAATGTGGTTGCTAGGACTCTAAACCAAATTTTATGCAACATGAGTGATTATAAGTGTCTCAATGAACTTTGTACAAGTTTGAAGAACTTATGAAACATCTAAAAACGCGGTTTCTAAGACTCTAAACGAAGTGTCATGCAACATGAGTGCTTATAAGTGTCTCAATGAGCTTTGTACTAGTTTGACGAACTTATGAATCATCTTACAACGCGGTTTCTAGGACTCTAAACCAAGTTTCAAGCAACATGAGTGCTTATAAGTGTCTCAATGAGCTTTGTACAAGTTCGACGAACTTATGAAACATCTAACAACGCGGTTTCTAGGACTCTAAACTAAGTTTCATGCAACATGAGTGCTTATAAGTTTATCAATGAGCTTTGTACTAGTTTGACGAACTTATGAAACATCTAACAACGCGGTTTCTAGGACTCTAAACTAAGTTTCATGCAACATGAGTGCTTATAAGTGTCTCGGTGAGCTTTGTACAAGTTTGACGAACTTATGAAACATCTAAAACGCTAATTCTTAGACTTTAAACGAAGTGTCATGCAACATGAGTTCTTATAAGTGTCTCAATGAGCTTTGTACTAGTTTGACGAACTTATGAAACATCTAACAACGCGGTTTCTATGAATCTAAACTAAGGTTCATGCAACATGAGTGCTTATAAGTGTCTCAATGAGCTTTGTACAAGTTTGACGAACTTATGAAATGTCTAACAATGTGGTTGCTAGGACTCTAATCCAAGTTTTATGCAACATGAGTGCCTATAAGTGTCTCAATGAGGTTTGTAAAAGTTTGACAAACTTATGAAACATCTAACAACGCGTTTCTAGGACTCTAAACCAAGTTTTATGCAACATGAGTCCTTATAAGTGTCTCAATGAGCTTTGTAGAAGTTTGACGAACTTATGAAACATCTAACATGAGGTTTCTAAGACTCTAAAGTGTCTCAATGCAACATCATGCTTTGTAGAAGTGTCTCAATGAGCTTTGTACTAGTTTGATGAACCATCTTACAACGCGGTTTCTAGGACTCTAAACTAAGTTTCATGCAACGTGAGTGCTTATAAGTGTCTCAATGAGCTTTGTACTAGTTTGAAGAACTTATGAAACATCTTACAACGCGGTTTCTAGGACTCTAAACTAAGTTTCATGCAACATGAGTGCTTATAAGTGTCTCAATGAGCTTTGTACAAGTTTGACGAACTTATGAAACATCTAACAACGCGGTTTCTAAGACTCTAAACGAAGTGTCATGCAACATGAGTGCTTATAAGTGTCTCAATGAGCTTTGTACTAGTTTGACGAACTTTTGAATCATCTTCCAACGCGGTTTCTAGGACTCTAAACCAAGTTTCATGTAACATGAGTGCTTACAAGTGTCTCAATGAGCTTTGTACAAGTTCGACGAACTTATGAAACATCTAACAACGCGGTTTCTAGGACTCTAAACTAAGTTTCATGCAACATGAGTTCTTATAAGTGTCTCAATGAGCTTTTTACAAGTTTGACAAACTTATAAAATATCTAACAACGCGGTTTCTAAGACTCTAAACGAAGTGTCATGCAACATGAGTGCTGATAAGTGTCTCAATGAGCTTTGTACTAGTTTGACGAACTTATGAATCATCTTACAACACGGTTTCTAGGACTCTAAACCAAGTTTGATGCAACATGAGTGCTTATAAGTTTCTCAATCAGCTTTGTACAAGTTTGGCGAACTTATGAAACGTCTAACAATGTGGTTGCTAGGACTCTAAACCAAGTTTTATGCAACATGAGTGCTTATAAGTGTCTCAATGAACTTTGTACAAGTTTGACGAAGTTATGAAACATCTAAAAACGCGGTTTCTAAGACTCTAAACGAAGTGTCATGCAACATGAGTGCTTATAAGTGTCTCAATGAGCTTTGTACTAGTTTGACGAACTTATGAATCATCTTACAACGCGGTTTCTAGGACTCTAAACCAAGTTTCATGCAACATGAGTGCTTATAAGTGTCTCAATGAGCTTTGTACAAGTTCGACTAACTTATGAAACATCTAACAACGCGGTTTCTATGACTCTAAACTAAATTTCATGCAACATGAGTGCTTATAAGTATCTCAATGAGCTTTGTACAAGTTTGACGAACTTATGAAACGTCTAACAATGTGGTTGCTAGGACCCTAAACCAATTTTTATGCAACATGAGTGCTTATAAGTGTCTCAATGAACTTTGTACAAGTTTGACGAACTTATGAAACATCTAACAACGCGTTTCTAGGACTCTAAACGAAGTGTCATGCGCCATGAGTGCTTATAAGTGTCTCAATGAGCTTTGTACTAGTTTGACGAACTTATGAACCATCTTACAACGCAGTTTCTAGGACTCTAAACCAAGTTTCATGCAACATGAGTGCTTATAAGTGTCTCAATGAGCTTTGTACAAGTTTGACGAACTTATGAAACATCTAACAACGCGGTTTCTAAGACTCTAAACGAAGTGTCATGCAACATGAGTGCTTATAAGTGTCTCAATGAGCTTTGTACTAGTTTGACGAACTTTTGAATCATCTTCCAACGCGGTTTCTAGGACTCTAAACCAAGTTTCATGCAACATGAGTGCTTATAAGTGTCTCAATGAGCTTTGTACAAGTTCGACGAACTTATGAAACATCTAACAACGCGGTTTCTAGGACTTTAAACTAAGTTTCATGCAACATGAGTTCTTATAAGTGTCTCAATGAGCTTTTTTTATGCGATCGTAACCGAGCCATCGGACGAGGAAACCGCGAACGAGCCGATATCGACCACTCGACCACTCGACACCGACGAAATGCCGATATCGACCACTCGATCACCCGATACCGAGGAGTTGCCGAGTACCCGAACATCGAATGCCGAGGGAATGGCGAACGTACAAGAAGGAGTTATCACCCGGGCCAGAGCTAAGGAGCTAGCAAGGAAAGCTCACACGATGATCAAGGAAGAGAAGATTGGAGAAGCCGACACGAGAAGCTACTTCAACATCTTCACCACGGTTACTTGAGGAAGACCAAGCTATGGTAGCTAAGCGGACTAAATGACTCGCTTGGTACTCTTTCCCACTGGGTTTTAACGAGGCCAAGAAGACCACTACGTCGTCCATTAGCCACCATAGCTTGAAGAGTGTGTTAAGCAAGGCACTTTCGCTACTTGCTTAGTTATCCGCGCAATTTCCATTTTTCTTATGATTTCCTTTTAACGCTTATGTTGCGATTTCCATTTCTCGAACGATTTCCTTTTTTTCTGTTTTGCGCAAAACCCTAAGGTAACAAGCGACATGTGCTTGTCCTATATAAGGGATGCGCCGCATCCTTTTTCATCATCGAAGATTTTATAAAGAAAAAGTTCTTGTCTCTCTCTCGGCTTTGCGACGAAGCCTGTTTCCTTGACTTCGAGAAGAAGTCCGATCTCCTCCACACGCTGAGGCGTTGCCAGAGATCTTCTATCCTCTAGCTAACCGACCACCGTTACTAGAGACTTCCATCTCCACCACATCCCTCTTCCCCATCCCATTCTGCGTTGTGTCCACGCACCGTTACCGATTCCTCGTACTATCTTGTCCGGCTTCCATAGTCAGTCTTGTTCGAAGAATCGATCCATAGGCCGATCGTATCATGTGGTATCAGAGCCGCCTCTGAACCAAGGCTGAGTCGCTTCTATCTCTTCCTTTCTTCTTTATCGTTTATGCTTAACTTGTAGATCTATACCGTTTGTTTCATCTTACTTGCTTGCTTGAGTGATTGTCCGCAACCTGTTGTTGATTTCGTTGCTTGCTTGGATACTACTAGTAACTTGTTGAATCATTGTTAGGTCGTTCTTGTTTGTTCGTTGTGTTCTTGCTTGGCGGCGTTGTTTAAAAACCTTGATCTTTAAAAACCTAATCGCATCTTTCGAAACATGTATTTGTGATTTCCTTTTTCCATAAAACGTGCGTTTCATTTAAGCAAGACGATTTCCTTTTGACAAAACCGCGTGACAAATTTCCTTTTGACAAAACCGCGTGACAAGTTTCCTTTTTGTTAAAACCGCGTGAGACGATTTCCTTTTTGTCGTGTGTATTGTTTACTTTGTTAGCGTGTTTCTGTTTGGGCATTGCTTAGGACAGCTTTATTGTGAACACCTTACTTTGGGTTATTTTTGCGTGTACCAGGTACCATGGCGCTCTCACCCGAGGCGATAGACGACCTTCAGAAGCTCATCGCTACCCAAGTTGCCGAGGCCATGGCTCAGCTCCTACCGCAACAAATCTCCCAGCAGCTCACCTTGGAACGTGAGAAGCAAGCCAGGGAAGCCAAGGAAGTATCCTCGGAGTCCGAGAGTGGTCACACACCAACTCCATCCGAAGCTATCCGCCTTGCCAAGGGAAAAGGCCCACCGGTAGTTCCAGAATGCGGGCCGTCCGTCACGTATTTCCCCGAGACAATACCGAGAAGGAGACCCGGTTTCCTAGAGATAGAGCCGATCCTTCTAGACCGGCACCTTTCGCTCCTAGACGCGCCCCACACTTCGACCACAACCGCCGCCAGAAACCGTTGGGGACCATAGGATCCACATCCACTCCGACGAAGAGTACTATGAGCTAGGCGCATCGGATCGCAGCCATAGAAGTCGTAGGCGGGACAGGAGGCCAGAGATCCCGTTAGGCAACAACTTAGACACATCAAGGCTAAGTTCCCTCCCTTCCAAGGTAAGAACGATCCCGAGGTCTACCTAGATTGGGAAAGGAAGATGGAGTCTAGCTTCATCTACCATGACACTTACCCGGTCAACAAGGTAAAGATTGTCGTGTCAGAATTCTGTGACTATGCTCTCCTGTGGTGGGATCAGCTATGCACCACCAGAAGCCGACACAACGAGCCGGCTATCACTACTTGGGCACAACTTACCACGCACATGAGGAAGCGTTTTGTTCCCAACCACTACCACCGTGAGACTCTCCACAAGCTCAGGAAACTCACCCAAGGGTCAAGCTCCGTCGAGACTACTACCAAGAGATGGAAACTCGCTGGTCCGAGCCGGCCTAGAAGAAGACGACGAGGTCGCCATGGCCCGGTTCATCGGAGGACTCGCCCGGGACATCCAGGACAAGCTGGAACTCCAATCCTACGAAGATCTCGAGGAACTAGTGCACAAGGCCGAACTGATTGAGAGCCAAAACAAGCGCCGTATACTAGGCCAAGCTACCCGTCCAATGCAACCAAGCCGCGAGATGCCCAGCCGACCAAGCCCGAATACCGCCGAGAGTTCAAAACACCACCTAGCGGCGTGAAAGAAGAGCCCAAGACGGCCTTCAAGGATAGGAATGGAGCATCCTTGAGCCATGTCGGTGCTACAAGTGTCAAGGCATGGGTCATTACGCTAGGGATTGTGTCAACAAGAAGGTCTACATGCTGCTTGATAACGGAGACATCCTTCCACCGGATACGACTCTGAAATCGACCCTCATGAAGAAGAGGAAGAAGAGTCCGCCGCGGTTGGAGAGATGCTTGTAGCCCACCGAGCATTAAGTGTCCAGAATCAGGCCGAGGAGCTACAACAAAGGGACAACTTGTTCCACACCCGGTGCATCGTCAAGGAAAGGGTGTGTAGCCTAATCATAGATGGAGGGAGTTGCACCAACGCTGCAAGTGAGCATATGGTCGAGAAACTTCACCTCCAAACCACCCCACATCCGAGGCCATATAAGTTGCAATGGCCGAATGAAGGAGGAGCCCTGACGGTTACTCACCAAGTCAATGTTGCCTTTACCATAGGAAAGTATGAGGATGACATACTCGTGATGTCTTGCCCATGGGTTCGAGCCACCTCCCCGCTGGGTAGACCGTGGCAATCGACCGCAAGGTTCTTCATGATGGATACACCAACAAGCACTCCTTTGAGTTCAAGGGCCGCAAAATCACCCTCCTCCCTCTCACCCCTAGCGAAGTCTACCAAGACCAGCTCTACATCAAGCTAAAGAACGAGAAGGATAAGGAGATATCGCCTACTACCAACCTTCTCATCCACTCTAGTGAAGTTTTCAAAGACTTAAACTCGAGCTACCTATTCCGATGCTTATATATAGAGAAACGCTTGTTAGTTTAACCGAGTTTGCACAGATCTTCCTAGTGGTATGTCTCGGCTTTGCAGGATTTTAAGGACGTGTTCCCGGAGGATGCCCCGCCAGGACTACCACCTATCCGAGGGATTGAGCATCAGATAGACTTGGTGCCCGGAGCTGCTTTGCCTAACCGGCCAGCTTACCGCACCAACCCAATTGAGACCAAAGAACTCCAAAACCAAGTGGAGGAGTTGATGAAGAAGGGTCACATCTGTGAGAGTATGAGTCCATGTGCCGTCCCGGTCTTACTGGTGCCAAAGAAAGATGGAACGTGGCGCATGTGTGTTGATTGCCGAGCCATCAACAACATCACGGTTAAGTATCGCCACCCTATTCCTAGACTTGATGATATGTTAGATGAATTGTGTGGTTCTAACGTGTTCTCTAAGATCGAAGACTAAGCAAGGATTAAGAGTGGTTATCATCGATTAGGATGAAGGAAGGTGATGAATGGAAGACCGCCTTTAAGACTAAGCAAGGATTGTACGAATGGCTTGTAATGCCCTTCGGTTTAACTAATGCTCCTAGTACCTTTATGCGTTTAATGAATCATGTGTTGAGGTCCTTTATAGGTGTCTTTGTAGTTGTTTACTTTGATGATATACTGATTTATAGCAGGGATATGGAGGCCCATCTCACTCACATCCGATGGTGCTAGAAGTACTTCGGAAGGAGCGCTTGTTTGCTAACCTCGGCAAGTGTACCTTTTGCACTAACCGAGTTATTTTCTTAGGTTTTGTTGTGAGTGCAGACGGCGTACAGGTTGACGAGGACAAGATAAAGGCCATCCGAGACTGGCCGAGCCCTAAGAACGTCGGAGAAGTTAGGAGTTTTCACGGCCTAGCCGGCTTCTACCGCCGGTTCGTCAAGGACTTCAGCACCATAGCCGCACCACTCACTGAAGTCATCAAGAAGGAAGTAGGGTTCAAGTGGGAAGCCGTCCAAGAGCAAGCCTTTCAGTGCTCTTAAAGAGAAGCTTATCAATTCCCCTCTACTTGCTTTACCTCGATTTTATGAAAACTTTTGAAATTGAGTGTGATGCGTCCGGTGTAGGCATTGGAGCTGTTCTAATGCAGGACAAAAGACCCATTGCTTATTTCAGCGAAAAGTTAGGAGGCTCAACGGTCAACTATCCAACATATGACAAGGAGCTATACGCGCTGGTGAGAGCTCTACAAACATGGCAGCACTATCTCGTGGCCCAAAGAGTTCGTCATACACACGGACCATGAATCCTTGAAACACCTAAAGGGGCAACAGAAGCTGAACCGGAGGCATGGACGTTGGATAGAATTCATCGAGACCTTCCCATATGTCATTAAGTACAAGAAAGGTAAGGACAATGTAGTCGCCGATGCATTGTCCCGAGGTACACTCTTCTTAGTACTTTGACGTCTAAACTTATTGGATTTGAGAGATTGAAAGAATTATATGAGATAGACAATGAGTTTAGTGAGGCGTATAGGAAGTGTGCAAAATTCTCTTGTGATGGTTACTATAGACACGATGGATATCTCTTTTATAACCATAAGTTGTGTGTGCCTAATGTTTCGTTAGAGAGTTGTTAGTCGGGAATCCCATGGGGGTGGACTTGCCGGGCACTTTGGAGTTACTAAGACTCTTCACAGCCTACAACAACACTTTTACGGCCGGGCATGAGGAAGGACGTGGAGAAAGTCTGTCCTAGGTGTGCCACATGCAAACAGGCTAAGAGTAAAGTCCAGCCGCACGGTTTGTATCTCCCTTTACCCATTCCTGAGCATCCTTGGACAGATATATCGATGGACTTTGTGATAGGATTGCCTAGGACTAAGACTGGTAGAGACTCGATCTTTGTGGTTGTTGATAGGTTTTCTAAGATGGCTCACTTTATTGCTTGTCATAAGACCGATGATGTTGTTAATGTCGCTAACCTGTTCTTTAGAGAAGTTGTTAGGTTGCATGGTATGCCTCTTGTTATTGTGTCTGACAGGGATACGAAGTTTCTTAGCCATTTTTGGAGAACCTTGTGGGCAAAGCTAGGAACCAAGCTGACCTTTTCCACCACTTGCCACCCACAGACTGATGGTCAGACGGAGGTAGTCAACCGGTCCTTAAGCACCTTGCTAAGGACGATGGTAAGAAGCAATCTCAAGTCGTGGGAGGATTGTCTACCCCACGTTGAGTTTGCTTACAATCATTCTCAACACTCCTCTACCTTGTTCTCTCCTTTTGAAATTGTTTATGGGTTTAACCCGTCTTCACCACTAGATTTAATCTCTTTGCCCTTGAGTGAACGTTGCAGTTTAGACGGTAAAAAGAAGGCCGAGCAAGTGAGGAGAATCCATGAGAAGGCCAGGATAAACATCGAGCACAAGACGCGGCTATACGCAAAGAAAGCCAACAAGGGTCGCAAGGAGGTTATCTTTAAAGAAGGCGACCTGGATTGGATTCACCTAAGGAAGGAGAGGTTCCCAGCCGAGAGAAAGTCCAAGCTGATGCCGAGAGTAGATGGCCCGTTCAAAGTCTTGAAGCGGATCAACGACAACACCTACAAGATTGATCTTCAAGGGAAGTACACAATCTCTGATTCGTTTAATGTGTCTGACTTAGCTCGTTTTATTGCAGATTCTGATTTGAGGTCAAATCCTTTTCAAGTGGGGGAGGATGATACGATCGTAACCGAGCCATCGGACGAGGAAACCGCGAACGAGCCGATATCGACCACTCGACCACTCGACACCGACGAAATGCCGATATCGACCACTCGATCACCCGATACCGAGGAGTTGCCGAGTACCCGAACATCGAATGCCGAGGGAATGGCGAACGTACAAGAAGGAGTTATCACCCGGGCCAGAGCTAAGGAGCTAGCAAGGAAAGCTCACACGATGATCAAGGAAGAGAAGATTGGAGAAGCCGACACGAGAAGCTACTTCAACATCTTCACCACGGTTACTTGAGGAAGACCAAGCTATGGTAGCTAAGCGGACTAAGTGACTCGCTTGGTACTCTTTCCCACTGGGTTTTAACGAGGCCAAGAAGACCACTACGTCGTCCATTAGCCACCATAGCTTGAAGAGTGTGTTAAGCAAGGCACTTTCGCTACTTGCTTAGTTATCCGCGCAATTTCCATTTTTCTTATGATTTCCTTTTAACGCTTATGTTGCGATTTCCATTTCTCGAACGATTTCCTTTTTTCTGTTTTGCGCAAAACCCTAAGGTAACAAGTGACATGTGCTTGTCCTATATAAGGGATGCGCCGCATTCTTTTTCATCATCGAAGATTTTATAAAGAAAAAGTTCTTGTCTCTCTCTCGGCTTTGCGACGAAGCCTGTTTCCTTGACTTCGAGAAGAAGTCCGATCTCCTCCGCACGCTGAGGCGTTGCCAGAGATCTTCTATCCTCTAGCTAACCGACCACCGTTACTAGAGACTTCCATCTCCACCACATCCCTCTTCCCCATCCCATTCCGCGTTGTGTCCGCGCACCGTTACCGATTCCTCGTACTATCTTGTCCGGCTTCCATAGTCAGTCTTGTTCGGAGAATCGATCCATAGGCCGATCGTATCATTTTTACAAGTTTGAAGAACTTATAAAACATCTAACAACGCGGTTTCTAAGACTCTAAACGAAGTGTCATGCAACATGAGTGCTGATAAGTGTCTCAATGAGCTTTGTACTAGTTTGGCGAACTTATGAATCATCTTACAACGCGGTTTTTAGGACTCTAAACCAAGTTTGATGCAACATGAGTGCTTATAAGTTTCTCAATTAGCTTTGTACAAGTTTGACGAACTTATGAAACGTCTAACAATGTGGTTGCTAGGACTCTAAACCAAGTTTTATGCAACATGAGTGCTTATAAGTGTCTCAATGAACTTTGTACAAGTTTGAAGAACTTATGAAACATCTAAAAACGCGGTTTCTAAGACTCTAAACGAAGTGTCATGCAACATGAGTGCTTATAAGTGTCTCAATGAGCTTTGTACTAGTTTGACGAACTTATGAATCATCTTACAACGCGGTTTCTAGGACTCTAAACCAAGTTTCAAGCAACATGAGTGCTTATAAGTGTCTCAATGAGCTTTGTACAAGTTCGACGAACTTATGAAAAATCTAACAACGCGGTTTCTAGGACTCTAAACTAAGTTTCATGCAACATGAGTGCTTATAAGTTTATCAATGAGCTTTGTACTAGTTTGACGAACTTATGAAACATCTAACAACGCGGTTTCTAGGACTCTAAACTAAGTTTCATGCAACATGAGTGCTTATAAGTGTCTCAATGAGCTTTGTACTAGTTTGACGAACTTATGAAACATCTAACAACGCGGTTTCTAGAACTCTAAACCAAGTTTCTTTCAACATGAGTTCTTATAAGTGTCTCAATGAGCTTTGTACAAGTTTGCCTAACTAATGAAACATCTAACAACGCGTTTCTAGGACTCTAAACCAAGTTTCTTTCAACATGAGTTCTTATAAGTGTCTCAATGAGCTTTGTACAAGTTGGACGAACTAATGAAACATCTAACAACGCGTTTTTAGGACTCTAAACCAAGTTTCATGCAACATGAGTGCTTATAAGTTTCTCAATCAGCTTTGTACAAGTTTGACGAATTTATGAAACGTCTAACAATGTGGTTGCTAGGACTCTAAACCAGGTTTTATGCAACATGAGTGCTTATAAGTGTCTCAATGAGGTTTGTAAAAGTTTGACAAACTTATGAAACATCTAACAACGCGTTTCTAGGACTCTAAACCAAGTTTTATGCAACATTAGTCCTTATAAGTGTCTCAATGAGCTTTGTACAAGTTTGACGAACTTATGAAACATCTAACAACGCGGTTTCTAAGACTCTAAACGAAGTGTCATGCAACATGAGTGCTTATAAGTGTCTCAATGAGCTTTGTACTAGTTTGACGAACTTATGAATCATCTTACAACGCGGTTTCTAGGACTCTAAACCAAGTTTCATGCAACATGAGTGCTTATAAGTGTCTCAATGAGCTTTGTACAAGTTCGACGAACTTATGAAACATCTAACAACGCGGTTTCTAGGACTCTAAACTAAGTTTCATGCAACATGAGTTCTTATAAGTGTCTCAATGAGCTTTTTACAAGTTTGACGAACTTATGAAACATCTAACAACGCGGTTTCTAAGACTCTAAACGAAGTGTCATGCAACATGAGTGCTTATAAGTGTCTCAATGAGCTTTGTACTAGTTTGACGAACTTATGAATCATCTTACAACGCGGTTTCTAGGACTCTAAACCAAGTTTCATGCACCATGAGTGCTTATAAGTTTCTCAATATGCTTTGTACAAGTTTGACGAACTTATGAAACGTTTAACAATGTGGTTGCTAGGACTCTAAACCAAGTTTTATGCAACATGAGTGCTTATAAGTGTCTCAATGAGGTTTGTAAAAGTTTGACAAACTTATGAAACATCTAACAACGCGTTTCTAGGACTCTAAACCAAGTTTTATGCAACATAAGTCCTTATAAGTGTCTCAATGAGCTTTGTAGAAGTTTGACGAACTTATGAAACATCTAACAACGCGGTTTCTAAGACTCTCAACGAAGTGTCATGCAACATGAGTGCTTATAAGTGTCTCAATGAGCTTTGTACTAGTTTGACGAACTTATGAATCATCTTACAACGCGGTTTCTAGGACTCTAAACTAAGTTTCATGCAACGTGAGTGCTTATAAGTGTCTCAATGAGCTTTGTACTAGTTTGAAGAACTTATGAAACATCTTACAACGCGGTTTCTAGGACTCTAAACTAAATTTCATGCAACATGAGTGCTTATAAGTGTCTCAATGAGCTTTGTACAAGTTTGACGAACTTATGAAACATCTAACAACGCGGTTTCTAAGACTCTAAACGAAGTGTCATGCAACATGAGTGCTTATAAGTGTCTCAATGAGCTTTGTACTAGTTTGACGAACTTTTGAATCATCTTCCAACGCGGTTTCTAGGACTCTAAACCAAGTTTCATGCAACATGAGTGCTTATAAGTGTCTCAATGAGCTTTGTACTAGTTTGACGAACTTATGAATCATCTTACAACGCGGTTTCTAGGACTCTAAACCAAGTTTTAAGCAACATGAGTGCTTATAAGTGTCTCAATGAGCTATGTACAAGTTGGACGAACTTATGAAACATCTAACAACGCGGTTTCTAGGACTCTAAACTAAGTTTCATGCAACATGAGTTCTTATAAGTGTCTCAATGAGCTTTTTACAAGTTTGACGAACTTATAAAATATCTAACAACGCGGTTTCTAAGACTCTAAACGAAGTGTCATGCAACATGAGTGCTGACAAGTGTCTCAATGAGCTTTGTACTAGTTTGACGAACTTATGAATCATCTTACAACGCGGTTTCTAGGACTCTAAACCAAGTTTGATGCAACATGAGTGCTTATAAGTTTCTCAATCAGCTTTGTACAAGTTTGACGAACTTATGAAACGTCTAACAATGTGGTTGCTAGGACTCTAAACCAAATTTTATGCAACATGAGTGATTATAAGTGTCTCAATGAACTTTGTACAAGTTTGAAGAACTTATGAAACATCTAAAAACGCGGTTTCTAAGACTCTAAACGAAGTGTCATGCAACATGAGTGCTTATAAGTGTCTCAATGAGCTTTGTACTAGTTTGACGAACTTATGAATCATCTTACAACGCGGTTTCTAGGACTCTAAACCAAGTTTCAAGCAACATGAGTGCTTATAAGTGTCTCAATGAGCTATGTACAAGTTCGACGAACTTATGAAACATCTAACAACGCGGTTTCTAGGACTCTAAACTAAGTTTCATGCAACATGAGTGCTTATAAGTTTATCAATGAGCTTTGTACTAGTTTGACGAACTTATGAAACATCTAACAACGCGGTTTCTAGGACTCTAAACTAAGTTTCATGCAACATGAGTGCTTATAAGTGTCTCAGTGAGCTTTGTACAAGTTTGACGAACTTATGAAACATCTAAAACGCTAATTCTTAGACTTTAAACGAAGTGTCATGCAACATGAGTTCTTATAAGTGTCTCAATGAGCTTTGTACTAGTTTGACGAACTTATGAAACATCTAACAACGCGGTTTCTATGAATCTAAACTAAGGTTCATGCAACATGAGTGCTTATAAGTGTCTCAATGAGCTTTGTACAAGTTTGACGAACTTATGAAATGTCTAACAATGTGGTTGCTAGGACTCTAATCCAAGTTTTATGCAACATGAGTGCTTATAAGTGTCTCAATGAGGTTTGTAAAAGTTTGACAAACTTATGAAACATCTAACAACGCGTTTCTAGGACTCTAAACCAAGTTTTATGCAACATGAGTCCTTATAAGTGTCTCAATGAGCTTTGTAGAAGTTTGACGAACTTATGAAACATCTAACAACGCGGTTTCTAAGACTCTAAACGAAGTGTCATGCAACATGAGTGCTTATAAGTGTCTCAATGAGCTTTGTACTAGTTTGATGAACCATCTTACAACGCGGTTTCTAGGACTCTAAACTAAGTTTCATGCAACGTGAGTGCTTATAAGTGTCTCAATGAGCTTTGTACTAGTTTGAAGAACTTATGAAACATCTTACAACGCGGTTTCTAGGACTCTAAACTAAGTTTCATGCAACATGAGTGCTTATAAGTGTCTCAATGAGCTTTGTACAAGTTTGACGAACTTATGAAACATCTAACAACGCGGTTTCTAAGACTCTAAACGAAGTGTCATGCAACATGAGTGCTTATAAGTGTCTCAATGAGCTTTGTACTACTTTGACGAACTTTTGAATCATCTTCCAACGCGGTTTCTAGGACTCTAAACCAAGTTTCATGTAACATGAGTGCTTACAAGTGTCTCAATGAGCTTTGTACAAGTTCGACGAACTTATGAAACATCTAACAACGCGGTTTCTAGGACTCTAAACTAAGTTTCATGCAACATGAGTTCTTATAAGTGTCTCAATGAGCTTTTTACAAGTTTGACAAACTTATAAAATATCTAACAACGCGGTTTCTAAGACTCTAAACGAAGTGTCATGCAACATGAGTGCTGATAAGTGTCTCAATGAGCTTTGTACTAGTTTGACGAACTTATGAATCATCTTACAACGCGGTTTCTAGGACTCTACACTAAGTTTGATGCAACATGAGTGCTTATAAGTTTCTCAATCAGCTTTGTACAAGTTTGACGAACTTATGAAACGTCTAACAATGTGGTTGCTAGGACTCTAAACCAAGTTTTATGCAACATGAGTGCTTATAAGTGTCTCAATGAACTTTGTACAAGTTTGAAGAACTTATGAAACATCTAAAAACGCGGTTTCTAAGACTCTAAACGAAGTGTCATGCAACATGAGTGCTTATAAGTGTCTCAATGAGCTTTGTACTAGTTTGACGAACTTATGAATCATCTTACAACGCGGTTTCTAGGACTCTAAACCAAGTTTCAAACAACATGAGTGCTTATAAGTGTCTCAATGAGCTTTGTACAAGTTCGACGAACTTATGAAACATCTAACAACACGGTTTCTAGGACTCTAAACTAAGTTTCATGCAACATGAGTGCTTATAAGTTTATCAATGAGCTTTGTACTAGTTTGACGAACTTATGAAACATCTAACAACGCGGTTTCTAGGACTCTAAACTAAGTTTCATGCAACATGAGTGCTTATAAGTGTCTCAGTGAGCTTTGTACAAGTTTGACGAACTTATGAAACATCTAAAACGCTAATTCTAAGACTTTAAACGAAGTGTCATGCAACATGAGTTCTTATAAGTGTCTCAATGAGCTTTTTACAAGTTTGACGAACTTATGAAACATCTAACAACGCGGTTTCTAAGACTCTAAACGAAGTGTCATGCAACATGAGTGCTTATAAGTGTCTCAATGAGCTTTGTACTAGTTTGTCGAACTTATGAATCATCTTACAACGCGGTTTCTAGGACTCTAAACCAAGTTTCATGCAACATGAGTGCTTATAAGTTTCTCAATCTGCTTTGTACAAGTTTGACGAACTTATGAAACGTCTAACAATGTGGTTGCTAGGACTCTAAACCAAGTTTTATGCAACACGCGTGCTTATAAGTGTCTCAATGAGGTTTGTAAAAGTTTGACAAACTTATGAAACATCTAACAACGCGTTTCTAGGACTCTAAACCAAGTTTTATGCAACATGAGTCCTTATAAGTGTCTCAATGAGCTTTGTAGAAGTTTGACGAACTTTTGAAACATCTAACAACGCGGTTTCTAAGACTCTAAACGAAGTGTCATGCAACATGAGTGCTTATAAGTGTCTCAATGAGCTTTGTACTAGTTTGACGAACTTATGATTCATCTTACAACGCGGTTTCTAGGACTCTAAACCAAGTTTCATGCAACATGAGTGCTTATAAGTGTCTCAATGAGCTTTGTACAAGTTCGACGAACTTATGAAACATCTAACAACGCGGTTTCTAGGACTCTAAACTAAGTTTCATGCAACATGAGTTCTTATAAGTGTCTTAATGAGCTTTTTACAAGTTTGACGAACTTATGAATCATCTTACAACGGGGTTTCTAGGACTCTAAACCAAGTTTCATGCAACATGAGTGCTTATAAGTTTCTCAATCAGCTTTGTACAAGTTTGACGAACTTATGAAACGTCTAACAATGTGGTTGCTAGGACTCTAAACCAAGTTTCATGCAACATGAGTGCTTATAAGTGTCTCAATGAGCTTTTTACAAGTTTGACGAACTTTTGAAACATCTAACAACGCGGTTTCTAGGACTCTAAACTAAGTTTCATGTAACATGAGTGCTTATAAGTGTCTCAATGAGCTTTGTACAAGTTTGACGAACTTATGAAACATCTAACAACGCGGTTTCTAAGACTCTGAACGAAGTGTCATGCAACATGAATGCTTATAAGTGTTTCAATGAGCTTTGTACTAGTTTGACGAACTTATGAATCATATTCCAACGCGGTTTCTAGGACTCTAAACCAAGTTTCATGCAACATGACTGCTTATAAGTGTCTCAATGAGCTTTGTACAAGTTCGACGAACTTATGAAACATCTAACAACGCGGTTTCTAGGACTCTAAACTAAGTTTCGTGCAACATGAGTGCTGATAAGTGTCTCAATGAGCTTTGTACTAGTTTGACGAAATTATGAATCATCTTACAACGCGGTTTTTAGGACTCTAAACAAAGTTTCATTCAACATGAGTGCTTATAAGTTTCTCAATCAGCTTTGTACAAGTTTGACGAACTTATGAAACGTCTAACAATGTGGTTGCTAGGACTCTAAACCAAGTTTTATGCAACATGAGTGCTTATAAGTGTCTCAATGAGCTTTTTACAAGTTTGACGAACTTTTGAAACATCAACGCGGTTTCTAGGACTTTAAACTAAGTTTCATGCAACATGAGTGCTTATAAATGTCTCAATGAGCTTTGTACAAGTTTGACGAACTTATGAAACATCTAACAACGCGGTTTCTAAGACTCTAAACGAAGTGTCATCCAACATGAGTTCTTATAAGTGTCTCAATGAGCTTTGTACTAGTTTGACGAACTTATGAATCATCTTCCAACGCGGTTTCTAGGACTCTAAACCAAGTTTCATGCAACATGAGTGCTTATAAGTGTCTCAATGAGCTTTGTACAAGTTCGACGAACTTATGAAACATCTAACAACGCGGTTTCTAGGACTCTAAACTAGTTTTCATGTAACATGAGTGCTTATAAGTGTCTCAATGAGCTTTGTACAAGTTTGACGAACTTATGAAACATCTAACAACGCGGTTTCTAAGACTCTGAACGAAGTGTCATGCAACATGAGTGCTTATAAGTGTTTCAATGAGCTTTGTACTAGTTTGACGAACTTATGAATCATATTCCAACGCGGTTTCTAGGACTCTAAACCAAGTTTCATGCAACATGACTGCTTATAACTGTCTCAATGAGCTTTGTACAAGTTCGACGAACTTATGAAACATCTAACAACGCGGTTTCTAGGACTCTAAAATAAGTTTCGTGCAACATGAGTGCTGATAAGTGTCTCAATGAGCTTTGTACTAGTTTGACGAAATTATGAATCATCTTACAACGCGGTTTTTAGGACTCTAAACAAAGTTTCATTCAACATGAGTGCTTATAAGTTTCTCAATCAGCTTTGTACAAGTTTGACGAACTTATGAAACGTCTAACAATGTGGTTGCTAGGACTCTAAACCAAGTTTTATGCAACATGAGTGCTTATAAGTGTCTCAATGAGCTTTTTACAAGTTTGACGAACTTTTGAAACATCAACGCGGTTTCTAGGACTTTAAACTAAGTTTCATGCAACATGAGTGCTTATAAATGTCTCAATGAGCTTTGTACAAGTTTGACGAACTTATGAAACATCTAACAACGCGGTTTCTAAGACTCTAAACGAAGTGTCATCCAACATGAGTGCTTATAAGTGTCTCAATGAGCTTTGTACTAGTTTGACGAACTTATGAATCATCTTCCAACGCGGTTTCTAGGACTCTAAACCAAGTTTCATGCAACATGAGTGCTTATAAGTGTCTCAATGAGCTTTGTACAAGTTCGACGAACTTATGAAACATCTAACAACGCGGTTTCTAGGACTCTAAACTAAGTTTCATGCAACATGAGTTCTTATAAGTGTCTCAATGAGCTTTTTACAAGTTTGACGAACTTATGAAACATCTAACAACGCGGTTTCTAAGACTCTAAACGAAGTGTCATGCAACATGAGTGCTGATAAGTGTCTCAATGAGCTTTGTACTAGTTTGACGAACTGATGAATCATCTTACAACACGGTTTCTAGGACTCTAAACCAAGTTTCATGCAACATGAGTGCTTATAAGATTCTCAATCAGCTTTGTACAAGTTTGACGAACTTATGAAACGTCTAACAATGTGGTTGCTAGAACTCTAAACCAAGTTTTATGCAACATGAGTGCTTATAAGTGTCTCAATGAACTTTGTACAAGTTTGACGAACTTATGAAACATCTAAAAACGCGGTTTCTAAGACTCTAAACGAAGTGTCATGCAACATGAGTGCTTATAAGTGTCTCAATGAGCTTTGTACTAGTTTGACGAACTTATGAATAATCTTACAACGCGGTTTCTAGGACTCTAAACCAAGTTTCATGCAACATGAGTGCTTATAAGTGTCTCAATGAGCTTTGTACAAGTTCGACGAACTTATGAAACATCTAACAACGCGGTTTCTAGGACTCTAAACTAAGTTTCATGCAACATGAGTGCTTATAAGTTTCTCAATGAGCTTTGTACTAGTTTGACGAACTTATGAAACATCTAACAACGCGGTTTCTAGGACTCTAAACTAAGTTTCATACAACATGAGTGCTTATAAGTGTCTCAGTGAGCTTTGTACAAGTTTGACGAACTTATGAAACATCTAAAACGCTAATTCTAAGACTTTAAACGAAGTGTCATGCAACATGAGTTCTTATAAGTGTCTCAATGAGCTTTGTACTAGTTTGACGAACTTATGAAACATCTAACAACGCGGTTTCTATGAATCTAAACTAAGTTTCATGCAACATGAGTGCTTATAAGTGTCTTAATGAGCTTTGTACAAGTTTGACGAACTTATGAAACGTCTAACAATGTGGTTGCTAGGACTCTAATCCAAGTTTTATGCAACATGAGTGCTTATAAGTGTTTCAATGAGCTTTGTACTAGTTTGACGAACTTATGAATCATCTTCCAACGCGGTTTCTAGGACTCTAAACTAAGTTTCATGCAACATGAGTGCTTATAAGTGTCTCAATGAGCTTTGTACAAGTTCGACGAACTTATGAAACATCTAACAACGCGGTTTCTAGGACTCTAAACTAAGTTTCATGCAACATGAGTTCTTATAAGTGTCTCAATGAGCTTTTTACAAGTTTGACGAACTTATGAAATATCTAACAACGCGGTTTCTAAGACTCTAAACGAAGTGTCATGCAACATGAGTGCTTATAAGTGTCTCAATGAGCTTTGTACTAGTTTGACGAACTTATGAATCATCTAACAACGCGGTTTCTAGGACTCTAAACCAAGTTTCATGCAACATGAGTACTTATAAGTGTCTCAATGAGCTTTGTACTAGTTTGACAAACTTATGAAACATCTAACAACGCGGTTTCTAGGACTCTAAACCAAGTTTCTTTCAACATGAGTTCTTATAAGTGTCTCAATGAGCTTTGTACAAGTTTGACGAACTAATGAAACATCTAACAACGCGTTTCTAGGACTCTAAACCAAGTTTCTTTCAACATGAGTTCTTATAAGTGTCTCAATGAGCTTTGTACAAGTTTGACGAACTAATGAAACATCTAACAACGCGTTTTTAGGACTCTAAACCAAGTTTCATGCAACATGAGTGCTTATAAGTTTCTCAATCAACTTTGTACAAGTTTGACGAATTTATGAAACGTCTAACAACGCGGTTTCTAGGACTCTAAACTAAGTTTCATGCAACATGAGTGCTTATAAGTGTCTCAATGAGCTTTGTACAAGTTTGACGAACTTATGAAACATCTAACAACGCGTTTCTAGGACTCTAAACCAAGTTTTATGCAACATGAGTCCTTATAAGTGTCTCAATGAGCTTTTTACAAGTTTGACGAACTTTTGAAACATCTAACAACGCGGTTTCTAGGACTCTAAACTAAGTTTCATGCAACATGAGTGTTTATAAGTGTCTCAATGAGCTTTGTACTAGTTTGACGAACTTATGAATCATCTTCCAACGCGGTTTCTAGGACTCTAAACCAAGTTTCATGCAACATGAGTGCTTATAAGTGTCTCAATGAGCTTTGTACAAGTTCGACGAAGTTATGAAACATCTAACAACGCGGTTTCTAGGACTCTAAACTAAGTTTCGTGCAACATGAGTGCTGATAAGTGTCTCAATGAGCTTTGTACTAGTTTGACGAACTTATGAATCATCTTACAACGCGGTTTTTAGGACTCTAAACCAAGTTTCATGCAACATGAGTGCTTATAAGTTTCTCAATCAGCTTTGTACAAGTTTGACGAACTTATGAAACGTCTAACAATGTGGTTACTAGGACTCTAAACCAAGTTTTATGAAACATGAGTGCTTATAAGTGTCTAAATTAGCTTTTTACAAGTTTGGCGAACTTTTGAAACATCTAACAACGCGGTTTCTAGGACTCTAAACTAAGTTTCATGCAACATGAGTGCTTATAAGATTCTCAATCAGCTTTGTACAAGTTTGACGAACTTCTGAAACGTCTAACAATGTGGTTGCTAGGACTCTAAACCAAGTTTTATGCAACATGAGTGCTTATAAGTGTCTCAATGAACTTTGTACAAGTTTGACGAACTTATGAAACATCTAACAACGCGGTTTCTAAGACTCTAAACGAAGTGTCATGCAACATGATGCTTATAAGTGTCTCAATGAGCTTTGTACTAGTTTGACGAACTTATGAATCATCTAACAACGCGGTTTCTAGGACTCTAAACCAAGTTTCATGCAACATGAGTGCTTTTAAGTTTCTCAATCAGCTTTGCACAAGTTTGACGAAGTTATTCAACGTCTAACAATGTGGTTGCTAGGACTCTAAACCAAGTTTTATGCAACATGAGTGCTTATAAGTGTCTCAATGAGCTTTTTACAAGTTTGACGAACTTTTGAAACGTCTAACAACGCGGTTTCTAGGACTCTAAACTAAGTTTCATGCAACATGAGTGCTTATAAGTGTCTCAATGAGCTTTGTACAAGTTTGACGAACTTATGAAACATCTAACAACGCGGTTTCTAAGACTCTAAACGAAGTGTCATGCAACATGAGTGCTTATAAGTGTTTCAATGAGATTTGTACTAGTTTGACGAACTTATGAATCATCTTCCAACGCGGTTACTAGGACTCTAAACCAAGTTTCATGCAACATGAGTGCTTATAAGTGTCTCAATGAGCTTTGTACAAGTTCGACGAACTTATGAAACATCTAACAACGCGGTTTCTATGACTCTAAACTAAGTTTCGTGCAACATGAGTGCTGATAAGTTTCTCAATGAGCTTTGTACAAGTTTGACGAACTTATGAATCATCTTACAACGCGGTTTTTAGGACTCTAAACTAAGTTTCATGCAACATGAGTGCTTATAAATTTCTCAATCAGCTTTGTACAAGTTTGACGAACTTATGAAACGTCTAACAATGTGGTTGCTAGGACTCTAAACCAAGTTTTATGCAACATGAGTGCTTATAAGTGTCTCAATGAGCTTTTTACAAGTTTGACGAACTTTTGAAACATCAACGCGGTTTCTAGGACTCTAAACTAAGTTTCATGCAACATGAGTGCTTATAAGTGTCTCCATGAGCTTTGTACAAGTTTGACGAACTTATGAAACATCTAACAACGCGATTTCTAAGACTCTAAACGAAGTGTCATGCAACATGAGTGCTTATAAGTGTCTCAATGAGCTTTGTACTAGTTTGACGAACTTATGAATCATCTTCCAACGCGGTTTCTAGGACTCTAAACCAAGTTTCATGCAACATGAGTGCTTATAAGTGTCTCAATGAGCTTTGTACAAGTTCGACGAACTTATGAAACATCTAACAACGTGGTTTCTAGGACTCTAAACTAAGTTTCATGCAACATGAGTTCTTATAAGTGTCTCAATGAGCTTTTTACAAGTTTGACGAACTTATGAAACATCTAACAACGCGGTTTCTAAGACTCTAAACGAAGTGTCATGCAACATGAGGGCTGATAAGTGTCTCAATGAGCTTTGTACTAGTTTGACGAACTTATGAATCATCTTACAACGCGGTTTCTAGGACTCTAAACCAAGTTTCATGCAACATGAGTGCTTATAAGTTTCTCAATCAGCTTTGTACAAGTTTGACGAACTTATGAAACGTCTAACAATGTGGTTGCTAGGACTCTAAACCAAGTTTTATGCAACATGAGTGCTTATAAGTGTCTCAATGAACTTTGTACAAGTATGACGAACTTATGAAACATCTAAAAACGCGGTTTCTAAGACTCTAAACGAAGTGTCATGCAACATGAGTGCTTATAAGTGTCTCAATGAGCTTTGTACTAGTTTGACGAACTTATGAATCATCTTACAACGCGGTTTCTAGGAATCTAAACCAAGTTTCATGCAACATGAGTGCTTATAAGTGTCTCAATGAGCTTTGTACAAGTTCGACGAACTTATGAAACATCTAACAACGCGGTTTCTAGGACTCTAAACTAAGTTTCATGCAACATGAGTGCTTATAAGTTTCTCAATGAGCTTTGTACTAGTTTGACGAACTTATGAAACATCTAACAACGCGGTTTCTAGGACTCTAAACTAAGTTTCATGCAACATGAGTGCTTATAAGTGTCTCAGTGAGCTTTGTACAAGTTTGAAGAACTTATGAAACATCTAAAACGCTAATTCTAAGACTTTAAACGAAGTGTCATGCAACATGAGTTCTTATAAGTGTCTCAATGAGCTTTGTACTAGTTTGACGAACTTATGAAACATCTAACAACGCGGGTTCTATGAATCTAAACTAAATTTCATGCAACATGAGTGCTTATAAGTGTCTCAATGAGCTTTGTACAAGTTTGACGAACTTATGAAACGTCTAACAATGTGGTTGCTAGGACTCTAATCCAATTTTTATGCAACATGAGTGCTTATAAGTGTCCCAATGAGCTTTGTACAAGTTTGACGAACTTATGAAACATCTAACAACGCGTTTCTAGGACTATAAACCAAGTTTTATGCAACAAGAGTGCTTATAAGTGTCTCAATGAGCTTTGTACTAGTTTGACGAACTTATGAAACATCTAACAACGCGTTTCTAGGACTCTAAACGAAGTGTCATGCACCATGAGTGCTTATAAGTGTCTCAATGAGCTTTGTACTAGTTTGATGACCTTATGAAATATCTTACAACGCGGTTTCTTAGACTCTAAACCAAGTTTCATGCAGCATTAGTGCTTATAATTGTCTCAATGAGCTTTGTACAAGTTCGACGAACTTATGAAACATCTAACAACGCGGTTTCTAGGACTCTAAACTAAGTTTCATGCAACATGAGTGCTTATAAGTGTTTCAATGAGCTTTGTACTAGTTTGACGAACTTATGAAACATCTAACAACGCGGTTTCTAGGACTCTAAACCAAGTTTCTTTCAACATGAGTTCTTATAAGTGTCTCAATGAGCTTTGTACAAGTTTGACAAACTAATGAAACATCTAACAACGCGTTTCTAGGACTCTAAACCAAGTTTCTTTCAACATGAGTTCTTATAAGTGTCTCAATGAGCTTTGTACAAGTTTGACGAACTAATGAAACATCTAACAACGCGTTTTTAGGACTCTAAACCAAGTTTCATGCAACATGAGTGCTTATAAGTTTCTCAATCAGCTTTGTACAAGTTTGACGAATTTATGAAACGTCTAACAATGTGGTTGCTAGGACTCTAAACCAAGTTTTATGCAACATGAGTGCTTATAAGTGTCTCAATGAGGTTTGTAAAAGTTTGACAAACTTATGAAACATCTAACAACGCGTTTCTAGGACTCTAAACCAAGTTTTATGCAACATGAGTCCTTATAAGTGTCTCAATGAGCTTTGTACAAGTTTCACGAACTTATGAAATATCTAACAACGCGGTTTCTAAGAATCTAAACGAAATGTCATGCAACATGAGTGCTTATAAGTGTCTCAATGAGCTTTGTACTAGTTTGACGAACTTATGAATCATCTTACAACGCGGTTTCTAGGACTCTAAACCAAGTTTCATGCAACATGAGTGCTTATAATTGTCTCAATGAGCTTTGTACAAGTTCGACGAACTTATGAAACAACTAACAACGCGGTTTCTAGGACTCTAAACTAAGTTTCATGCAACATGAGTTCTTATAAGTGTCTCAATGAGCTTTTTACAAGTTTGACGAATTTATGAAACATCTAACAACGCGGTTTCTAAGACTCTAAACGAAGTGTCATGCAACATGAGTGCTTATAAGTGTCTCAATGAGCTTTGTACTAGTTTGACGAACTTATGAATCATCTTACAACGCGGTTTCTAGGACTCTAAACCAAGTTTCATGCAACATGAGTGCTTATAAGTTTCTCAATCTGTTTTGTACAAGTTTGACGAACTTATGAAACGTCTAACAATGTGGTTGCTAGGACTCTAAACCAAGTTTTATGCAACATGAGTGCTTATCAGTGTCTCAATGAGCTTTTTACAAGTTTGACGAACTTTTGAAACCTCTAACAACGCGGTTTCTAGGACTCTAAACTAAGTTTCATGCAACATGAGTGCTTATAAGTGTCTCAATGAGCTTTGTACAAGTTTGACGAACTTATGAAACATCTAACAACGCGGTTTCTAAGACTCTAAACGAAGTGTCATGCAACATGAGTGCTTATAAGTGTATTAATGAGCTTTGTACTAGTTTGACGAACTTATGAATCATCTTACAACGCGGTTTCTAGGACTCTAAACCAAGTTTCATGCAACATGAGTGCTTATAAGTGTCTCAATGAGCTTTGTACAAGTTCGACGAACTTATGAAACATCTAACAACGCGGTTTCTAGGACTCTAAACTAAGTTTCATGCAACATGAGTGCTTATAAGTTTTTCAATGAGCTTTGTACTAGTTTGACGAACTTATGAAACATCTAACAACGTGGTTTCTAGGACTCTAAACTAAGTTTCATGCAACATAAGTGTTAAAAGTGTCTCAGTGAGCTTTGTACAAGTTTGACGAACTTATGAAACATCTAAAACGCTGTTTCTAAGACTTTAAACGAAGTGTCATGCAACATGAGTTCTTATAAGTGTCTCAATGAGCTTTGTACTAGTTTGACGAACTTATGAAACATCTAACAACGCGGTTTCTATGACTCTAAACGAAGTGTCATGCAACATGAGTGCTTATAAGTGTATTAATGAGCTTTGTACTAGTTTGACAAACTTATGAATCATCTTACAACGCGGTTTCTAGGACTCTAAACCAAGTTTCATGCAACATGAGTGCTTATAAGTGTCTCAATGAGCTTTGTACAAGTTCGAAGAACTTATGAAACATCTAACAACGCGGTTTCTAGGACTCTAAACTAAGTTTCGTGCAACATGAGTGCTGATAAGTGTCTCAATGAGCTTTGTACTAGTTTGACGAACTTATGAATCATCTTACAACGCGGTTTTTAGGACTCTAAACCAAGTTTCATGCAACATGAGTGCTTATAAGTTTCTCAATGAGCTTTTTACAAGTTCGACGAACTTATGAAACATCTAACAACGCGGTTTCTAGGACTCTAAACTAAGTTTCATGCAACATGAGTGCTTATAAGTGTCTCAATGAGCTTTGTACAAGTTTGACGAACTAATGAAACATCTAACAACGCGTTTCTAGGACTCTAAACCAAGTTTCTTTCAACATGAGTTCTTATAAGTGTCTCAATGAGCTTTGTACAAGTTTGACGAACTAATGAAACATCTAACAATGCGTTTTTAGGACTCTAAACCAAGTTTCATGCAACATGAGTTCTTATAAGTGTCTCAATGAGTTTTGTACAAGTTTGACGAAGTTAGGAAATATCTAACAACGCGGTTTCTAAGACTCTAAACGAAGTGTCATGCAACATGACTGCTTATAAGTGTTTCAATGAGCTTTGTACGAGTTTGACGAACTTATGAAACATCTTACAACGCGGATCTAGAACTCTAAACCAAGTTTCATGCAACATGAGTGCTTATAAGTGTCTCAATGAGCTTTGTACAAGTTCGACAAACTTATGAAACATCTAACAACGCGATTTCTAGGACTCTAAACTAAGTTTCATGCAACATGAGTGCTTATAAGTGTCTCAATGAGCTTTGTACAAGTTCGACGAACTTATGAAACATCTAACAACGCGGTTTCTAGTACTCTAAACTAATTTTCATGCAACATGAGTACTTATAAGTGTATTAATGAGCTTTGTACTAGTTTGACGAACTTAAGAAACACCTAACAACGCGGTTTGTAGGACTCTAAACTAAGTTTCTTTCAACATGAGTTCTTATAAGTGTCTCAATGAGCTTTGTTCAAGTTTGACGAACTAATGAAACATCTAACAACGCGTTTCTAGGACTCTAAACCAAGTTTCTTGCAACATGAGTGCTTCTAAGTTTCTCAATCATCTTTGTACAAGTTTGACGAACTTATGAAACGTCTAACAACGTGGTTGCTAGGACTCTAAACCAAGTTTTATGCAACATGAGTGCTTATAAGTGTCTCAATGAGCTTTGTACAAGTTTGACGAACTTATGAAACATCTAAAAACGCGGTTTCTAAGACTCTAAACGAAGTGTCATGCAACATGAGTGCTTATAAGTGTATTAATGAGCTTTGTACTAGTTTGACGAACTTATGAATCATCTTACAACGCGATTTCTAGGACTCTAAACCAAGTTTCATGCAACATGAGTGCTTATAAGTGTCTCAATGAGCTTTGTACAAGTTCGACGAACTTATGAAACATCTAACAACGCGGTTTCTAGGACTCTAAACTAAGTTTCATGCAACATGAGTGCTTATAAGTTTTTCAATGAGCTTTGTACTAGTTTGACGAACTTATGAAACATCTAACAACGCGGTTTCTAGGACTCTAAACTAAGTTTCATGCAACATAAGTGTTAAAAGTGTCTCAGTGAGCTTTGTACAAGTTTGACGAACTTATGAAACATCTAAAACGCTGTTTCTAAGACTTTAAACGAAGTGTCATGCAACATGAGTTCTTATAAGTGTCTCAATGAGCTTTGTACTAGTTTGACGAACTTATGAAACATCTAACTACGCGGTTTCTATGACTCTAAACTAAGTTTCATGCAACATGAGTGCTTATAAGTGTCTCAATGAACTTTGTACAAGTTTGACGAACTTATGAAACGTCTAACAATGTAGTTGCTAGGACTCTAAACCAAGTTTTATGCAACATGAGTGCTTATAAGTGTCTCAATGAGCTTTGTACAAGTTTGACGAACTTATGAAACATCTAACAACGCGTTTCTAGGACTCTAAACCAAGTTTTATGCAACATGAGTGCTTATAAGTGTCTCAATGAGCTTTGTACTAGTTTGACGAACTTATGAAACATCTAACAACGCGTTTCTAGGACTCTAAACGAAGTATCATGCACCATCAGTGCTTATAAGTGTCTCAATGAGCTTTGTACTAGTTTGACGACTTTATGAAACATCTTACAACGCGGTTTCTTGGACTCTAAACCAAGTTTCATGCAACATGAGTGCTTATAAGTGTCTCAATGAGCTTTGTACAAGTTCGACGAACTTATGAAACATCTAACAACGCGGTTTCTAGGACTCTAAACTAAGTTTCATGCAACATGAGTGCTTATAAGTGTCTCAATGAGCTTTGTACTAGTTTGACGAACTTATGAAACATCTAACAATGCGGTTTCTAGGACTCTAAACCAAGTTTCTTTCAACATGAGTTCTTATAAGTGTCTCAATGAGCTTTTTACAAGTTCGACGAACTTATGAAACATCTAACAACGCGGTTTCTAGGACTCTAAACTAAGTTTCATGCAACATGAGTTCTTATAAGTGTCTCAATGAGCTTTTTACAAGTTTGACGAACTTATGAAACATCTATCAACGCGGTTTCTAAGACTCTAAACGAAGTGTCATGCAACATGAGTGATTATAAGTGTCTCAATGAGCTTTTTACAAGTTCGACGAACTTATGAAACATTTAACAACGCGGTTGCTAGGACTCTAAACCAAGTTTTATGCAACATGAGTGCTTATAAGTGTTTCAATGAGCTTTATACAAGTTTGACGAACTTATGAAACATCTAACAACGCCGTTTCTAGGAATCTAAACCAAGTTTCTTTCAACATGAGTTCTTATAAGTGTCTCAATGAGCTTTGTACAAGTTTGACTAACTAATGAAACATCTAACAACGCGTTTTTAGGACTCTAAACCAAGTTTCATGCAACATGAGTGCTTATAAGTTTCTCAATCATCTTTGTACAAGTTTGACGAACTTATGAAACGTCTAACAACGTGGTTGCTAGGACTCTAAACCAAGTTTTATGCAACATGAGTGCTTATAAGTGTCTCAATGAGCTTTGTACAAGTTTGACGAACTTATGAAACATCTAAAAACGAGGTTTCTAAGACTCTAAACGGAGTTTCATGCAACATGAGTGCTTATAAGTGTCTCAATGAGCTTTGTACAAGTTTGACGAACTTATGAAACATCTAACATCGCGGTTTCTAGGACTCTAAACTAAGTTTCATGCAACATGAGTTATTATAAGTGTCTCAATGAGCTTTGTACTAGTTTGACGAACTTATGAAACATCTAACAACGCGGTTTCTAGGACTCTAAACTAAGTTTCATGCAACATGAGTGCTTATAAGTTTTTCAATGAGCTTTGTACTAGTTTGACGAACTTATGAAACATCTAACAACGCGGTTTCTAGGACTCTAAACTAAGTTTCATGCAACATAAGTGTTAAAAGTGTCTCAGGTGAGCTTTGTACAAGTTTGACGAACTTATGAAACATCTAAAACGCTGTTTCTAAGACTTTAAACGAAGTGTCATGCAACATGAGTTCTTATAAGTGTCTCAATGAGCTTTGTACTAGTTTGACGAACTTATGAAACATCTAACAACGCGGTTTCTATGACTCTAAACTAAGTTTCATGCAACATGAGTGCTTATAAGTGTCTCAATGAGCTTTGTACAAGTTTGAGGAACTTATGAAACGTCTAACAATGTAGTTGCTAGGACTCTAAACCAAGTTTTATGCAACATGAGTGCTTATAAGTGTCTCAATGAGCTTTGTACAAGTTTGACGAACTTATGAAACATCTAACAACGCGTTTCTAGGACTCTAAACCAAGTTTTATGCAACATGAGTGCTTATAAGTGTCTCAATGAGCTTTGTACTAGTTTGACGAACTTATGAAACATCTAACAACGCGTTTCTAGGACTCTAAACGAAGTATCATGCACCATCAGTGCTTATAAGTGTCTCAATGAGCTTTGTACTAGTTTGACGACCTTATGAAACATCTTACAACGCGGTTTCTTGGACTCTAAACCAAGTTTCATGCAACATGAGTGCTTATAAGTGTCTCAATGAGCTTTGTACAAGTTCGACGAACTTATGAAACATCTAACAACGTAGTTTCTAGGACTCTAAACTAAGTTTCATGCAACATGAGTGCTTATAAGTGTCTCAATGAGCTTTGTACTAGTTTGACGAACTTATGAAACATCTAACAATGCGGTTTCTAGGACTCTAAACCAAGTTTCTTTCAACATGAGTTCTTATAAGTGTCTCAATGAGCTTTTTACAAGTTCGACGAACTTATGAAACATCTAACAACGCGGTTTCTAGGACTCTAAACTAAGTTTCATGCAACATGAGTTCTTATAAGTGTCTCAATGAGCTTTTTACAAGTTTGACGAACTTATGAAACATCTAACAACGTGGTTTCTAAGACTCTAAACGAAGTTTCATGCAACATGAGTGCTTATAAGTGTCTCAATGAGCTTTTTACAAGTTCGACGAACTTATGAAACATTTAACAACGCGGTTGCTAGGACTCTAAACCAAGTTTTATGCAACATGAGTGCTTATAAGTGTTTCAATGAGCTTTATACAAGTTTGACGAACTTATGAAACATCTAACAACGCCGTTTCTAGGAATCTAAACCAAGTTTCTTTCAACATGAGTTCTTATAAGTGTCTCAATGAGCTTTGTACAAGTTTGACTAACTAATGAAACATCTAACAACGCGTTTTTAGGAATCTAAACCAAGTTTCATGCAACATTAGTGCTTATAAGTTTCTCAATCAGCTTTGTACAAGTTTGACGAACTTATGAAACGTCTAACAATGTGGTTGCTAGGACTCTAAACCAAGTTTTATGCAACATGAGTGCTTATAAGTGTCTCAATGAGCTTTGTACAAGTTTAACGAACTTATGAAACATCTAAAAACGCGATTTCTAAGACTCTAAACGAAGTGTCATGCAACATGAGTGCTTATAAGTGTCTCAATGAGCTTTGTACTAGTTTGACGAACTTATGAATCATCTTACAACGCGGTTTCTAGGACTCTAAAACAAGTTTCATGCAACATGAGTGCTTATAAGTGTCTCAATGAGCTTTGTACAAGTTCGACGAACTTATGAAACATCTAACAACGCGGTTTCTAGGACTCTAAACTAAGTTTCATGCAACATGAGTGCTTATAAGTTTCTCAATGAGCTTTGTACTAGTTTGACGAACTTATATGAAAACATCTAACAACGCGGTTTCTAGGACTCTAAACTAAGTTTCATGCAACATGAGTGCTTATAAGTGTCTCAGTGAGCTTTGTACAAGTTTGACGAACTTATGAAACATCTAACAACGCGGTTTCTAGGACTCTAAACTAAGTTTCATGCAACATGAGTGCTTATAAGTGTCTCAATGAGCTTTGTACTAGTTTGACGAACTTATGAAACATCTAACAATGCGGTTTCTAGGACTCTAAACCAAGTTTCTTTCAACATGAGTTCTTATAAGTGTCTCAATGAGGTTTTTACAAGTTCGACGAACTTATGAAACATCTAACAACGCGGTTTCTAGGACTCTAAACTAAGTTTCATGCAACATGAGTGCTTATAAGTGTCTCAATGAACTTCATACAACTTTTACGAACTTATGAAACATCTAACAACTCGTTTCTAGGACTCTAAACCAAGTTTAATGCAATATGAGTGCTTATAAGTGTCTCAATGAGCTTTGTATTAGTTTGACGAACTTATGAAACATCTAACAACGCGTTTCTAGGACTCTAAACGAAGTGTCATGCACCATGAGTGCTTATAAGTGTCTCAATGAGCTTTGTACTAGTTTGACGAACTTATGAAACATCTTACAACGCGGTTTCTAGTACTCTAAACCAAGTTTCATGCAACATGAGTGCTTATAAGTGTATCAATGAGCTTTGTACAAGTTCGACGAACTTATGAAACATCTAACAACGCGGTTTCTAGGACTCTAAAGCAAGTCTCATGCAACATGAGTGCTAATAAGTGTCTCAATGAGCTTTGTACAAGTTTGACAAACTTATGAAACATCTAACAACTCGTTTCTCGGACTCGAAACCAAGTTTCATGCAACATGAGTGCTTATAAGTGTCTTAAGGAGCTTTTTACTAGTTCGACGAACTTATGAAACATCTAACAACGCGTTTCTAGGACTCTAAACCAAGTTTCATGCAACATGAGTGCTTATAAGTGTCTCAGTGAGCTTTGTACAAGTTTGACGAACTAATGAAACATCTAACAACGTGTTTCTAGGACTCTAAACAAAGTTTATTTCAACATGAGTTCTTATAAGTGTCACAATGAGCTTTGTACAAGTTTGACGAACTTATGAAACATCTAACAACTCGTTTCTCGGACTCTAAACCAAGTTTCTTTCAACATGAGTTCTTATAAGTGTCTCAATGAGCTTTGTACAAGTTTGACGAACTTATGAAACATCTAACAACTCGTTTCTCGGACTCTAAACCAAGTTTCATGCAACATGAGTGCTATAAGTGTCTCAATGAGCTTTTTACTAGTTCGACGAACTTATGAAACATCTAACAAGGCGGTTTCTAGGACTCTAAACCAAGTTTCATGCAACATGAGTGCTTATAAGTGTCTCGTGAGCTTTGTACAAGTTTGACGAACTTATGAAACATCTAAAACGCGGTTTCTAAGACTCTAAACGAAGTGTCATGCAACATGAGTTCTTATAAGTGTCTCAATGAGCTTTGTACAAGTTCTACGAACTTATGAAACATCTAACAACGCGGTTTCTAGGACTCTAAACCAAGTTTCATGCAACATGAGGGCTTATAAGTGTCTCAGTGAGCTTTGTACAAGTTTGACGAACTTATGAAACATCTAAAACGCGGTTTCTAGGACTCTAAACTAAGTTTCTTTCAACATGAGTTCTTATAAGTTTCTCAATGAGATTTGTTTAAGTTTGACGAACTAATGAAACATCTAACAACGCGGTTTCTAGGACTATAAACCAAGTTTCATGCAACATGAGTGCTTATAAGTTTCTCAATCAGCTTTGTACAAGTTTTACGAACTTAAGAAACGTCTAACAATGTGGTTGCTAGGAATCTAAACCAAGTTTTATGCAACATGAGTGCTTATAAGTGTCTCAATGAGCTTTTTACAAGTTTGACGAACTTATGAAACATCTAACAACGTGGTTTCTAGGACTCTAAACTTAGTTTAATGCAACATGAGTGCTTATAAGTGTCTCAATGAGCTTTGTACTTGTTTGATGAACTTATGAAACATCTAACAACGCGGTTTCTAGGACTCTAAACCAAGTTAATTTCAACATGAGTTCTTATAAGTGTCTCAATGAGCTTTGTACAAGTTTGACGAACTAATGAAACATCTAACAACGCGTTTTTAGGACTCTAAACCAAGTTTTATGCAACATGAGTGCTTATAATTTCTCAATCAGCTTTGTACAAGTTTGACGAATTTATGAAACGTCTAACAATGTGGTTGCTAGGACTCTAAACCAAGTTTAATGCAACATGAGTGCTTATAAGTGTCTCAATGAGGTTTGTAAAAGTTTGACGAACTTATGAAACATCTAACAACGCGTTTCTAGGAGTCTAAACCAAGTTTAATGCAACATGAGTGTTTATAAGTGTCTCAATGAGCTTTGTACTAGTTTTACGAACTTATGAAACATCTAACAACGGGTTTCTAGGACTCTAAACGAAGTGTCATGCACCATGAGTGCTTATAAGTGTCTCAATGAGCTTTGTACTAGTTTGACGAACTTATGAAACATCTTACAACGCGGTTTCTAGGACTCTAAACCAAGTTTCATGCAACATGAGTGCTTATAAGTGTCTCAATGAGCTTTTTACAAGTTTGACGAACTTATGAAACATCTAACAACGCGGTTTCTAGGACTCTAAACGAAGTGTCATGCAACATGAGTGCTTATAAGTGTCTCAATGAACTTTGTACTAGTTTGACGAACTTATGAATCATCTTACAACGCGGTTTCTAGGACTCTAAACCAAGTTTCATGCAACATGAGTGCTTATAAGTTTCTCAATCAGCTTTGTACAAGTTTGACGAACTTATGAAACGTCAACAATGTGGTTGCTAGGACTCTAAACCAAGTTTTATGCAACATGAGTGCTTATAAGTGTCTCAATGAGCTTTGTATAAGTTTGACGAACTAATGAAACATCTAACAACGCGTTTTTAGGACTCTAAACCAAGTTTCATGCAACATGAGTGCTTATAAGTTTCTCAATCAACTATGTACAAGTTTGACGAATTTATGAAACGTCTAACAATGTGGTTGCTAGGACTCTAAAATAAGTTTCATGCAACATGAGTGCTTATAAGTGTCTCAATGAGGTTTGTAGAAGTTTGACGAACTTATGAAACATCTAACAACGCGTTTCTAGGACTCTAAACCAAGTTTTATGTAACATGAGTGCTTATAAGTTTCTCAATGAGCTTTGTACAAGTTTGACGAACTTATTAAACATCTAACAACGCGGTTTCTAAGATTCTAAACGAAGTGTCATGCAACATGAGTGCTTATAAGTGTCTCAATGAACTTTGTACTAGTTTGACGAACTTATGAATCATCTTACAACGCGGTTTCTAGGACTCTAAACCAAGTTTCATGCAACATGAGTGCTTATAAGTTTCTCAATTAGCTTTGTACAAGTTTGACGAACTTATGAAACGTCAACAATGTGGTTGCTAGGACTCTAAACCAAGTTTTATGCAACATGAGTGCTTATAAGTGTCTCAATGAGCTTTTTACAAGTTTGACGAACTTATGAAACATCTAACAACGCGGTTTCTAGGACTCTAAAATAAGTTTCATGCAACATGAGTGCTTATAAGTGTCTCAATGAACTTTGTAGAAGTTTGACGAACTTATGAAACATCTAACAACGCGTTTCTAGGACTCTAAACCAAGTTTTATGCAACATGAGTGCTTATAAGTTTCTCAATGAGCTTTGTACAAGTTTGACGAACTTATGAAACATCTAACAAAGCGGTTTCTAAGACTCTAAACGAAGTTTCATGCAACATGAGTGCTTATAAGTGTTTCAATGAGCTTTGTACTAGTTTAACGAACTTATGAAACATCTAACAACTCATTTCTAGGACTCTAAACCAAGTTTCATGCAACATGAGTGATTATAAGTGTCTCAATGAGCTTTGTACAAGTTTGTCGAACTTATGAAACATCTAACAACGCGATTTCTAGGACTCTAAACCAAGTTTCATGCAACATGAGTGCTTATAAGTGTCTCAATGAGCTTTGTACAAGTTCAACGAACTTATGAAACATCTAACAACGCGGTTTCTAGGACTCTAAACTAAGTTTCATGGAACATGAGTGCTTATAAGTGTCTCAATGAGCTTTGTACTAGTTTGACGAACTTGTGAAACATCTAACAACACAGTTTCTAGGACTCTAAACCAAGTTTGATGCAACATGAGTGCTTATAAGTGTCTCAATGATCTTTGTACTAGTTTGACGAACTTGTGAAACATCTAACAACGCGGTTTCGAGGACTCTAAACCAAGTTTCATGCAACATGAGTGCTTATAAGTGTCTCAATGAGCTTTGTATAAGTTTGACGAACAAATGAAACATCTAACAACGCGTTTTTAGGACTCTAAACCAAGTTTCATGCAACATGAGTGCTTATAAGTGTCTCAATGAGCTTTGTACTAGTTCGACGAACTTATGAAACATCTAACAACGCGATTTCTAGGACTCTAAACCAAGTTTCATGCAACATGAGTGCTTATAAGTGTCTCAATGAGCTTTGTACAAGTTCAACGAACTTATGAAACATCTAACAACGCGGTTTCTAGGACTCTAAACTAAGTTTCATGGAACATGAGTGCTTATAAGTGTCTCAATGAGCTTTGTACTAGTTTGACGAACTTGTGAAACATCTAACAACACAGTTTCTAGGACTCTAAACCAAGTTTGATGCAACATGAGTGCTTATAAGTGTCTCAATGAGCTTTGTACTAGTTTGACGAACTTGTGAAACATCTAACAACGCGGTTTCGAGGACTCTAAACCAAGTTTCATGCAACATGAGTGCTTATAAGTGTCTCAATGAGCTTTGTATAAGTTTGACGAACAAATGAAACATCTAACAACGCGTTTTTAGGACTCTAAACCAAGTTTCATGCAACATGAGTGCTTATAAATTTCTCAATCAGCTTTGTACAAGTTTGACGAATTTATGAAACGTCTAACAATGTGGTTGCTAGGACTCTAAACCAAGTTTTATGCAACATGAGTGCTTATAAGTGTCTCAATGAGGTTTGTAAAAGTTTGACGAACTTATGAAACATCTAACAACGCGTTTCTAGGACTCTAAACCAAGTTTTATATAACATGACTGCTTATAAGTGTCTCAATGAGCTTTGTACAAGTTTGACGAACTTATGAAACATCTAACAACGCGGTTTCTAAGACTCTAAACGAAGTGTCATGCAACATGAGTGCTTATAAATGTCTCAATGAACTTTGTACTAGTTTGACGAACTTATGAATCATCTTAGAACGCGGTTTCTAGGACTCTAAACCAAGTTTCATGCAACATGAGTGCTTATAAGTGTCTCAATGAGCTTTGTACAAGTTTGGCGAACTTATGAAACATCTAACATCGCGGTTTCTAGGACTCTAAACTAAGTTTCATGCAACATGAGTTATTATAAGTGTCTCAATGAGCTTTGTACTAGTTTGACGAACTTATGAAACATCTAACAACGCGGTTTCTAGGACTCTAAACTAAGTTTCATGCAACATGAGTGCTTATAAGTTTTTCAATGAGCTTTGTACTAGTTTGACGAACTTATGAAACATCTAACAACGCGGTTTCTAGGACTCTAAACTAAGTTTCATGCAACATAAGTGTTAAAAGTGTCTCAGTGAGCTTTGTACAAGTTTGACGAACTTATGAAACATCTAAAACGCTGTTTCTAAGACTTTAAACGAAGTGTCATGCAACATGAGTTCTTATAAGTGTCTCAATGAGCTTTGTACTAGTTTGACGAACTTATGAAACATCTAACAACGCGGTTTCTATGACTCTAAACTAAGTTTCATGCAACATGAGTGCTTATAAGTGTCTCAATGAGCTTTGTACAAGTTTGACGAACTTATGAAACGTCTAACAATGTAGTTGCTAGGACTCTAAACCAAGTTTTATGCAACATGAGTGCTTATAAGTGTCTCAATGAGCTTTGTACAAGTTTGACGAACTTATGAAACATCTAACAACGCGTTTCTAGGACTCTAAACCAAGTTTTATGCAACATGAGTGCTTATAAGTGTCTCAATGAGCTTTGTACTAGTTTGACGAACTTATGAAACATCTAACAACGCGTTTCTAGGACTCTAAACGAAGTATCATGCACCATCAGTGCTTATAAGTGTCTCAATGAGCTTTGTACTAGTTTGACGACCTTATGAAACATCTTACAACGCGGTTTCTTGGACTCTAAACCAAGTTTCATGCAACATGAGTGCTTATAAGTGTCTCAATGAGCTTTGTACAAGTTCGACGAACTTATGAAACATCTAACAACGTAGTTTCTAGGACTCTAAACTAAGTTTCATGCAACATGAGTGCTTATAAGTGTCTCAATGAGCTTTGTACTAGTTTGACGAACTTATGAAACATCTAACAATGCGGTTTCTAGGACTCTAAACCAAGTTTCTTTCAACATGAGTTCTTATAAGTGTCTCAATGAGCTTTTTACAAGTTCGACGAACTTATGAAACATCTAACAACGCGGTTTCTAGGACTCTAAACTAAGTTTCATGCAATATGAGTTCTTATAAGTGTCTCAATGAGCTTTTTACAAGTTTGACGAACTTATGAAACATCTAACAACGTGGTTTCTAAGACTCTAAACGAAGTTTCATGCAACATGAGTGCTTATAAGTGTCTCAATGAGCTTTTTACAAGTTCGACGAACTTATGAAACATTTAACAACGCGGTTGCTAGGACTCTAAACCAAGTTTTATGCAACATGAGTGCTTATAAGTGTTTCAATGAGCTTTATACAAGTTTGACGAACTTATGAAACATCTAACAACGCCGTTTCTAGGAATCTAAACCAAGTTTCTTTCAACATGAGTTCTTATAAGTGTCTCAATGAGCTTTGTACAAGTTTGACTAACTAATGAAACATCTAACAACGCGTTTTTAGGAATCTAAACCAAGTTTCATGCAACATTAGTGCTTATAAGTTTCTCAATCAGCTTTGTACAAGTTTGACGAACTTATGAAACGTCTAACAATGTGGTTGCTAGGACTCTAAACCAAGTTTTATGCAACATGAGTGCTTATAAGTGTCTCAATGAGCTTTGTACAAGTTTAACGAACTTATGAAACATCTAAAAACGCGATTTTTAAGACTCTAAACGAAGTGTCATGCAACATGAGTGCTTATAAGTGTCTCAATGAGCTTTGTACTAGTTTGACGAACTTATGAATCATCTTACAACGCGGTTTCTAGGACTCTAAAACAAGTTTCATGCAACATGAGTGCTTATAAGTGTCTCAATGAGCTTTGTACAAGTTCGACGAACTTATGAAACATCTAACAACGCGGTTTCTAGGACTCTAAACTAAGTTTCATGCAACATGAGTGCTTATAAGTTTCTCAATGAGCTTTGTACTAGTTTGACGAACTTATGAAACATCTAACAACGCGGTTTCTAGGACTCTAAACTAAGTTTCATGCAACATGAGTGCTTATAAGTGTCTCAGTGAGCTTTGTACAAGTTTGACGAACTTATGAAACATCTAACAACGCGGTTTCTAGGACTCTAAACTAAGTTTCATGCAACATGAGTGCTTATAATTGTCTCAATGAGCTTTGTACTAGTTTGACGAACTTATGAAACATCTAACAATGCGGTTTCTAGGACTCTAAACCAAGTTTCTTTTAACATGAGTTCTTATAAGTGTCTCAATGAGGTTTTTACAAGTTCGACGAACTTATGAAACATCTAACAACGCGGTTTCTAGGACTCTAAACTAAGTTTCATGCAACATGAGTGCTTATAAGTGTCTCAAAGAACTTCATACAAGTTTTACGAACTTATGAAACATCTAACAACTCGTTTCTAGGACTCTAAACCAAGTTTAATGCAACATGAGTGCTTATAAGTGTCTCAATGAGCTTTGTATTAGTTTGACGAACTTATGAAACATCTAACAACGCGTTTCTAGGACTCTAAACGAAGTGTCATGCACCATGAGTGCTTATAAGTGTCTCAATGAGCTTTGTACTAGTTTGACGAACTTATGAAACATCTTACAACGCGGTTTCTAGTACTCTAAACCAAGTTTCATGCAACATGAGTGCTTATAAGTGTATCAATGAGCTTTGTACAAGTTCGACGAACTTATGAAACATCTAACAACGCGGTTTCTAGGACTCTAAAGCAAGTCTCATGCAACATGAGTGCTAATAAGTGTCTCAATGAGCTTTGTACAAGTTTGACGAACTTATGAAACATCTAACAACTCGTTTCTCGGACTCGAAACCAAGTTTCATGCAACATGAGTGCTTATAAGTGTCTTAAGGAGCTTTTTACTAGTTCGACGAACTTATGAAACATCTAACAACGCGTTTCTAGGACTCTAAACCAAGTTTCATGCAACATGAGTGCTTATAAGTGTCTCAGTGAGCTTTGTACAAGTTTGACGAACTTATGAAACATCTAACAACGCGGTTTCTAAGACTCTAAACGAAGTGTCATGCAACATGAGTGCTTATAAGTGTCTCAATGAACTTTGTACTAGTTTGACGAACTTATGAATCATCTTAGAACGCGGTTTCTAGGACTCTAAACCAAGTTTCATGCAACATGAGTGCTTATAAGTGTCTCAATGAGCTTTGTACAAGTTTGACGAACTTATGAAACATCTAACATCGCGGTTTCTAGGACTCTAAACTAAGTTTCATGCAACATGAGTTATTATAAGTGTCTCAATGAGCTTTGTACTAGTTTGACGAACTTATGAAACATCTAACAACGCGGTTTCTAGGACTCTAAACTAAGTTTCATGCAACATGAGTGCTTATAAGTTTTTCAATGAGCTTTGTACTAGTTTGACGAACTTATGAAACATCTAACAACGCGGTTTCTAGGACTCTAAACTAAGTTTCATGCAACATAAGTGTTAAAAGTGTCTCGGTGAGCTTTGTACAAGTTTGACGAACTTATGAAACATCTAAAACGCTGTTTCTAAGACTTTAAACGAAGTGTCATGCAACATGAGTTCTTATAAGTGTCTCAATGAGCTTTGTACTAGTTTGACGAACTTATGAAACATCTAACAACGCGGTTTCTATGACTCTAAACTAAGTTTCATGCAACATGAGTGCTTATAAGTGTCTCAATGAGCTTTGTACAAGTTTGACGAACTTATGAAACGTCTAACAATGTAGTTGCTAGGACTCTAAACCAAGTTTTATGCAACATGAGTGCTTATAAGTGTCTCAATGAGCTTTGTACAAGTTTGACGAACTTATGAAACATCTAACAACGCGTTTCTAGGACTCTAAACCAAGTTTTATGCAACATGAGTGCTTATAAGTGTCTCAATGAGCTTTGTACTAGTTTGACGAACTTATGAAACATCTAACAACGCGTTTCTAGGACTCTAAACGAAGTATCATGCACCATCGTGCTTATAAGTGTCTCAATGAGCTTTGTACTAGTTTGACGACCTTATGAAACATCTTACAACGCGGTTTCTTGGACTCTAAACCAAGTTTCATGCAACATGAGTGCTTATAAGTGTCTCAATGAGCTTTGTACAAGTTCGACGAACTTATGAAACATCTAACAACGTAGTTTCTAGGACTCTAAACTAAGTTTCATGCAACATGAGTGCTTATAAGTGTCTCAATGAGCTTTGTACTAGTTTGACGAACTTATGAAACATCTAACAATGCGGTTTCTAGGACTCTAAACCAAGTTTCTTTCAACATGAGTTCTTATAAGTGTCTCAATGAGCTTTTTACATGTTCGACGAACTTATGAAACATCTAACAACGCGGTTTCTAGGACTCTAAACTAAGTTTCATGCAATATGAGTTCTTATAAGTGTCTCAATGAGCTTTTTACAAGTTTGACGAACTTATGAAACATCTAACAACGTGGTTTCTAAGACTCTAAACGAAGTTTCATGCAACATGAGTGCTTATAAGTGTCTCAATGAGCTTTTTACAAGTTCGACGAACTTATGAAACATTTAACAACGCGGTTGCTAGGACTCTAAACCAAGTTTTATGCAACATGAGTGCTTATAAGTGTTTCAATGAGCTTTATACAAGTTTGACGAACTTATGAAACATCTAACAACGCCGTTTCTAGGAATCTAAACCAAGTTTCTTTCAACATGAGTTCTTATAAGTGTCTCAATGAGCTTTGTACAAGTTTGACTAACTAATGAAACATCTAACAACGCGTTTTTAGGAATCTAAACCAAGTTTCATGCAACATTAGTGCTTATAAGTTTCTCAATCAGCTTTGTACAAGTTTGACGAACTTATGAAACGTCTAACAATGTGGTTGCTAGGACTCTAAACCAAGTTTTATGCAACATGAGTGCTTATAAGTGTCTCAATGAGCTTTGTACAAGTTTAACGAACTTATGAAACATCTAAAAACGCGATTTCTAAGACTCTAAACGAAGTGTCATGCAACATGAGTGCTTATAAGTGTCTCAATGAGCTTTGTACTAGTTTGACGAACTTATGAATCATCTTACAACGCGGTTTCTAGGACTCTAAAACAAGTTTCATGCAACATGAGTGCTTATAAGTGTCTCAATGAGCTTTGTACAAGTTCGACGAACTTATGAAACATCTAACAACGCGGTTTCTAGGACTCTAAACTAAGTTTCATGCAACATGAGTGCTTATAAGTTTCTCAATGAGCTTTGTACTAGTTTGACGAACTTATGAAACATCTAACAACGCGGTTTCTAGGACTCTAAACTAAGTTTCATGCAACATGAGTGCTTATAAGTGTCTCAGTGAGCTTTGTACAAGTTTGACGAACTTATGAAACATCTAACAACGCGGTTTCTAGGACTCTAAACTAAGTTTCATGCAACATGAGTGCTTATAATTGTCTCAATGAGCTTTGTACTAGTTTGACGAACTTATGAAACATCTAACAATGCGGTTTCTAGGACTCTAAACCAAGTTTCTTTTAACATGAGTTCTTATAAGTGTCTCAATGAGGTTTTTACAAGTTCGACGAACTTATGAAACATCTAACAACGCGGTTTCTAGGACTCTAAACTAAGTTTCATGCAACATGAGTGCTTATAAGTGTCTCAATGAACTTCATACAAGTTTTACGAACTTATGAAACATCTAACAACTCGTTTCTAGGACTCTAAACCAAGTTTAATGCAACATGAGTGCTTATAAGTGTCTCAATGAGCTTTGTATTAGTTTGACGAACTTATGAAACATCTAACAACGCGTTTCTAGGACTCTAAACGAAGTGTCATGCACCATGAGTGCTTATAAGTGTCTCAATGAGCTTTGTACTAGTTTGACGAACTTATGAAACATCTTACAACGCGGTTTCTAGTACTCTAAACCAAGTTTCATGCAACATGAGTGCTTATAAGTGTATCAATGAGCTTTGTACAAGTTCGACGAACTTATGAAACATCTAACAACGCGGTTTCTAGGACTCTAAAGCAAGTCTCATGCAACATGAGTGCTAATAAGTGTCTCAATGAGCTTTGTACAAGTTTGACGAACTTATGAAACATCTAACAACTCGTTTCTCGGACTCGAAACCAAGTTTCATGCAACATGAGTGCTTATAAGTGTCTTAAGGAGCTTTTTACTAGTTCGACGAACTTATGAAACATCTAACAACGCGTTTCTAGGACTCTAAACCAAGTTTCATGCAACATGAGTGCTTATAAGTGTCTCAGTGAGCTTTGTACAAGTTTGACGAACTAATGAAACATCTAACAACGTGTTTCTAGGACTCTAAACCAAGTTTCTTTCAACATGAGTTCTTATAAATGTCACAATGAGCTTTGTACAAGTTTGACGAACTTATGAAACATCTAACAACTCGTTTCTCGGACTCTAAACCAAGTTTCTTTCAACATGAGTTCTTATAAGTGTCTCAATGAGCTTTGTACAAGTTTGACGAACTTATGAAACATCTAACAACTCGTTTCTCGGACTCTAAACCAAGTTTCATGCAACATGAGTGCTATAAGTGTCTCAATGAGCTTTTTACTAGTTCGACGAACTTATGAAACATCTAACAAGGCGGTTTCTAGGACTCTAAACCAAGTTTCATGCAACATGAGTGCTTATAAGTGTCTCAGTGAGCTTTGTACAAGTTTGACGAACTTATGAAACATCTAAAACGCGGTTTCTAAGACTCTAAACGAAGTGTCATGCAACATGAGTTCTTATAAGTGTCTCAATGAGCTTTGTACAAGTTCTACGAACTTATGAAACATCTAACAACGCGGTTTCTAGGACTCTAAACCAAGTTTCATGCAACATGAGGGCTTATAAGTGTCTCAGTGAGCTTTGTACAAGTTTGACGAACTTATGAAACATCTAAAACGCGGTTTCTAGGACTCTAAACTAAGTTTCTTTCAACATGAGTTCTTATAAGTTTCTCAATGAGATTTGTTTAAGTTTGACGAACTAATGAAACATCAAACAACGCGGTTTCTAGGACTCTAAACCAAGTTTCATGCAACATGAGTGCTTATAAGTTTCTCAATCAGCTTCGTACAAGTTTTACGAACTTAAGAAACGTCTAACAATGTGGTTGCTAGGACTCTAAACCAAGTTTTATGCAACATGAGTGCTTATAAGTGTCTCAATGAGCTTTTTACAAGTTTGACGAACTTATGAAACATCTAACAACGTGGTTTCTAGGACTCTAAACTTAGTTTAATGCAACATGAGTGCTTATAAGTGTCTCAATGAGCTTTGTACTTGTTTGATGAACTTATGAAACATCTAACAACGCGGTTTCTAGGACTCTAAACCAAGTTAATTTCAACATGAGTTCTTATAAGTGTCTCAATGAGCTTTGTACAAGTTTGACGAACTAATGAAACATCTAACAACGCGTTTTTAGGACTCTAAACCAAGTTTTATGCAACATGAGTGCTTATAATTTCTCAATCGGCTTTGTACAAGTTTGACGAATTTATGAAACGTCTAACAATGTGGTTGCTAGGACTCTAAACCAAGTTTAATGCAACATGAGTGCTTATAAGTGTCTCAATGAGGTTTGTAAAAGTTTGACGAACTTATGAAACATCTAACAACGCGTTTCTAGGACTCTAAACCAAGTTTAATGCAACATGAGTGTTTATAAGTGTCTCAATGAGCTTTGTACTAGTTTTACGAACTTATGAAACATCTAACAACGGGTTTCTAGGACTCTAAACGAAGTGTCATGCACCATGAGTGCTTATAAGTGTCTCAATGAGCTTTGTACTAGTTTGACGAACTTATGAAACATCTTACAACGCGGTTTCTAGGACTCTAAACCAAGTTTCATGCAACATGAGTGCTTATAAGTGTCTCAATGAGCTTTTTACAAGTTTGACGAACTTATGAAACATCTAACAACGCGGTTTCTAGGACTCTAAACGAAGTGTCATGCAACATGAGTGCTTATAAGTGTCTCAATGAACTTTGTACTAGTTTGACGAACTTATGAATCATCTTACAACGCGGTTTCTAGGACTCTAAACCAAGTTTCATGCAACATGAGTGCTTATAAGTTTCTCAATCAGCTTTGTACAAGTTTGACGAACTTATGAAACGTCAACAATGTGGTTGCTAGGACTCTAAACCAAGTTTTATGCAACATGAGTGCTTATAAGTGTCTCAATGAGCTTTGTATACGTTTGACGAACTAATGAAACATCTAACAACGCGTTTTTAGGACTCTAAACCAAGTTTCATGCAACATGAGTGCTTATAAGTTTCTCAATCAACTATGTACAAGTTTGACGAATTTATGAAACGTCTAACAATGTGGTTGCTAGGACTCTAAAATAAGTTTCATGCAACATGAGTGCTTATAAGTGTCTCAATGAGGTTTGTAGAAGTTTGACGAACTTATGAAACATCTAACAACGCGTTTCTAGGACTCTAAACCAAGTTTTATGCAACATGAGTGCTTATAAGTTTCTCAATGAGCTTTGTACAAGTTTGACGAACTTATGAAACATCTAACAACGCGGTTTCTAAGATTCTAAACGAAGTGTCATGCAACATGAGTGCTTATAAGTGTCTCAATGAACTTTGTACTAGTTTGACGAACTTATGAATCATCTTACAACGCGGTTTCTAGGACTCTAAACCAAGTTTCATGCAACATGAGTGCTTATAAGTTTCTCAATCAGCTTTGTACAAGTTTGACGAACTTATGAAACGTCAACAATGTGGTTGCTAGGACTTTAAACCAAGTTTTATGCAACATGAGTACTTATAAGTGTCTCAATGAGCTTTTTACAAGTTTGACGAACTTATGAAACATCTAACAACGCGGTTTCTAGGACTCTAAAATAAGTTTCATGCAACATGAGTGCTTATAAGTGTCTCAATGAACTTTGTAGAAGTTTGACGAACTTATGAAACATCTAACAACGCGTTTCTAGGACTCTAAACCAAGTTTTATGCAACATGAGTGCTTATAAGTTTCTCAATGAGCTTTGTACAAGTTTGACGAACTTATGAAACATCTAACAAAGCGGTTTCTAAGACTCTAAACGAAGTTTCATGCAACATGAGTGCTTATAAGTGTCTCAATGAGCTTTGTACTAGTTTAACGAACTTATGAAACATCTAACAACTCGTTTCTAGGACTCTAAACCAAGTTTCATGCAACATGAGTGATTATAAGTGTCTCAATGAGCTTTGTACAAGTTTGTCGAACTTATGAAACATCTAACAACGCGATTTCTAGGACTCTAAACCAAGTTTCATGCAACATGAGTGCTTATAAGTGTCTCAATGAGCTTTGTACAAGTTCAACGAACTTATGAAACATCTAACAACGCGGTTTCTAGGACTCTAAACTAAGTTTCATGGAACATGAGTGCTTATAAGTGTCTCAATGAGCTTTGTACTAGTTTGACGAACTTGTGAAACATCTAACAACACAGTTTCTAGGACTCTAAACCAAGTTTGATGCAACATGAGTGCTTATAAGTGTCTCAATGATCTTTGTACTAGTTTGACGAACTTGTGAAACATCTAACAACGCGGTTTCGAGGACTCTAAACCAAGTTTCATGCAACATGAGTGCTTATAAGTGTCTCAATGAGCTTTGTATAAGTTTGACGAACAAATGAAACATCTAACAACGCGTTTTTAGGACTCTAAACCAAGTTTCATGCAACATGAGTGCTTATATGTTTCTCAATCAGCTTTGTACAAGTTTGACGAATTTATGAAACGTCTAACAATGTGGTTGCTAGGACTCTAAACCAAGTTTTATGCAACATGAGTGCTTATAAGTGTCTCAATGAGGTTTGTAAAAGTTTGACGAACTTATGAAACATCTAACAACGCGTTTCTAGGACTCTAAACCAAGTTTTATATAACATGACTGCTTATAAGTGTCTCAATGAGCTTTGTACAAGTTTGACGAACTTATGAAACATCTAACAACGCGGTTTCTAAGACTCTAAACGAAGTGTCATGCAACATGAGTGCTTATAAGTGTCTCAATGAACTTTGTACTAGTTTGACGAACTTATGAAACATCTAACAACTCGTTTTTAGGACTTTAAACCAAGTTTCATGCAACATGAGTGCTTATAAGTGTCTCAATGAGCTTTGTACTAGTTCGACGAACTTATGAAACATCTAACAACGCGATTTCTAGGACTCTAAACCAAGTTTCATGCAACATGAGTGCTTATAAGTGTCTCAATGAGCTTTGTACAAGTTCAACGAACTTATGAAACATCTAACAACGCGGTTTCTAGGACTCTAAACTAAGTTTCATGGAACATGAGTGCTTATAAGTGTCTCAATGAGCTTTGTACTAGTTTGACGAACTTGTGAAATATCTAACAACACAGTTTCTAGGACTCTAAACCAAGTTTGATGCAACATGAGTGCTTATAAGTGTCTCAATGAGCTTTGTACTAGTTTGACGAACTTGTGAAACATCTAACAACGCGGTTTCGAGGACTCTAAACCAAGTTTCATGCAACATGAGTGCTTATAAGTGTCTCAATGAGCTTTGTATAAGTTTGACGAACAAATGAAACATCTAACAACGCGTTTTTAGGACTCTAAACCAAGTTTCATGCAACATGAGTGCTTATAAGTTTCTCAATCAGCTTTGTACAAGTTTGACGAATTTATGAAACGTCTAACAATGTGGTTGCTAGGACTCTAAACCAAGTTTTATGCAACATGAGTGCTTATAAGTGTCTCAATGAGGTTTGTAAAAGTTTGACGAACTTATGAAACATCTAACAACGCGTTTCTAGGACTCTAAACCAAGTTTTATATAACATGAATGCTTATAAGTGTCTCAATGAGCTTTGTACAAGTTTGACGAACTTATGAAACATCTAACAACGCGGTTTCTAAGACTCTAAACGAAGTGTCATGCAACATGAGTGCTTATAAGTGTCTCAATGAACTTTGTACTAGTTTGACGAACTTATGAATCATCTTAGAACGCGGTTTCTAGGACTCTAAACCAAGTTTCATGCAACATGAGTGCTTATAAGTGTCTCAATGAGCTTTGTACAAGTTTGACGAACTTATGAAACATCTAACATCGCGGTTTCTAGGACTCTAAACTAAGTTTCATGCAACATGAGTTATTATAAGTGTCTCAATGAGCTTTTTACAAGTTTGACGAACTTATGAAACATCTAACAACGCGGTTTCTAAGACTCTAAACGAAGTGTCATGCAATATGAGTGCTTATAAGTGTCTCAATGAGCTTTGTACTAGTTTGACGAACTTATGAATCATCTTACAACGCGGTTTCTAGGACTCTAAACCAAGTTTCATGCAACATGAGTGCTTATAAGTTTCTCAATCAGCTTTGTACAAGTTTGACGAATTTATGAAACGTCTAACAATGTGGTTGCTAGGACTCTAAACCAAGTTTTATGCAACATGAGTGCTTATAAGTGTCTCAATGAGGTTTGTAAAAGTTTGACGAACTTATGAAACATCTAACAACGCGTTTCTAGGACTCTAAACCAAGTTTTATATAACATGACTGCTTATAAGTGTCTCAATGAGCTTTGTACAAGTTTGACGAACTTATGAAACATCTAACAACGCGGTTTCTAAGACTCTAAACGAAGTGTCATGCAACATGAGTGCTTATAAGTGTCTCAATGAACTTTGTACTAGTTTGACGAACTTATGAATCATCTTAGAACGCGGTTTCTAGGACTCTAAACCAAGTTTCATGCAACATGAGTGCTTATAAGTGTCTCAATGAGCTTTGTACAAGTTTGACGAACTTATGAAACATCTAACATCGCGGTTTCTAGGACTCTAAACTAAGTTTCATGCAACATGAGTTATTATAAGTGTCTCAATGAGCTTTTTACAAGTTTGACGAACTTATGAAACATCTAACAACGCGGTTTCTAAGACTCTAAACGAAGTGTCATGCAATATGAGTGCTTATAAGTGTCTCAATGAGCTTTGTACTAGTTTGACGAACTTATGAATCATCTTACAACGCGGTTTCTAGGACTCTAAACCAAGTTTCATGCAACATGAGTGCTTATAAGTTTCTCAATCAGCTTTGTACAAGTTTGACGAACTTATGAAACGTCTAAAAATGTGGTCGCTAGGACTCTAAACCAAGTTTTATGCAACATGAGTGCTTATAAGTGTCTCAATGAGCTTTGTACAAGTTCAACGAACTTATTAAACATCTAACAACGCGGTTTCTAGGACTCTAAACTAAGTTTCATGCAACATGTGTGCTTATAAGTGTCTCAAAGAGTTTTGTAGAAGTTTGACGAACTTATGAAACATCTAACAACGCGTTTCTAGGACTCTAAACCAAGTTTTATGCAACACGAGTGCTTATAAGTGTCTCAATGAGCTTTGTACAAGTTTGACGAACTTATGAAACATCTAACAAAGCGGTTTCTAAGACTCTAAACGAAGTGTCATGCAACATGAGTGCTTATAAGTGTCTCAATGAGCTTTGTACTAGTTTGACGAACTTATGAAACATCTAACAACTCGTTTCTAGGACTCTAAACCAAGTTTCATGCAACATGAGTGCTTATAAGTGTCTCAATGAGCTTTGTACAAGTTTGACGAACTTATGAAACATCTAAAAACTCGTTTTTAGGACTTTAAACCAAGTTTCATGCAAGATGAGTGCTTATAAGTGTCTCAATGAGCTTTGTACTAGTTCGACGAACTTATGAAACATCTAACAACGGGGTTTCTAGGACTCTAAACCAAGTTTCATGCAACATGAGTGCTTATAAGTGTATCAATGAGCTTTGTACAAGTTTGACGAACTTATGAAACATCAAACAACGCGGTTTCTAGGACTCTAAACTAAGTTTCATGGAACATGAGTGCTTATAAGTGTCTCAATGAGCTTTGTACAAGTTTGACGAACTTGTGAAACATCTAACAACGCGGTTTCTAGGACTCTAAACCAAGTTTCATGCAACATGAGTGCTTATAAGTGTCTCAATGAGCTTTGTACAAGTTTGACAAACTAATGAAACATCTAACAACGCGTTTCTAGGACCCTAAACCAAGTTTCATGCAACATGAGTGCTTATAAGTGTCTCAATGAGCTTTGTACAAGTTTGACGAACTTATTAAACGTCTAACAATGTGGTTGCTAGGACTCTAATCCAAGTTTTATGCAACATGAGTTCTTATAAGTGTCTCAATGAGCTTTGTACAAGTTCAACGAACTTATGAAACATCTAACAACGCGGTTTCTAGGACTCTAAACCAAGTTTTATGCAACATGCGTGCTTATAAGTTTCTCAATCAGCTTTGTACACGTTTTACGAACTTAAGAAACGTCTAACAATGTGGTCGCTAGGACTCTAAACCAAGTTTTATGCAACATGAGTGCTTATAAGTGTCTCAATGAGCTTTGTACTAGTTTGACGAACTTGTGAAACATCTAACAATGTGGTTGCTAGGACTCTAATCCAAGTTTTATGCAATATGAGTTCTTATAAGTGTCTCAATGAGCTTTGTACAAGTTCAACGAACTTATGAAACATCTAACAACCCGGTTTCTAGGACTCTAAACCAAGTTTCATGCAACATGAGTGCTTATAAGTGTCTCAATGAGCTTTGTATAAGTTTGACGAACTAATGAAACATCTAACAACGCGTTTTTAGGACTCTAAACCAAGTTTCATGCTACATGAGTGCTTATAAGTTTCTCAATCAGCTATGTACAAGTTTGACGAATTTATGAAACGTCTAACAATGTGGTTGCTATGACTCTAAACCAAGTTATATGCAACATGAGTGCTTATAAGTGTCTCAATGAGGTTTGTAAAAGTTTGACGAACTTATGAAACATCTAACAACGCGTTTCTAGGACTCTAAACCAAGTTTTATGCAACATGAGTGCTTATAAGTGTCTCAATGAGCTTTGTACAAGTTTGACGAACTTATGAAACATCTAACAACGCGGTTTCTAAGACTCTAAACGAAGTGTCATGCAACATGAGTGCTTATAAGTGTCTCAATGAACTTTGTACTAGTTTGACGAACTTATGAATCATCTTACAACGCAGTTTCTAGGACTCTAAACCAAGTTTCATGCAACATGAGTGCTTATAAGTTTCTCAATCAGCTTTGTAGAAGTTTGACGAACTTATGAAACGTCAACAATGTGGTTGCTAGGACTCTAAACCAAATTTTATGCAACATGAGTGCTTATAAGTGTCTCAATGAGCTTTTTACAAGTTTGACGAACTTATGAAACATCTAACAACGCGGTTTCTAGGACTCTAAAATAAGTTTCATGCAACATGAGTGCTTATAAGTGTCTCAATGAACTTTGTAGAAGTTTGACGACTACATTGTCATATAGTCGACAATAGCTCTAACGGCTACAATAGTCGACTACATTGTCATATAGTCGACTATATGTATTCGCTACATTGTGATGTAGTCTACTACACGCCTCAACTATACTTTTCCCCTTCTTGATGTATCTTGATCCTTGACAATTTATCCTCAACAGTTAGATGTTTCATAAGTTCGTAAAACTTGTACAAAGCTCATTGAGACACTTATAAGCACTCATGTTGCATGAAACTTGGTTTAGAGTCCTAGAAACGCGTTGTTAGATGATTCATAAGTTCGTAAAACTTGTACAAAGCTCATTGAGACACTTATAAGCACTCATGTGGAATGAAAGTTGGTTTAGAGTCCTAGAAGCGCGTTGTTAGATGTTTCATAAGTTCGTCAAACTAGTACAAAGCTCATTGAGACACATATAAGCACTCATGTTGCATGAAACTTGGTTTAGAGTCCTAGAAACCGCATTGTTAGTTGTTTCATATGTTCGTCAAACTAGTACAAAGCTCATTAAGACGCTTATAAGCACTCATGTTGCATGAAACTTGGTTTAGAGTCCTAGAAACCGCGTTGTTAGATGTTTCATAAGTTCGTCAAACTAGTACAAAGCTCATTGAGACAGTTATAAGCACTCATGTTGCATGAAACTTGGTTTAGAATCCTAGAAAAGCATTGTTAGATGTTTCATAAGTTCGTCAAACAAGTACAAAGCTCATTGAGACAGTTATAAGCCCTCATGTTGCATGAAACTTGGTTTAGAGTCCTAGAAACGCGTTGTTAGATGCTTAGCAACCGGAGCAAAGGTCTCAAGATAATCCTCACCATAGGTTTGAGTAAAACCCCTTGCCACTAGCCGAGCCTTGTGTCTTTCTATCTCTCCGTTACTCTTGTACTTGATAGTAAAGACATACCGAGAGCTAACCGTCCTCTTGCCTTTGGGTAAGTCGGTCTCATACCAAGTGTCATTAAGCTCCATGGCTTTGTCTTCTTGGTCTATGGCTTGAACCCATACTTCATGTTCCATAGCTTATTCATACGTCTTAGGTATCCAATTCTCATCAATGCTAGCCATAAATACTTGATGCTCTTGAGGAAAGGATACCATATTGCATACGGCTTGGATTGGATGTGCTACGGCTTTATTGTTGAAGTAGACTCGAGTATTGACCCAATTGGATGGGCGGGTGCTTAATTCTAGTGCTTCTCCGTATAGGATGTTGCACTACTTCTTCATTTACACCTTCTTGTTGATTCTCTTGAACCGTATCTTCTCTATGATCATCTTGATCATGAACCGGATCGGCTTGAGCTTGAGTTTGAGATGAATCTTGTACTACATGATCCTCTTGATCATTCATAGCCGATTCTTCTTCATTCACCCCCTCATGATCAAGATGAGGTTCTTGGGGATTTGATGGTACTTCACCATCATTATCATCACCGAGGTTTAATCCGAGATCCTCCATAAGTCTCTTGAGGTTTGCGGCTCTATCTTGAGAAGGAGTGGATAGGTTCTTGATGCTCTCCCAATTCTTCTCTTCATAGTAGCCTTGTCCTTCAAGAAACTTCACATCTCTAGAGACTATTACCCTTCTTCTTTCGGGTATATAACACTTATAACCCTTTTGAGTTGTGGAGTAGCCGATGAACAAAACAAACACACCCAAACACGCGTAAGTGAGAGATAAAAGGTTTAGAATTGTTTAGAACTTCAAATGGAGATAAGTTATTGAGAATTTGAGTAGGAGTTCTATTAATGAGGTAGCAAGCCGATGTCACGGCGTCTCCCCAAAATCTCTTTGGGACATTGGTATGAAACATCATTGATCTTGTTACTTCCATAAGGTGCCTATTCTTCCTCTCGGCTACTCCGTTTTGTTGTGGTGTGTATGGGCAACTTGTTTGATGAAGTATCCCATGCTTTGCTAAGTGATCTTTGAATATTTGGCCCATGTATTCTCCCCCATTGTCCGACCTAAAACATTTTATCTTGGCATTGTATTGGTTAGATATATAGGTTTGAAAGTTTTTAAAAGCGTCTAAGACTCTATCCTTAGAGGAAATAAGAGTTAACCATGTAAATTAGGACTTCTCATCTATGAAAGTAACAAAGTACTTGTGGTTTTCTCTAGAAACGCACAGAGAAGTCCATACATCCGAATGGATTAACTCAAAACAATGTTCATAAACTTTTAAAGACTTTGAGAAAACGGTTCTACAATGTTTACCAAGGATGCAAGATTCACAAAGATTATTATCAAAAGAAACAAGAGGCAACATAAGCTTAAGAGCTTTAGAGTTAGGGTGGCCTAATCTAGCATGCCAAATAACATTATTAGCCTCGGATAAAACGGTTTTAAAAGCAAAAGATAGATGAGAGATTTTCGGATTTGTATCAAGCACATATAGATCTCCCTTGGTGCTCCCTCTACCAATGATCTTCTTTGAGTCAATATCCTGTAATGTTACACCATTAGGTCCAAACACAACGTTGCAATTCAATTCATTAGCTATCCGTTTTACCGATAAAAGATTAGAAGTGAAACTAGGCATATAAAGGGCTTTCATATCTCTATCAAACAACCTAAGATCTCCTAGTCCTTTTATCGATACTTTACTTCCATTAGCAACAATGACATTACCTAAGGCCGGTTTAACATTTCTCATAAGATTCTCATTACTAATCATATGGTGAGAGGCACCCGTGTCTACTACTATTGGCTTGACTATCCTATGATCATTGTCTATCTTAATAGCATTTAGGGAATAGGAAGCAATACCGGACCCCTTTAGGGCCTTGATGTGTGCTTCAAGATCCGACTTCCGGACATACTCATCGGTGAAAGGGACCACGGCTAATTAATGCTTCTTCATCTTTGCCTTGGCTAGAAGTGCTTGCTCCATTAGCCGAGTCCTCTTGAGTGAGATTGGCCTTGGACTCCGAGAACTTGCTTGGTTTGAGATGGGGATGGAGGATCCATCACTTGTCCTTCACGTGCCGTCTCTTCTTGCAATGTTCACACACCATTGACCTTCTTTCTTCACGCGGCTTGAGGATGGCTTTGTTGGCTAAGACAATCTCCTTCTTACCGAATAGCTCATCGCCTCCTTGTTCTCTTTGGAGTTGAGAGACAACGAAGTCTAGAGATGGGAGAGTGTCGGCTCTTAAGAGATGTTTGATGAGGTCCTTATAACTCGAGTTAAGAGTCAAGAGAAGTCCAAAGACTTTGTCTTGCTCCTTCCTCTCGTTAATCACCTTCACATCTATCGAGCTCGGCCTTAGCATCTCTAGCTCCGCCCATAAAGCTCTGAACTTTCCATAGTGGGTGGTGAGTTCAGTATTGTTGGTGTTCGAATTGGTACCGGGGCCCGCTAAAGGAGCTGGCCGAGGCCCGAGAAGAACATGCTCGTTTCTCTATAAATCCCCAAAGTATAATGGGCCGAAGGAGGGCCCATATTCGCTTTCAGTTCAACAAGAGGGCGAGGGGAGGCGAGCGGACTTCGACGGTTAGGGAGTTCGATGACGACATAACGGCTGCTTTAAATACATTTAATTCGTGTTAAAGAGCCAAGACTTAAATGTCTCTGTTTGTAAATCATAGTATAAATAGAGGAAGAGAGCAAGGGAAAAAGGCATGTCTAATTCCCAAGAAAGAACCCATATCATCTTATTTGAATAAAATTCTCTTATACTAGTTTTTGCCTTCGTTTTCCTTTGCTATTTTGATCTATCGAGCCTCCGATTCCCAGTTCTTATCCTATTCAAATCGTCGTACCCACAATTTGTCGCTAGAAGGAGGGGGAATTGATAGATCACCTTTAATTAGTAACAGAGGAAAATCAAACCATTTTTCATGGATATCACCGACTCTCAAAATGTCTCATCTGTCGACTTCGCCCAATTGCTCACTGACCTCCAGAAGGTAATCACCGAGCAACAGAAGGCGACCTCTACCCTAGCCGAACGCTTCGACAAGATAGAAGGCGTGCTTACCAATCTCCAACCCCCCAACGAACAGAACACCGATGGCACCCCCACTCGGTTGGCAACGGCAAATGACGGACGAAACTCTGAGGAGCCAACGCCGACTTCTGCGACCCGCACCGAAGCCTTGCGCGGAGCGGACCTGGCTGGGAAAGATTTCGAGGAGATCCGAACCGAGATCCGAGGAATAAACTCAAAGATCCACGAAGCAATAAGCTCCGCTCCGAAATCAACCGAGTTATTGAAGAGACCAGGCGAACCCCGTTTACTCGGAGGATCGCATCGCTGCGCGTCCGCGATACAAGAAAGATCAAACTTCCGTCCTACGACGGAGTCGAGATCCCAAGACACACCTCACCGCCTTCCGCATCGCCGCCGGGCGGGTACGGTTCGAGGAGCACGAGCAAGACGACGGCCTTTGTAGGCTGTTCGCCGAGAACCTCTCCGGGCCGTCCTTAGTCTGGTTCACCCACCTCGAACCTGGCTCGATCGATAGCTTCACCGACTTCACCACCGCCTTCATCAAACAATACTCTATTTTCATAGACCGGGGACTCTCCGACGGCGACCTGTGGAACCACGTTCGGGAGCGGGCCGAGCCTCGAGAAAGTACATAACCAAGTTCAAGGAAATTCTGTCCAGATTACCGGGATCACCTATTCCACGGCGATCTCCTGCCTCAAACACGGCCTCTGGCACGAGTCGCGCTTCCGCGAGGAGATCGTGATCAACAAGCCCACCAGTATCCACGATGCACTTCACCGAGCCACAACCTGGATGGAACTCGAGGAAGACAAGCTCGCGATAAGCAAGAAGTATCGACCGCCTCCTAAGACCACTCCCCAGAGTCCGTCCAAGAAACCCGACAATCGCCGAGCCAGCGGAAGTTCGCAAACCTTCGCCGTGGGCAGAGACTCCGGGGGAAAGCGAAGCGGTTCGGCGCCAAGCAACAAATGGGTCCGAGACAAGGATGCTTATTGCGAGCTCCACGGGGTAAAAGGCCACGACACCAAGGACGCTACCGTTTGAAAACCATCCTCATGGAGAAATGGTCTGCCGGCGACCTCGGCGATTTCGACCTCGAAACCATCGCTCGGCCGAGAGAAGCGGACTTTCCTCCGTCGGAGTCGGTGGCGCATCGCCCAAAAGAGTCGAAGCCGACAACGAGAACGAAGAAACCCCCAAGAAAAGGATCGATATGATCATGGGAGGGTCCAAGCTTTTTAGCTCATCGGTGAACTCTATCAAAAAGCACCAAAGGAAAGTCGGGAAACCGAGCCCAGAATACGGGACACTCGACGGACCAATCATCACCTTCGAGGAAAAGGAAACTCTCCGCCTTGCCGGGCCCCATGACGATGCCCTGGTCATCTCACCGGACATCGCCAACTTCGAGGTGTCCGAATTCGATCGACACGGGCAGTTCCGTGGACCTCATCTTCCTCAGCACTCTCTCAAGGATGGGAATCAGTATGGAAGAAGTAGAGGGGGGGCCCCGCCCCACTCATCGCCTTCACCAGTGAGACCACTATGTCTCTCGGAACGATCCGTCTTCCCGTCCTCGCCAAAGGAACTTCACAGCTCGTGGAATTCACGGTCTTCGACCGCCCTGCTGCGTACAACGCTATCCTCGGAACTCCTTGGTTGTACCAGATGAAGGCGGTTCCCTCGACCTATCATCAGTGCCTCAAGTTCCCTACCCCGACGGGAGTCGAAGAGATACAAGGAAGCCAGGAGACCGCACGCTCTTGCTACATGAGCGGACACAAGCTCACCGTCAAATAGCAGTTAGCCAACGTCGCTCGACCCAGCGGGGCCGAAAAGAAACTCCGAGGGGGCGACGACGTTAGTATCGAAGTATCAATTGATCAGAACAATCCGTCCCGAGCCGTCAAAATCGGAATGCAGCTCTCAGACCCGCAGAGGGTCGAGCTGATTCAGTTCCTTACCAGCAACATACACTCGTTTGCACGGGGGCCCGAGGACATGACCGGGATCGACCCAACGATAATAACTCATAAACTGAATGTCGATCCGACTTACAAGCCAGTCAGGCAGAAAAGAATGAAGCTGGGGGCGGACAGAGCCAAGGCTGTAAACGACGAAGTACAGAGACTCCTGAACTTAGGATCGATCAGGGAGGTAAAATATCCGGAATGGCTCGCAAATCCGGTCGTCGTGAAGAAGAAGAACGGGAAGTGGAGAGTATGCGTCGATTTCACCGACCTCAACAAAGCATGCCCCAAGGACAGTTTTCCACTCCCTCACATCGACCGACTCGTGGAAGCAACGGCCGGTCACGAGCTCCTGTCTTTCATGGATGCCTTTTCAGGTTATAACCAAATCTCGATGCATCCCGACGATCAGGAGAAGACTTCCTTCATAACGGACAGAGGAACCTACTGTTACAAAGTAATGCCGTTCGGCCTAAAAAACGCAGGAGCGACGTATCAAAGACTTGTCAACAGAATGTTCGAGAAACAATTGGGCGAGGTCATGGAAGTCTATATAGATGACATGCTCGTCAAATCATCAAAGCAGGGCGAGCATATCGAACACCTCCGACAGTGTTTCGACCTCCTCAAAGAGTATGGCATGAAGCTTAACCCAGAAAAGTGCACTTTCGCCGTACCTTCCGTAGAATTCCTCGGGTACTTAGTCACCAAGAGAGGGATAGAGGCGAATCCTAGCCAGGTCGACGCTCTCCTAAATATGCCGTCACCTCGAAACGTAAAGGAAACTCAAAGGCTCACAGGACGGATCGCAGCCCTTAACAGGTTCATCTCGCGATCAACAGATCGATGTCTCCCTTTCTACAACCTTCTAAGGGGAAACAAAAGCTGGGTTTGGGACGAGCAATGTGAAGAGGCTTTTAATCAGCTAAAGTCATACCTCTCGAAACCACCGATCCTCGCTAAGCCAGAGGAAGGAGAGCCCCTTTTTCTTTACATCGCGGTGTCCCCTTCGGCCGTCAGCTCAGTCCTCATACGAGAAGATCGGGGCGAACAGAAACCAATCTTTTACACAAGCAAAACTCTAACTGATCCTGAGACCAGGTACCCGATGATGGAAAAACTCGCCCTCGCGGTTGTAACGGCGACAAGGAAATTACGACCCTATTTTCAGTCCCACTCGATCATAGTGCTCACATCGCACCCCCTCAGAACGATTCTACACAGCCCGAACCAGTCCGGAAGGATTTCTAAGTGGGCAATCGAACTCAGCGAATATGACGTGGAATATAAGCCCCGCGTTAACGCGAAAGCCCAGGTACTCGCCGACTTCATAGTAGAACTCCCCGTGCAAGATCCCGAGTCCACCAACACTCTCCCCTGGATCTTACACGTTGATGGGGCCTCATCCAAGCAGGGATCGGGGATCGGCGTCAAGCTGCGATCGCCCAATCAAGAAGTCATCGAGCAATCTTTTCGGCTACGTTTTCCCGCCTCGAACAACGAAGCAGAATACGAGGCACTGATCGCCGGTCTTCGCCTCTCCATCAGCGTTGGGGTCAGAAATATCTCAGTCTTCTGCGACTCCCAGCTTGTTGTAAGCCAGTTCTCCGGAGAATATTCCGCCAAAGACGAAAGAATGGAGGCCTACCTCGCCATCGCCAAAGAACTTTGCAGAGAGTTCGACAAGTTTGAGCTCGTCAAAGTCCCCAGGGGCGAGAACACTTCGGCAGACGCCCTGGCGGCTTTAGCGTCAACTTCCGACCCTGACATAAAAAGGAACATCTCCGTGGAGTGCATCGACCGACCTAGCATCGATCCGACTGGCCCGGTCCTTGCGATCCTGAAAGGGAAGAAGCAGGAGGAGTCCGCCCATGCAGCAGAAACAATCATCGATGACTGGCGAACGCCAATCCGAAACTACATCTCGAAAGGCGAAGTCCCTACTGAAAAATGGGAGGCTCGAAAACTTAAGGTCATCAGCGCCAGGTTTTGCATGATCGAGGGGAGGCTCTACAAGCGGAGCTTCCAGGGGCCCTATCTCCTCTGTGTCCACGGAGAAGTCTCCGACACCGTCATGAGAGAAGTCCACGAAGGACTCTGCGGAGACAATTCTGGTGGTCGTCTCCTCGCCACCAAGGTTCGTCGGCAAGGATATTATTGGCCCACTTTGACCGACGATTGCATTAAATATGCGCAACATTGCGAAAAGTGCCAACGCCACGCTCCTTTCATCCACCAGCCGTCCGAACCATTGTCATCCGTCTCCGCCCCCTACCCTTTCATGAGGTGGTCCATGGACATCATCGGCCCGCTGCACGAGTCAACCAACGGAAGAAAATTCCTTCTCGTTTTGACCGACTATTTCTCCAAATGGGTCGAAGCCGAGGCCTACTCCGCAATCATCGACACAAAGGTCTGCAAGTTCTTATGGAAAAACATCATTTGCGAGGCACGGACTCCCGTACGAGATCGTCACGGACAACGGCTCCCGAGTTCATATCAAAAAAGTTCGAAAAATTCGCCGGACACGGAAAATAAAAGTACAATACTCTACACCTCGCTACCCGCAGGGAAACGGACGAGCGAGCGGCGAACAAGTCAATACTCTACGGTCTCAAGAAGCGCCTCGATTCTCGCAAAGGAGGATGGCACGATGAGCTCGAAGGGGTACTTTGGGCATACAGGACCACACCGCGCAGGGCGACGGGGGAAACTCCGTTCTCCCTCGTCTATGGAGTCGAAGCGATCGTCCCTGCCGAAGCAGCAGTCCCAGGGATCAGGCGAACTCAAAACCCTCTGATCGAAGCGGACAATGACGAGATGCTAAGAGAATCCCTCGATAACCTGGATTCAAAGAGAGATCAAGCAATGATCGGGATTCAAAACTATCGGCAATCCGCATCCCGATACTACAACTCGAAGACAAAGCAACGAACCCTATCAGTCGGAGACCTAGTACTAAGAAAGGTCTTTGAGAACACCGCCGAATATCGCGCTGGCAAACTCGGAGTCAAGTGGGAAGGACCATACATCGTACACGAAATCATCCGCCCGGGAGTCTACCGTCTCAAAACCTCCGAAGGGAACAACGTCAAAAGACCTTGGAACATCATGAACCTCAAGAAATTTTATGCTTAAATTCGCTCTATTGTAAACCGAACTACGTTTCGGGCTTGATCCCAACTCGGGTACGTAGGCAGCCCGTATCATTTGATCGGGTCCGGCTATATAAATAAATAAAATCTTTTTTCTACAAAGGATATTCAAAAAGCGAACTACATTTAAAGCCATCTAAACGAGTTCGACGAAAGAACTTAACGATGCATATCAAGCCCCAATGTTCGCGAACGATCAACACGGTTCCACCAAAGAGCTTAACGATCGAGGAAGCGAAACATATTTGAGTCATCTAAACAGTTCGACAAAAAGAACTTGACGATGCACCTCGAACCTTAGGGTCCGCGAACGATCAACACAGTTCCACCAAAGACCTTAACGATCGAGGAAGCGAAACATATTTAAGCCATCTAAACAGTTCAACAAAAAGAACTTGACGATGCACATCGAACCTTAGGGTCCGCGAACAATCCATACAGTTCTTCCAAAGAACCTAAAAGATCTAGCAAAACATATTTAAGCCGTCTAAACAGTTTGACAGACAGAACTTAACGATGCACATCTAAACAGTTCGGTGTACGGAACTTAGCGAACAACACAGTTCCACCGGAGAACTTAAACGACGCACGGCGAACCCCAGCGTTCACAAATTGTCAGCACAACTACGCAAGGAACTTAAAGACTATAACAAATCTTAAATCTAGAAGACCCGGATGAGGTGAACCAATTAACGGTCCGATCATAACGAATATCGCTTTTCCGTAAAAACGACTAAGTACGCAGAAACAAAGATATGAAAAGCTAAGAAATGGATTCCACGAGGACAAAGTGATGTTGTGCTCAACGAATACAATCTTTTTTAAAAAAAAAAAAACACAAACAAAAAAATTTTTTTGGGACAGGCCCCTGTTTAAAGACATGACCACATTCATGTCTGACTTGCTTCATCCACCGCTCCGCTCTCTCCAGCCCCTGGCTGCGACGACTCTTCCTCAGCAGGTGCAACCCCCTCGGCGAGAACTGTGACCACCGGTTCGGACCCTTCGGGGCGAATGCCCTCCCTGAGGTAAAGGGCATCTTCGACGGACAGGCTGGCGGTCATCGATCCGAATTGATCGAAGGGCGCCGAAGCCAGTGGTGTTATCTCCGGCGGCGCCGCTTCATCGACCGCTCGTGGCTCCACAAGAACCGAGGCGACTCGCGGTGACCGCATCCTCGGGAGGTGGCGAATCCTCGAACCTCTTGGCCGGCTCGACCGGGTCCGGCGAAGGAAGAGGCATAGCGGCCGGCTTCGCTTCAACCACGGCGGATCCTCGGCCATGCTCGCCGCCTCCGCCTCGAGATCAGGGTAATCGCCCCTCCGGATCCCGACCAGGAATTCCTGATTGGCTCGGATCTCGGCCACTTCGCGCTCCACTCGAGATCGCTTCTTCAGGAGCAGGAGGTGGTCCTTCACCTGGTTTATCACCGCAACCCCGGTACCTTTGACATCGCGCCTAGCCTCGTGGGAGGAAAGTCGGAGATCGCGATCCCGAAGTCTGAGGAGAGCCTCGTATTTCGCCGACATCGCCTGCGAACTCTCCTCCGCCGCAGTCAGCTCTCGCTCAAACCGCGAGCTCTTCTCCTCCGCAATCTCGGCCCTTTTTAGCATAAGGGCCACCTTCGTCTCCATTGCGGCAGCCGCCGTCCTCGCCTCGTCGCGTTGGCGGCGATAATCCTCGACTTGCCTCGGCCTGTCCGCGTTCTTTTCCAACGCGATGCGCATGGTCTCGAGTGATCGCTCCGCCAGGGCCAATTTTTCCTTGGTCCTGGTCAGGTCGAGCTGAAGAGATCCGGGTTCGGTGAGCATCCCCTCGTACCCGCAAAGGAGACGATTGAAGGTCGTCGCCGACTGAAACAGAAGGCAGCCATGCGTAAGAACCAGAAAACATATATGTAAGCGTTAACGAAAACGAAGAGAAGATGCATGAGTCATACCTCGGCTAAGGCAATAGAGTGACGGGCGTATAAGTCCCTCACCGGATCGCGCATGTTCTCCAGCGCCGGGATTTCGAGCCCCTGATACGAAAAGGTCCGGAATAGGTTCGAGACACGATCGCGATCGCAAAAACGAGCACACGTTAGCCCCGAAGCAAAAGCTAACCAGTTTCAAAGGGCATGAGTTTCCTTACCACTACGGTTCTCCGCATTCACGACGAGAGACCGATCTGCGCCGATCCTCCGCTGGATCCCTCGCGGCGAAGAGTAGGCCGCTGCTGGGCAACCTGGTTCACGCCGCCGGGGGGCGGAGCGGTCCGAGCGGGTGGTGGGGGGAGGCATGGTTGCACCACGGGCCTTCACGGGGTCCGCGCTTCTGGACCACGTCCTCGAGTCAGTGCGGGGAGATGGGTCCGCATCATCGGCCCCCCTTTTTCTCTTCCGCCTCTCCAGGCTCTCCTCCTCCTCCTCCGCGTCGTCGTCCGCGCAAGGCGGAGCAACCACGGCCCGCAGCTCGTCAGGGGCCTTGTTGGAGGACCCAGTCAACCACTAGGCTGACTTTGGGTTTTTCCCCGCTCGCCTTGAAGCGCGAGATCTCTTCCTTCTTGGCCTTAGCCAAGGCTGTGAGTCGGGTCTCTCTCTCCTTCTTCGCCCGATAGGTCGGGGGAGACGACTCCGCAGGTAGCCGAGGAGAGGCCGACTCTCTGAGTGTCCGCTCCCGCGCGCGGGCACAAGCTCCGTGGATCCTCTCCAGCGAGAAGGAATTCCACTTTGACGAGGCCTCGACAGCGACCCGATAGAAGTCTTCGAAGCGCGTGAGGTTGTCGAGGCGCGTCTGGGTCTCTGAAATAAATTATATTTTATTTTATTAAGAGCTCTAAAGGGGCCTAGGCGAAAGCCCCTTATCCAAACTTTTTCCTTCCAAATCGAAGTGTAAAAAAAAAAATCAAAAAACTCACCGCAAGTCGCGGCCCATTTACGGCCGATGAATTCGTGCATGTCCCCTACCGGTCCATCCAGCCCGAGTCCTTCTCAGGAAAGCCAAATACCAGATTCCGGTTTGTGTTGGGGTAAATGGCGAACGTCCCACTCGTTTTCGAGATACGGACGCTGAACAACTCCATCAACTCCGGGACGCCGAAGGCAAATCCGGTCTCCTCCGCCACCGTCAGGGCACATAACACCGATCGATGAAGTTCGGCAAAGCTTGGGGGAAGGCGATACCTAGCTGATGTAGGTAGAGTATCAACGCATCCGGGATTGGGAAAGACGGTCCGGCTCCGGAGAAGTACGCCTCGTAAGCGCAACAGAATCCGGGGCGGACACTTTCCGGCGATTCGCCCTCGCGGGGCAGCACCAGCTCCACCGCCTCGGGAATCGCGCATGAGCGGCGAAGAGCTTCGAGGGACTTTTCCGTCGATAACGTACTCTGGTAGGGGCCGAATTGATCGCTGGCCTGGGTAACGATCCGTCGTGGTTCTCTAGGGGCCATTTTTGTTGAAATTTATCGGGTGTATGAAGAAAAAAGAAAAAAGATGAAGATCCGTTGTTTTCTTCCTGAAGGATGAGCGAGTATTTGTTGGCAAAGGATAGGAAGGATACCCTCGTTTCTTTTTCTGCCTATTTAAATCAAATTTTAAAAAGTGACGTCATCCGGTTTCAAAGTGACGTCACCTGACGCTACGGAAACCGTGCCGCCCCACTTTTTCGAAAAAACGAATCATTACCTTTTAATATTTTTTAATTATTAGGGTATCGTACAGCGCGATACTCGGGATCCGAGGAGACCTAATTGGCGGGATTTTCTCCTAATAATTAAGGGTTTTACTCCTCCGAGTCCGAATGCCGCGAAATCCTCGAGATCCATGAAGATTTATTTGGCGATCCGTTTCCTCTCGTCAGTCAAAGAGTTCGTTTGCCTAAACCTGGTGAGCTCGACGGGAAGCATGAGTTTGACTGTCTAAGTCCGATGAGTTCGACGGGAAAACATCGAACTTAGGGGGCCTTCTGTTGGTGTTCGAATTGGTACCAGGGCCCGCTAAAGGAGTTGGCCGAGGCCCGGTAGAAGAACAGGCTCGTTTCTCTATAAATCCCCAAAGTATAATGGGCCGAAGGAGGGCCCATATTCGCTTTCAGTTCGACAAGAGGGCGAGGGGAGACGAGCGGACTTCGACGGTTAGGGAGTTCGATGACGACATAACGGCTGCTTTAAATACATTTAATTCGTGTTAATGAGCCAAGACTTAAATGTCTCTGTTTGTAAATCATAGTATAAATAGAGGAAGAGAGCAAGGGAAAAAGGCATGTCTAATTCCCAAGAAAGAACCCATATCATCTTATTTGAATAAAATTCTCTTATACTAGTTTTTGCCTTCGTTTTCCTTTGCTATTTTGATCTATCGAGCCTCCGATTCCCAGTTCTTATCCTATTCAAATCGTCGTACCCACAAGTATCTTATTGAGTGAGATTGTTGAGAGCTTTCTTTACCTCATACACTCGGCTTAGATTGGATACATTCCCATAGATTGTCTTGAGTGTATACCAAAGCTCCTTAGCCGTCTCACAATAGGAGTAAGCCTCAAAAATCGCCGGATCTAGAGTGTGTTGTATGATCCCTAGCACTCGTTGATCTTCTTGGAACCATTTCTCTTCCTCCTCGGTCAAGTCTTCATCACCAAGAGATCTATCCGGGTTGATTGGGTCTTGGGTCTTGGTGATGTGCTTCAAAAGTCCTCGGCCTCCAAGAGCGGTCTTGATAGTCCGAGTCCAAAGAAGATAGTTGTTTCCTTTAAGAATCACCGAGGGCAAACCAAACTTGGAGCCTTGATAGATCGAAACTTGAGTGTCTTCCATGATGTCTTGAGTATGGTTGAGATTCAAAGATGATGACTTTAAGCTTTGTGATGCTTCAAGTCAAGAGATTTAAGACGAAAGGTGGAAAGTTTAAGCTTTGTGATGCTTAAAGGAAGAACACCGAATGCTTTTGAGCTTTGTGAGTGCTCAAAAACAAGAAAAGATTTGCGGAATAGAGAGATTAGGAGCTATTACGCTCGATACCATGATGATTTGTGAAAGTCTATAGTGGATTAAGAAGAGATTAAGGAAGAATTAAGAGAATTATTGTGGAAAAGATTCAGCCTTTATTGATAAGTATATGAGGAATTAATTCCTTGAAGGTTTTACAAGAGTCTATCAAGAGTATATAAAGAAAATAGCAACAAGAGAAGTCTCCAACGGCTAGAATTCAAAAGGGAACACTCCTTTGTCCATTGGTCCATATCTCTAACGACTACAATAGTCGACTACATTGTCATATAGTCGACTATAGCTTTAACACTACAAGAAAACAGGGTAATTTCCTACCACATTTCCGACCGTAATTTTTCTTATATATATCACACCCTCACTTCTTCTTTCTCACAATTTCTCTTATCAATCTCCATTTACCACAAAATTCAATACAAATTAACAATTTCTCTTATCAATCTCCATACCACAAAATTCAATAAAAATTATTATAATGAGTTATTTTAGATCGTGGATGGATGGAAATCATAAAGATCCGGCGACGGGATTACTTTCGGAAGAATTTGCGGAGGGGCTTAAACAATTTATGGAGTTTGTCGCAATTCAAGAAAGAACCGTAGCAACAGGTAAAATGTATTGTCCTTGTAAAAATTGCGATAATCGTAGAAATGTTTTGGTAAAAGTAGTATGGAAGCATTTATATAATGTTGGTTTTACGCCGGGGTATAAAATATGGTATTCTCATGGGGAAAATGATTTAATGGTAAATTATCCTAGTAGTAGTAATGTACAATATTATGATAATAATTTAGTTGTCCCTCCGGTAGAAGAACCTATATCTGTAGATAGGACCGTGCAAATGGTAAATGATATTTTTCGCGAAACTATGTCGTCGTTTGTTGGAGATCATCATGAGCCTACATTGGAGGAGCCAAATGTGGAAGCGCAGAAATTCTTTGACATGTTGGATGCCGCTAAGAACCCGTTATATGGTGGGTGTAGAGAAGGTCATTCACCTCTTTCACTGCGACAAGAATGATGTCTATCAAAACGGATTACAATCTTTCGAGAAGATTGTGTGGATGCGTGGGCTGGTCGATCAAAGACATTTTGCCCGAAGATAATATGGCACCGGGGACGTATTATGAAATCGAGAAGTTGGTATCTGGTCTAGGATTACCGTATCAGATTATCGATGTGTGCGTCGATAACTGTATGTTATATTGGAGAAGAGATGAAAACCGCTCGGCATGCCGGTTCTGTAAGAAACCACGATATAAAGAAACTGGTAGAAGAGTGTCCATACCTTATAAGAGAATGTGGTATTTGCCGTTAACGGATAGACTGAAAAGGTTATATCAGTCGGGGCGCACAGCAAGTTCGATGAGATGGCATGCGGAACATGAGATGTTAAATGGAGAGATAGCACATCCTTCAGATGCTCAAGCATGGAAACATTTTCAAAATGTGTATCCTAGTTTCGCAAGTGAGAGTCGCAATGTGTATTTGGGATTAAGTACTGATGGTTTCAACCCTTTTGGGAAACATGGGAGACAATATTCTTTATGGCCGGTGATCGTCACGCCTTACAACCTGCCTCCGTCATTGTGCATGGTTAGGGAGTTTTTGTTCCTATCTATTCTTGTTCCTGGGCCAGAGCATCCGAAGAGAGCACTAGACATATTTATGCAGCCGTTGATACATGAGTTGAAGATGTTATGGGAGAGTGGAGTTGAAACGTACGACATATCAATGCAACAAAACTTCATGATGCGAGCAGTACTAATGTGGACTATTAGCGATTTTCCGGCATATGGTATGTTATCGGATGGACCACACATGGACGGTTATCTTGTCCTTATTGTCAAGATAACACCGATGCTTTCCAATTGAAGAACGGACGTAAATCATGTTGGTTTGATTGTCATCGACGATTTTTACCAAACGATCATCCATACCGTCGGGAGCACTACTTTGTTTACGAAGAAGAAGAAAATCTATGAAGGACCTCCCGAAGAAGTAAACGGTGAACATATACTAACTCAACTTAGAGATTTTGGGAGCCGAGAAGACGGTACGTTGTGGTGGTAACGGACATCAAGTTGTGGATGGATATGGTGAACATCATAAGCGGCACAAAAAGAGCATATTTTGGGATTTGCCTTATTGGAAGGATCATTTACTTCGGCACAACCTAGATGTTATGCACATCGAGAAGAACTTTCTTTGACAACATCATGTTCACCATTATGAACGTGAAAGGGAGGACGAAAGACAACTTGAAGTCCAGATTAGACTTGCCGACTATTTGTTCTCGGAAGGAACTTCATGTCACCAGTCAAGGAAGATATCCCCAACCTTGCTTTTCGGTTAAACGCTTCAGCAAAGCATGAATTCTTTAGCCGGATAATGGACGGTGTTAAGTTTCCGGATGGTTACTCTTCTAACCTTAGAAACTGTGTTGATCGTGGAGAAGGTAAGTTTTCAGGGATGAAGAGTCATGATTGTCATGTTTTTATGCAACGTATTCTTCCATTTGCATTCGACGGGCTTCTTCCGCAAGAAGATATTTCCGCCTTCTTTCTTCGACGTTATGGAACATTTACCAATTCACTTGCCTCGGGAAGTAGAACTTGGTGGTCCTGTTCAATATCGGTGGATGTATCCTTTCGAGCGCTACATGTACCATTTGAAGAAAAAAGTGAAGAATTTAGCGAGGGTTGAAGGTTCAATTATTGCCCAAAGCATAAACGAAGAGAGATCTAACTTAGCTGGGTACTACTTTCCACCACAAACCCAAACAAAGAGTGGAAAACAAAAACGACATGATGATGGAGGAGTGCATGCTTGTTATCCTGTATATGTACCAGAACTTTTAAGACAGGTTGGGCGTTTAAGTGGAAAGGGTAAAAGGCGAAGACTCAGCGAGGTTGAGCATGCTAATGTGCACATGTATATTTTGACCAACTGCGAAGATTTGGTGCCGTACGAGGAGATTTACATGGCGCAAAAACGATTTGAAGATTCGGAAGCAACGAGACGATGAATTAAATGAAGTCAAAGAAAGAGAATTTGCAGAATGGTTAAAGTTATATGTATACGGCAGGCAGCGCGAAGGAGAGTTAATTCCAACATGGTTAGAAGAGGTGGTGAACGGTCCACAATATATTGCTGTTTCACACCCGATGTACCGCACGCGTGGATACGCTTTTAAAATATTTCGTGAGGGAAATTCAAGGTCGACGGCAAACCATGGGGTGTCGGCGGTAGCGGAGATTTGGTTTACTACGGGGTATTACATGAGATATTAGAAGTGCATTATAGCGGGATGCTCAATCTAAGATGTGTTACGTTATATTGTGATTGGTATAGCCCCGTTGCAGGACATGGTGTACGTACAAACGAGTTTGGTGTTACTACAATACATTCTCGGAGGAGGTTACAAAAATATTATCCGTTCATTCTAAACCAAGTTTTATGCAACATGAGTGCTTATAAGTGTCTCAATGAGGTTTGTAAAAGTTTGACGAACTTATGAAACATCTAACAACGCGTTTCTAGGACTCTAAACCAAGTTTTATATAACATGACTGCTTATAAGTGTCTCAATGAGCTTTGTACAAGTTTGACGAACTTATGAAACATCTAACAACGCGGTTTCTAAGACTCTAAACGAAGTGTCATGCAACATGAGTGCTTATAAGTGTCTCAATGAACTTTGTACTAGTTTGACGAACTTATGAATCATCTTAGAACGCGGTTTCTAGGACTCTAAACCAAGTTTCATGCAACATGAGTGCTTATAAGTGTCTCAATGAGCTTTGTACAAGTTTGACGAACTTATGAAACATCTAACATCGCGGTTTCTAGGACTCTAAACTAAGTTTCATGCAACATGAGTTATTATAAGTGTCTCAATGAGCTTTTTACAAGTTTGACGAACTTATGAAACATCTAACAACGCGGTTTCTAAGACTCTAAACGAAGTGTCATGCAATATGAGTGCTTATAAGTGTCTCAATGAGCTTTGTACTAGTTTGACGAACTTATGAATCATCTTACAACGCGGTTTCTAGGACTCTAAACCAAGTTTCATGCAACATGAGTGCTTATAAGTTTCTCAATCAGCTTTGTACAAGTTTGACGAACTTATGAAACGTCTAAAAATGTGGTCGCTAGGACTCTAAACCAAGTTTTATGCAACATGAGTGCTTATAAGTGTCTCAATGAGCTTTGTACAAGTTCAACGAACTTATTAAACATCTAACAACGCGGTTTCTAGGACTCTAAACTAAGTTTCATGCAACATGTGTGCTTATAAGTGTCTCAAAGAGCTTTGTAGAAGTTTGACGAACTTATGAAACATCTAACAACGCGTTTCTAGGACTCTAAACCAAGTTTTATGCAACACGAGTGCTTATAAGTGTCTCAATGAGCTTTGTACAAGTTTGACGAACTTATGAAACATCTAACAAAGCGGTTTCTAAGACTCTAAACGAAGTGTCATGCAACATGAGTGCTTATAAGTGTCTCAATGAGCTTTGTACTAGTTTGACGAACTTATGAAACATCTAACAACTCGTTTCTAGGACTCTAAACCAAGTTTCATGCAACATGAGTGCTTATAAGTGTCTCAATGAGCTTTGTACAAGTTTGACGAACTTATGAAACATCTAAAAACTCGTTTTTAGGACTTTAAACCAAGTTTCATGCAAGATGAGTGCTTATAAGTGTCTCAATGAGCTTTGTACTAGTTCGACGAACTTATGAAACATCTAACAACGGGGTTTCTAGGACTCTAAACCAAGTTTCATGCAACATGAGTGCTTATAAGTGTATCAATGAGCTTTGTACAAGTTTGACGAACTTATGAAACATCAAACAACGCGGTTTCTAGGACTCTAAACTAAGTTTCATGGAACATGAGTGCTTATAAGTGTCTCAATGAGCTTTGTACAAGTTTGACGAACTTGTGAAACATCTAACAACGCGGTTTCTAGGACTCTAAACCAAGTTTCATGCAACATGAGTGCTTATAAGTGTCTCAATGAGCTTTGTACAAGTTTGACAAACTAATGAAACATCTAACAACGCGTTTCTAGGACCCTAAACCAAGTTTCATGCAACATGAGTGCTTATAAGTGTCTCAATGAGCTTTGTACAAGTTTGACGAACTTATTAAACGTCTAACAATGTGGTTGCTAGGACTCTAATCCAAGTTTTATGCAACATGAGTTCTTATAAGTGTCTCAATGAGCTTTGTACAAGTTCAACGAACTTATGAAACATCTAACAACGCGGTTTCTAGGACTCTAAACCAAGTTTTATGCAACATGCGTGCTTATAAGTTTCTCAATCAGCTTTGTACACGTTTTACGAACTTAAGAAACGTCTAACAATGTGGTCGCTAGGACTCTAAACCAAGTTTTATGCAACATGAGTGCTTATAAGTGTCTCAATGAGCTTTGTACTAGTTTGACGAACTTGTGAAACATCTAACAATGTGGTTGCTAGGACTCTAATCCAAGTTTTATGCAATATGAGTTCTTATAAGTGTCTCAATGAGCTTTGTACAAGTTCAACGAACTTATGAAACATCTAACAACCCGGTTTCTAGGACTCTAAACCAAGTTTCATGCAACATGAGTGCTTATAAGTGTCTCAATGAGCTTTGTATAAGTTTGACGAACTAATGAAACATCTAACAACGCGTTTTTAGGACTCTAAACCAAGTTTCATGCTACATGAGTGCTTATAAGTTTCTCAATCAGCTATGTACAAGTTTGACGAATTTATGAAACGTCTAACAATGTGGTTGCTATGACTCTAAACCAAGTTATATGCAACATGAGTGCTTATAAGTGTCTCAATGAGGTTTGTAAAAGTTTGACGAACTTATGAAACATCTAACAACGCGTTTCTAGGACTCTAAACCAAGTTTTATGCAACATGAGTGCTTATAAGTGTCTCAATGAGCTTTGTACAAGTTTGACGAACTTATGAAACATCTAACAACGCGGTTTCTAAGACTCTAAACGAAGTGTCATGCAACATGAGTGCTTATAAGTGTCTCAATGAACTTTGTACTAGTTTGACGAACTTATGAATCATCTTACAACGCAGTTTCTAGGACTCTAAACCAAGTTTCATGCAACATGAGTGCTTATAAGTTTCTCAATCAGCTTTGTAGAAGTTTGACGAACTTATGAAACGTCAACAATGTGGTTGCTAGGACTCTAAACCAAATTTTATGCAACATGAGTGCTTATAAGTGTCTCAATGAGCTTTTTACAAGTTTGACGAACTTATGAAACATCTAACAACGCGGTTTCTAGGACTCTAAAATAAGTTTCATGCAACATGAGTGCTTATAAGTGTCTCAATGAACTTTGTAGAAGTTTGACGACTACATTGTCATATAGTCGACAATAGCTCTAACGGCTACAATAGTCGACTACATTGTCATATAGTCGACTATATGTATTCGCTACATTGTGATGTAGTCTACTACACGCCTCAACTATACTTTTCCCCTTCTTGATGTATCTTGATCCTTGACAATTTATCCTCAACAGTTAGATGTTTCATAAGTTCGTAAAACTTGTACAAAGCTCATTGAGACACTTATAAGCACTCATGTTGCATGAAACTTGGTTTAGAGTCCTAGAAACGCGTTGTTAGATGATTCATAAGTTCGTAAAACTTGTACAAAGCTCATTGAGACACTTATAAGCACTCATGTGGAATGAAAGTTGGTTTAGAGTCCTAGAAGCGCGTTGTTAGATGTTTCATAAGTTCGTCAAACTAGTACAAAGCTCATTGAGACACATATAAGCACTCATGTTGCATGAAACTTGGTTTAGAGTCCTAGAAACCGCATTGTTAGTTGTTTCATATGTTCGTCAAACTAGTACAAAGCTCATTAAGACGCTTATAAGCACTCATGTTGCATGAAACTTGGTTTAGAGTCCTAGAAACCGCGTTGTTAGATGTTTCATAAGTTCGTCAAACTAGTACAAAGCTCATTGAGACAGTTATAAGCACTCATGTTGCATGAAACTTGGTTTAGAATCCTAGAAAAGCATTGTTAGATGTTTCATAAGTTCGTCAAACAAGTACAAAGCTCATTGAGACAGTTATAAGCCCTCATGTTGCATGAAACTTGGTTTAGAGTCCTAGAAACGCGTTGTTAGATGCTTAGCAACCGGAGCAAAGGTCTCAAGATAATCCTCACCATAGGTTTGAGTAAAACCCCTTGCCACTAGCCGAGCCTTGTGTCTTTCTATCTCTCCGTTACTCTTGTACTTGATAGTAAAGACATACCGAGAGCTAACCGTCCTCTTGCCTTTGGGTAAGTCGGTCTCATACCAAGTGTCATTAAGCTCCATGGCTTTGTCTTCTTGGTCTATGGCTTGAACCCATACTTCATGTTCCATAGCTTATTCATACGTCTTAGGTATCCAATTCTCATCAATGCTAGCCATAAATACTTGATGCTCTTGAGGAAAGGATACCATATTGCATACGGCTTGGATTGGATGTGCTACGGCTTTATTGTTGAAGTAGACTCGAGTATTGACCCAATTGGATGGGCGGGTGCTTAATTCTAGTGCTTCTCCGTATAGGATGTTGCACTACTTCTTCATTTACACCTTCTTGTTGATTCTCTTGAACCGTATCTTCTCTATGATCATCTTGATCATGAACCGGATCGGCTTGAGCTTGAGTTTGAGATGAATCTTGTACTACATGATCCTCTTGATCATTCATAGCCGATTCTTCTTCATTCACCCCCTCATGATCAAGATGAGGTTCTTGGGGATTTGATGGTACTTCACCATCATTATCATCACCGAGGTTTAATCCGAGATCCTCCATAAGTCTCTTGAGGTTTGCGGCTCTATCTTGAGAAGGAGTGGATAGGTTCTTGATGCTCTCCCAATTCTTCTCTTCATAGTAGCCTTGTCCTTCAAGAAACTTCACATCTCTAGAGACTATTACCCTTCTTCTTTCGGGTATATAACACTTATAACCCTTTTGAGTTGTGGAGTAGCCGATGAACAAAACAAACACACCCAAACACGCGTAAGTGAGAGATAAAAGGTTTAGAATTGTTTAGAACTTCAAATGGAGATAAGTTATTGAGAATTTGAGTAGGAGTTCTATTAATGAGGTAGCAAGCCGATGTCACGGCGTCTCCCCAAAATCTCTTTGGGACATTGGTATGAAACATCATTGATCTTGTTACTTCCATAAGGTGCCTATTCTTCCTCTCGGCTACTCCGTTTTGTTGTGGTGTGTATGGGCAACTTGTTTGATGAAGTATCCCATGCTTTGCTAAGTGATCTTTGAATATTTGGCCCATGTATTCTCCCCCATTGTCCGACCTAAAACATTTTATCTTGGCATTGTATTGGTTAGATATATAGGTTTGAAAGTTTTTAAAAGCGTCTAAGACTCTATCCTTAGAGGAAATAAGAGTTAACCATGTAAATTAGGACTTCTCATCTATGAAAGTAACAAAGTACTTGTGGTTTTCTCTAGAAACGCACGAGAAGTCCATACATCCGAATGGATTAACTCAAAACAATGTTCATAAACTTTTAAAGACTTTGAGAAAACGGTTCTACAATGTTTACCAAGGATGCAAGATTCACAAAGATTATTATCAAAAGAAACAAGAGGCAACATAAGCTTAAGAGCTTTAGAGTTAGGGTGGCCTAATCTAGCATGCCAAATAACATTATTAGCCTCGGATAAAACGGTTTTAAAAGCAAAAGATAGATGAGAGATTTTCGGATTTGTATCAAGCACATATAGATCTCCCTTGGTGCTCCCTCTACCAATGATCTTCTTTGAGTCAATATCCTGTAATGTTACACCATTAGGTCCAAACACAACGTTGCAATTCAATTCATTAGCTATCCGTTTTACCGATAAAAGATTAGAAGTGAAACTAGGCATATAAAGGGCTTTCATATCTCTATCAAACAACCTAAGATCTCCTAGTCCTTTTATCGATACTTTACTTCCATTAGCAACAATGACATTACCTAAGGCCGGTTTAACATTTCTCATAAGATTCTCATTACTAATCATATGGTGAGAGGCACCCGTGTCTACTACTATTGGCTTGACTATCCTATGATCATTGTCTATCTTAATAGCATTTAGGGAATAGGAAGCAATACCGGACCCCTTTAGGGCCTTGATGTGTGCTTCAAGATCCGACTTCCGGACATACTCATCGGTGAAAGGGACCACGGCTAATTAATGCTTCTTCATCTTTGCCTTGGCTAGAAGTGCTTGCTCCATTAGCCGAGTCCTCTTGAGTGAGATTGGCCTTGGACTCCGAGAACTTGCTTGGTTTGAGATGGGGATGGAGGATCCATCACTTGTCCTTCACGTGCCGTCTCTTCTTGCAATGTTCACACACCATTGACCTTCTTTCTTCACGCGGCTTGAGGATGGCTTTGTTGGCTAAGACAATCTCCTTCTTACCGAATAGCTCATCGCCTCCTTGTTCTCTTTGGAGTTGAGAGACAACGAAGTCTAGAGATGGGAGAGTGTCGGCTCTTAAGAGATGTTTGATGAGGTCCTTATAACTCGAGTTAAGAGTCAAGAGAAGTCCAAAGACTTTGTCTTGCTCCTTCCTCTCGTTAATCACCTTCACATCTATCGAGCTCGGCCTTAGCATCTCTAGCTCCGCCCATAAAGCTCTGAACTTTCCATAGTGGGTGGTGAGTTCAGTATTGTTGGTGTTCGAATTGGTACCAGGGCCCGCTAAAGGAGCTGGCCGAGGCCCAGTAGAAGAACATGCTCGTTTCTCTATAAATCCCCAAAGTATAATGGGCCGAAGGAGGGCCCATATTCGCTTTCAGTTCAACAAGAGGGCGAGGGGAGGCGAGCGGACTTCGACGGTTAGGGAGTTCGATGACGACATAACGGCTGCTTTAAATACATTTAATTCGTGTTAAAGAGCCAAGACTTAAATGTCTCTGTTTGTAAATCATAGTATAAATAGAGGAAGAGAGCAAGGGAAAAAGGCATGTCTAATTCCCAAGAAAGAACCCATATCATCTTATTTGAATAAAATTCTCTTATACTAGTTTTTGCCTTCGTTTTCCTTTGCTATTTTGATCTATCGAGCCTCCGATTCCCGCTTCTTATCCTATTCAAATCGTCGTACCCACAATTTGTCGCTAGAAGGAGGGGGAATTGATAGATCACCTTTAATTAGTAACAGAGGAAAATCAAACCATTTTTCATGGATATCACCGACTCTCAAAATGTCTCATCTGTCGACTTCGCCCAATTGCTCACTGACCTCCAGAAGGTAATCACCGAGCAACAGAAGGCGACCTCTACCCTAGCCGAACGCTTCGACAAGATAGAAGGCGTGCTTACCAATCTCCAACCCCCCAACGAACAGAACACCGATGGCACCCCCACTCGGTTGGCAACGGCAAATGACGGACGAAACTCTGAGGAGCCAACGCCGACTTCTGCGACCCGCACCGAAGCCTTGCGCGGAGCGGACCTGGCTGGGAAAGATTTCGAGGAGATCCGAACCGAGATCCGAGGAATAAACTCAAAGATCCACGAAGCAATAAGCTCCGCTCCAGAAATCAACCGAGTTATTGAAGAGACCAGGCGAACCCCGTTTACTCGGAGGATCGCATCGCTGCGCGTCCGCGATACAAGAAAGATCAAACTTCCGTCCTACGACGGAGTCGGAGATCCCAAGACACACCTCACCGCCTTCCGCATCGCCGCTGGGCGGGTACAGTTCGAGGAGCACGAGCAAGACGACGGCCTTTGTAGGCTGTTCGCCGAGAACCTCTCCGGGCCGTCCTTAGTCTGGTTCACCCACCTCGAACCTGGCTCGATCGATAGCTTCACCGACTTCACCACCGCCTTCATCAAACAATACTCTATTTTCATAGACCAGGGACTCTCCGACGGCGACCTGTGGAACCACGTTCAGGAGCAGGCCGAGCCTCTGAGAAAGTACATAACCAAGTTCAAGGAAATTCTGTCCAGATTACCCGGGATCACCGATTCCACGGCGATCTCCTGCCTCAAACACGGCCTCTGGCACGAGTCGCGCTTCCGCGAGGAGATCGTGATCAACAAGCCCACCAGTATCCACGATGCACTTCACCGAGCCACAACCTGGATGGAGCTCGAGGAAGACAAGCTCGCGATAAGCAAGAAGTATCGACCGCCTCCTAAGACCACTCCCCAGAGTCCGTCCAAGAAACCCGACAATCGCCGAGCCGGCGGCGGAAGTTCGCAAACCTTCGCCGTGGGCGAGACTCCGGGGAAAGCGAAGCGGTTCGCGCCAAGCAACAAATGGGTCCGAGACAAGGATGCTTATTGCGAGCTCCACGGGGTAAAAGGCCACGACACCAAGGACTGCTACCGTTTGAAAACCATCCTCATGGAGAAATGGTCTGCCGGCGACCTCGCTGATTTCGACCTCGAAACCATCGCTCAGGCCGAGAGAAGCAGACTTTCCTCCGTCGGAGTCGGTGGCGCATCGCCCAAAAGAGTCGAAGCCGACAACGAGAACGAAGAAACCCCCAAGAAAAGGATCGATATGATCATGGGAGGGTCCAAGCTTTTTAGCTCATCGGTGAACTCTATCAAAAAGCACCAAAGGAAAGTCGGGAAACCGAGCCCCGAATACGGGACACTCGACGGACCAATCATCACCTTCGAGGAAAAGGAAACTCTCCGCCTTGCCAGGCCCCATGACGATGCCCTGGTCATCTCACTGGACATCGCCAACTTCGAGGTGTCCAGAATTCTGATCGACACGGGCAGTTCCGTGGACCTCATCTTCCTCAGCACTCTCTCAAGGATGGGAATCAGTATGGAAGAAGTAGAGGGGGGGCCCCGCCCCACTCATCGCCTTCACCGGTGAGACCACTATGTCTCTCGGAACGATCCGTCTTCCCGTCCTCGCCAAAGGAACTTCACGGCTCGTGGAATTCACGGTCTTCGACCGCCCGCCGCGTACAACGCTATCCTCGGAACTCCTTGGTTGTACCGGATGAAGGCGGTTCCCTCGACCTATCATCGTGCCTCAAGTTCCCTACCCCGACGGGAGTCGAAGAGATACAAGGAAGCCAGGAGACCGCACGCTCTTGCTACATGAGCGGACACAAGCTCACCGTCAAATAGCAGTTAGCCAACGTCGCTCGACCCAGCGGGGCCGAAAAGAAACTCCGAGGGGGCGACGACGTTAGTATCGAAGTATCAATTGATCAGAACAATCCGTCCCGAGCCGTCAAAATCGGAATGCAGCTCTCAGACCCGCAGAGGGTCGAGCTGATTCAGTTCCTTACCAGCAACATACACTCGTTTGCCTGGGGGCCCGAGGACATGACCGGGATCGACCCAACGATAATAACTCATAAACTGAATGTCGATCCGACTTACAAGCCAGTCAGGCAGAAAAGAATGAAGCTGGGGGCGGACAGAGCCAAGGCTGTAAACGACGAAGTACAGAGACTCCTGAACTTAGGATCGATCAGGGAGGTAAAATATCCGGAATGGCTCGCAAATCCGGTCGTCGTGAAGAAGAAGAACGGGAAGTGGAGAGTATGCGTCGATTTCACCGACCTCAACAAAGCATGCCCCAAGGACAGTTTTCCACTCCCTCACATCGACCGACTCGTGGAAGCAACGGCCGGTCACGAGCTCCTGTCTTTCATGGATGCCTTTTCGGGTTATAACCAAATCTCGATGCATCCCGACGATCGGGAGAAGACTTCCTTCATAACGGACGAGAGGAACCTATCGTTACAAAGTAATGCCGTTCGGCCTAAAAAACGCGCAGGAGCGACGTATCAAAGACTTGTCAACAGAATGTTCGAGAAACAATTGGGCGAGGTCATGGAAGTCTATATAGATGACATGCTCGTCAAATCATCAAAGCAGGGCGAGCATATCGAACACCTCCGACAGTGTTTCGACCTCCTCAAAGAGTATGGCATGAAGCTTAACCCAGAAAAGTGCACTTTCGCCGTACCTTCCGTAGAATTCCTCGGGTACTTAGTCACCAAGAGAGGGATAGAGGCGAATCCTAGCCAGGTCGACGCTCTCCTAAATATGCCGTCACCTCGAAACGTAAAGGAAACTCAAAGGCTCACAGGACGGATCGCAGCCCTTAACAGGTTCATCTCGCGATCAACGGATCGATGTCTCCCTTTCTACAACCTTCTAAGGGGAAACAAAAGCTGGGTTTGGGACGAGCAATGTGAAGAGGCTTTTAATCAGCTAAAGTCATACCTCTCGAAACCACCGATCCTCGCTAAGCCAGAGGAAGGAGAGCCCCTTTTTCTTTACATCGCGGTGTCCCCTTCGGCTGTCAGCTCAGTCCTCATACGAGAAGATCGGGGCGAACAGAAACCAATCTTTTACACAAGCAAAACTCTAACTGATCCTGAGACCAGGTACCCGATGATGGAAAAACTCGCCCTCGCGGTTGTAACGGCGACAAGGAAATTACGACCCTATTTTCAGTCCCACTCGATCATAGTGCTCACATCGCACCCCCTCAAGAACGATTCTACACAGCCCGAACCAGTCCGGAAGGATTTCTAAGTGGGCAATCGAACTCAGGAATATGACGTGGAATATAAGCCCCGCGTTAACGCGAAAGCCCAGGTACTCGCCGACTTCATAGTAGAACTCCCCGTGCAAGATCCCGAGTCCACCAACACTCTCCCCTGGATCTTACACGTTGATGGGGCCTCATCCAAGCAGGGATCGGGGATCGGCGTCAAGCTGCGATCGCCCAATCAAGAAGTCATCGAGCAATCTTTTCGGCTACGTTTTCCCGCCTCGAACAACGAAGCAGAATACGAGGCACTGATCGCCGGTCTTCGCCTCTCCATCAGCGTTGGGGTCAGAAATATCTCAGTCTTCTCGCGACTCCCGGCTTGTTGTAAGCCACTTCTCCGGAGAATATTCCGCCAAAGACGAAAGAATGGAGGCCTACCTCGCCATCGCCAAAGAACTTTGCAGAGAGTTCGACAAGTTTGAGCTCGTCAAAGTCCCCAGGGGCGAGAACACTTCGGCAGACGCCCTGGCGGCTTTAGCGTCAACTTCCGACCCTGACATAAAAAGGAACATCTCCGTGGAGTGCATCGACCGACCTAGCATCGATCCGACTGGCCCGGTCCTTGCGATCCTGAAAGGGAAGAAGCAGGAGGAGTCCGCCCATGCAGCAGAAACAATCATCGATGACTGGCGAACGCCAATCCGAAACTACATCTCGAAAGGCGAAGTCCCTACTGAAAAATGGGAGGCTCGAAAACTTAAGGTCATCAGCGCCAGGTTTTGCATGATCGAGGGGAGGCTCTACAAGCGGAGCTTCCAGGGGCCCTATCTCCTCTCGTGTCCACGGAGAAGTCTCCGACACCGTCATGAGAGAAGTCCACGAAGGACTCGCGGAGACAATTTCGGTGGTCGTCTCCTCGCCACCAAGGTTCGTCGGCGGCAAGGATATTATTGGCCCACTTTGACCGACGATTGCATTAAATATGCGCAACATTGCGAAAAGTGCCAACGCCACGCTCCTTTCATCCACCAGCCGTCCGAACCATTGTCATCCGTCTCCGCCCCCTACCCTTTCATGAGGTGGTCCATGGACATCATCGGCCCGCTGCACGAGTCAACCAACGGAAGAAAATTCCTTCTCGTTTTGACCGACTATTTCTCCAAATGGGTCGAAGCCGAGGCCTACTCCGCAATCATCGACACAAAGGTCTGCAAGTTCTTATGGAAAAACATCATTTGCAGGCACGGACTCCCGTACGAGATCGTCACGGACAACGGCTCCCAGTTCATATCAAAAAAGTTCGAAAAATTCTGCCAGACCTGGAAAATAAAAGTACAATACTCTACACCTCGCTACCCGCAGGGAAACGGACGAGCGAGCGGCGAACAAGTCAATACTCTACAGTCTCAAGAAGCGCCTCGATTCTCGCAAAGGAGGATGGCACGATGAGCTCGAAGGGGTACTTTGGGCATACAGGACCACACCGCGCAGGGCGACGGGGGAAACTCCGTTCTCCCTCGTCTATGGAGTCGAAGCGATCGTCCCTGCCGAAGCAGCAGTCCCAGGGATCAGGCGAACTCAAAACCCTCTGATCGAAGCGGACAATGACGAGATGCTAAGAGAATCCCTCGATAACCTGGATTCAAAGAGAGATCAAGCAATGATCAGGATTCAAAACTATCAGCAATCCGCATCCCGATACTACAACTCGAAGACAAAGCAACGAACCCTATCAGTCGGAGACCTAGTACTAAGAAAGGTCTTTGAGAACACCGCCGAATATCGCGCTGGCAAACTCGGAGTCAAGTGGGAAGGACCATACATCGTACACGAAATCATCCGCCCGGGAGTCTACCGTCTCAAAACCTCCGAAGGGAACAACGTCAAAAGACCTTGGAACATCATGAACCTCAAGAAATTTTATGCTTAAATTCGCTCTATTGTAAACCGAACTACGTTTCAGGCTTGATCCCAACTCGGGTACGTAGGCAGCCCGTATCATTTGATCGGGTCCAGCTATATAAATAAATAAAATCTTTTTTCTACAAAGGATATTCAAAAAGCGAACTACATTTAAAGCCATCTAAACAGTTCGACAGAAAGAACTTAACGATGCATATCAAGCCCCAATGTTCGCGAACGATCAACACAGTTCCACCAAAGAGCTTAACGATCGAGGAAGCGAAACATATTTGAGTCATCTAAACAGTTCGACAAAAAGAACTTGACGATGCACCTCGAACCTTAGGGTCCGCGAACGATCAACACAGTTCCACCAAAGACCTTAACGATCGAGGAAGCGAAACATATTTAAGCCATCTAAACAGTTCAACAAAAAGAACTTGACGATGCACATCGAACCTTAGGGTCCGCGAACAATCCATACAGTTCTTCCAAAGAACCTAAAAGATCTAGCAAAACATATTTAAGCCGTCTAAACAGTTTGACGACGAACTTAACGATGCACATCTAAAGTTCGGTGTACGGAACTTAGCGAACAACACAGTTCCACCGGAGAACTTAAACGACGCACGGCGAACCCCAGCGTTCACAAATTGTCAGCACAACTCTGCCAAGGAACTTAAAGACTATAACAAATCTTAAATCTAGAAGACCCGGATGAGGTGAACCAATTAACGGTCCGATCATAACGAATATCGCTTTTCCGTAAAAACGACTAAGTACGCAGAAACAAAGATATGAAAAGCTAAGAAATGGATTCCACGAGGACAAAGTGATGTTGTGCTCAACGAATACAATCTTTTTTAAAAAAAAAAAAACACAAACAAAAAAAAATTTTTGGGACAGGCCCCTGTTTAAAGACATGACCACATTCATGTCTGACTTGCTTCATCCACCGCTTCGCTCTCTCCAGCCCCTGGCTGCGACGACTCTTCCTCAGCAGGTGCAACCCCCTCGGCGAGAACTGTGACCACCGGTTCGGACCCTTCGGGGCGAATGCCCTCCCTGAGGTAAAGGGCATCTTCGACGGACAGGCTGGCGGTCATCGATCCGAATTGATCGAAGGGCGCCGAAGCCAGTGGTGTTATCTCCAGCGGCGCCGCTTCATCGACCGCTCGTGGCTCCACAAGAACCAGAGCTGACTCGCGGCTGACTGCATCCTCGGGAGGTGGCGAATCCTCGAACCTCTTGGCCAGCTCGACCAGGTCCAGCGAAGGAAGAGGCATAGCGGCCAGCTTCGCTTCAACCACCGGCAGATCCTCGGCCATGCTCGCCGCCTCCGCCTCGAGATCAGGGTAATCGCCCCTCCGGATCCCGACCAGGAATTCCTGATTGGCTCGGATCTCGGCCACTTCGCGCTCCACTCGAGATCGCTTCTTCAGGAGCAGGAGGTGGTCCTTCACCTGGTTTATCACCGCAACCCCGGTACCTTTGACATCGCGCCTGGCCTCGTGGGAGGAAAGTCGGAGATCGCGATCCCGAAGTCCGAGGAGAGCCTCGTATTTCGCCGACATCGCCCGCGAACTCTCCTCCGCCGCGCCGCTCTCGCTCAAACCGCGAGCTCTTCTCCTCCGCAATCTCGGCCCTTTTTAGCATAAGGGCCACCTTCGTCTCCATTGCGGCAGCCGCCTTCCTCGCCTCGTCGCGTTGGCGGCGATAATCCTCGACTTGCCTCGGCCCGTCCGCGTTCTTTTCCAACGCGATGCGCATGGTCTCGAGTGATCGCTCCGCCGGGGCCAATTTTTCCTTGGTCCTGGTCAGGTCGAGCTGAAGAGATCCGGGTTCGGTGAGCATCCCCTCGTACCCGCAAAGGAGACGATTGAAGGTCGTCGCCGACTGAAACAGAAGGCAGCCATGCGTAAGAACCAGAAAACATATATGTAAGCGTTAACGAAAACGAAGAGAAGATGCAGGAGTCATACCTCGGCTAAGGCAATAGAGTGACGGGCGTATAAGTCCCTCACCGGATCGCGCATGTTCTTCAGCGCCGGGATTTCGAGCCCCTGATACGAAAAGGTCCGGAATAGGTTCGAGACACGATCGCGATCTGCAAAAACGAGCACACGTTAGCCCCGAAGCAAAAGCTAACCAGTTTCAAAGGGCATGAGTTTCCTTACCACTACGGTTCTCCGCATTCACGACGAGAGACCGATCCTGCGCCGATCCTCTGCTGGATCCCTCGCGGCGAAGAGTAGGCCGCTGCTGGGCAACCTGGTTCACGCCGCCAGGCGGGGCGGAGCGGTCCGAGCGGGTGGTGGGGGGAGGCATGGTTGCACCACGGGCCTTCACGGGGTCCGCGCTTCTGGACCACGTCCTCGAGTCAGTGCGGGGAGATGGGTCCGCATCATCGGCCCCCCTTTTTCTCTTCCGCCTCTCCAGGCTCTCCTCCTCCTCCTCCGCGTCGTCGTCCGCGCAAGGCGGAGCAACCACGGCCCGCAGCTCGTCAGGGGCCTGTTGGAGGACCCAGTCAACCACTAGGCTGACTTTGGGTTTTTCCCCGCTCGCCTTGAAGCGCGAGATCTCTTCCTTCTTGGCCTTAGCCAAGGCTGTGAGTCGGGTCTCTCTCTCCTTCTTCGCCCGATAGGTCGGGGGAGACGACTCCGCAGGTAGCCGAGGAGAGGCCGACTCTCTGAGTGTCCGCTCCCGCGCGCGGGCACAAGCTCCGTGGATCCTCTCCAGCGAGAAGGAATTCCACTTTGACGAGGCCTCGACGCCGACCCGATAGAAGTCTTCGAAGCGCGTGAGGTTGTCGAGGCGCGTACGGGTCTCGAAATAAATTATATTTTATTTTATTAAGAGCTCTAAAGGGGCCTAGGCGAAAGCCCCTTATCCAAACTTTTTCCTTCCAAATCGAAGTGTAAAAAAAAAAATCAAAAAACTCACCGCAAGTCGCGGCCCATTTACGGCCGATGAATTCGTGCATGTCCCCTACCGGTCCATCCAGCCCGAGTCCTTCTCAGGAAAGCCAAATACCAGATTCCGGTTTGTGTTGGGGTAAATGGCGAACGTCCCACTCGTTTTCGAGATACGGACGCTGAACAACTCCATCAACTCCGGGACGCCGAAGGCAAATCCGGTCTCCTCCGCCACCGTCAGGGCACATAACACCGATCTGATGAAGTTCGGCAAAGCTTGGGGGAAGGCGATACCTAGCTGATGTAGGTAGAGTATCAACGCATCCGGGATTGGGAAAGACAGTCCGGCTCCGGAGAAGTACGCCTCGTAAGCGCAACAGAATCCGGGGCGGACACTTTCCGGCGATTCGCCCTCGCGGGGCAGCACCAGCTCCACCGCCTCGGGAATCGCGCATGAGCGGCGAAGAGCTTCGAGGGACTTTTCCGTCGATAACGTACTCTGGTAGGGGCCGAATTGATCGCTGGCCTGGGTAACGATCCGTCGTGGTTCTCTAGGGGCCATTTTTGTTGAAATTTATCGGGTGTATGAAGAAAAAAGAAAAAGATGAAGATCCGTTGTTTTCTTCCCGAAGGATGAGCGAGTATTTGTTGGCAAAGGATAGGAAGGATACCCTCGTTTCTTTTTCTGCCTATTTAAATCAAATTTTAAAAAGTGACGTCATCCGGTTTCAAAGTGACGTCACCTGACGCTACGGAAACCGTGCCGCCCCACTTTTTCGAAAAAACGAATCATTACCTTTTAATATTTTTTAATTATTAGGGTATCGTACAGCGCGATACTCGGGATCCGAGGAGACCTAATTGGCGGGATTTTCTCCTAATAATTAAGGGTTTTACTCCTCCGAGTCCGAATGCCGCGAAATCCTCGAGATCCATGAAGATTTATTTGGCGATCCGTTTCCTCTCGTCAGTCAAAGAGTTCGTTTGCCTAAACCTGGTGAGCTCGACGGGAAGCATGAGTTTGACTGTCTAAGTCCGATGAGTTCGACGGGAAAACATCGAACTTAGGGGCCTTCGTTGGTGTTCGAATTGGTACCGGGGCCCGCTAAAGGAGTTGGCCGAGGCCCGTAGAAGAACAGGCTCGTTTCTCTATAAATCCCCAAAGTATAATGGGCCGAAGGAGGGCCCATATTCGCTTTCAGTTCGACAAGAGGGCGAGGGGAGACGAGCGGACTTCGACGGTTAGGGAGTTCGATGACGACATAACGGCTGCTTTAAATACATTTAATTCGTGTTAATGAGCCAAGACTTAAATGTCTCTGTTTGTAAATCATAGTATAAATAGAGGAAGAGAGCAAGGGAAAAAGGCATGTCTAATTCCCAAGAAAGAACCCATATCATCTTATTTGAATAAAATTCTCTTATACTAGTTTTTGCCTTCGTTTTCCTTTGCTATTTTGATCTATCGAGCCTCCGATTCCCGTTCTTATCCTATTCAAATCGTCGTACCCACAAGTATCTTATTGAGTGAGATTGTTGAGAGCTTTCTTTACCTCATACACTCGGCTTAGATTGGATACATTCCCATAGATTGTCTTGAGTGTATACCAAAGCTCCTTAGCCGTCTCACAATAGGAGTAAGCCTCAAAAATCGCCGGATCTAGAGTGTGTTGTATGATCCCTAGCACTCGTTGATCTTCTTGGAACCATTTCTCTTCCTCCTCGGTCAAGTCTTCATCACCAAGAGATCTATCCGGGTTGATTGGGTCTTGGGTCTTGGTGATGTGCTTCAAAGTCCTCGGCCTCCAAGAGCGGTCTTGATAGTCCGAGTCCAAAGAAGATAGTTGTTTCCTTTAAGAATCACCGAGGGCAAACCAAACTTGGAGCCTTGATAGATCGAAACTTGAGTGTCTTCCATGATGTCTTGAGTATGGTTGAGATTCAAAGATGATGACTTTAAGCTTTGTGATGCTTCAAGTCAAGAGATTTAAGACGAAAGGTGGAAAGTTTAAGCTTTGTGATGCTTAAAGGAAGAACACCGAATGCTTTTGAGCTTTGTGAGTGCTCAAAAACAAGAAAAGATTTGCGGAATAGAGAGATTAGGAGCTATTACGCTCTGATACCATGATGATTTGTGAAAGTCTATAGTGGATTAAGAAGAGATTAAGGAAGAATTAAGAGAATTATTGTGGAAAAGATTCAGCCTTTATTGATAAGTATATGAGGAATTAATTCCTTGAAGGTTTTACAAGAGTCTATCAAGAGTATATAAAGAAAATAGCAACAAGAGAAGTCTCCAACGGCTAGAATTCAAAAGGGAACACTCCTTTGTCCATTGGTCCATATCTCTAACGACTACAATAGTCGACTACATTGTCATATAGTCGACTATAGCTTTAACACTACAAGAAAACAGGGTAATTTCCTACCACATTTCCGACCGTAATTTTTCTTATATATATCACACCCTCACTTCTTCTTTCTCACAATTTCTCTTATCAATCTCCATTTACCACAAAATTCAATACAAATTAACAATTTCTCTTATCAATCTCCATACCACAAAATTCAATAAAAATTATTATAATGAGTTATTTTAGATCGTGGATGGATGGAAATCATAAAGATCCGGCGACGGGATTACTTTCGGAAGAATTTGCGGAGGGGCTTAAACAATTTATGGAGTTTGTCGCAATTCAAGAAAGAACCGTAGCAACAGGTAAAATGTATTGTCCTTGTAAAAATTGCGATAATCGTAGAAATGTTTTGGTAAAAGTAGTATGGAAGCATTTATATAATGTTGGTTTTACGCCGGGGTATAAAATATGGTATTCTCATGGGGAAAATGATTTAATGGTAAATTATCCTAGTAGTAGTAATGTACAATATTATGATAATAATTTAGTTGTCCCTCCGGTAGAAGAACCTATATCCGTAGATAGGACCGTGCAAATGGTAAATGATATTTTTCGCGAAACTATGTCGTCGTTTGTTGGAGATCATCATGAGCCTACATTGGAGGAGCCAAATGTGGAAGCGCAGAAATTCTTTGACATGTTGGATGCCGCTAAGAACCCGTTATATGGTGGGTGTAGAGAAGGTCATTCACCTCTTTCACCGCGACAAGAATGATGTCTATCAAAACGGATTACAATCTTTCGAAGATTGTGTGGATGCGTGGGCTGGTCTCGATCAAAGACATTTTGCCCGAAGATAATATGGCACCGGGGACGTATTATGAAATCGAGAAGTTGGTATCTGGTCTAGGATTACCGTATCGGATTATCGATGTGTGCGTCGATAACCGTATGTTATATTGGAGAAGAGATGAAAACCGCTCGGCATGCCGGTTCTGTAAGAAACCACGATATAAAGAAACTGGTAGAAGAGTGTCCATACCTTATAAGAGAATGTGGTATTTGCCGTTAACGGATAGACTGAAAAGGTTATATCAGTCGGGGCGCACAGCAAGTTCGATGAGATGGCATGCGGAACATGAGATGTTAAATGGAGAGATAGCACATCCTTCGATGCTCAAGCATGGAAACATTTTCAAAATGTGTATCCTAGTTTCGCAAGTGAGAGTCGCAATGTGTATTTGGGATTAAGTACCGATGGTTTCAACCCTTTTGGGAAACATGGGAGACAATATTCTTTATGGCCGGTGATCGTCACGCCTTACAACCTGCCTCCGTCATTGTGCATGGTTAGGGAGTTTTTGTTCCTATCTATTCTTGTTCCTGGGCCGAGCATCCGAAGAGAGCACTAGACATATTTATGCAGCCGTTGATACATGAGTTGAAGATGTTATGGGAGAGTGGAGTTGAAACGTACGACATATCAATGCAACAAAACTTCATGATGCGAGCGTACTAATGTGGACTATTAGCGATTTTCCGGCATATGGTATGTTATCCGGATGGACCACACATGGACGGTTATCTTGTCCTTATTGTCAAGATAACACCGATGCTTTCCAATTGAAGAACGGACGTAAATCATGTTGGTTTGATTGTCATCGACGATTTTTACCAAACGATCATCCATACCGTCGGAGCACTACTTTGTTTACGAAGAAGAAGAAAATCTATGAAGGACCTCCCGAAGAAGTAAACGGTGAACATATACTAACTCAACTTAGAGATTTTGGAGCTGAGAAGACAAGTACGTTGTGGTGGTAACGGACATCAAGTTGTGGATGGATATGGTGAACATCATAAGCGGCACAAAAAGAGCATATTTTGGGATTTGCCTTATTGGAAGGATCATTTACTTCGGCACAACCTAGATGTTATGCACATCGAGAAGAACTTCTTTGACAACATCATGTTCACCATTATGAACGTGAAAGGGAGGACGAAAGACAACTTGAAGTCCAGATTAGACTTGCCGACTATTTGTTCTCGGAAGGAACTTCATGTCACCAGTCAAGGAAGATATCCCCAACCTGCTTTTCGGTTAAACGCTTCAAGCAAAGCATGAATTCTTTAGCTGGATAATGGACGGTGTTAAGTTTCCGGATGGTTACTCTTCTAACCTTAGAAACTTGTGTTGATCGTGGAGAAGGTAAGTTTTCGGGGATGAAGAGTCATGATTGTCATGTTTTTATGCAACGTATTCTTCCATTTGCATTCGACGGGCTTCTTCCGCAAGAAGATATTTCCGCCTTCTTTCTTCGACGTTATGGAACATTTACCAATTCACTTGCCTCGGGAAGTAGAACTTGGTGGTCCTGTTCAATATCGGTGGATGTATCCTTTCGAGCGCTACATGTACCATTTGAAGAAAAAAGTGAAGAATTTAGCGAGGGTTGAAGGTTCAATTATTGCCCAAAGCATAAACGAAGAGAGATCTAACTTAGTCGGGTACTACTTTCCACCACAAACCCAAACAAAGAGTGGAAAACAAAAACGACATGATGATGGAGGAGTGCATGCTTGTTATCCCGTATATGTACCAGAACTTTTTAGACAGGTTGGGCGTTTAAGTGGAAAGGGTAAAAGGCGAAGACTCGCCGAGGTTGAGCATGCTAATGTGCACATGTATATTTTGACCAACTGCGAAGATTTGGTGCCGTACGAGGAGATTTACATGGCGCAAAAACGATTTGAAGATTCGGAAGCAACAGACGATGAATTAAATGAAGTCAAAGAAAGAGAATTTGCAGAATGGTTAAAGTTATATGTATACGGCGGGCAGCCGCGAAGGAGAGTTAATTCCAACATGGTTAGAAGAGGTGGTGAACGGTCCACAATATATTGCTGTTTCACACCCGATGTACTGCACGCGTGGATACGCTTTTAAAATATTTCGTGAGGGAAATTCAAGGTCGACGGCAAACCATGGGGTGTCAGCGGTAGCCGGAGATTTGGTTTACTACGGGGTATTACATGAGATATTAGAAGTGCATTATAGCGGGATGCTCGATCTAAGATGTGTTACGTTATATTGTGATTGGTATAGCCCCGTTGCAGGACATGGTGTACGTACAAACGAGTTTGGTGTTACTACAATACATTCTCGGAGGAGGTTACAAAAATATTATCCGTTCATTCTTGGATCGCAGTGCCAACCAAGTTTCATACATGACTTATCCGCGACCACACGGCAGACGGGATCCTTGGATAGTTGTTACAGAAATAAACCCGAGGGGAAGAGTTCATGGTAGTTCTTCGGAGGTCGATCCTCCTTTGCAAGCGACAACGGTTGGGCATTTGGGAGTAGTCGATGTTTCATTACAAGTGGATTTGGTTGTAGATTTAACGAAGATGCTGATTTTGTTGTACATGAAGAGTCCGAAGAAGAGGTTGGAGAATTTGAGGAGGGATCTGATTCGCCACCGAAGACTCAACCGAATCCGAATGAAATAATATAATTAAAGTTCAAATTTTTTGAAAATATTTTTAAAACACTTTTCAAAGACTTTTCAAATTAAGAATTTTGAAATAGTTTTTAAAGATTTTACAATAAGTTTTCAACAAGTTTTTTAAAGAGTTTTCAAAGAGTTTTAAATTCTTTAACACTTTTTCAAAGAGTTTTCAAAGATTTTTCAAATAGTTTTCAACGAATTTTCAAATATTTTACAATTTTTCAAAGAGTTTTCAAAGAGTTTTAAAAAAAGTTTTCAAAGAGTTTTAAATTCTTTTACACTTTTTGAAAGAGTTTTCAAAGACTTTTCAATTAAATAGTTTTCAACGAGTTTTCAAAAATTTTACACTTTTTCAAAGAGTTTTAAGTGAAAAGAGTTTTTGAAAAGAGTTTTCAACGAGTTTTCAAAAATTTTACACGTTTTCAAATTTTTAAATTTTTTTTTATTTTTTTACACTGCGGTCGGAATTCGGTCGGAAATCGGTCGGTAGCCGGCGAAACTCGATTACCTCGTACCAAATCGAGTAATTTTAAAAAAATTAATTAATTTTTTAATTTTTAAAACAACGGTCGAAAATCGGTCGGATATCCGTCGGTAGCCGCCAAAACTAAATTACCTCGTACTAAATCGAAACCCCAAATTCGGTCGGAATTCGGTAGGAAATTTCCGACTGATTTCCTACCGTTTTTTGATTTGTGGTCGGAAATCGGTAGGAAATTTCCGACCGAATTCCGACCGTTATAGGGTTTCATTTCAAAATGATGTTTTTTTTTTTGTCGAATCAATGCAATACCTTTATACAATACGTTATAGGGAAATTCCTACCGATTTCCGACCGTAGTTCTTGAAATTTACCCGAAACTGCTAAGTGTTCGCATGGATTAAATGACATGCATATTCCGTCGGAATTCGGTCGAAAAATTCCTACCGAATTCCGACCACATTTAAATTTTAATATAATATTTATTGTGGTAGGAATTCGGTAGGAATTTCCGACCGAATTCCGACGGAATATGCATGTCATTTAATCCATGCGAACACTTAGCAGTTTCGACCGAATTCCGACCGTTATAGGGTTTCATTTCAAAATGATGTTTTTTTTTGTCGAATCAATGAAATACCTTTATACAATACGTTTTAGAAATAAAATAAACTCTACAAATGTCTAAAATGATCATAAAATGCTAAATAGTTTTTAATTTTTATAAATATATGTTTGATTACAACTTAGTTATGTAACTTTCATATGTTTTTTCAAAATTTTGGTATTTTCATAAAAACATTTGAAAACGTGAAACATATTATACTTATATATTGTTATGTTCAAGAAATCTTATATAAACACTCCATTAAACCTATTTGAAATACGTTTTTATGCGAAACACTAAATATACACTAAATCACGAACTACGGTCGGAAATCGGTAGGAAATTCCTACCGATTTCCGACCGTAGTTCTTGAAATTTACCCGAAACTGCTAAGTGTTTGCATGGATTAAATGACATGCATATTCCGTCGGAATTCGGTCGGAAATTCCTACCGAATTCCTACCGAATTCCGACCACATTTAAATTTTAATATAATTAATTTATTGTGGTCGGAAATTGGTAGGAATTTCCTACCAATTTCCGACCACAATTAAATTTTAAAATAATTAATTTATTGTGGTAGGAATTCGGTAGGAATTTCCGACCGAATTCCGACGGAATATGCATGTTATTTAATCCATGCGAACACTTAGCAGTTTCGACCGAATTCCGACCGTTATAGGGTTTCATTTAAAAATGATGTTTTTTTGTCGAATCAATGAAATACCTTTATACAATACGTTTTAGAAATAAAATAAACTCTACAAATGTCTAAAATGATCATAAAATGCTAAATAGTTTTAATTTTTATAAATATATGTTTGATTACAACTTAGTTATGTAACTTTCATATGTTTTTTCAAAATTTTGGTATTTTCATAAAAACATTTGAAAACGTGAAACATATTATACTTATATATTGTTATGTTGAAGAAATCTTATATAAACACTCCATTAAACCTATTCGAAATACAGTTTTATCCGACCGTAGTTCTTGAAATTTACCCGAAACTGCTAAGTGTTCGCATGGATTTAATGACATGCATAATTCCGACATCGGAATATTCGGTCGGAAATTCCTACCGAATTCGGTCCGAAATTCCACCGAATTCCGACCACATTCCTACCGAATTTTACCATATGGTCGGAAATTGGTAGGAATTTCCTACCAATTTCCGACCACAATTAAATTTTAAAATAATTAATTTATTGTGGTCGGGAATTCGGTAGGGAATTTCCGACCGAATTCCGACGGGAATATGCATGTCATTTAATCCATGCGGGACACTTAGCAGTTTCGACCGAATTCGACCGTTATAGGGTTTCATTTCAAAATGATGTTTTTTTTTTTGTCGAATCAATGCAATACCTTTATACAATACGTTTTAGAAATAAAATAAACTCTACAAATGTCTAAAATGATCATAAAATGCAAAATAGTTTTAATTTTTATAAATATATGTTTCATTACAACTTAGTTATGTAACTTTCATATGTTTTTCAAAATTTTGGTATTTTCATAAAAACATTTGAAAACGTGAAACATATTATACTTATATATTGTTATGTTCAAGAAATCTTATATAAACACTCCATTAAACCTATTTGAAATACGTTTTTTATGCGAAACACTAAATATACACTAAATCACGAACTACGGTCGGAAATCAGTAGGAAATTCCTACCGATTTCCGACCGTAGTTCTTGAAATTTACCCGAAACGCTAAGTGTTCGCATGGATTAAATGACATGCATATTCCGTCGGAATTCGGTCGGAAATTCCTACCGAATTCCGACCACATTTAAATTTTAATATAATATTTATTGTGGTAGGAATTCGGTAGGAATTTCCGACCGAATTCCGACGGAATATGCATGTCATTTAATCCATGCGAACACTTAGCAGTTTCGACCGAATTCCGACCGTTATAGGGTTTCATTTCAAAATGATGTTTTTTTTTGTCGAATCAATGAAATACCTTTATACAATACGTTTTAGAAATAAAATAAACTCTACAAATGTCTAAAATGATCATAAAATGCTAAATAGTTTTAATTTTTATAAATATATGTTTGATTACAACTTAGTTATGTAACTTTCATATGTTTTTTCAAAATTTTGGTATTTTCATAAAAACATTTGAAAACGTGAAACATATTATACTTATATATTGTTATGTTCAAGAAATCTTATATAAACACTCCATTAAACCTATTTGAAATACGTTTTTATGCGAAACACTAAATATACACTAAATCACGAACTACGGTCGGAAATCGGGAGGAAATTCCTACCGATTTCCGACCGTAGTTCTTGAAATTTACCTAAGTGTTCGCATGGATTTAATGACATGCATATTCCGTCGAATTCGGTCGGAAATTCTACCGAATTCGACCACATTTAAATTTTAATATAATTAATTTATTGTGGTCGGAAATTGGTAGGAATTTCCTACCAATTTCCGACCACAATTAAATTTTTAAAATAATTAATTTATTGTGGTCGGAATTCGGTAGGAATTTCCGACCGAATTCGACGAATATGGAATATGCATGTCATTTAATCCATGCGGACACTTAGGCGTTCGACCGAATTCCGACCGTTATAGGGTTTCATTTCAAAATGATGTTTTTTTTTGTCGAATCAATGCAATACCTTTATACAATACGTTTTAGAAATAAAATAAACTCTACAAATGTCTAAAATGATCATAAAATGCAAAATAGTTTTAATTTTTATAAATATATGTTTCATTACAACTTAGTTATGTAACTTTCATATGTTTTTCAAAATTTTGGTATTTTCATAAAAACATTTGAAAACGTGAAACATATTATACTTATATATTGTTATGTTCAAGAAATCTTATATAAACACTCCATTAAACCTATTTGAAATACGTTTTTATGCGAAACACTAAATATACACTAAATCACGAACTACGGTCGGAAATCGTAGGAAATTCCTACCGATTTCCGACCGTAGTTCTTGAAATTTACCGAAACTGCTAAGTGTTCGCATGGATTAAATGACATGCATATTCGTCGGAATTCGGTCGGAAATTCCTACCGAATTCCGACCACATTAAATTTTAATATAATATTTATTGTGGTAGGAATTCGGTAGGAATTTCCGACCGAATTCCGACGGAATATGCATGTCATTTAATCCATGCGACACTTAGATTCGACCGAATTCCGACCGTTATAGGGTTTCATTTCAAAATGATGTTTTTTTTTGTCGAATCAATGCAATACCTTTATACAATACGTTTTAGAAATAAAATAAACTCTACAAATGTCTAAAATGATCATAAAATGCAAAATAGTTTTAATTTTATAAATATATGTTTCATTACAACTTAGTTATGTAACTTTCATATGTTTTTCAAAATTTTGGTATTTTCATAAAAACATTTGAAAACGTGAAACATATTATACTTATATATTGTTATGTTCAAGAAATCTTATATAAACACTCCATTAAACCTATTTGAAATACGTTTTTATGCGAAACACTAAATATACACTAAATCACGAACTACGGTCGGAAATCAGTAGGAAATTCCTACCGATTTCCGACCGTAGTTCTTGAAATTTACCCGAAACTGCTAAGTGTTCGCATGGATTAAATGACATGCATATTCCGTCGAATTCGGTCGGAAATTCCTACCGAATTCCGACCACATTTAAATTTTAATATAATATTTATTGTGGTAGGAATTCGGTAGGAATTTCGACCGAATTCCGACGAATATGCATGTCATTTAATCCATGCGAACACTTAGCGCTTCGACCGAATTCCGACCGTTATAGGGTTTCATTTCAAAATGATGTTTTTTTTTGTCGAATCAATGAAATACCTTTATACAATACGTTTTAGAAATAAAATAAACTCTACAAATGTCTAAAATGATCATAAAATGCTAAATAGTTTTAATTTTTATAAATATATGTTTGATTACAACTTAGTTATGTAACTTTCATATGTTTTTTCAAAATTTTGGTATTTTCATAAAAACATTTGAAAACGTGAAACATATTATACTTATATATTGTTATGTTCAAGAAATCTTATATAAACACTCCATTAAACCTATTTGAAATACGTTTTTATGCGAAACACTAAATATACACTAAATCACGAACTACGGTCGGAAATCGGTAGGAAATTCCTACCGATTTCCGACCGTAGTTCTTGAAATTTACCCGAAACTGCTAAGTGTTTGCATGGATTAAATGACATGCATATTCCGTCGGAATTCGGTCGAAAATTCCTACTGAATTCCGACCACATTTAAATTTTAATATAATTAATTTATTGTGGTCGGAAATTGGTAGGAATTTCCTACCAATTCCCGACCACAATTAAATTTTAAAATAATTAATTTATTGTGGTAGGAATTCGGTAGGAATTTCGACCGAATTCGACTTAATATGCATGTCATTTAATCCATGCGAACACTTAGCGCTTCGACCGAATTCCGACCGTTATAGGGTTTCATTTCAAAATGATGTTTTTTTGTCGAATCAATGAAATACCTTTATACAATACGTTTTAGAAATAAAATAAACTCTACAAATGTCTAAAATGATCATAAAATGCTAAATAGTTTTAATTTTTATAAATATATGTTTGATTACAACTTAGTTATGTAACTTTCATATGTTTTTTCAAAATTTTGGTATTTTCATAAAAACATTTGAAAACGTGAAACATATTATACTTATATATTGTTATGTTGAAGAAATCTTATATAAACACTCCATTAAACCTATTTGAAATACGTTTTTATGCGAAACACTAAATATACACTAAATCACGAACTACGGTCGGAAATCGGTAGGAAATTCCTACCGATTTCCGACCGTAGTTCTTGAAATTTACCCGAAACTGCTAAGTGTTTGCATGGATTAAATGACATGCATATTCCGTCGAATTCGGTCGGAAATTCCTACCGAATTCCGACCACATTTAAATTTTAATATAATTAATTTATTGTGGTCGGAAATTGGTAGGAATTTCCTACCAATTTCCGACCACAATTAAATTTTAAAATAATTAATTTATTGTGGTAGGAATTCGGTAGGAATTTCCGACCGAATTCCGACGGAATATGCATGTCATTTAATCCATGCGAACTTAGCAATTCGACCGAATTCCGACCGTTATAGGGTTTCATTTCAAAATGATGTTTTTTTTGTCGAATCAATGAAATACCTTTATACAATACGTTTTAGAAATAAAATAAACTCTACAAATGTCTAAAATGATCATAAAATGCTAAATAGTTTTAATTTTTATAAATATATGTTTGATTACAACTTAGTTATGTAACTTTCATATGTTTTTTCAAAATTTTGGTATTTTCATAAAAACATTTGAAAACGTGAAACATATTATACTTATATATTGTTATGTTGAAGAAATCTTATATAAACACTCCATTAAACCTATTCGAAATACGGTTTTATCCGACCGTAGTTCTTGAAATTTACCCGAAACCGCTAAGTGTTCGCATGGATTTAATGACATGCATATTCCGTCGGAATTCGGTCGGAAATTCCTACCGAATTCCGACCACATTTAAATTTTAATATAATTAATTTATTGTGGTCGGAAATTGGTAGGAATTTCCTACCAATTTCCGACCACAATTAAATTTTAAAATAATTAATTTATTGTGGTCGGAATTCGGTAGGAATTTCCGACCGAATTCCGACGGAATATGCATGTCATTTAATCCATGCGGACACTTAGCAGTTTCGACCGAATTCCGACCGTTATAGGGTTTCATTTCAAAATGATGTTTTTTTTTGTCGAATCAATGCAATACCTTTATACAATACGTTTTAGAAATAAAATAAACTCTACAAATGTCTAAAATGATCATAAAATGCAAAATAGTTTTAATTTTTATAAATATATGTTTCATTACAACTTAGTTATGTAACTTTCATATGTTTTTCAAAATTTTGGTATTTTCATAAAAACATTTGAAAACGTGAAACATATTATACTTATATATTGTTATGTTCAAGAAATCTTATATAAACACTCCATTAAACCTATTTGAAATACGTTTTTATGCGAAACACTAAATATACACTAAATCACGAACTACGGTCGGAAATCAGTAGGAAATTCCTACCGATTTCCGACCGTAGTTCTTGAAATTTACCCGAAACTGCTAAGTGTTCGCATGGATTAAATGACATGCATATTCCGTCGGAATTCGGTCGGAAATTCCTACCGAATTCCGACCACATTTAAATTTTAATATAATATTTATTGTGGTAGGAATTCGGTAGGAATTTCCGACCGAATTCCGACGGAATATGCATGTCATTTAATCCATGCGACACTTAGCAGCGGTTCGACCGAATTCCGACCGTTATAGGGTTTCATTTCAAAATGATGTTTTTTTTTGTCGAATCAATGAAATACCTTTATACAATACGTTTTAGAAATAAAATAAACTCTACAAATGTCTAAAATGATCATAAAATGCTAAATAGTTTTAATTTTTATAAATATATGTTTGATTACAACTTAGTTATGTAACTTTCATATGTTTTTTCAAAATTTTGGTATTTTCATAAAAACATTTGAAAACGTGAAACATATTATACTTATATATTGTTATGTTCAAGAAATCTTATATAAACACTCCATTAAACCTATTTGAAATACGTTTTTATGCGAAACACTAAATATACACTAAATCACGAACTACGGTCGGAAAATCGGTAGGAAATTCCTACCGATTTCCGACCGTAGTTTCTTGAAATTTACCCGAAACTGCTAAGTGTTCGCATGGATTTAATGACATGCATATTCCGTCCGTCGGAATTCGGTCGGAAATTCCCTACCGAATTCCGACCACATTTAAATTTTAATATAATTAATTTATTGTGGTCGGAAATTGGTAGGAATTTCCTACCAATTTCCGACCACAATTAAATTTTAAAATAATTAATTTATTGTGGTCGGAATTCGGTAGGAATTTTCCGACCGAATTCCGACGGAATATGCATGTCATTTAATCCATGCGGACACTTAGCGCTTCGACCGAATTCCGACCGTTATAGGGTTTCATTTCAAAATGATGTTTTTTTTTGTCGAATCAATGCAATACCTTTATACAATACGTTTTAGAAATAAAATAAACTCTACAAATGTCTAAAATGATCATAAAATGCAAAATAGTTTTAATTTTTATAAATATATGTTTCATTACAACTTAGTTATGTAACTTTCATATGTTTTTCAAAATTTTGGTATTTTCATAAAAACATTTGAAAACGTGAAACATATTATACTTATATATTGTTATGTTCAAGAAATCTTATATAAACACTCCATTAAACCTATTTGAAATACGTTTTTATGCGAAACACTAAATATACACTAAATCACGAACTACGGTCGGAAAATCGTAGGAAATTCCTACCGATTTCCGACCGTAGTTCTTGAAATTTACCCGAAACTGCTAAGTGTTCGCATGGATTAAATGACATGCATATTCCGTCGGAATTCGGTCGGAAATTCCTACCGAATTCCGACCACATTTAAATTTTAATATAATATTTATTGTGGTAGGAATTCGGTAGGAATTTTCCGACCGAATTCGACGGAATATGCATGTCATTTAATCCATGCGACACTTAGCGCTTCGACCGACCGAATTCCGACCGTTATAGGGTTTCATTTCAAAATGATGTTTTTTTTTTTGTCGAATCAATGCAATACCTTTATACAATACGTTTTAGAAATAAAATAAACTCTACAAATGTCTAAAATGATCATAAAATGCAAAATAGTTTTAATTTTTATAAATATATGTTTCATTACAACTTAGTTATGTAACTTTCATATGTTTTTCAAAATTTTGGTATTTTCATAAAAACATTTGAAAACGTGAAACATATTATACTTATATATTGTTATGTTCAAGAAATCTTATATAAACACTCCATTAAACCTATTTGAAATACGTTTTTATGCGAAACACTAAATATACACTAAATCACGAACTACGGTCGGAAATCAGTAGGAAATTCCTACCGATTTCCGACCGTAGTTCTTGAAATTTACCGAAATCGCTAAGTGTTCGCATGGATTAAATGACATGCATATTCCGTCGGAATTCGGTCGGAAATTCCTACCGAATTCCGACCACATTTAAATTTTAATATAATATTTATTGTGGTAGGAATTCGGTAGGATTTCCGACCGAATTCCGACGGAATATGCATGTCATTTAATCCATGCGAAACACTTAGCAGCTTCGACCGAATTCCGACCGTTATAGGGTTTCATTTCAAAATGATGTTTTTTTTTGTCGAATCAATGAAATACCTTTATACAATACGTTTTAGAAATAAAATAAACTCTACAAATGTCTAAAATGATCATAAAATGCTAAATAGTTTTAATTTTTATAAATATATGTTTGATTACAACTTAGTTATGTAACTTTCATATGTTTTTTCAAAATTTTGGTATTTTCATAAAAACATTTGAAAACGTGAAACATATTATACTTATATATTGTTATGTTCAAGAAATCTTATATAAACACTCCATTAAACCTATTTGAAATACGTTTTTATGCGAAACACTAAATATACACTAAATCACGAACTACGGTCGGAAATCGGTAGGAAATTCCTACCGATTTCCGACCGTAGTTCTTGAAATTTACGAAACCGCTAAGTGTTTGCATGGATTAAATGACATGCATATTCCGTCGGAATTCGGTCGAAAATTCCTACCGAATTCCCGACCACATTTAAATTTTAATATAATTAATTTATTGTGGTCGGAAATTGGTAGGAATTTCCTACCAATTTCCGACCACAATTAAATTTTAAAATAATTAATTTATTGTGGTAGGAATTCGGTAGGAATTTCCGACCGAATTCCGACGGAATATGCATGTCATTTAATCCATGCGAACACTTAGCGCTTCGACCGAATTCCGACCGTTATAGGGTTTCATTTCAAAATGATGTTTTTTTTTGTCGAATCAATGAAATACCTTTATACAATACGTTTTAGAAATAAAATAAACTCTACAAATGTCTAAAATGATCATAAAATGCTAAATAGTTTTAATTTTTATAAATATATGTTTGATTACAACTTAGTTATGTAACTTTCATATGTTTTTTCAAAATTTTGGTATTTTCATAAAAACATTTGAAAACGTGAAACATATTATACTTATATATTGTTATGTTGAAGAAATCTTATATAAACACTCCATTAAACCTATTTGAAATACGTTTTTTATGCGAAACACTAAATATACACTAAATCACGAACTACGGTCGGAAATCGGTAGGAAATTCCTACCGATTTCCGACCGTAGTTCTTGAAATTTACCCGAAACTGCTAAGTGTTTGCATGGATTAAATGACATGCATATTCCGTCGGAATTCGGTCGGAAATTCCTACCGAATTCCGACCACATTTAAATTTTAATATAATTAATTTATTTGTGGTCGGAAATTGGTAGGAATTTCCTACCCAATTTCCGACCACAATTAAATTTTAAAATAATTAATTTATTGTGGTAGGAATTCGGTAGGAATTTCCGACCGAATTCCGACGGAATATGCATGTCATTTAATCCATGCGAACACTTAGCAGTTTCGACCGAATTCCGACCGTTATAGGGTTTCATTTCAAAATGATGTTTTTTTTGTCGAATCAATGAAATACCTTTATACAATACGTTTTAGAAATAAAATAAACTCTACAAATGTCTAAAATGATCATAAAATGCTAAATAGTTTTAATTTTTATAAATATATGTTTGATTACAACTTAGTTATGTAACTTTCATATGTTTTTTCAAAATTTTGGTATTTTCATAAAAACATTTGAAAACGTGAAACATATTATACTTATATATTGTTATGTTGAAGAAATCTTATATAAACACTCCATTAAACCTATTCGAAATACAGTTTTATCCGACCGTAGTTCTTGAAATTTACCCGAAACTGCTAAGTGTTCGCATGGATTTAATGACATGCATATTCCGTCGGAATTCGGTCGGAAATTCCTACCGAATTCCGACCACATTTAAATTTTAATATAATTAATTTATTGTGGTCGGAAATTGGTAGGAATTTCCTACCAATTTCCGACCACAATTAAATTTTAAAATAATTAATTTATTGTGGTCGGAATTCGGTAGGAATTTCCGACCGAATTCCGACGGAATATGCATGTCATTTAATCCATGCGGACACTTAGCAGTTTCGACCGAATTCCGACCGTTATAGGGTTTCATTTCAAAATGATGTTTTTTTTTGTCGAATCAATGCAATACCTTTATACAATACGTTTTAGAAATAAAATAAACTCTACAAATGTCTAAAATGATCATAAAATGCAAAATAGTTTTAATTTTTATAAATATATGTTTGATTACAACTTAGTTATGTAACTTTCATATGTTTTTCAAAATTTTGGTATTTTCATAAAAACATTTGAAAACGTGAAACATATTATACTTATATATTGTTATGTTCAAGAAATCTTATATAAACACTCCATTAAACCTATTTGAAATACGTTTTTATGCGAAACACTAAATATACACTAAATCACGAACTACGGTCGGAAATCGGTAGGAAATTCCTACCGATTTCCGACCGTAGTTCTTGAAATTTACCCGAAACTGCTAAGTGTTTGCATGGATTAAATGACATGCATATTCCGTCGGAATTCGGTCGGAAATTCCTACCGAATTCCGACCACATTTAAATTTTAATATAATTAATTTATTGTGGTCGGAAATTGGTAGGAATTTCCTACCAATTTCCGACCACAATTAAATTTTAAAATAATTAATTTATTGTGGTAGGAATTCGGTAGGAATTTCCGACCGAATTCCGACGACGAATATGCATGTCATTTAATCCATGCGAACACTTAGCGCTTTCGACCGAATTCCGACCGTTATAGGGTTTCATTTCAAAATGATGTTTTTTTTGTCGAATCAATGAAATACCTTTATACAATACGTTTTAGAAATAAAATAAACTCTACAAATGTCTAAAATGATCATAAAATGCTAAATAGTTTTAATTTTTATAAATATATGTTTGATTACAACTTAGTTATGTAACTTTCATATGTTTTTTCAAAATTTTGGTATTTTCATAAAAACATTTGAAAACGTGAAACATATTATACTTATATATTGTTATGTTGAAGAAATCTTATATAAACACTCCATTAAACCTATTCGAAATACGCTTTTATCCGACCGTAGTTCTTGAAATTTACCCGAAACTGCTAAGTGTTCGCATGGATTTAATGACATGCATATTCCCGTCGGAATTCGGTCGGAAATTCCTACCGAATTCCGACCACATTTAAATTTTAATATAATTAATTTATTGTGGTCGGAAATTGGTAGGAATTTCCTACCAATTTCCGACCACAATTAAATTTTAAAATAATTAATTTATTGTGGTCGGAATTCGGTAGGGAATTTCCGACCGAATTCCGACGGAATATGCATGTCATTTAATCCATGCGGACACTTAGCGCTTCGACCGAATTCCGACCGTTATAGGGTTTCATTTCAAAATGATGTTTTTTTTTGTCGAATCAATGCAATACCTTTATACAATACGTTTTAGAAATAAAATAAACTCTACAAATGTCTAAAATGATCATAAAATGCAAAATAGTTTTAATTTTTATAAATATATGTTTGATTACAACTTAGTTATGTAACTTTCATATGTTTTTCAAAATTTTGGTATTTTCATAAAAACATTTGAAAACGTGAAACATATTATACTTATATATTGTTATGTTCAAGAAATCTTATATAAACACTCCATTAAACCTATTTGAAATACGTTTTTATGCGAAACACTAAATATACACTAAATCACGAACTACGGTCGGAAATCGGTAGGAAATTCCTACCGATTTCCGACCGTAGTTCTTGAAATTTACCCGAAACGCTAAGTGTTTGCATGGATTAAATGACATGCATATTCCGTCGGAATTCGGTCGGAAATTCCTACCGAATTCCGACCACATTTAAATTTTAATATAATTAATTTATTGTGGTCGGAAATTGGTAGGAATTTCCTACCAATTTCCGACCACAATTAAATTTTAAAATAATTAATTTATTGTGGTAGGAATTCGGTAGGAATTTCCGACCGAATTCCGACGGAATATGCATGTCATTTAATCCATGCGAACACTTAGCAGTTTCGACCGAATTCCGACCGTTATAGGGTTTCATTTCAAAATGATGTTTTTTTTGTCGAATCAATGAAATACCTTTATACAATACGTTTTAGAAATAAAATAAACTCTACAAATGTCTAAAATGATCATAAAATGCTAAATAGTTTTAATTTTTATAAATATATGTTTGATTACAACTTAGTTATGTAACTTTCATATGTTTTTTCAAAATTTTGGTATTTTCATAAAAACATTTGAAAACGTGAAACATATTATACTTATATATTGTTATGTTGAAGAAAGAAATCTTATATAAACACTCCATTAAACCTATTCGAAATACAGTTTTATCCGACCGTAGTTCTTGAAATTTACCCGAAACTGCTAAGTGTTCGCATGGATTTAATGACATGCATATTCCGTCGGAATTCGGTCGGAAATTCCTACCGAATTCCGACCACATTTAAATTTTAATATAATTAATTTATTGTGGTCGGAAATTGGTAGGAATTTCCTACCAATTTCCGACCACAATTAAATTTTAAAATAATTAATTTATTGTGGTCGGAATTCGGTAGGAATTTCCGACCGAATTCCGACGGAATATGCATGTCATTTAATCCATGCGGACACTTAGCGCTTCGACCGAATTCCGACCGTTATAGGGTTTCATTTCAAAATGATGTTTTTTTTTGTCGAATCAATGCAATACCTTTATACAATACGTTTTAGAAATAAAATAAACTCTACAAATGTCTAAAATGATCATAAAATGCAAAATAGTTTTAATTTTTATAAATATATGTTTCATTACAACTTAGTTATGTAACTTTCATATGTTTTTCAAAATTTTGGTATTTTCATAAAAACATTTGAAAACGTGAAACATATTATACTTATATATTGTTATGTTCAAGAAATCTTATATAAACACTCCATTAAACCTATTTGAAATACGTTTTTATGCGAAACACTAAATATACACTAAATCACGAACTACGGTCGGAAATCGTAGGAAATTCCTACCGATTTCCGACCGTAGTTCTTGAAATTTACCCGAAACGCTAAGTGTTCGCATGGATTAAATGACATGCATATTCCGTCGGGAATTCGGTCGGAAATTCCTACCGAATTCCGACCACATTTAAATTTTAATATAATATTTATTGTGGTAGGAATTCGGTAGGAATTTCCGACCGAATTCCGACGGAATATGCATGTCATTTAATCCATGCGAACACTTAGCAGTTTCGACCGAATTCCGACCGTTATAGGGTTTCATTTCAAAATGATGTTTTTTTTTGTCGAATCAATGAAATACCTTTATACAATACGTTTTAGAAATAAAATAAACTCTACAAATGTCTAAAATGATCATAAAATGCTAAATAGTTTTAATTTTTATAAATATATGTTTGATTACAACTTAGTTATGTAACTTTCATATGTTTTTTCAAAATTTTGGTATTTTCATAAAAACATTTGAAAACGTGAAACATATTATACTTATATATTGTTATGTTGAAGAAATCTTATATAAACACTCCATTAAACCTATTTGAAATACGTTTTTATGCGAAACACTAAATATACACTAAATCACGAACTACGGTCGGAAATCGGTAGGAAATTCCTACCGATTTCCGACCGTAGTTCTTGAAATTTACCCGAAACTGCTAAGTGTTTGCATGGATTAAATGACATGCATATTCCGTTGGAATTCGGTCGGAAATTCCTACCGAATTCCGACCACATTTAAATTTTAATATAATTAATTTATTGTGGTCGGAAATTGGTAGGAATTTCCTACCAATTTCGGACCACAATTAAATTTTAAAATAATTAATTTATTGTGGTAGGAATTCGGTAGGAATTTCCGACCGAATTCCGACGGAATATGCATGTCATTTAATCCATGCGAACACTTAGCAGTTTCGACCGAATTCCGACCGTTATAGGGTTTCATTTCAAAATGATGTTTTTTTTGTCGAATCAATGAAATACCTTTATACAATACGTTTTAGAAATAAAATAAACTCTACAAATGTCTAAAATGATCATAAAATGCTAAATAGTTTTAATTTTTATAAATATATGTTTGATTACAACTTAGTTATGTAACTTTCATATGTTTTTTCAAAATTTTGGTATTTTCATAAAAACATTTGAAAACGTGAAACATATTATACTTATATATTGTTATGTTGAAGAAATCTTATATAAACACTCCATTAAACCTATTCGAAATACGGTTTTATCCGACCGTAGTTCTTGAAATTTACCCGAAACTGCTAAGTGTTCGCATTGATTCGACAAAAAAAAACATCATTTTCAAATGAAACCCTATAACGGTCGGAATTCGGTCGAAACTGCTAAGTGTCCGCATGGATTAAATGACATGCATATTCCGTCGGAATTCGGTCGGAAATTCCTACCGAATTCCGACCACATTTAAATTTTAATATAATTAATTTATTGTGGTCGGAAATTGGTAGGAATTTCCTACCAATTTCCGACCACAATTAAATTTTAAAATAATTAATTTATTGTGGTCGGAATTCGGTAGGAATTTCCGACCGAATTCCGACCACAATAATTTTGACCGCTCTTTCTTCGCCAAATTTTTCAGTTTGGCGGTCAATTAATTATTTTGGTCGGAATTCGGTCGAAAATTCCGACCGATTTCCGATCACAATAATTAATTATATTAAAATTTAATTGTGGTCGGAAATCGGTCGGAAATTCCTACCGATTTCCGACCACAATGAATTTTGACCGCTCTTTTTCCGCCAAATTTTTCACTTTGGCGGTCAATTTTCATTTCCTACCGTTTTCCGACCGAAAATTCGGTCGAAAATTTTCGTATATATACCCCCTTCCCTTTCATTTTTTCACAACTCAAACAACAAACAACTCTCTAAAAAAAAATCACTTCCGAAAATTCTCCAAAATCTCTCCAAAATCTCTCCAAAAAATGTAATTATATTCTTATAAATCATTTTTTTAAAAATATTATTTATATTTGTTTTTTGAATTAATACTAATTTGTTTTTTTTTATATGTTTTTAATATATTAGGTCTAATGATGGTATTGGATCCTCACAATCCGTGAGAATGTCTCGTTGAAGATTTGGTCCGGCAGGGAGGACGGGAGAAACCGATTCGGCTCGATCCCAACTTTGAAGCCATTCCCAATAACCGAGTCACTTGGTAAATATTTACAAACATTTAAATTTACAAAAAAATAATACCTAAAAATATTAATTATTAGTTATAAAATAATTTAAGGTTTAAACAAGAGGGAAAAATCCCAAAAGCTATTCTTAAATGCATCCACGGAATGTTACCCGCTCCGTATCCAAGATACCGAGATTTCCCGAACTTCGGGAAATATGGTTCCGTTCTTTTGCGGTTAGTAAATAAATTTTTTTATTTAATAAAAAATTTTTAAATAAATTAAAAAAACTTATGAAATTTATTTATAAACTTTAAATTTCCAGCAAGAGTTTAATTGGGAACCACAACTCACTAGTCAAATTCAAGAAGAATTTGACAAGGCTTGTGCGACTTCCTACTCGAATCATATGTTCGAGTGGAAGGAAAAATGGCGTTTGGGTGGGGACAAACCTTCGTTCCTAAACCCTTCGTTTGGGACGGGTTTCAAAACTATTGGACGACGGAAGCGGCCGGAAAAAAGCCAAGCGAAACGCCACAAACCGCAGAGGTGGGGACGGGTCCATCGAGAAGGCGCCTCCAACTCACAATGCCGGCGCAAACACTTTCGAACAAATCTCGGATGGCATGGTATATTTTAAACCAACTAAATATATACAAATTATAATAAATATGATTAATCATACTAACATTTAAATTTTAATTCCATAATAGAGAGTCCGAGAGGGTGGTCACGAACCTCATTGGTTGAAGGTTATGGATACCACCCATACCAACAAAAAGACGGGCTAAATTATACCAAAGGTTCGTAACGTCGTCGAACGGGTGCAAACGAAAGTCACCCACTTAACTCAATCTTCCGACGAATCAACCAGTTCCAACACCCTAACCAATTCGGAAATAAACCGATTGGTTCTCGAGGTAATATTTTATATTTAAATAGTTTTTTAAAAAAAATATAATTATATTAATAATTTAAATTTCCGATCCTAGGAGACTCCTATGTATCGAGGTAAACCTTTCGGTTTAGGGACCCTTCCTGAATCCCAAGAGACGTCTTTGCCTTACGTACCAACCACCGATCCATCGCTTCTTCTCGAGATCTCTCAGCTGAAAGATGCGCTTCGAAATGCGAATAAAGAAAAAGATGAAGCAATTGATAAGATCCGGCAAGAAACAAGCGCTGAAATCCAGAAGATGAATGCGTATTTGATGAGCCGTTTCCCAGATTATCCTCCAGGATCTGGATCGGGGTCGGGAACAAGAATTTAGTTTTTATTTTCATTATTTGTTTTTTTTCTCTTTTTTGTAATTTTTTTTAATTTTCGTTTTTTAATTTTCGTTTTTTTTTAATTTTCGTTTTTTGTAATTTTTTTTTAATATTCGTATTTTTAATAAATTTTTTTTATTTAAAAATTTACTTCCGTCGGAAATCCGTCGGAAATATTTATTTATTTTTTTTAAAAAAATATTCATTTCCGTCGGAAATCCGTCGGAAATGTAATTTAATTTTTTAAAAAAATTTATTTATTTCCGTCGGATTTCCGTCCGAAATGTAATTTATTTTTTTAAAAACAATTATTTGATTCCGTCGGAAATCCGTCGGAAATGTAATTTTTTTTTTTTTTTTAAATTTATTTATTTCCGTCGGATTTCCGTCGGAAATCCGTAGGAAATAGAATTTAATTTTTTTTTAAAAAAAATTTATTTTCGTTGGAAATCCGTCGGAATTTTAATTTATTTCCGTCGGAAATCCGTCGACCGACCAAAACCGGTTTCCGACCATCTGAAACCGACGACGCTATTTTGGTCGGAAATCCGTCGGAAATTGACATTTCCGACCGATTTCCGACCAAAACTACGGTCAGAAATAGCCTGCATTCTTGTAGTGTAACGGCTACAATAGTCGACTACATTGTCATATAGTCGACTATATGTATTCACTACATTGTGATGTAGTCTACTACACGCCTCAACTATACTTTTCCCCTTCTTGATGTATTTTGATCCTTGACAATTTATCCTCAACAGTTAGATGTTTCATAAGTTCGTAAAACTTGTACAAAGCTCATTGAGACACTTATAAGCACTCATGTTGCATGAAACTTGGTTTAGAGTCCTAGAAACGCGTTGTTAGATGATTCATAAGTTCGTAAAACTTGTACAAAGCTCATTGAGACACTTATAAGCACTCATGTGGAATGAAAGTTGGTTTAGAGTCCTAGAAGCGCGTTGTTAGATGTTTCATAAGTTCGTCAAACTAGTACAAAGCTCATTGAGACACATATAAGCACTCATGTTGCATGAAACTTGGTTTAGAGTCCTAGAAACCGCGTTGTTAGTTGTTTCATATGTTCGTCAAACTAGTACAAAGCTCATTGAGACGCTTATAAGCACTCATGTTGCATGAAACTTGGTTTAGAGTCCTAAAAACCGCGTTGTTAGATGTTTCATAAGTTCGTCAAACTAGTACAAAGCTCATTGAGACAGTTATAAGCACTCATGTTGCATGAAACTTGGTTTAGAATCCTAGAAAAGCATTGTTAGATGTTTCATAAGTTCATCAAACAAGTACAAAGCTCATTGAGACAGTTATAAGCCCTCATGTTGCATGAAACTTGGTTTAGAGTCCTAGAAACGCGTTGTTAGATGTTTCATAAGTTCGTCAAACTAGTACAAAGCTCATTGAGACAGTTATAAGCACTCATGTTGCATGAAACTTGGTTTAGAATCCTAGAAAAGCATTGTTAGATGTTTCATAAGTTCGTCAAACAAGTACAAAGCTCATTGAGACAGCTTATAAGCCCTCATGTTGCATGAAACTTGGTTTAGAGTCCTAGAAACGCGTTGTTAGATGTTTCATAAGTTCGTCAAACAAGTACAGAGCTCATTGAGACACTTATAAGCACTCATGTTGCATGAAACTTGGTTTAGAGTCCTAGAAACGCATTGTTAGATGTTTCATAAGTTCGTAAAACTTGTACAAAGCTCATTGAGACACTTAAAAGCACTCATGTGGAATGAAACTTGGTTTAGAGTCCTAAAAACGCGTCGTTGTTCGATGTTTCATAAGTTCGTGAAACTAGTTCAAAGCTCATTGAGACACTTATAAGCACTCATGTTGCATGAAACTTGGTTTAGAGTCCTAAAAACGCGTTGTTCGATGTTTCATAAGTTCGTGAAACTAGTACAAAGCTCATTGAAACACTTATAAGCACTCATGTTGCATGAAACTTGGTTTAGAGTCCTAGAAACGCTTTGTTAGATGTTTCATAAGTTCGTCAAACTAGTACAAAGCTCATTGAGACAGTTATAAGCACTCATGTTGCATGAAACTTGGTTTAGAATCCTAGAAAAGCATTGTTAGATGTTTCATAAGTTCGTCAAACAAGTACAAAGCTCATTGAGACAGTTATAAGCCCTCATGTTGCATGAAACTTGGTTTAGAGTCCTAGAAACGCGTTGTTAGATGTTTCATAAGTTCGTCAAACAAGTACAGAGCTCATTGAGACACTTATAAGCACTCATGTTGCATGAAACTTGGTTTAGAGTCCTAGAAACGCATTGTTAGATGTTTCATAAGTTCGTAAAACTTGTACAAAGCTCATTGAGACACTTAAAAGCACTCATGTGGAATGAAACTTGGTTTAGAGTCCTAAAAACGCGTTGTTCGATGTTTCATAAGTTCGTGAAACTAGTTCAAAGCTCATTGAGACACTTATAAGCACTCATGTTGCATGAAACTTGGTTTAGAGTCCTAAAAACGCGTTGTTCGATGTTTCATAAGTTCGTGAAACTAGTACAAAGCTCATTGAAACACTTATAAGCACTCATGTTGCATGAAACTTGGTTTAGAGTCCTAGAAACGCTTTGTTAGATGTTTCATAACTTCGTCAAACTTGTACAAAGCTGATTGAGACGCTTATAAGCACTCATGTTGCATGAAACTTGGTTTAGAGTCCTAAAAATGCGTTGTTAGATGTTTCATAAGTTCGTCAAACTAGTACAAAGCTCATTGAGGCACTTATAAGCACTCATGTTGCATGAAACTTGGTTTAGAGTCCTAGAAACCGCGTTGTTAGTTGTTTCATATGTTCGTCAAACTTGTACAAAGCTCATTGAGACACTTATAAGCACTCATCTTGCATGAAACTTGGTTTAGAGTCCTAGAAACGCGTTGTTAGATGTTTCATAAGTTCGTAAAACTTGTACAAAGCTCATTGAGACACTTATAAGCACTCATGTTGCATGAAACTTGGTTTAGAGTCCTAGAAACGCGTTGTTAGATGATTCATAAGTTCGTAAAACTTGTACAAAGCTCATTGAGACACTTATAAGCACTCATGTGGAATGAAAGTTTGTTTAGAGTCCTAGAAACGCGTTGTTAGATGTTTCATAAGTTCGTCAAACTAGTACAAAGCTCATTGAGACACATATAAGTGCTCATGTTGCATGAAACTTGGTTTAGAGTCCTAGAAACCATGTTGTTAGTTGTTTCATATGTTCGTCAAACTTGTACAAAGCTCATTGAGACGCTTATAAGCACTCATGTTGCATGAAACTTGGTTTAGAGTCCTAGAAACCGCGTTGTTAGATGTTTCATAAGTTCGTCAAACTTGTACAAAGCTCATTGAGACACTTATAAGCACTCATGTTGCATGAAACTTGGTTTAGAATCTTAGAAACCGCGTTGTTAGATATTTCATAAGTTCGTTAAACTAGTACAAAGATCATTGAGACACTTATAAGCACTCATGTTGCATGAAACTTCGTTTAGGGTCCTAGAAACCGCGTTGTTAGATGTTTCATAAGTTCGTCAAACTAGTACAAAGCTCATTGAAACAGTTATAAGCACTCATGTTGAATGAAACTTGGTTTAGAGTCCTAGAAACGCATTGTTAGATGTTTCATAAGTTCGTCAAACAAGTACAAAGCTCATTTAGACACTTATAAGCACTCATGTTGCATGAAACTTGGTTTAGAGTCCTAGAAACGCGTTGTTAGATGTTTCATAAGTTCGTCAAACAAGTACAAAGCTCATTGAGACACTTATAAGCACTCATGTTGCATGAAACTTGATTTAGAGTCTTAGAAACGCATTGTTAGATGTTTCATAAGTTCGTAAAACTTGTACAAATCTCATTGAGACACTTATAAGCACTCATGTGGAATGAAACTTGGTTTAGAGTCCTAGAAACGCGTTGTTAGATGTTTCATAAGTGTGTCAAGCTAGTACAAAGCTCATTGAGACAATTATAAGCACTCATGTTGCATGAAACTTGGTTTAGAGTCCTAGAAACGCGTTGTTAGATGTTTCATAAGTTCGTCAAACAAGTACCAAGCTCATTGAGACACTTATAAGCACTCATGTTGCATGAAACTTGGTTTAGAGTCCTAGAAACGCATTGTTAGATGTTTCATGAGTTCGTAAAACTTGTACAAATCACATTGAGACACTTATAAGCACTCATATGGAATGAAACTTGGTTTAGAGTCCTAGAAACGCGTTGTTAGATGTTTCATAAGTTCGTAAAACTTGTACAAAGCTCATTGAGACACTTATAAGCACTCATGTTGCATAAAACTTGGTTTAGAGTCCTAGAAACGCGTTGTTAGATGATTCATAAGTTCGTAAAACTTGTACAAAGCTCATTGAGAAACTTATAAGCACTCATGTGGAATGAAAGTTGGTTTAGAGTCCTAGAAACGCGTTGTTAGATGTTTCATAAGTTCGTCAAACTAGTACAAAGCTCATTGAGACACATATAAGAACTCATGTTGCATGAAACTTGGTTTAGAGTCCTAGAAACCGCGTTGTTAGTTGTTTCATAAGTTCGTCAAAATTGTACAAAGCTCATTGAGACATTTATAAGCACTTATTTTGCATGAAACTTGGTTTTGAATCTTAGAAACCGCGTTGTTAGATGTTTCATAAGTTCGTTAAACTAGTACAAAGATCATTGAGACACTTATAAGCACTCAAGTTACATGAAACTTGGTTTAGAGTCCTAGAAACGCGTTGTTAGATGTTTCATAAGTTTGTCAAACTAGTACAAAGCTCATTGAGACAGTTATAAGCACTCATGTTGCATGAAACTTGGTTTAGAATCCTAGAAAAGCATTGTTAGATGTTTCATAAGTTCGTCAAACAAGTACAAAGCTCATTGAGACAGTTATAAGCACTTATGTTGCATGAAACTTGGTTTAGAGTCCTAGAAACGCGTTTTTAGATGTTTCATAAGTTCGTCAAACAAGTACAAAGCTCTTTGAGACACTTATAAGCACTCATGTTGCATGAAACTTGGTTTAGAGACCTAGAAACGCATTGTTAGATGTTTCATAAGTTCGTAAAACTTGTACAAAGCTCATTGAGACACTTAAAAGCACTCATGTGGAATGAAACTTGGTTTAGAGTCCTAGAAACGCGTTGTTAGATGTTTCATAAGTTTGTCAAACTAGTACAAAGCTCATTGAGACAATTATAAGCACTCATGTTGCATGAATCTTGGTTTAGAGTCCTAAAAACGCGTTGTTCGATGTTTCATAAGTTCGTGAAACTAGTACAAAACTCATTGAGACACTTATAAGCACTCATGTTGCATGAAACTTGGTTTAGAGTCCTAGAAACTGAGTTGTTAGATGTTTCATAAGTTCGTCAAACTAGTACAAAGCTCATTGAAACACTTATAAGCACTCATGTTGCATGAAACTTGGTTTAGAGTCCTAGAAACGCTTTGTTAGATGTTTCATAATTTCGTCACACTTGTACAAAGCTGATTGAGACGCTTATAAGCACTCATGTTGCATGAAACTTGGTTTAGAGTCCTAAAAATGCGTTGTTAGATGTTTCATAAGTTCGTCAAACTAGTACAAAGCTCATTGAGACACTTATAAGTACAAAGCTCATTGAGACACTTATAAGCACTCATGTTGCATGAAACTTGGTTTAGAGTCCTATAAACGCGTTGTTAGATGTTTCATAAGTTCGTAAAACTTGTACAAAGCTCATTGAGACACTTATAAGCACTCATGTTGCATAAAACTTGGTTTAGAGTCCTAGAAACGCGTTGTTAGATGATTCATAAGTTCGTAAAACTTGTACAAAGCTCATTGAGAAACTTATAAGCACTCATGTGGAATGAAAGTTGGTTTAGAGTCCTAGAAACGCGTTGTTAGATGTTTCATAAGTTCGTCAAACTAGTACAAAGCTCATTGAGACAGATATAAGAACTCATGTTGCATGAAACTTGGTTTAGAGTCCTAGAAACCGCGTTGTTAGTTGTTTCATATGTTCGTCAAACTTGTACAAAGCTCATTGAGACTCTTATAAGCACTCATGTTGCATGAAACTTGGTTTAGAGTCCTAGAAATCGCGTTGTTAGATGTTTCATAAGTTCGTCAAACTTGTACAAAGCTCATTGAGACACTTATAAGCACTCATGTTGCATGAAACTTGGTTTAGAATCTTAGAAACCGCGTTGTTAGATGTTTCATAAGTTCGTTAAACTAGTACAAAGATCATTGAGACACTTATAATTACTCATGTTGCATGAAACTTCGTTTAGGGTCCTAGAAACCGCGTTGTTAGATGTTTCATAAGTTCGTCAAACTAGTACAAAGCTCATTGAGACAGTTATAAGCACTCATGTTGCATGAAACTTGGTTTAGAGTCCTAGAAACGCATTGTTAGATGTTTCATAAGTTCGTCAAACAAGTACAAAGCACATTGAGACACTTTTAAGCACTCATGTTGCATGAAACTTGGTTTAGAGTCCTACAAACGCGTTGTTATATGTTTCATAAGTTCGTCAAACAAGTACAAAGCTCATTGAGACACTTATAAGCACTCATGTTGCATGAAACTTGGTTTAGAGTCTTAGAAACGCATTGTTAGATGTTTCATAAGTTCGTAAAACTTGTACAAATCTCATTGAGACACTTATAAGCACTCATGTGGAATGAAACTTGGTTTAGAGTCCTAGAAACGCGTTGTTAGATGTTTCATAAGTTTGTCAAACTAGTACAAAGCTCATTGAGATAATTATAAGCACTCATGTTGCATGAAACTTGGTTTAGAGTCCTAGAAACGCGTTGTTAGATGTTTCATAAGTTCGTCAAACTTGTACAAACCTCATTGAGACACTTATAAACACTCATGTTGCATGAAACTTAGTTTAGAGTCCTAGAAACGCGTTGTTAGATGTTTCATAACTTCGTCAAACTAGTAAAAAGCTCATTGAGACACTTATAAGCACTCATGTTGCATGAAACTTGGTTTAGAGTCCTAGAAACCCTTTGTTAGATGTTTCATAAGTTCGTCAAACTTCCACAAAGCTCATTGAGACGCTAATAAGCACTCATGTTGCATGAAACTTGGTTTAGAGTCCTAGAAACCGCGTTGTTAGATGTTTCATAAGTTCGTCAAACTTGTACAAATCTCATTGAGACACTCATAAGCACTTATGTTGCATGAAAGTTGGTTTTGAATCTTAGAAACCGCGTTGTTAGATGTTTCATAAGTTCGTTAAACTAGTACAAAGATCATTGAGACATTTATAAGCACTCATGTTACATGAAACTTCGTTTAGAGTCCTAGAAACCCCGTTGTTAGATGTTTCATAAGTTCGTCAAACTAGTACAAAGCTCATTGAGACAGTTATAAGCACTCATGTTGCATGAAACTTGGTTTAGAATCCTAGAAAAGCATTGTTAGATGTTTCATAAGTTCGTCAAACAAGTACAAAGCTCATTGAGACAGTTATAAGCACTCATGTTGCATGAAACTTGGTTTAGAGTCCTAGAAACGCGTTGTTAGATGTTTCATAAGTTCGTCAAACAAGTACAAAGCTCATTGAGAAACTTATAAGAACTCATGTTGCATGAATCTTGGTTTAGATTCCTAGAAACGCATTGTTAGATGTTTCATAAGTTCTTAAAACTTGTACAAAGCTCATTGAGACACTTATAAGCACTCATGTGGAATGAAACTTGGTTTAGAGTCCTAGAAACGCGTTGTTAGATGTTTCATAAGTTTGTCAAACTAGTACAAAGCTCATTGAGACAATTATAAGCACTCATGTTGCATGAAACTTGGTTTAGAGTCCTAGAAACGCGTTGTTCGATGTTTCATAACTTCGTGAAACTAGTACAAAGCTCATTGAGACACTTATAAGCACTCATGTTGCATGAAACTTGGTTTAGAGTCCTAGAAACTGCGTTGTTAGATGTTTCATAAGTTCGTCAAACTAGTACAAAGCTCATTGAGACACTTATAAGCACTCATGTTGCATGAAACTTGATTTAGAGTCCTAGAAACGCTTTGTTAGATGTTTCATAAGTTCGTCAAACTTGTACAAAGTTGATTGAGACTCTTATAAGCACTCATGTTGCATGAAACTTGGTTTAGAGTCCTATAAATGCGTTGTTAGATGTTTCATAAGTTCGTAAAACTAGTACAAAGCTCATTGAGACACTTATAAGCACTCATGTTGCATGAAACTTGGTTTAGAGTCCTAGAAACCGCGTTGTTAGTTGTTTCATATGTTCGTCAAACTTGTACAAAGCTCATTGAGACACTTATAAGCACTCATGTTGAATAAAACTTGGTTTATAGCCCTAGAAACGCGTTGTTAGATGTTTCATAAGTTCGTCAAACTTTTACAAAGCTCATTGAGACACTTATAAACACTCATGTTGCATGAAACTTAGTTTAGAGTCCTAGAAACGCGTTGTTAGATGTTTCATAAATTCGTCAAACTAGTAAAAAGCTCATTGAGACAATTATAAGCACTCATGTTGCATGAAACTTGGTTTAGAGTCCTAGAAACGCTTTGTTAAATGTTTAATAAGTTCGTCAAACTTGTACAAAGCTCATTGAGACGCTTATAAGCATTGATGTTCCATGAAACTTGGTTTAGGGTCCTAGAAACCGCGTTCTTAGATGTTTCATAAGTTTGTCAAAGTTGTACAAAGCTCATTGAGACACATATAAGCACTCATGTTGCATGAAACTTGGTTTAGAATCTTAGAAACCGCGTTGTTAGATGTTTCATAAATTCGTTAAACCAATACAAAGATCATTGAGACACTTATAAGCACTCATGTTGCATGAAACTTCATTTAGAGTCCTAGAAACCGCGTTGTTAGATGTTTCATAAGTTCGTCAAACTAGTACAAAGCTCATTGAGACTGTTATAAGCACTCATGTTGCATGAAACATTGTTTAGAGTCCTAGAAACGCGTTGTTCGATGTTTCATAAGTTCGTTAAACTAGTACAAAGCTCATTGAGACACTTATAAGCACTCATGTTGCATGAAACCTGGTTTAGAGTCCTAGAAACTGCGTTGTTAGATGTTTCATAAGTTCGTCAAACTAGTACAAAGCTCATTGAGACACTTATAAGCACTCATGTTGCATGAAACTTGATTTAGAGTCCTAGAAACGCTTTGTTAGATGTTTCATAAGTTCGTCAAACTTGTACAAAGTTGTTTGAGACGCTTATAAGCACTCATGTTGCATGAAACTTGGTTTAGAGTCCTAGAAATGCGTTGTTAGATGTTTCATAAGTCCGTCAAACTAGTACAAAGCTCATTGAGACACTTATAAGCACTCATGTTGCATGAAACTTGGTTTAGAGTCCTAGAAACCGCGTTGTTAGTTGTTTCATATGTTCGTCAAACTTGTACAAAGCTCATTGAGACACTTATAAGCACTCATGTTGCATGAAACTTGGTTTAGAGTCCTAGAAACGCGTTTTTAGATGTTTCATAAGTTCGTAAAACTTGTACAAACCTCATTGAGACACTTATAAGCACTCATGTGGAATGAAAGTTGGTTTAGAGTCCTAGAAACGCGTTGTTAGATGTTTCATAAGTTTGTCAAACTAGTACAAAGCTCATTGAGACAATTATAAGCACTCATGTTGCATGAAACTTGGTTTAGAGTCCTAGAAACGCGTTGTTAGATGTTTCATAAGTTCGTCAAACTTGTACAAAGCTCATTGAGACACTTATAAATTCTCATGTTGCATGAAACTTAGTTTAGAGTCCTAGAAACGAGTTGTTAGATGTTTCATAAGTTCGTCAAACTAGTACAAAGCTCATTGAGACACTTATAAGCACTCATGTTGAATGAAACTTGGTTTAGAGTCCTAGAAACGCGTTGTTAGATGTTTCGTAAGATCGTCAAACTTGTACAAAGCTAATTGAGACACTTATAAACACTCATGTTGCATGACACTTAGTTTAGAGTCCTAGAAACGCGTTGTTAGATGTTTCATAAGTTCGTCAAACTAGTAAAAAGCTCATTGAGACATTTATAAGCACTCATGTTGCATGAAACTTGGTTTAGAGTCCTAGAAACGCTTTGTTAAATGTTTAATAAGTTCGTCAAACTTGTACAAAGCTCATTGAGACGCTTATAAGCACTCATGTTGCATGAAACTTGGTTTAGAGTCCTAGAAACCGCGTTGTTAGATGTTTGATAAGTTCGTCAAACTTGTACAAAGCTCATTGAGACACTTATAAGCACTCATGTTGCATGAAACTTGGTTTGGAATCTTATAAACCGCGTTGTTAGATGTTTCATAAGTTCGTTAAACTAGTACAAAGATCATTGAGACCCTTATAAGCACTCATGTTGCATGAAACTTCATTTAGAGTCCTAGAAACCGCGTTGTAAGATGTTTCATAAGTTCGTCAAACTAGTACAAAGCTCATTGAGACAGTTATAAGCACTCATGTTGCATGAAACTTTGTTTAGAGTCCTAGAAACGCGTTTTTAGATGTTTCATAAGTTCGCCAAACAAGTAAAAAGCTCATTGAGACACTTATAAGCACTCATGTTGCATGAAACTTGGTTTAGAGTCCTAGAAACGTATTGTTAGATGTTTCATAAGTTCGTAAAACTTGTACAAAGCTCATTGAGACACTTATAAGCACTCATGTGGAATAAAAACTTGGTTTAGAGTCCTAGAAACGCGTTGTTAGATGTTTCATAAGTTTGTCAAACTAGTACAAAGCTCATTGAGACCATTATAAGCACTCATGTTGCATGAAACTTGGTTTAGAGTCCTAGAAACGCGTTGTTAGATGTTTCATAAGTTCGTCAAACTTGTACAAAGCTCATCGAGACACTTATAAACACTCATGTTGCATGAAACTTAGTTTAGAGTCCTAGAAACGCGTTTTTAGATGTTTCATAAGTTCGTCAAACTTGTACAAATTTCATTGAGCCACTTATAATCACTCATGTTGCATGAAACTTGGTTTAGAATCCTAGAAACGCGTTGTTAGATGTTTCATAAGTTCGTCAAACTTGTACAAAGCTCATTGAGACAATTATAAGCACTCATGTTGCATGAAACTTGGTTTAGAGTCCTAGAAACGCGTTGTTAGATGTTTCATAAGTTCGTCAAACTTGTACAAAGCTCATTGAGACACTTATAAGCACTTATGTTGCATGAAAATTGGTTTAGAATCTTAGAAACCGCGTTGTTAGATTTTTCATAAGTTCGTTAAACTAGTACAAAGATCATTGAGACACTTATAAGCACTCATGTTACATGAAACTTTGTTTAGAGTCCTAGAAATCGCGTTGTTAGATGTTTCATAAGTTCGTCAAACTAGTACAAAGCTCATTGAGACAGTTATAAGGACTCATGTTGCATGAAACTTGGTTTAGAATCCTAGAAAAGCATTGTTAGATGTTTCATAAGTTCGTCAAACAAGTACAAAGCTCATTGAGACAGTTATAAGCACTCATGTTGCATGAAACTTGGTTTAGAGTCCTAAAAACGCGTTGTTAGATGTTTCATAAGTTCGTCAAACAAGTACAAAGTTCATTGAGACACTCATAAGCACTCATGTTGCATGAAACTTGGTTTAGAGTCCTAGAAACGCATTGTTAGATGTTTCATAAGTTCGTAAAACTTGTACAAAGCTCATTGAGACACTTATAAGCACTCATGTGGAATGAAACTTGGTTTAGAGTCCTAGAAACGCGTTGTTAGATGTTTCATAAGTTTGTCAAACTAGTAAAAAGCTCATTGAGAAAATTATAAGCACTCATGTTGCATGAAACTTGGTTTAGAGTCCTAGAAACGCGTTGTTCGATGTTTCATAAGTTCGTGAAACTAGTACAAAGCTCATTGAGACACTTATAAGCACTCATGTTGCATGAAACTTGGTTTAGAGTCCTAGAAACTGCGTTGTTAGATGTTTCATAAGTTCGTCAAACTAGTAAAAAGCTCATTGAGACACTTATAAGCACTCATGTTGCATGAAAATTGGTTTAGAGTCCTAGAAACGCTTTGTTAGATGTTTTATAAGTTCGTCAAATTTGTACAAAGCTGATTGAGAAGCTTATAAGCACTCATGTTGCATGAAACTTGGTTTAGAGTCCTAGAAATGCGTTGTTAGATGTTTCATAAGTTCGTCAAACTAGTACAAAGCTCATTGAGACACTTATAAGCACTCATGTTGCATGAAACTTGGTTTAGAGTCCTAGAAACCGCGTTGTTAGTTGTTTCATATGTTCGTCAAACTTGTACAAAGCTCATTGAGACACTTATAAGCACTCATGTTGCATGAAACTTGGTTTAGAGTCCTAGAAACGCGTTGTTAGATGTTTCATAAGTTCGTAAAACTTGTACAAAGCTCATTGAGACACTTATAAGCACTCATGTGTAATAAAAGTTGGTTTAGAGTCCTAGAAACGCGTTGTTAGATGTTTCATAAGTTTGTCAAACTAGTACAAAGCTCATTGAGACAATTATAAGCACTCATGTTGCATGAAACTTGGTTTAGAGTCCTAGAAACGCGTTGTTAGATGTTTCATAAGTTCGTCAAACTTGTACAAAGCTCATTGAGACACTTATAAATTCTCATGTTGCATGAAACTTGGTTTAGAGTCCTAGAAACGAGTTGTTAGATGTTTCATAAGTTCGTTAAACTAGTACAAAGCTCATTGAGACACTTATAAGCATTCATGTTGAATGAAACTTGGTTTAGAGTCCTAGAAACGCGTTGTTAGATGTTTCATAAGTTCGTCAAACTAGTAAAAAGCTCATTGAGACGCTTATAAGCACTCATGTTGCATGAAACTTGGTTTAGAGTCCTAGAAACCGCGTTGTTAGATGTTTGATAAGTTTGTCAAACTTGTACAAAGCTCATTGAGACACTTATAAGCACTCATGTTCCATGAAACTTGGTTTGGAATCTTAGAAACCGCGTTGTTAGATGTTTCATAAGTTCGTTAAACTAGTACAAAGATCATTGAGACACTTATAAGCACTCATGTTGCATGAAACTTCATTTAGAGTCCTAGAAACCGCGTTGTAAGATGTTTCATAAGTTCGTCAAACTAGTACAAATCTCATTGAGACAGTTATAAGCACTCATGTTGCATGAAACTTTGTTTAGAGTCCTAGAAACGCGTTGTTAGATGTTTCATAAGTTCGTCAAACAAGTAAAAAGCTCATTGAGACACTTATAAGCACTCATGTTGCATGAAACTTGGTTTAGAGTCCTATAAACGCATTGTTAGATGTTTCATAAGTTCGTAAAACTTGTACAAAGCTCATTGAGACACTTATAAGCACTCGTGTGGAAAAAAAACTTGTTTTAGAGTCCTAGAAACGCGTTGTTAGATGTTTCATAAGTTCGTCAAACTTGTACAAAGCTCATTGAGACACTTATAAATTCTCATGTTGCATGAAACTTAGTTTAGAGTCCTAGAAACGAGTTGTTAGATGTTTCATAAGTTCGTCAAACTAGTACAAAGCTCATTGAGACACTTATAAGCACTCATGTTGAATGAAACTTGGTTTAGAGTCCTAGAAACGCGTTGTTAGATGTTTCATAAGTTCGTCAAACTTGTACAAAGCTCATTGAGACACTTATAAGCACTTATGTTGCATGAAACTTGGTTTAGAATCTTAGAAACCGCGTTGTTAGATGTTTGATAAGTTCGTTAAACTAGTACAAAGATCATTGAGACACTTATAAGCACTCATGTTACATGAAACTTCGTTTAGAGTCTTAGAAATCGCGTTGTTAGATGTTTCATAAGTTCGTCAAACTAGTACAAAGCTCATTGAGACAGTTATAAGGACTCATGTTGCATAAAACTTGGTTTAGAATCCTAGAAAAGCATTGTTAGATGTTTCATAAGTTCGTCAAACAAGTACAAAGCTCATTGAGACAGCTTATAAGCACTCATGTTGCATGAAACTTGGTTTAGAGTCCTAGAAACGCGTTGTTAGATGTTTCATAAGTTCGTCAAACAAGTACAAAGCTCATTGAGACACTCATAAGCACTCATGTTGCATGAAACTTGGTTTAGAGTCCTAGAAACCGCGTTGTTAGATGTTTGATAAGTTCGTCAAACTTGTACAAAGCTCATTGAGACACTTATAAGCACTCATGTTGCATAAAACTTGGTTTGGAATCTTAGAAACCGCGTTGTTAGATGTTTCATAAGTTCGTTAAACTAGTACAAAGATCATTGAGACAATTATAAACACTCATGTTGCATGAAACTTCATTTAGAGTCCTAGAAACCGCGTTGTAAGATGTTTCATAAGTTCGTAAAACTAGTACAAAGCTCATTGAGACAGTTATAAGCACTCATGTTGCATGAAACTTTGTTTAGAGTCCTAGAAACGCGTCATGTTAGCATGAAACTTTCAGTTTAGAGTCCTAGAAATAAGCGCATGTTGTTATACTTATAAGCACTCATGTTGCATGAAACTTGGTTTAGAGTCCTATAAACGCATTGTTAGATGTTTCATAAGTTCGTAAAACTTGTACAAAGCTCATTGAGACACTTATAAGCACTCGTGTGGAATAAAAACTTGTTTTAGAGTCCTAGAAACGCGTTGTTAGATGTTTCATAAGTTAGTCAAACTTGTACAAAGCTCATTGAGACACTTATAAATTCTCATGTTGCATGAAACTTAGTTTAGAGTCCTAGAAACGAGTTGTTAGATGTTTCATAAGTTCGTCAAACTAGTACAAAGCTCATTGAGACACTTATAAGCACTCATGTTGAATGAAACTTGGTTTAGAGTCCTAGAAACGCGTTGTTAGATGTTTCATAAAATCGTCAAACTTGTACAAAGCTCATTGAGACACTTATAAACACTCATGTTGCATGAAACTTGGTTTAGAGTCCTAGAAACGCTTTGTTAGATGTTTAATAAGTTCGTCAAACTTGTACAAAGCTCATTGAGACGCTTATAAGCACTCATGTTGCATGAAACTTGGTTTAGAGTCCTAGAAACCGCTTTGTTAGATGTTTGATAAGTTCGTCAAACTTGTACAAAGCTCATTGAGACACTTATAAGCACTCATGTTGCATGAAACTTGGTTTGGAATCTTAGAAACCGCGTTGTTAGATGTTTCATAAGTTCGTTAAACTAGTACAAAGATCATTGAGACAATTATAAGCACTCATGTTGCATGAAACTTCATTTAGAGTCCTAGAAACCGCGTTGTAAGATGTTTCATAAGTTCGTCAAACTAGTACAAAGCTCATTGAGACAGTTATAAGCACTCATGTTGCATGAAACTTTGTTTAGAGTCCTAGAAACGCGTTGTTAGATGTTTCATAAGTTCGTCAAACAAGTAAAAAGCTCATTGAGACACTTATAAGCAGTCATGTTGCATGAAACTTGGTTTAGAGTCCTAGAAACGCATTGTTAGATGTTTCATAAGTTCGTAAAACTTGTACAAAGCTCATTGAGACACTTATAAGCACTCATGTGGAATAAAAACTTGGTTTAGAGTCCTAGAAACGCGTTGTTAGATGTTTCATAAGTTTGTCAAACTAGTACAAAGCTCATTGAGACCATTATAAGCACTCATGTTGCATGAAACTTGGTTTAGAGTCCTAGAAACGCGTTGTTAGATGTTTCATAAGTTCGTCAAACTTGTACAAAGCTCATTGAGACACTTATAAACACTCATGTTGCATGAAACTTTGTTTAGAGTCCTAGAAACGCGTTTTTAGATGTTTCATAATTTCGTCAAACTTGTACAAATCTCATTGAGCCACTTATAATCACTCATGTTGCATGAACTTGGTTTAGAATCCTAGAAACGCGTTGTTAGATGTTTCATAAGTTCGTCAAACTTATACAAAACTCATTGAGACAATTATAAGCACTCATGTTGCATGAAACTTGGTTTAGAGTCCTAGAAACGCGTTGTTAGATGTTTCATAAGTTCGTCAAACTTGTACAAAGCTCATTGAGACACTTATAAGCACTTATGTTGCATGAAACTTGGTTTAGAATCTTAGAAACCGCGTTGTTAGATGTTTGATAAGTTCGTTAAACTAGTACAAAGATCATTGAGACACTTATAAGCACTCATGTTACATGAAACTTCGTTTAGAGTCTTAGAAATCGCGTTGTTAGATGTTTCATAAGTTCGTCAAACTAGTACAAAGCTCATTGAGACAGTTATAAGGACTCATGTTGCATAAAACTTGGTTTAGAATCCTAGAAAAGCATTGTTAGATGTTTCATAAGTTCGTCAAACAAGTACAAAGCTCATTGAGACAGTTATAAGCACTCATGTTGCATGAAACTTGGTTTAGAGTCCTAGAAACGCGTTGTTAGATGTTTCATAAGTTCGTCAAACAAGTACAAAGCTCATTGAGACACTCATAAGCACTCATGTTGCATGAAACTTAGTTTAGAGTCCTAGAAACGCATTGTTAGATGTTTCATAAGTTCGTAAAACTTGTACAAAGCTCATTGAGAAACTTATAAGCACTCATCTGAAACGAAACTTGGTTTAGAGTCCTAGAAACGCGTTGTTAGATGTTTCATAAGTTTGTCAAACTAGTAAAAAGCTCATTGAGACAATTATAAGCACTCATGTTGCATGAAACTTGGTTTAGAGTCCTAGAAACGCGTTGTTCGATGTTTCATAAGTTCGTGAAACTAGTACAAAGCTCATTGAGACACTTATAAGCACTCATGTGCATGAAACTTGGTTTAGAGTCCTAGAAACTGCGTTGTTAGATGTTTCATAAGTTCGTCAAACTAGTAAAAAGCTCATTGAGACACTTATAAGCACTCATGTTGCATGAAACTTGGTTTAGAGTCCCAGAAACGCTTTGTTAGATGTTTCATAAGTTCGTCAAATTTGTACAAAGCTGATTGAGAAGCTTATAAGCACTCATGTTGCATGAAACTTGGTTTAGAGTCCTAGAAATGCGTTGTTAGATGTTTCATAAGTTCGTCAAACTAGTACAAAGCTCATTGAGACACTTATAAGCACTCATGTTGCATGAAACTTGGTTTAGAGTCCTACAAACCGCGTTGTTAGTTGTTTCATATGTTCGTCAAACTTGTACAAAGCTCATTGAGACACTTATAAGCACTCATGTTGCATGAAACTTGGTTTAGAGTCCTAGAAACGCGTTGTTAGATGTTTCATAAGTTCGTAAAACTTGTACAAAGCTCATTGAGACACTTATAAGCACTCATGTGTAATAAAAGTTGGTTTAGAGTCCTAGAAACGCGTTGTTAGATGTTTCATAAGTTTGTCAAACTAGTACAAAGCTCATTGAGACAATTATAAGCACTCATGTTGCATGAAACTTGGTTTAGAAACCTAGAAACGCGTTGTTAGATGTTTCATAAGTTCGTCAAACTTGTACAAAGCTCATTGAGACACTTATAAATTCTCATGTTGCATGAAACTTGGTTTAGAGTCCTAGAAATGAGTTGTTAGATGTTTCATAAGTTCGTCAAACTAGTACAAAGCTCATTGAGACACTTATAAACACTCATGTTGAATGAAACTTGGTTTAGAGTCCTAGAAACGCGTTGTTAGATGTTTCATAAGATCGTCAAACTTGTACAAAGCTCATTGAGACACTTATAAACACTCATGTTGCATGAAACTTAGTTTAGAGTCCTAGAAACGCGTTGTTAGATGTTTCATAAGTTCGTCAAACTAGTAAAAAGCTCATTGAGACATTTATAAGCACTCATGTTGCATGAAACTTGGTTTAGAGTCCTAGAAACGCTTTGTTAAATGTTTAATAAGTTCGTCAAACTTGTACAAAGCTCATTGAGACGCTTATAAGCACTCATGTTGCATGAAACTTGGTTTAGAGTCCTAGAAACCGCGTTGTTAGATGTTTGATAAGTTCGTCAAACTTGTACAAAGCTCATTGAGACACTTATAAGCACTCATGTTGCATGAAACTTGGTTTGGAATCTTAGAAACCGCGTTGTTAGATGTTTCATAAGTTCGTTAAACTAGTACAAAGATCATTGAGACAATTATAAGCACTCATGTTGCATGAAACTTCATTTAGAGTCCTAGAAACCGCGTTGTAAGATGTTTCATAAGTTCGTCAAACTAGTACAAAGCTCATTGAGACAGTTATAAGCACTCATGTTGCATGAAACTTTGTTTAGAGTCCTAGAAACGCGTTGTTAGATGTTTCATAAGTTCGTCAAACAAGTAAAAAGCTCATTGAGACACTTATAAGCACTCATGTTGCATGAAACTTGGTTTAGAGTCCTAGAAACGCATTGTTAGATGTTTCATAAGTTCGTAAAACTTGTACAAAGCTCATTGAGACACTTATAAGCACTCATGTGGAATAAAAACTTAGTTTAGAGTCCTAGAAACGCGTTGTTAGATGTTTCATAAGTTCTTCAAACTAGTAAAAAGCGCATTGAGACACTTATAAGCACTCATGTTGCATGAAACTTGGTTTAGAGTCCTAGAAACGCGTTGTTAGATGTTTCATAAGTTCGTAAAACTTGTACAAAGCTCATTGAGACACTTATAAGCACTCATGTGTAATAAAAGTTGGTTTAGAGTCCTAGAAACGCGTTGTTAGATGTTTCATAATGATGCGGGAGCAAATGTTATAAATGTTATAAATGAAGAGGGAGCAGATGTTATAAGGGTTATAACAAAAGAGGGAGCAGATGTTATAAGGGTTATAACAAAAGGCGAAAAGGAAAGTGGGCTTTTTCTCACTATGCTGGTCCAAGTCCAATCAATTGCCTAAGATTAAATGAAGACTAAGGGGGCTGAATGGAGTCAAAGAGTTATTTTCGTCACATTTAAAGACTACAATTATCTAAGTGTTTTAATTACTCATTTTAGAAGTTTGAAAGTCTTTTAGGGATCCCAAAGGTCTTGTATACCTTTGGTTGCATTTATTTCAAGTTTCTATGTAATTCCTCTATATAAGGAGGCTCTCTTCCATTGAATAAATCAGATTATTGAGTATAAGAATTTGGAGAGTCTTTGTGACCCCTTGGATCTGTTTAGATCATATTACTTTATCCTTTGGTTTTGGGAGAGCCATTGGTGGTGTTCTTTGAGCGTCTTTATCACTTGTTGTGGTGCAAGTGTGGTGTTAGCTCAGCGGGTTTCTTTATCGATTCTGGTGCTTCGGCTTTACGAATCGTGGTGATCTATCCCGTTTCTTCCTTAGCCACTTCTATCCTGTTTCGTTTTATCATTCACTCCGTTCGCTTCCGAGTTTAACGCATCAAAGTGGTATCAGAGCTAAGCCAGGTTGTTGGAGTGAATTCATCATGGATTTTCCTAGAGGATTGACTCTTGAGCAAGCACAAGCTGAGCGTATGACCAGAGAAATGACGGATCTACGAGAGCAAGTGCAAGAGATGGTTCAAGCTTTCAATAACATGAACGTGCAAGGGCAGCCAAGGAGACAAAGGGTTGCACAAGACCGTTCATCTTCGGATGAAAGTGAATTTTCTTCTCATGGTTCTGATCTTGATCCAGATATTGTCATGGAACGTGGGAGAAGAAGAAGGGACAACCGTCCACAACATCATCAACGTCATTATGAGAAAGAACTTAAGGTGGAATATCCAGATTTTCAAGGTAATCTAAATCCGGACGATTTCCTTGATTGGCTTAGATCCATGGATAGAGCCTTTGAATATAGCACATATGACGATGAGAAGAAGTTTAAGGTAGCAACTTTGAGGTTCAAGGGTTATGCTAGCCTTTGGTGGGATACTCTTAAGTCACAGCGTGTTAAAGAAGGAAAGACCCGTATTAGGTCTTGGGAGAAGCTGAAGCGACTTATGAAGAGAAGATTCTTACCCGATGATTACAAGCAAGATTTGTACTTGAAGCTTACACACTTGCAGCAAGAGAAGAGCACCGTTGAGGAGTATACAAGAGAGTTTGATCTTCTACAACTAAGGTGTGATGTTCAAGAGCCACAAGAGAGGACCATGACACGTTTTGTACATGGATTGAATGAAGATATTGCATCTAAGGTGCAACTACAATCTTTCTGGACTCTTGATGACGTGAAGAAGCTTGCTATCAAGGTGGAGAAGCAGGTTAAAGGGGGAAAGAAGCCATACACTAGACCTTTCAACTCTGGTTCTTCTTTTACTCCAAAGGTGGGTGTTAAGAGTGAAGCTAGCAGCAGCACCAAGAAGGTTGATTCAAAGGTCACTACCACACCTACCGATCTTGCTACGAGGAAGAAGTGCTTTAAGTGTCAAGGCTTTGGGCATTTTCAAGCCGATTGTCCCAGTCGAAGGATTATGACAATACAAGAAATCCAAGAGATTGAGGAAGAATTGAAGAAGGAGTCTCTAGATTTGGATGGTGTGGATCAGAAAGTTCAAGATGATGGTGATGAAGTCATTGAACACCCTGATCATGGAGACTTATTGGTGATTCGAAGAGCTTTGCATTCTGTTCCTATTAGAGAAGAAACACAACGAGAGAACATCTTTGAGACTCGTTGCACGATTTTGGGAAAAGTATGCAGCGTGATCATTGATAGTGGGAGCTGTACTAATGTGGCGTCTAGTACACTTGTGGAGAAACTAAACTTACCTACTACAAGGCATAAGCAACCATACAAGCTGAAGTGGATGAATGATGGAAGTAAACTTCAGGTGTCTAAGCAAGTTCTGGTTTTATTCTCTATTGGAAAGAACTACCAAGATAAGGTGCTTTGCGATGTTATTCCAATGGATGCTTGTCACTTGTTACTTGGGAGGCCTTGGGAGTTTGATAGGAGAGCTATGCATGATGGGTACAAGAATACTTATTCTTTCCACAAGGATAAGAAGCAGATCACATTGGGTCCATTGGTACCTACTCTACGTGATGAAACAGAGAAAATACAAGAAAAGAAGAGTAGAGAAAGTCTTTTCTTAGGAGAATCTCGGGTTGTGAGGAAACTTGATGAGGGCAAGGAAGTTTTTGCGCTGTTGGTGGTTGAGAAGAATGATGTTATAAAAGTTATAAGCACACATCCAATGATGCAGCAGCTATTAAAAGAGTTCATTGATGTGTTTCCCGAAGATTTACCACCCGGTTTGCCTCCTCTAAGGGGTATTGAGCATCAAATTGATTTGTTACCTGGTGCACCTCTTCCAAACCGACCAGCTTATAGATGTAACCCGAAGAAAGCTAAAGAGTTGCAGAGACAAGTTGAAGAGCTGATTACAAGAGGCTATGTAAGGGAGAGCATGAGTCCATGTTCGTGCTTGCTGCTCTACTTGTTCCCAAGAAGGATGGCTCAAAAGTGAATGTGGTGGCAGATGCACTCTCAAGGAGGTATGCTTTGATCTCTATCCTTGATTCTCGGATTATGGGTTTTGAGATGTTGAAAGAACTCTATGATGAAGATCTAAACTTTACACAAGTCTACAATGAGTGCAAGAAGGGAGTTTCAAATCAGTTTCTACTACAAGATGGATTTCTTTTCAAAAGAAACAAGTTGTGTGTTCCTAAGAGTTCTATGAGGGAGTTATTGATTCGTGAGGCACATGGTGGTGGCTTATCTGGTCATTTTGGAATCAATAAGACGTTATACATGCTGCAAGAGCATTTCTTTTGGCCGAAGATGGCGAAGGATGTTCATACTATTGTGGAGAGGTGTGCAACTTGTCAAAGGATGAAAAGTCATTTCCAACCGGGACTTTACACTCCTTTACCAGTTCCTATGCAGCCTTGGGATGATGTGAGCATGGATTTCATTGTGGGATTGCCAAGAACTCAAAGGGGAAAGGATTCAATCATGGTGGTTGTTGATCGGTTCAGCAAGATGGCACACTTTATACTTTGTCACAAGACGGATAATGCAAGTAATGTTGCTGATTTGTACTTTAAGGAGGTTGTGCGTCTTCATGGAGTTCCAAAGACCATTGTTTCTGATCGTGATTCAAAGTTTCTAAGCTACTTTTGGAAGACTTTGTGGAGATTACTTGGTACTAAGCTTCTCTTTAGTACTTCTTGTCATCCACAAACCGATGGCCAAACGGAGGTAACAAACAGAACTTTGACTATGCTTTTGAGGGGTTTAATCAAGAAGAACTTGAAGGAATGGGATTTGAAGTTGGCTCAAGCTGAGTTTGCTTACAATAGATCAACGAGCTACACTACAAAACGGTCACCTTTTGAGGTAGTGTATGGCGTGAATCCTCTCTCTCCCATTGATCTAGTTCCTTTACCCTGCGGCTTTCAAGCAAACAATGAAGCAGCCGAGAGAGTTAAGACAATGAAGAAGCTGCACGAATATGTTCGAGCTGAGATTGAGAAGGCTAATGAGAAGTACAAAAACAAAGCCAACAAGCACCGACGAGTTAAGTCTTTTCAACCTGGTGATCTGGTTTGGTTGCACTTGAGAAAGGAGAGGTCTCCAACTAAGCGCAAGTCAAAGCTCATGCCAAGATCAGATGGTCCATTCAAGGTACTTGAGAAGTATGGAGAGAATGCTTACAAACTTGAACTTCCAGGTGAATATGGAGTTTCAGCTACTTTCAACGTGGGGGATCTTTCTCCATATGTTGAGGATGAAGAGTTGCTGGATTTGAGGTCAAATCCTTTTGAACCCGGAGAGAATGATGCGGGAGCAAATGTTATAAATGTTATAAATGAAGAGGGAGCAGATGTTATTATTAAGACTAGATGTTATTAACCTTACAAAGGCACTAATGATAACAAGATACTACAAAGAAGGGAAAAGTATAGATTGAGGCAAGTGTAGTCGGCTCAATGAAGGGAAAAGTATAGTTGAGTCATGTAGTCGACTACATCGCAAGACTAAAGAGTCGTTAGAGCTATGGACCAATGGAATCAAGAGAGGGAAAATATAGTTGAGGCGTGTAGTCGACTAATGTAGTTGAGTCATGTACTCGACTACATCGCAAGACTAAAGAGCCGTTAGAGAATTCAAATTTGAATTCTAGCCGTTGGAGACTTCTCTTGTAGTATCTTTTCTTTATATAAGTGTGATAAACTCTTGTAAAACCTTCAAGGAGTTGGTTACTCTTTCAATATACTAAAATACACTTTCTCTCACATACTCTCTCTCTTTCTATTCTCAAATACTCTCTCCATACACTCAAGAACAAAGCCTCACTAGCTTTGCTTCTATTCTCTCAAGATTCGAGCTTAACCAACTCGAATCTATACTCCAATCTCTCCAAAATTCAACATGGTATCAGAGCGAAGCTCTCGAGACCCATAGGTAAGTCGCTTCCGCCATTCTCCTCTCTTTAATTTGCTTATAAACACAAGGATCTAGGGGAGAAGAGGAATGACCAAGATCCGCTTGTTTAAAGCACTAAGATCTTGGTGAATCAATTCTCCTGTTAGGAAGTGAACCATGATCTCTTTGTCTCTTAATGAGTAAAGAGACATGTTGAATCCAAGCTCCTTTCAAGAACAATTCAATCAAAACCGAATCATAGTGAGCATAAATCAATGGATTTAGCTACATGATGTTTTTGGTTGAGTTGTTCTTAAAGATCCTTGTTAGGCCGAAAGTTAGTGGATGAGAACCATTGTTCCCTCACTCTTATGAGTTCAAAAGGGACCTTGATGAATCCAAATCCATATAGCCTAGGCATATAAGCAATGAACAAGTATTCAAAGCATCAAAAGCTTGAAACTTGGGAGCTAAAAGAGTTAGAGAACCTTGTTATTGTCTCCTTTGAGAACAAATAACTTGTTGAATCCAACACTCTATAGCTTTTATTTAGAAGCCGAAAGCATAGAGGATGAGAACCATGGATTCCCCACTCTTATGAGTCCAAAGGGAACCATGTTGAATCCAAGACCATCTAAGCTTAGGCATTTTTAGAAGCCGAAAGCAAAGAGGATGAGAACCATGGATTCCCCACTCTTATGAGTCCAAAGGGAACCATTTTGAATCCAAATCGGACTTTGCTTAGGCATTTTTTAGACTATGAACAAGTATTCAAGAACAAAACTTGAAACTTGCGAGTCAAAAGGGTTTGTGAACCTTGTGTGCTCACTCTTAGGAGTCCAAAGCCACTTGATGAATCCAAAACTCTTTCCTTTTATGCTTCAAACAAGACCTTTGGAAAGTGAACCATGATCCGCTTAACTCTTAGTGAGTAAAGGACATGTTGAATCCAATTTCCTTGGTAAGTACAAGACAATCAAAACACAATCATTGTTAGCATAAATCAACAAGGTCTAGCTACATGATAGTTTTGGTTGTATTGATCTTTAAGGTCATTGTCTAACCCAAGACTAATGGATGAGAACCATGGCTTCTAAAAGAACCATGATGAATCCAATACCATGAAAGTTTCGGTTTAAAAGCATGTTCTTGGTCCGAATTTAAATCTCCAAGACTCAGTTGTCATGTAGTCATGTGACATAGTCGACTACATGACTCAACTACATAGTCTTTGAAAGATCTAGGATACAAGGTTCATTTATGTCTTGGTCTAAGACCAAATCACTAGTCCTTGTTTGGTGAAGTGGTTTGAATCTTGATGAAAGACTAAGTGAATTTGAAACCTTGGTTAATCCAAAAGATCTTCGGTTTAATCAAAAGGGTAAGGTACCAAGACCCGCTTGTGATAAAGCTCTTAAGGTCTTATGGTATCCAAAACTCTCTTAGAGGGAAGAGAACCAAGCCTCCATAAGTGTTAATAAAACACCGAGAGCTTGATGAATCCTTCATAACCTCGGCTAACATGAGTCTATAAAGAGATCCATGACCACTTAAAAGGTGATACTTTAAAGGGTCATGATGAATCCATCTTTAGACTTATGGGGAAATGATTCACTACATTAACATCTATATAAGGTGAAGATGGAATGATGATCTATGTTTGTTGTCATAAACCGCCTATGTGCACTTAAGTTTATGATACAAGATGAGTAACTAAGCTATGAAAGCTATCAAGTTACAATGAATCTTGTTGGTGTGTTTTAAGATCATGGTCCGCCATTGTGCACTAAAGACCATGGTCCCTTGTTGCTAACTTGAATCTATGTGTAGGTAAAGAAGCAAACAAGAGAATTTCTCAATGACCATCTACTCAAGGAACTATAAAAGGCCATTTCTAAACTCTTTACTCTCTATACTTATATAGTTAGATATTGGCTTAAGTGATCATTAGTGCTTCATTGAATCATTTGCTTGATTGCTTAGCTAAGAATGGATATAGAATTTGCAAATTATGAAAACTAGACTTGAACTTGACTTGTGATAAGATGCTTTTTATACTCGGGTTTAGGTACATGACTTAGGGAATATATTGAACTAAGTCTTAAACCCTCCTTTGCATTCTTACCTTGTGCTTGTGATTGTTGTTAAGTAATTTGAAAATTTGAAAATGTTGCTAATTACATGCCGGTTATCATGATGCTTAAAATCAAATTTTGTCTTTGTTATGGTGTAGGATCACCATTACTAAAAGACCAAAAGAGATTATTAATGAAAACCCCTAAGCATGAAGAGGTGACTAAGAAGAGTTAAAGAGAAGAGAAGTAAAGAGAAGCATGAAAGAAGTCACAAAAGTTGCCCAAAGAGAGATGAGAACCCCTTCTCATTCAAGCTTGTAAAGAACAAAGCCGAGAAGGAGGTCACAATTCTAAGACTACTGCATCTTCATCATGAGGGGGAGAATGAGAAGTGACTAGACACACATCTTAACTTCATGATCAAAATGAAGAGTCTACCATTCGGAGAATCTACCATTCGGCTAAAGCATCCATCAAGAGCAAAGCCATCAAAGTGGAGAGTCTACCATTCGGCTAAAGGTTCTACGAAGAACAAAAAGCCATCATTCTACCAATCTTCACTAAGTCTCGGTCTAAAGCCTCCTAGCAAAAGGAAAAAGGCCGATCCATCTTATCATCATCCTTTGGTCAAGATCTAGCAAGTCAAAGACCTCCATTCAACCACCAACAAACCCGGCCAAAGTATCAAGAAGGACTAAGCCGCCACTACCACCAATCCGGCTAAGTATTGACTAAAGTACCAAGAAGGACGAAGTCAATACAAAGCTCTCACTCTCGGCTAAAGTACCAAGAAGGACGAAGCCTCCACAATCAACAAATCCATCCCGGCTTAAGTACCAACAAGATACAAGGCCAAAGTCACTTTGGAGCAAAGAAGAACCATCTTTTGGCTAAATACACTTGGAGAAAGCTAAAGTGTCCCAAGATGTAAAGAGCTCTCATCAATCATTCGGTCAAGCCTCTACAAGAAGCAAAACCATCATCATCATCATTATTGTGTGGCTCGGCTATGTCTCTAGCAATGACAAGAACGAACCACTCCATCCACCATCTATAATCGGCCAAACATCTATCAAGGAGTAAAGCCGAGTTAAGTCACCATCACATTCATTTGGTCAAGCTCTTTTCAAAGAAGCAAAGACCAAACCAATCTCCCATAAAGTCTCGGCCAAAGTATCCACAATGAGCTAAGCCGAAGCACTTCATCAACCTTGTTCCAATTGCACAAAGGACGAAGCCACAAGACCTCATGAAGAAGTCAAAGAGCTCAATCAAAGTGCAACTACAAGAGATCATCAATCTATCATACCACTACGAACAAAAGGCTGAAACTTTTCTCTTAATCTCTCTTAATCTCTCTTAATCTCTTCTTAATCCACTCTATACTTTCACAAATCATCATGGTATCAGAGCATTTATGCTCCTAATCTCTTCATTTCCGCAAAATCTCCTCTTGTTCTTGTTACTCTAGATCTCAAGAACACCAAACCTCTGTTTTTTCTCAAAAATCTCTGCTTTTCTCATAAAGCTTTCACCTTTATTCATAAATCTCTGCTTTTCTCATAAAGCTTGAAGTCATCATCTTTGAATCTCAATCATACTCACGACATCATGGAAGACACTCAAGTTTCGATCTATCATGGTTCCAAGTTTGGTTTGCCCTCGGTGATTCTCAAAGGAAGCAATTATCTCCTTTGGACTCGGACCATTGGTATCATGTTGAATTTTGGAGAGATTGGAGTATAGATTCGAGTTGGTTAAGCTCGAATCTTGAGAGAATAGAAGCAAAGCTAGTGAGGCTTTGTTCTTGAGTGTATGGAGAGAGTATTTGAGAATAGAAAGAGAGAGAGTATGTGAGAGAAAGTGTATTTTAGTATATTGAAAGAGTAACCAACTCCTTGAAGGTTTTACAAGAGTTTATCACACTTATATAAAGAAAAGATACAACAAGAGAAGTCTCCAACGTCTAGAATTCAAATTTGAATTCTCTAACGGCTCTTTAGTCTTGCGATGTAGTCGACTACATGACTCAACTACATTAGTCGACTACACGCCTCAACTATATTTTCCCTCTCTTGATTCCATTGGTCCATAGTTCTAACGGCTCTTTAGTCTTGCGATGTAGTCGACTACATGACTCAACTACATTAGCCGACTACACGCCTCAACTATACTTTTCCCTTCTTTGATGTATCTTGATCTAATGCCTTTGTAGGTTATCATTAGTCTTAATAGTTATAAGGGTTATAACAAAAGAGGGAGCAGATGTTATAAGGGTTATAACAAAAGGCGAAAAGGAAAGTGGGCTTTTTCTCACTATGCTGGTCCAAGTCCAATCAATTGCCTAAGATTAAATGAAGACTAAGGGGGCTGAATGGAGTCAAAGAGTCATTTTCGTCACATTTAAAGACTACAATTATCTAAGTGTTTTAATTACTCATTTTAGAAGTTTGAAAGTCTTTTAGGGATCCCAAAGGTCTTGTATACCTTTGGTTGCATTTATTTCAAGTTTCTATGTAATTCCTCTATATAAGGAGGCTCTCTTCCATTGAATAAATCAGATTATTGAGTATAAGAATTTGGAGAGTCTTTGTGACCCCCTTGGATCTGTTTAGATCATATTACTTTATCCTTTGGTTTTGGGAGAGCCATTGGTGGTGTTCTTTTGAGCGTCTTTATCACTTGTTGTGGTGCAAGTGTGGTGTTAGCTCAGCGGGGTTTCTTTATCGATTCTGGTGCTTCGGCTTTACGAATCGTGGTGATCTATCCCGTTTCTTCCTTAGCCACTTCTATCCTGTTTCGTTTTATCATTCACTCCGTTCGCTTCCGAGTTTAACGCATCACATAAGTTTGTCAAACTAGTACAAAGCTCATTGTGACCATTATAAGCACTCATGTTGCATGAAACTTGGTTTAAAGTCCTAGAAACGCGTTGTTAGATGTTTCATAAGTTCGTCAAACTGGTACAAAGCTCATTGAGACACTTATAAACACTCATGTTGCATGAAACTTAGTTTAGAGTCCTAGAAACGCGTTTTTAGATGTTTCATAATTTCTTCAAACTTGTACAAATCTCATTGAGCCACTTATAATCACTCATGTTGCATGAACTTGGTTTAGAATCCTAGAAACGCGTTGTTAGATGTTTCATAAGTTCGTCAAACTTGTACAAAACTCATTGAGACAATTATAAGCACTCATGTTGCATGAAACTTGGTTTAGAGTCCTAGAAACGCGTTGTTAGATGTTTCATAAGTTCGTATAACTTGTACAAAGCTCATTGAGACACTTATAAGCACTCATGTGTAAAAAAAGTTGGTTTAGAGTCCTAGAAACGCGTTGTTAGATGTTTCATAAGTTTGTCAAACTAGTACAAAGCTCATTGTGACCATTATAAGCACTCATGTTGCATGAAACTTGGTTTAAAGTCCTAGAAACGCGTTGTTAGATGTTTCATAAGTTCGTCAAACTGGTACAAAGCTCATTGAGACACTTATAAACACTCATGTTGCATGAAACTTAGTTTAGAGTCCTAGAAACGCGTTTTTAGATGTTTCATAATTTCTTCAAACTTGTACAAATCTCATTGAGCCACTTATAATCACTCATGTTGCATGAACTTGGTTTAGAATCCTAGAAACGCGTTGTTAGATGTTTCATAAGTTCGTCAAACTTGTACAAAACTCATTGAGACGCTTATAAGCACTTATGTTGCATGAAACTTGGTTTAGAATCTTAGAAACCGCGTTGTTAGATGTTTCATAAGTTCGTTAAACTAGTACAAAGATCATTGAGACACTTATAAGCACTCATGTTACATGAAACTTCGTTTAGAGACCTAGAAATCGCGTTGTTAGATGTTTCATAAGTTCGTCAAACTAGTACAAAGCTCATTGAGACAGTTATAAGGACTCATGTTGCATGAAACTTGGTTTAGAATCCTAGAAAAGCATTGTTAGATGTTTCATAAGTTCGTCAAATAAGTACAAAGCTCATTGAGACAGTTATAAGCACTCATGTTGCATGAAACTTGGTTTAGAGTCCTAGAAACGCGTTGTTAGATGTTTCATAAGTTCGTCAAACAAGTACAAAGCTCATTGAGACACTCATAAGCACTCATGTTGCATGAAACTTAGTTTAGAGTCCTAGAAACGCATTGTTAGATGTTTCATAAGTTCGTAAAACTTGTACAAAGCTCATTGAGAAACTTATAAGCACTCATCTGAAATGAAACTTGGTTTAGAGTCCTAGAAACGCGTTGTTAGATGTTTCATAAGTTTGTCAAACTAGTAAAAAGCTCATTGAGACAATTATAAGCACTCATGTTGCATGAAACTTGGTTTAGAGTCCTAGAAACGTGTTGTTCGATGTTTCATAAGTTCGTGAAACTAGTACAAAGCTCATTGAGACACTTATAAGCACTCATGTTGCATGAAACTTGGTTTTTAGAGTCCTAGAAACTGCGTTGTTAGATGTTTCATAAGTTCGTCAAACTAGTAAAAAGCTCATTGAGACACTTATAAGCACTCATGTTGCATGAAACTTGGTTTAGAGTCCTAGAAACGCGTTGTTAGATGTTTCATAAGTTCGTAAAACTTGTACAAAGCTCATTGAGACACTTATAAGCACTCATGTGTAATAAAAGTTGGTTTAGAGTCCTAGAAACGCGTTGTTAGATGTTTCATAAGTTTGTCAAACTAGTACAAAGCTCATTGAGACAATTATAAGCACTCATGTTGCATGAAACTTGGTTTAGAAACCTAGAAACGCGTTGTTAGATGTTTCATAAGTTCGTCAAACTTGTACAAAGCTCATTGAGACACTTATAAATTCTCATGTTGCATGAAACTTGGTTTAGAGTCCTAGAAACGAGTTGTTAGATGTTTCATAAGTTCGTCAAACTAGTACAAAGCTCATTGAGACACTTATAAACACTCATGTTGAATGAAACTTGGTTTAGAGTCCTAGAAACGCGTTGTTAGATGTTTCATAAGATCGTCAAACTTGTACAAAGCTCATTGAGACACTTATAAACACTCATGTTGCATGAAACTTAGTTTAGAGTCCTAGAAACGCGTTGTTAGATGTTTCATAAGTTCGTCAAACTAGTAAAAAGCTCATTGAGACATTTATAAGCACTCATGTTGCATGAAACTTGGTTTAGAGTCCTAGAAACGCTTTGTTAAATGTTTAATAAGTTCGTCAAACTTGTACAAAGCTCATTGAGACGCTTATAAGCACTCATGTTGCATGAAACTTGGTTTAGAGTCCTAGAAACCGCGTTGTTAGATGTTTGATAAGTTCGTCAAACTTGTACAAAGCTCATTGAGACACTTATAAGCACTCATGTTGCATGAAACTTGGTTTGGAATCTTAGAAACCGCGTTGTTAGATGTTTCATAATTCGTTAAACTAGTACAAAGATCATTGAGACACTTATAAGCACTCATGTTGCATGAAACTTCATTTAGAGTCCTAGAAACCGCGTTGTAAGATGTTTCATAAGTTCGTCAAACTAGTACAAAGCTCATTGAGACAGTTATAAGCACTCATGTTGCATGAAACTTTGTTTAGAGTCCTAGAAACGCGTTGTTAGATGTTTCATAAGTTCGTCAAACAAGTACAAAGCTCATTGAGACACTCATAAGCACTCATGTTGCATGAAACTTAGTTTAGAGTCCTAGAAACGCATTGTTAGATGTTTCATAAGTTCGTAAAACTTGTACAAAGCTCATTGAGAAACTTATAAGCACTCATCTGAAATGAAACTTGGTTTAGAGTCCTAGAAACGCGTTGTTAGATGTTTCATAAGTTTGTCAAACTAGTAAAAAGCTCATTGAGACAATTATAAGCACTCATGTTGCATGAAACTTGGTTTAGAGTCCTAGAAACGCGTTGTTCGATGTTTCATAAGTTTGTGAAACTAGTACAAAGCTCATTGAGACACTTATAAGCACTCATGTTGCATGAAACTTGGTTTAGAGTCCTAGAAACTGTGTTGTTAGATGTTTCATAAGTTCGTCAAACTAGTAAAAAGCTCATTGAGACACTTATAAGCACTCATGTTGCATGAAACTTGGTTTAGAGTCCTAGAAACGCTTTGTTAGATGTTTCATAAGTTCGTCAAATTTGTACAAAGCTGATTGAGAAGCTTATAAGCACTCATGTTGCATGAAACTTGGTTTAGAGTCCTAGAAATGCGTTGTTAGATGTTTCATAAGTTCGTCAAACTAGTACAAAGCTCATTGAGACACTTATAAGCACTCATGTTGCATGAAACTTGGTTTAGAGTCCTAGAAACCGCGTTGTTAGTTGTTTCATATGTTCGTCAAACTTGTACAAAGCTCATTGAGACACTTATAAGCACTCATGTTGCATGAAACTTGGTTTAGAGTCCTAGAAACGCGTTGTTAGATGTTTCATAAGTTCGTAAAACTTGTACAAAGCTCATTGAGACACTTATAAGCACTCATGTGTAATAAAAGTTGGTTTAGAGTCCTAGAAACGCGTTGTTAGATGGTTCATAAGTTTGTCAAACTAGTACAAAGCTCATTGAGACAATTATAAGCACTCATGTTGCATGAAACTTGGTTTAGAAACCTAGAAACGCGTTGTTAGATGTTTCATAAGTTCGTCAAACTTGTACAAAGCTCATTGAGACACTTATAAATTCTCATGTTGCATGAAACTTGGTTTAGAGTCCTAGAAACGAGTTGTTAGATGTTTCATAAGTTCGCCAAACTAGTACAAAACTCATTGAGACACTTATAAACACTCATGTTGAATGAAACTTGGTTTAGAGTCCTAGAAACGCGTTGTTAGATGTTTCATAAGATCGTCAAACTTGTACAAAGCTCATTGATGTTAGATTTAGGAGAGTATAGACGAGATTGGAGAGTTTATGTTCTTGAGTTCATGAAGAACATCAAGAACATGATAGAGAGAATAGAGAGAGTTTAATCGGAAAGAGTATATTAGATTCAAAAGTGTTAATTTGTTTCATTACAAAGGGTAAGCTATAAATAGGCAACAACAAAGGATCCCAAAATAGCATAAAGGAATATGCTAAAAACGTCCTAGTCTTGCTCGGTTAGCCGCGCCACACGTCGCTATCCCTTGTGTAGCCGCGCCTTCCTTAAGGCAACCCGTGACAAGTCAGGACAAGTTGGATACACGCGCCCTTAAGGCATACATGTGACTCTGCCCAACGGCTCTCTTGGCAACGGTCTTCTTGCGTTTCCCTTTGCAATGGTAACTAAGAGAGCTAGTGACTTCGGCAGCTTGCCTTCGGCCTTCGTCACATGATAGGTCATCGTATTGATGGACAAGGCTTGTCCGGACGATGCCTTGGTCTCTTTTACACTTGTGACTTCGATTTTGCCTTAGTCGAACTCGGCTTTGGTTTTGTCTTAGCCGAACTTGAGTTTTGACTTCGGCTTTGCCTTAGTCGAACTCGGCTTTGGTTTTGTCTTAGCCGAACTTGAGTTTTGACTTCGGCTTTGCCTTAGTCGAACTCGGCTTTGGTTTTGTCTTAGCCGAACTTAAGTTTTGACTTCGGCCTTGCCTTGATGGACGGAACTCGTCCGGGCAATGCCTTAGTCTCGTTTACACTCCCCCGCAAGCTTAGCCTACTGGAATGGCTAAGCTTGGAACCCGTATGACCTTGCCTCGTTAAAAACCTTGGTGAGAAAACCACTTGGGATAAAACTCTCCTAAGGGAAAAGAGTACAAGACCATACGGTTAGGGACTTAGGCGTTGAGAGCCCGGATGAGTCCAAGTCTTGGTAGAATGGACTCGCATACTTTTAAGCTTGCGGACTTGGTGAAAATGTCCGCGAGTTGATCTTGACTCTTCGTGTAGCAAGGTAGGATAGTGCCCTTGACCATTTGCTCTCTAACCTTGTGACAATCCACCTCTATGTGTTTAGTCCTCTCATGGAAGACCGAGTTCGTTGTTATGTGGATGGCCGCTTGATTATCACAATGCATGGTCATCGGTGCTTCAATCTTGAGACCCAAATCCCCTAGCAAGTTCTTTAGCCACATGAGTTCTTGAGTCAACTTCCTCATGGCTCTATACTCGGCTTCGGCGGTTGAGCAAGATACTATCTTTTGCTTCTTCGTCTTCCATGTGACAAGGTTGCCACCAATGAAAGTGCAATAGCCGGTGGTTGACCGTCTACTCTCTAGATCCCCGGCATAGTCCGCGTCACAATATCCAATGACCTCCGTGTTCTTGTTGCAACCCATCCAAATACCCAAACTTGAGGTTCCTTTGAGATAGCCCAAGATCCTCATGATCATGTTCCAATGATGTTGCTTCGGCATTTGCATGTGTTGGGAGACTTGGTTTACGGCAAAGCACAAGTCCGGTCTAGTGATCGTCAAGTAGATGAGCTTACCCACTAGCCTTCTATAGAGCATTGGGTCTCGGTACGGTTGATCGTCCTCACTACCTTCTTGAATGGTCTTGTAGCCGTCTTCAAGAGGAGTCTTAGCCACCTTTGTTCCTATCATATTGACAACACTCAAAAGATCATGGGTGTACTTCCTTTGGGAAAGAAATAGACCTTCTTCCGATCTACACACTTCAATCCCAAGGAAGTACTTAAGAATTCCGAGGTCCTTAATGTCAAATTTAGATTTGAGGAAGGATTTGGTTTCTTGAATACCTCCCTTGTTGTTTCCGGAGATTATGATGTCGTCTACATACACTAGTACCACTACTATACCTTCTTGGTTTTGAAGGGTAAAAAGAGTATGTTCGGCTTGTGATCTCTTGAAACCCTTTGCCATCAATGTTGAGCTAAGCTTGTGATACCAAGCTCTTGGTGATTGTTTGAGACCGTAGATGGTTTTTCTTAACCGTAGGACTTTCCCGGGAGTGATTTCTAGGCCGGGTGGTGGAGTCATGTAGACTTCCTCTTCAAGCTCTCCTTGTAGGAAGGCGTTCTTCACATCCATTTGGAAGAGATCCCATGATAGGTTAGTGGCAAGTGATAAGATTACCCGAACCATGTGGAGTTTTGCAACCGGGGCAAATGTGTCTAGGTAGTCCTCTCCATAAGTTTGAGTAAAGCCTCTTGCTACCAATCTTGCCTTGTGTCTTTCTATCTCTCCATTGCTTAGATATTTGATGGTGAAGACATATCTTGAGCTCACGGCCTTCTTCCCTTTTGGTAGGTTGGTTTCATAGAAAGTTTCATTGTCTTCCATGGCCTTGTTCTCGGCTTCAACCGCTTTAGCCCAAACTTCCTCCTTCATTGCCTCTTCATAAGTCCTTGGAATAACTTGTTGATCCATGGAGGTGGTAAAGGCTTTATGTTCCTTTGGAAAGCTTGCAAGAGAGCACACGGCTTGATTAGGATGTGCCTCGGCTTTGTTGTTAAAGTACACCCTTGTGTTGACCCAATTGGATGGATGCCTCTTGACTCTAGTGCTCCTTCTTAGAACCAGCGGCTCTTCTTCTTGGGACACACCTTGGTCATGGACTTCTTGATCACTTTGTTGTTGAGCATTAGTCTCGGTTGAGGCTTGAGGTTCTTCTTTACCATTTGACTCTCCCCGGACGTAGTTGGTTCTTGAGTACCGGCTTGCTCATTGTTCTCCCCCTCATGATCAAGGTGGGTCTCTTGAGTTGGTTCCTCATTTCTTGTATCTTCGTCAATCTCCATACCAAGATTTCTCATCAAGTTTCTAAGGCTTGTAGCTCTATCCGTAACAACTTCGGGTAAGTCCTTCACACTTTCCCAATTGTTTTCCTTGTAGTAGCTTTGTCCTTCTAGAAACTTGACCTCCCTTGATACTAATACCTTTCTTGTTTCAGGTACATAACATTTGTACCCTTTTTGTGTGTTCGAGTAGCCGATGAACATAGCCTTGGTGCTTTTAACTTCTAGCTTGTTCCGTTGCTCACTAGGTACGAACACATAACACACACAACCGAACACTCTTAGATGGTTAATAAAAGGATTCGTCTTATTCAATACCTTGAACGGAGATTCATTCTTCAAGACTTGTGTTGGTGTTCGGTTGATAAGGTAGCACGCCGTGAGAACCCCATCGGACCAAAACCTCTTCGGTATGTTCATGTGGAACATCATGGACCGAGTCACTTCCATCAAGTGCCGATTCTTCCGTTCGGCTACCCCATTTTGTTGTGGTGTATATGGGCATGTGGTTTGATGGAGGATGCCATGCTTGGCTATGTGTTCTTTAAAGGCTCTACTTGTGTACTCTCCACCATTATCGGACCTAAAGGTCTTAATCTTGACATTATAATGGTTAGTCACATAGTTTTGAAAGTTTTGAAAAGTTTCTAATACCCTATCTTTGTTTGTAAAAGGGTAACCCAAGTGTATTTAGAGCTTTCATCTATGAATGTGACAAAGTAAGAGTGATTATCCCTAGATTTACAAGGCGATGACCACACATCCGAATGCACAAGTTCAAAAGGTTTATAATTCATGTTTGATTTTTGAAAAACGGTTCGGCAATGTTTACCTAAGATGCATGCTTCACAAGTTTCATGATTAAACTTAACATTAGGCAAAATGGTTTTCAAAGCATTTAAGTGAGGATGACCGAGTCTAAAATGCCAAATAACATTGTTGGCTTCGGATAAAACCGATTTAAAAGCATGACAAAGAAAGGAACTAGAGGTGTTTTCTTCAAGAACATAGAGATCGCCTCTTGTGACCCCTTTCCCGATGATCTCCTTATTCTTAATATCCTGAAAAATCACATCATTAGGACCGAAGATAACATTGCAATTCAAATCACAAGCAATGCGTTTCACGGATATAAGGTTTGAGGTAAAACTAGGCATGTAAAGCGCTTGGGAGTCTCTATCAAATAACTTAAGGTTCCCTAATCCTTCTATAGGAATTTCACTTCCATTTGCAATAATGACATTTCCTAAAGCCGGTTGAATATTACTAATCAAGTCCAAGTTACTAATCATATGATGAGAAGCACCCGAATCAATAATAATAGGCTTAAACGATTTATTGTCTATATTTTGAGCACTAAGTGAGTAGAAGGTTGAAATACCGGAGCCCTTAAGGGCTTTGATGAGAGCGTCAAGGTCGGACTTCCTCACATACTCATCCATGTAGGGAACAATAGCCGAAGACTCCTCTTCCTTGCCATGGTTCGGTCCACTTGAGCTTGAGTTCGGCACACTTGCCGAGTCATCATGAGAGTAGTTGGCCTTGGCGTCCTTGAACTTGGCCGGCTTGAGGTTCGGATGTAGAATCCAACACTTCTCTTTGAGGTGACCCTTCTTCTTGCAATGATCACACGTTAAGGCCCTTCTTTCTTCATATGTCTTGGACGTTGGTTTAAAAGCCACCTTGTTGGCGGTTACAAGTTCCCTCTTGCCTTCAAAGAGCTCAATGGAGCCTTGTTCCCTTTGAAGTTGAGAACACACCTCTTCAAGGTTTGGTAGGGTATCGGCTCGGAGAAGATGTTTGGTAATCTCCTTATAGCTGCCGTTGAGTGTTAAGAGCAAACCGAACACCTTGTCTTGTTCTCTTCGTTCATTTAGCACCTTCGGGTCGATAGTGCTTGGACGGAGCATTTCCAGTTCGGCCCATAGGGACCTAAACTTTCCGAAGTGCTTTGTGAACTCGGTGTCTTCTTGGTTCAAATCATTGATAGCCTTCTTGACTTCATAGACCCGGCTTAGGTTCGATGTGTTGCCGTAGACGGTTTGGAGAGTGTCCCATAATTCCTTGGCATTCTCACAATAGGAATAGGCTTCCAAGATAGACGGCTCAAGGGATCCTTGGATGATTCCAAGAACCTTTTGGTCTAGTTGGAACCATTTCTCATCGTCACTTGTGAGCTCATTGTTAAACTCAATAGGAGCATCTTGCCGAGTGAGGATGTGGTTCCAATAGCCGCGGCCACAAAGAGCAATCTTCATGGTTCTCGCCCATAGGAGGTAGTTGATACCTTTCAAGGTAACCGGACAAGGGATCTTCTTGTGTTCCTTGTCTTCCATGATAGTGGTTTGGTGAGTTTTCGAAGTATCTTGACTTGACTTGAGAGTTCGATCTGGAAAAATTTGAATCGAAGGAAACCGAGGAACCGTTACCGAGACTAGTTATCGAGAGTGCTCGGTATCGAGAGTGCTCGGTATCGAGAGTGCTCGGTATCGAGAAATTTGTAACCGAGAGATTTGTGGCCGAGAGTGGCCGAGAGTTTTGTGCGGAAGCGAAATAGGTTCAGGAGCAAGGTTGCTCTGATACCATGTTAGATTTAGGAGAGTATAGACGAGATTGGAGAGTTTATGTTCTTGAGTTCATGAAGAACATCAAGAACATGATAGAGAGAATAGAGAGAGTTTAATCGGAAAGAGTATATTAGATTCAAAAGTGTTAATTTGTTTCATTACAAAGGGTAAGCTATAAATAGGCAACAACAAAGGATCCCAAAATAACATAAAGGAATATGCTAAAAACCTCCTAGTCTTGCTCGGTTAGCCGCGCCACACGTCGCTATCCCTTGTGTAGCCGCGCCTTCCTTAAGGCAACCCGTGACAAGTCGGGACAAGTTGGATACACGCGCCCTTAAGGCATACATGTGACTCGCCCAACGGCTCTCTTGGCAACGGTCTTCTTGCGTTTCCCTTTGCAACGGTAACTAAGAGAGCTAGTGACTTCGGCAGCTTGCCTTCGGCCTTCGTCACATGATAGGTCATCGTCTTGATGGACAAGGCTTGTCCGGACGATGCCTTGGTCTCTTTTACACTTGTGACTTCGGTTTTGCCTTAGTCGAACTCGGCTTTGGTTTTGTCTTAGCCGAACTTGAGTTTTGACTTCGGCTTTGCCTTAGTCGAACTCGGCTTTGGTTTTGTGTTAGCCGAACTTGAGTTTTGACTTCGGCTTTGCCTTAGTCGAACTCGGCTTTGATTTTGTCTTAGCCGAACTTAAGTTTTGACTTCGGCCTTGCCTTGATGGACGGAACTCGTCCGGGCAATGCCTTAGTCTCGTTTACAATTGAGACACTTATAAACACTCATGTTGCATGAAACTTAGTTTAGAGTCCTAGAAACGCGTTGTTAGATGTTTCATAAGTTCGTCAAACTAGTAAAAAGCTCATTGAGACATTTATAAGCACTCATGTTGCATGAAACTTGGTTTAGAGTCCTAGAAACGCTTTGTTAAATGTTTAATAAGTTCGTCAAACTTGTACAAAGCTCATTGAGACGCTTATAAGCACTCATGTTGCATGAAACTTGGTTTAGAGTCCTAGAAACCGCGTTGTTAGATGTTTGATAAGTTCGTCAAACTTGTACAAAGCTCATTGAGACACTTATAAGCACTCATGTTGCATGAAACTTGGTTTGGAATCTTAGAAACCGCGTTGTTAGATGTTTCATAAGTTCGTTAAACTAGTACAAAGATCATTGAGACACTTATAAGCACTCATCTTGCATGAAACTTCATTTAGAGTCCTAGAAACCGCGTTGTAAGATGTTTCATAAGTTCGTCAAACTAGTACAAAGCTCATTGAGACAGTTATAAGCACTCATGTTGCATGAAACTTTGTTTAGAGTCCTAGAAACGCGTTGTTAGATGTTTCATAAGTTCGTCAAACAAGTAAAAAGCTCATTGAGACACTTATAAGCACTCATGTTGCATGAAACTTGGTTTAGAGTCCTAGAAACGCATTGTTAGATGTTTCATAAGTTCGTAAAACTTGTACAAAGCTCATTGAGATACTTATAAGCACTCATGTGGAATAAAAACCTGGTTTAGAGTGCTAGAAACGCGTTGTTAGATGTTTCATAAGTTTGTCAAACTAGTACAAAGCTCATTGAGACCATTATAAGCACTCATGTTGCATGAAATTTGGTTTAGAGTCTTAGAAACGCGTTGTTAGATGTTTCATAAGTTCGTCAAACTTGTACAAAGCTCATTGAGACACTTATAAACACTCATGTTTCATGAAACTTAGTTTAGAGACCTAGAAACGCGTTGTTAGATGTTTCAAAAGTTTGTCAAACTAGTAAAAAGCTCATTGAGACACTTATAAGCACTCATGTTGCATGAAACTTGGTTTAGAGTCCTAGAAACGCTTTGTTAGATGTTTCATAAGTTCGTCAAACTTGTACAAATCTCATTGAGACGCTTATAAGCACTCATGTTGCATGAAACTTGGTTTAGAGTCCTAGAAACCGCGTTGTTGGAATTTTCATAAGTTCGTCAAACTTGTACAAAGCTCATTGAGACACTTATAAGCACTTATGTTGCATGAAACTTGGTTTAGAACCTTAGAAACCGCGTTGTTAGATGTTTCATAAGTTCGTTAAACTAGTACAAAGATCATTGAGACACTTATAAGCACTCATGTTACATGAAATTTCGTTTAGAGTCCTAGAAATCGCGTTGTTAGATGTTTCATAAGTTCGTCAAACTAGTACAAAGCTCATTGAGACAGTTATAAGGACTCATGTTGCATGAAACTTGGTTTAGAATCCTAGAAAAGCATTGTTAGATGTTTCATAAGTTCGTCAAACAAGTACAAAGCTCATTGAGACAATTATAAGCACTCATGTTGCATGAAACTTGGTTTAGAGTCCTAGAAACGCGTTGTTAGATGTTTCATAAGTTCGTCAAACAAGTACAAAGCTCATTGAGACACTCATAAGCACTCATGTTGCATGAAACTTGTTTTAGAGTCCTAGAAACGCATTGTTAGATGTTTCATATAAGTTCGTAAAACTTGTACAAAGCTCATTGAGACACTTATAAGCACTCATGTGGAATGAAACTTGGTTTAGAGTCCTAGAAACGCGTTGTTAGATGTTTCATAAGTTTGTCAAACTAGTAAAAAGCTCATTGAGACAATTATAAGCACTCATGTTGCATGAAACTTGGTTTAGAGTCCTAGAAACGCGTTGTTCGATGTTTCATAAGTTCGTGAAACTAGTACAAAGCTCATTGAGACACTTATAAGCACTCATGTTGCATGAAACTTGGTTTAGAGTCCTAGAAACGCTTTGTTAGATGTTTCATAAGTTCGTCAAATTTGTACAAAACTGATTGAGAAGCTTATAAGCACTCATGTTGCATGAAACTTGGTTTAGAGTCCTAGAAATGCGTTGTTAGATGTTTCATAAGTTCGTCAAACTAGTACAAAGCTCATTGAGACACTTATAAGCACTCATGTTGCATGAAACTTGGTTTAGAGTCCTAGAAACCGCGTTGTTAGTTGTTTCATATGTTCGTCAAACTTGTACAAACCTCATTGAGACACTTATAAGCACTCATGTTGCATGAAACTTGGTTTAGAGTCCAAGAAACGCGGTGTTAGATGTTTCATAAGTTCCTAAAACTTGTACAAAGCTCATTGAGACACTTATAAGCACTCATGTGGAATGAAAGTTTGTTTAGAGTCCTAGAAACGCGTTGTTAGATGTTTCATAAGTTCGTCAAACTAGTACAAGGCTCATTGAGACACATATAAGCACTCATGTTGCATGAAACTTGGTTTAGAGTCCTAGAAACCGCGTTGTTAGTTGTTTCATATGTTCGTCAAACTTGTACAAAGCTCATTGAGACACTTATAAGCACTCATGTTGCATGAAACTTGGTTTAGAGTCCTGGAAACGCGTTGTTAGATGTTTCATAAGTTTGTCAAACTAGTACAAAGCTCATTGAGACACATATAAGCACTCATGTTGCATTAAACTTGGTTTAGAGTCCTAGAAACGAGTTGTTCGATGTTTCATAAGTTCGTGAAACTAGTACAAAGCTCATTGAGACACTTATAAGCACTCATGTTGAATGAAACTTGGTTTAGAGTCCTAGAAACGCGTTGTTAGATGTTTCATAAGTTCGTCAAACTTGTACAAAGCTCATTGAGACAATTATAAACACTCATGTTGCATGAAACTTAGTTTAGAGTCCTAGAAACGCGTTGTTAGATGTTTCATAAGTTCGTCAAACTAGTAAAAAGCTCATTGAGACATTTATAAGCATTCATGTTGCATGAAACTTGGTTTAGAGTCCTAGAAACGCTTTGTTAAATGTTTAATAAGTTCGTCAAACTTGTACAAAGCTCATTGAGACGCTTATAAGCACTCATGTTGCATGAAACTTGGTTTAGAGTCCTAGAAACCGCGTTGTTAGAGGTTTCATAAGTTCGTCAAACTTGTACAAAGCTCATTGAGACACTTATAAGCACTCATGTTGCATGAAACTTGGTTTGGAATCTTAGAAACCTTGTTGTTAGATGTTTCATAAGTTCGTTAAACTAGTACAAAGATCATTGAGACACTTATAAGCACTCTTGTGGAATGAAAGTTGGTTTAGAGTCCTAGAAACGCGTTGTTAGGTGTTTCATAAGTTCGTCAAACTAGTACAAAGCTCATTGAGACACATATAAGCACTCATGTTGCATGAAACTTGGTTTAGAGTCCTAGAAACCGCGTTGTAAGTTGTTTCATATGTTCGTCAAACTTGTACAAAGCTCATTGAGACACTTATAAGCACTCATGTTGCATGAAACTTGGTTTAGAGTCCAAGAAACGCGTTGTTAGATGTTTCATAAGTTCGTAAAACTTGTACAAAGCTCATTGAGACACTTATAAGCACTCATGTGGAATGAAACTTGGTTTAGAGTCCTAGAAACGCATTGTTAGATGTTTCATAAGTTTGTCAAACTAGTACAAAGCTCATTGAGACGCTTATAAGCACTCATGTTGCATGAAACTTGGTTTAGAGTCCTAGAAACTTGTTAGAATTTTCATAAGTTCGTCAAACTTGTACAAAGCTCATTGAGACACTTATAAGCACTTATGTTGCATGGAACTTGGTTTAGAATCTTAGAAACCGCGTTGTTAGATGTTTCATAAGTTCGTTAAACTACTACAAAGATCATTGAGACACTTATAAGCACTCATGTTACATGAAACTTCGTTTAGAGTCCTAGAAACCGCGTTGTTAGATGTTTCATAAGTTCGTCAAACTAGTACAAAGCTCATTGAGACAGTTATAAGGACTCATGTTGCATGAAACTTGGTTTAGAATCCTAGAAAAGCATTGTTAGATGTTTCATAAGTTCGTCAAACAAGTACAAAGCTCATTGCGACAGTTATAAGCACTCATGTTGCATGAAACTTGGTTTAGAGTCCTAGAAACGCGTTGTTAGATGTTTCATAAGTTCGTCAAACAAGTACAAAGCTCATTGAGACACTCATAAGCACTCATGTTGCATGAAACTTGGTTTAGAGTCCTAGAAACGCATTGTTAGGTGTTTCATAAGTTCGTAAAACTTGTACAAAGCTCATTGAGACACTTTAGATTCCTAGAAACGCATTGTTAGATGTTTCATAAGTTTGTCAAACTAGTAAAAAGCTCAATGAGACAATTATAAGCACTCATGTTGCATGAAACTTGGTTTAGAGTCCTAGAAACGCGTTGTTCGATGTTTCATAAGTTCGTGAAACTAGTACAAAGCTCATTGAGACACTTATAAGCACTCATGTTGCATGAAACTTGGTTTAGAGTCCTAGAAACTGCGTTGTTAGATGTTTCATAAGTTCGTCAAACTAGTACAAAGCTCATTGAGACACTTATAAGCACTCATGTTGCATGAAACTTGGTTTAGAGTCCTAGAAACGCTTTGTTAGATGTTTCATAAGTTCGTCAAATTTGTACAAAGCTGATTGAGACGCTTATAAGCACTCATGTTGCATGAAATTTGGTTTAGAGTCCTAGAAACGCTTTGTTAAATGTTTAATAATTTCTTCAAACTTGTACAAAGCTCATTGAGACGCTTATAAGCACTCATGTTGCATGAAACGTGGTTTAGAGTCCAAGAAACGGCGTTGTTAGATGTTTCATAAGTTCGTCAAATTTGTACAAAGCTCATTGAGACACTTATAAGCACTCATGTTACATGAAACTTGGTTTGGAATCTTAGAAACCGCGTTGTTAGATGTTTCATAAGTTCGTTAAACTAGTACAAAGATCATTGAGACACTTATAAGCACTCATGTGGAATGAAAGTTGGTTTAGAGTCCTAGAAACGCGTTGTTAGATGTTTCATAAGTTCGTCAAACTAGTACAAAGCTTATTGAGACAGTTATAAGGACTCATGTTGCATGAAACTTGGTTTAGAGTCCTAGAAACCGCGTTGTTAGATGTTTCATAAGTTCGTCAAACTTGTACAAAGCTTATTGAGACACTTATAAGCACTCATGTTGCATGAAACTTGGTTTGGAATCTTAGAAACCGCGTTGTTAGATGATTCATAAGTTCGTTAAACTAGTACAAAGATCATTGAGACACTTATAAGCACTCATGTGGAATGAAAGTTGGTTTAGAGTCCTAGAAACGCGTTGTTAGATGTTTCATAAGTTCGTCAAACTAGTACAAAGCTCATTGAGACACATATAAACACTCATGTTGCATGAAACTTGGTTTAGAGTCCTAGAAACCGCGTTGTTAGTTGTTTCATATGTTCGTCAAACTTGTACAAAGCTCATTGAGACACTTATAAGCACTCATGTTGCATGAAACTTGGTTTAGAGTCCTAGAAACGCGTTGTTAGATGTTTCATAAGTTCGTAAAACTTGTACAAAGCTCATTGACACACTTATAAGCACTCATGTGGAATGAAACTTGGTTTAGAGTCCTAGAAACGCGTTGTTAGATGTTTCATAAGTTTGTCAAACTAGTACAAAGCTCATTGAGACACTTATAAGCACTCATGTTGCATTAAACTTGGTTTAGAGTCCTAGAAACGAGTTGTTAGATGTTTCATACGTTCGTCAAACTAGTACAAAGCTCATTGAGACACTTATAAGCACTCATGTTGAATGAAACTTGGTTTAGAGTCCTAGAAACGTGTTGTTAGATGTTTCATAAGTTTGTCAAACTTGTACAAAGCTCATTGAGACAATTATAAACACTCATGTTGCATGAAACTTAGTTTAGAGTCCTAGAAACGCGTTGTTAGATGTTTCATAAGTTCGTAAAACTAGTAAAAAGCTCATTGAGACATTTATAAGCACTCATGTTGCATGAAACTTGGTTTAGAGTCCTAGAAATGCTTTGTTAAATGTTTAATAAGTTCGTCAAACTTGTACAAAGCTCATTGAGACACTTATAAGCACTCATGTTGCATGAAACTTGATTTGGAATCTTAGAAACCGCGTTGTTAGATGTTTCATAAGTTCGTTAAACTAGTACAAAGATCATTGAGACACTTATAAGCACTCATGTGGAATGAAAGTTGGTTTAGAGTCCTAGAAACGCGTTGTTCACTACAAGAAACTGGGCAAATAGCAACGAATTTTAGCAAGGAATTAGCGAGGAATTTATTTAGCAACGAATTTGTGAGGAATTAGCGAGGAATTAGCGACGACACTAAATTTCGTCGCTAATTCGTCGCCAAATAGCAACGAATTTTAGCAAGGAATTAGCGAGGAATTTATTTAGCAACGAATTTGTGAGGAATTAGCGAGGAATTAGCAACGACACTAAATTTCGTCGCTAATTCATCGCCAAATAGCAACGAAACTATTCGTCGCTATTTCGTCGCTAAATAGCAACGAAATAGCGACGATTTAAGGAGGAATTCCTATATCGTCGCTAAATCGTCGCTACATAGCGACGAATTTGCAAGGAATATTGGTAGGTTGGTGAGCATGTTTTCATTGAGCTCCACCGGTATTTGGCGACGAATTATTCGTTGCAATTTCCTCTCAAAATCGTTGGTAATTCATTGGTAAAAATATTTCGTTGCTAAATCGTTGCTAAATTTCCTTGCTAATTCCTTGCATAAATTTACAATGTCCCTATATAAACTCATTCGACCAAATCAAAATCACAACACAATATCAAAACATTCTCTCTTATATATATTCTAAACACTTATACAAAAACTTTCATAACATATATACTCAAAATGTCTCACGGTAATAACGTATACGAGTTATGATCTTGGATGTATAGACACAAAGATCGATCGGGGATAGTGACAACAGAGTTCACGGAGGGACTTCAAACATTCATGTATCAAGCTGGAAACATGCAGACTACTCAAGAAAGTGGTAAAATGTATTGTCCATGTAAAAAGTGTGTGAACACTAAATACATTCATGTTGATACCGTATTGATGCGGGAGCAAATGTTATAAATGTTATAAATGAAGAGGGAGCAGATGTTATAAGGGTTATAACAAAAGAGGGAGCAGATGTTATAAGGGTTATAACAAAAGGCGAAAAGGAAAGTGGGCTTTTTCTCACTATGCTGGTCCAAGTCCAATCAATTGCCTAAGATTAAATGAAGACTAAGGGGGCTGAATGGAGTCAAAGAGTCATTTTCGTCACATTTAAAGACTACAATTATCTAAGTATTTTAATTACTCATTTTAGAAGTTTGAAAGTCTTTTAGGGATCCCAAAGGTCTTGTATACCTTTGGTTGCATTTATTTCAAGTTTCTATGTAATTCCTCTATATAAGGAGGCTCTCTTCCATTGAATAAATCAGATTATTGAGTATAAGAATTTGGAGAGTCTTTGTGACCCCTTGGATCTGTTTAGATCATATTACTTTATCCTTTGGTTTTGGGAGAGCCATTGGTGGTGTTCTTTGAGCGTCTTTATCACTTGTTGTGGTGCAAGTGTGGTGTTAGCTCAGCGGGTTTCTTTATCGATTCTGGTGCTTCGGCTTTACGAATCGTGGTGATCTATCCCGTTTCTTCCTTAGCCACTTCTATCATGTTTCGTTTTATCATTCACTCCGTTCGCTTCCGAGTTTAACGCATCAAAGTGGTATCAGAGCTAATCCAGGTTGTTGGAGTGAATTCATCATGGATTTTCCTAGAGGATTGACTCTTGAGCAAGCACAAGCCGAGCGTATGACCAGAGAAATGGCGGATCTACGAGAGCAAGTGCAAGAGATGGTTCAAGCTTTCAATAACATGAACGTGCAAGGGCAGCCAAGGAGACAAAGGGTTGCACAAGACCGTTCATCTTCGGATGAAAGTGAATTTTCTTCTCATGGTTCCGATCTTGATCCAGATATTGTCATGGAACATGGGAGAAGAAGAAGGGACAACCGTCCACAACATCATCAACGTCATTATGAGAAAGAACTTAAGGTGGAATATCCAGATTTTCAAGGTAATCTAAATCCAGACGATTTCCTTGATTGGCTTAGATCCATGGATAAAGCCTTTGAATATAGCACATATGACGATGAGAAGAAGTTTAAGGTAGCAACTTTGAGGTTCAAGGGTTATGCTAGCCTTTGGTGGGATACTCTTAAGTCACAACGTGTTAGAGAAGGAAAGACCCGTATTAGGTCTTGGGAGAAGCTGAAGCGACTTATGAAGAGAAGATTCTTACCCGATGATTACAAACAAGATTTGTACTTGAAGCTTACACACTTTGCAAGCAAGAGAAGAGCACCGTTGAGGAGTATACAAGAGAGTTTGATCTTCTACAACTAAGGTGTGATGTTCAAGAGCCACAAGAGAGGACCATGGCACGTTTTGTACATGGATTGAATGAAGATATTGCATCTAAGGTGCAGCTACAATCTTTCTGGACTCTTGATGACGTGAAGAAGCTTGCTATCAAGGTGGAGAAGCAGGTTAAAGGGGGAAAGAAGCCATACACTAGACCTTACAACTCCGGTTCTTCTTTTACTCCAATGGTGGGTATTAAGAGTGAACCTAGCAGCAACACTAAGAAGGTTGAATCAAAGGTCACTACCACACCTACTGATCTTACTACGAGGAAGAAATGCTTTAAGTGTCAAGGCTTTGGGCATTTTCAAGCTGATTGTCCCAATCGAAGGATTATGACAATACAAGAAATCCAAGAGATTGAGGAAAAATTGAAGAAGGAGTCTCTAGATTTGGATGCTGTGGATCAGAAAGTTCAAGATGATGGTGATGAAGTCATTGAACACCCTGATCATGGAGACTTATTGGTGATTCGAAGAGCTTTGCATTCTGTTCCTATAAGAGAAGAAGCACAACGAGAGAACATTTTTGAAACTCGTTTGCACGATTTTGGGGAAAGTATGCAGCGTGATCATTGATAGTGGGAGTTGTACTAATGTGGCGTCTAGTACACTTGTGGAGAAGCTAAACTTGCCTACTACAATGCATAAGCAACCATACAAGCTGAAGTGGTTGAATGATGGAAGTAAACTTCGTGTGTCTAAGCAAGTTCGGTTTCATTCTCTATTGGAAAGAACTACCAAGATAAGGTGCTTTGTGATGTTATTCCAATGGATGCTTGTCACTTGTTACTTGGGAGGCCTTGGGAGTTTGATAGGAGAGCTATGCATGATGGGTACAAGAATACTTATTCTTTCCACAAGGATAAGAAGCAGATCACATTGGGTCCATTGGTACCTACTCTACGTGATGAAACAGAGAAAGAACAAGAAAAGAAGAGTAGAGAAATTCTTTTCTTAGGAGAATCTCGGGTTGTGAGGAAACTTGATGAGGGCAAGGAAGTTTTTGCGCTGTTGGTGGTTGAGAAGAATGATGTTATAAAATTTATAAGCACACATCCAATGATGCAGCAGCTATTAAAAGAGTTCATTGATGTGTTTCCCGAAGATTTACCACCCGGTTTGCCTCCTCTAAGGGGTATTGAGCATCAAATTGATTTGTTACCTGGTGCACCTCTTCCAAACCGACCAGCTTATAGATGTAACCCGAAGAAAGCTAAAGAGTTGCAGAGACAAGTTGAAGAGCTGATTACAAGAGGCTATGTAAGGGAGAGCATGAGTCCATGTTCGTGCTCGCTCTACTTGTTCCCAAGAAGGATGGCTCAAAAGTGAATGTGGTGGCAGATGCACTCTCAAGGAGGTATGCTTTGATCTCTATCCTTGATTCTCGGATTATGGGTTTTGAGATGTTTAAAGAACTCTATGATGAAGATCTAGACTTTACACAAGTCTACAATGAGTGCAAGAAGGGAGTTTCAAATCAGTTTCTACTACAAGATGGATTTCTTTTCAAAAGAAACAAGTTGTGTGTTCCTAAGAGTTCTATGAGGGAGTTATTGATTCGTGAGGCACATGGTGGTGGCTTATCTGGTCATTTTGGAATCAATAAGACGTTATACATGCTGCAAGAGCATTTCTTTTGGCCGAAGATGGCGAAGGATGTTCATACTATTGTGGAGAGGTGTGCAACTTGTCAAAGGATGAAAAGTCATTTCCAACCGGGACTTTACACTCCTTTACCAGCTCCTATGCAGCCTTGGGATGATGTGAGCATGGATTTCATTGTGGGATTGCCAAGAACTCAGAGGGGAAAGGATTCAATCATGGTGGTTGTTCATCGGTTCAGCAAGATGGCACACTTTATACCTTGTCACAAGACGGATAATGCAAGTAATGTTGCTGATTTGTACTTTAAGGAGGTTGTGTGTCTTCATGGAGTTTCAAAGACCATTGTTTCGATCGTGATTCAAAGTTTCTAAGTTACTTTTGGAAGACTTTGTGGAGATTACTTGGTACTAAGCTTCTCTTTAGTACTTCTTGTCATCCACAAACCGATGGCCAAACGGAGGTAACAAACAGAACTTTGACTATGCTTTTGAGGGGTTTAATCAAGAAGAACTTGAAGGAATGGGATTTGAAGTTGGCTCAAGCTGAGTTTGCTTACAATAGATCAACGAGCTACACTACAAAACGGTCACCTTTTGAGGTAGTGTATGGCGTGAATCCTCTCTCTCCCAATTATCTAGTTCCTTTACCCCGCGCTTTCAAGCAAACTATGAAGCAAAGAGAGAGTTAAGACAATGAAGAAGCCGCACGAATATGTTCGAGCTGAGATTGAGAAGGCTAATGAGAAGTACAAAAACAAAGCCAACAAGCACCGACGAGTTATGTCTTTTCAACCTGGTGATCTGGTTTGGTTGCACTTGAGAAAGGAGAGGTTTCCAACTAAGCGCAAGTCAAAGCTCATGCCAAGAGCAGATGGTCCATTCAAGGTACTTGAGAAGTATGGAGAGAATGCTTACAAACTTGAACTTCCAGGTGAATATGGAGTTTTAGCTACTTTCAACGTGGGGGATCTTTCTCCATATGTTGAGGATGAAGAGTTGCTGGATTTGAGGTCAAATCCTTTTGAACCCGGAGAGAATGATGCGGGAGCAAATGTTATAAATGTTATAAATGAAGAGGGAGCAGATGTTATAAGGGTTATAACAAAAGAGGGAGCAGATGTTATAAGGGTTATAACAAAAGGCGAAAAGGAAAGTGGGCTTTTTCTCACTATGCTGGTCCAAGTCCAATCAATTGCCTAAGATTAAATGAAGACTAAGGGGGCTGAATGGAGTCAAAGAGTCATTTTCGTCACATTTAAAGACTACAATTATCTAAGTATTTTAATTACTCATTTTAGAAGTTTGAAAGTCTTTTAGGGATCCCAAAGGTCTTGTATACCTTTGGTTGCATTTATTTCAAGTTTCTATGTGATTCCTCTATATAAGGAGGCTCTCTTCCATTGAATAAATCAGATTATTGAGTATAAGAATTTGGAGAGTCTTTGTGACCCCTTGGATCTGTTTAGATCATATTACTTTATCCTTTGGTTTTGGGAGAGCCATTGGTGGTGTTCTTTGAGCGTCTTTATCACTTGTTGTGGTGCAAGTGTGGTGTTAGCTCAGCGGGTTTCTTTATCGATTCAGGTGCTTCGGCTTTACGAATCGTGGTGATCTATCCCGTTTCTTCCTTAGCCACTTCTATCCTGTTTCGTTTTATCATTCACTCCGTTCGCTTCCGAGTTTAAAGCATCACGTATGGAAACATCTTTTTAATAGGGGTTTTATGCCACAATATTTTGTTTGGTTTCAACATGGGGAAGGGTATAATTATAATAACATCGAATTTGGAGAAAGTAGTTCGTTTCATGTTCCTGAAACTAACGAACCAGTTAATTTACCGCATCATTTTGATAGTAGCTATGATCATCATGGTGGGTCTAATGTGCATGTAGATGATAATAGATATCATGACATGGTTGTTGATGCATTTCATGATACGAGGGAGTATTTATCTGAAAATGTTGTTGAAGAACCTAACCAAGATGCTAAACGTTTTTATGATATGTTAGATGATATGATCTTGCCAAGCTCAAAGCATGATGAGGAGAAGCTGATCAAACAGCTTGATGAAGAGGAGTTGATCCAAAGAGATATCACCCAATCAAAGGCCAAGGAGCTAGCCAAGGACGTCCAAGCAATGATCATGGAGGAGGAGCTTGGAGAAGCTGCTAGGAGGTTCTTCCACATCCACATCATGGCCTAGTAAGAATACCAAGGTAATGAAACTAAGTAACTAAGTGTTTCGACTTGGTACTCTTTCCCTTTGCATAGATTTGTCCCATTGGGTTTGCTATGCAAGGGTTTTAACGAGGCCAAGAAGAGCACTACGTCGGTTGCTTAGTGACATTACCCTGATGAGTGTATTAAGCGAGGCACTTCACACTACTCGCTGTTCTATCCCGCACGCCTCGTTGTCTTTCTCCTTCGCTTTAAAACGTTGCGTTGTTTTGCAATTTCCTTTTTGATATGTTTGCGATTTCCTTTTCTTTGAACAATTTCCTTTTTGTATTTTGCGTGAAGCCCTAAAGAGGAAGCGACCTGTGCTTCTCTTTATAAGCTCCACGCCACCCTCTCTTGTTCTTTAGCAAGCTTTATGACAAAAACCTTTTACAAGTTTCGCTCCCTGGCCTAGTGATTAGGTCCGATCTCTTCCAAGCCGTTAGCTTAAACTGAGGTCTTCTATCTCTTAGCAAGTTTATCATCACTTGCTGAGATCCATCACGCCATCTCTACCTTCATTCATCACCATCTCATCACGTTCTAGCCCTGTTCTTTACCATCTATTCCGCTGCCGCCCCTTCCATCACCATTGTCTCTCCATAGCCTTCATTCAGAGAGTTGATCCGTAAGGGAGATCGTATCATTAGACGCTGCGAAAAAACCAATTTACGATGGATGTAAAGATGGATTGTCAAAACTATCATTAGCATCTAGAATGATGAATATCAAATCGGATCATAATTTGAGTGAATTTTGCATGGACTCTTGGGCGGAATTACTAAAAGAGTATTTGCCTGAGGATAATGTAGCTGCTGATTCATATTATGAAATACAAAAGTTGGTTTCTAGTCTTGGATTGCCTTCAGAAATGATTTATGTTTGTGTTAACAATTGTATGATTTATTGGAAAGATGATGATAAGTTGCAGGAATGTCGTTTTTGTCGTCAGTCGAGATATAAGGTCCATGGAAAAGGGAGTAAGGTCCCGTATCAACGGATGTGGTACTTACCCATTACGGACAGGCTCAAGAGATTGTATCAATCGGAAAGGACATCCGATTCAATGAGATGGCATTCGAGCACTCGGTCGTAGATGGGGAAGTAACTCATCCGTCGATGCAAAGGCTTGGAAGCACTTTAACACGGTATACTCGACTTCTCTAGAGAGATTCGTAATGTATATCTTGGTTTATGCACCGACGGATTTAGTCCATTTGGTATGTCCGTAGACAATACTCCTTGTGGCCGCTATCGTAACCCCTTATAATCTTCCTCCATATATGTGCATGCAAAGAGAATTCCTCTTCTTAAGTATATTAGTTCCCTGGTCCGAAACATCCAAAGAGAGCTCTAGATGTTTTTCTCGCAACCTTTAATCCATGAGCTAAAAGTGTTATGGTGCACGGGGTTCGTACGTACGATATATCGTGCAAAAGAAATTTTATGATGCGTGCGTGCTTATGTGGACTATTAGTGACTTTCCCCGCTTATGGCATGTTATCCGGGTTGGACAACGCATGGACGATTGTCTTGCCCTTATTGTCGTCATCGGACCGATGCGTTTCAACTCCCACACGAAGGAAAACAAGTTGGTTTGATTGTCACCGACGATTTCTTCCAATTAATCATCCGTACCGGAAGAACAGAAGGTTGTTCAAGAAGAACAAAGTCGTTAAACAACCACCCCTACTATATCCGGCGGGGACGAGTTACTAAACGAGTTGGATTATTATGGGGCGCAAGAAACATGTAGACGGGGTGGAAATTGGCATGTTTCGAATTTACCCGACGGATACGGGGGGAAACCCATAACCGGCACAAGAAAAGCATCTTTTGGGAACTCCCTTACCGGAAAGATCATTTGTTGAGACATAACCTTGATGTTATGCACATTGAGAAAAATTTCTTTGATAACATCATGTACACATTGTTGAATGTGCAGGGGAGAACGAAAGACAATTTGAAGACAAGATTGGATTTGCCGTAAATATGTTTTAGAAGTGAGTTGCATATTACGAACGATGGTAAGGCTCCGATCCCGATCTACAGATTGAAACCTGAAGCGAAAAACGCTTTATTTAATTGGGTAGCGTCGTATGTCAAATTCCCCGACGGATATGTTTCAAAGCTATCCGCATGTGTTGAGAAAGGACAAAAGTTTTCGTGTATGAAAAGTCATGATTGTCATGTATTTATGCAGAGACTATTACCTTTTGCCTTCGACGAGCTTTTACCCCCGAACCCGCACACTTAGCAATTGCAGGTACTAATTAATAATTAATTAATTATCTTTTTAATTACTTTAATTACAATATATAGTCATGAATTTTAAAAAATTTCAGGTATCGGTGCGTTTTTCCGAGATTTATGTACTCGTACACTTTCGAAGATGTCATTGAACAAGTTGCGTGAAAATATCCCTATCTTGTTGTGCAACTTGGAAAAGATTTTTCCTCCATCTTTTTTCGATGTATTGGAACACCTTCCAATACATCTTCCTCACGAGGCAGAACTAGGAGGGCCTGTGCGTTTCGGTGGATGTATCCCTTTGAACGATTTATGGGACATTTGAAAGGAAAGGCGAAAAACCTAGCAAGGGTTGAAGGATCTATCGTTGCTGGATCTTTAACGGAAGAGACTTCTCATTTCGCATCATACTATTTCGGTTCCAATGTACGAACACGTAGAACAAAAACACGACGATACGATGACGGCGGCGTTGGCGCATATATGCGTAGATGGGGTACCGATATATTTTCCCCAATTGGAAGAGCTAGCGGAAAAATAAAAGAAGTTTGGTGGGAAAGTGATCAACATCGACAAAGTGCACATACTTACATCCTCCTTAATTGTGATTATGCACGACCTTTCGAAAGGTAATATATATATTATATGTTTTTATATATAAGCTATAATATTTTTCCTAACGAGGGGGTTTATTTCAATTAGAATGTTTGAGGAACAAGTGGAGGAAGTCTATCCTGGACTTTCGAAAGACGAACTTACTACTTATAAAGAACGCGATTTTGCGGGTTGGTTAAAAACGCAAGTTGAATATGGTGACACCACATATCCGGTTTGGTTTCGCGAGTTAATACAAGGACCGCTTGGAAAGATCACAACTTCGCCTATGTATTTTACTCGTGGTTACGTCTTCCACACAGTAAGTCATGGTCAACATCGAGCAACCGCAAATTATGGTGTCACTGTTGAGGGCGATTCAGTTTTTTATGGGGTTCTCACGGATATTATCGAAGTCCAATACCCGGGATTAGTCAATTTAAGAACAACACTTTTTAAATGTGATTGGTTTGATCCAACGTTAGGTCGTGGTGTACGTTACAAAAAATTTGGTGTCATCGACGTCAACCAATCACGACGATATCGGAAGTTCGAACCATTTATCCTCGGATCGCAGGCTGAGCAAGTTACATTCATTACGTATCCTCGCGTTAAAACTAGTGGTATATCGTGGAGTGCAGTAATTCGAGTGGTTCCGAGAGGTTTAATTATGGGTAACGATGAAGTTCCTATGCAACAAGATGTCGTTGGTGGGACAATTATACAAACAAATCAATCGACCGAAGATGTATTTCTTGTTGATCCTGATAATCAAGTAGCTGAAGATATTGTGGATGATGAAAACGAAGGATCCACAGAAGAAAATGAAGAATTCGATGAAGTTAGCGATATCGAATCATTTGATTCCGACAATAATGAATAAATTTGTAACTTGTATTTGCAATTTTAATTTTTTTTTAATTTTTTTTGCAAATTATCAACGAATTTGCAACGAATTTGCAACGAATTTGCAACGAATTTGCAACGAATTTGCAACGAATTTGCAAAGTTTGCCACGATTTAGCAACGAATTCATAAGTTTAGTAATTTTAGGGGTTTAAATTGTCGTTGCTAAATCGTTGCTATTTGATATTTAGCAACGATTTAGCAACGATTCGTCACTAATTCGTTGCTATTTAGCGACGATTTAGCAACGATTCGTCGCTAATTCGTTGCTATTTAGCGACGATTTAGCGACGAATCGTTGCTAAATCGTTGCTAATTTTTGCAATATACAAATCTTTAAACCCTAAAACCACCCCAAAATAAAGGTTTTTAAGAATTAGTGTTAACTTAAGAAGTGTAAACAAAGGTGAAAACAATTGTATAAATCAATAAAAAAAAATTGATTACAATATTATACTTAACGTTAACTTATATGTTTTACTAACATAAAGTTTATAATACATAATATTTTCAGTTTTTTAGTAAATATCATAATTTGAAGTGTTATTCTCAATCTTATAGCATAGCAAACCGTTTTAGGGGTTGAAACCCTAAAAATAGGGTTTGGGTTTAGCAACGATTTAGCAACGAATCGTTGCTAAATCATTGCTAAATCGTTGCTAAATACTTGATCGGACACGTACAATGTATCCGTCATAGGTCTTGTACTTGGCGTAATACAAGTTAGGGTTTAGCAACGAATTAGGAACGAAATGTTGGAATCGTTGCTAATTCGTGGCTAAACAAAAAATAGCGACGATTTAGCAACGAAAAGATTTAGCAACGATCACAAAAAGATTACAAAAACTATTTGTTGCTAAATCGTTGCTAATTAGCAACGATTTAGCAACGATCACAAAATCTATAAATATGGCCAAATTCTTTCATTTTTTTCACACAACCATCTCTCTACATTTTATCTCTCTACAATCTCTCTATAAAAACTTCACAATTTCTTTTCAAAACACTAAACCTTTTTACAAAAATGCCTCCTCGTCCAAACCATTATTTTAATTTCATCCGTAATCGTTACGTAGCGGATCCGATTCTAATCCGATCCGACAACCTTCGAACCAACCCAACCCGACATCCATGAAGTCCCCGAGGTGGGGGTAGATGCTGCTTCCAACATTCCACCGGTTGGAGATATGCCGGCGGATTTACCACCGCCTCCGCATCAAGGACCCCACATGATGCGGATCTTGGATCTCCTACGGCAAGAAGGCCACGACCGTTTGCCGTTGATAGATCCAGACCGGCCGCGACACACATTTTGGTAATTTTTTAATATTATATTAAAAATATTAAAAAATAATAAAAAAAAATTATTAAATATTAAATATTAATAAAAAATTGTACTTTGTTAGGTTTTGCGATAACAAAGTGAGTCGGAGTGTCGCGGACACAATGAAGTCTTACTTCGTCGAGCCGCACGTGAACTGGTCCCAAACGCCGGGATACATACGAACATCCGGTTCGAATCTTTCGCGTAAACTAAATTAAATTTTAAATTTTAATTAAAATAATTTATATTTAAATATAAATTAAAATTAAAATTTTTAATTTGAAAATTTTAATTTAAAATTTCTAATTTAAAAAGTTAAACTAAAACTTAGTTTTAATTAATAGCAAAAATGGCATTGGGCCGAGGCCGATACGGTGAAAGTCCGTAAGGGGTTCAACGAGAAGGCGATGCACCGCCTTACGGCATTGTTTCCCGGTTGGAAGAAAGACTGGAAACTAAAAGGAGATGGTGGAAAGCCGGAGTCGATGGACCCGCGGTGTGGAAAGGGCCGATCGACTACCGGACGGAACCGCATTCTCTCGCCGTCGCGCAAAACGTTCCAAGTCCCGCCTCACTCCTCGTCGACGAGAAGGGTCCCTACGTCCACACTTCGGGACCGAGTTCATACGCCGGTCGTCGTATTCAAATGGTAAATTTAATTTTTTAACACTTTCTTTAATTATTTTTCAAATAAATAAATATTTAATATAAATATCAAATATAGGCTGAGGAAGAGGGTGAACTTCCCCCTATTGTGGAGATATTGAAGAAAACCCAGAAGCGCAAAGATGGATCATATGTCAGTTCACGATCTGAAAAGATCGTGAATGACTATGAGGCTAGACTCGCCGAGCGGGTAAGTCAGTCGTCCACTGAAGAAGGGAGCTCAATGAACTCCTCGGGACGACTTTCGGTCGCGGAATGCGACCAAATCTACTACGAGGTAAATAATTTAATTTATATTTTTAAAATTATATTATATTTACTAACGGATATATAATATTAATTCTACGTAGGTCGCTCCGAAAAAGAAGAACCGCACTTTCGGAGTCGGTTCTATCGAGACCGTTCCCGCAGCTTCTTCATCGCAACCTCATGTTTCTCGGCGGGATCAAGGCTGCGGAGAATGCTCGTTTGCGACGGGAACTCCAAGATACAAACGCCCGCTTCAAGACAATGACGGATCTATTCTCCATAATTGCGATGGATAGTCCAAACCTCGGCTAATGCGATGCGGGAACGCGGATTAGGGGTCGATCCGGAACCGGAGGTTGCTCCGACGAGGCCGAAGCCGCAGCTCAAGAATCGGGACGGAATGTCGGGATTAATGATTTTGATCCCTAGTTTAGTTTTTTTAAAATGTAATTTGAATTTTAAATTTTAATTATAATAATTTTATTTTATTTTTATTTTAATTTTTTTTAAAAAAAATTTTTTTAATTTTTTTTAAAAAAATCGTTGCTAATTCGTTGCTAAATTAGCAACGAATTAGCGACAATTGTTATGTTCTTCGTTGCCAAATCGTTGCCAAAATGTTCTTCGTTGCCAAATCGTTGCCAATTCGTTGCTAAATTAGAAACGAATTAGCGAAGTTTGCAGCAATTTCATAAGTTTTTAAATTCTGAAAATCGAAAATAATTTTTTTAAATTCGACGCTAAATCGTTGCTATTTCGAAGCTAAAATAACCTTGCAAATTCGTTGCTAATTCGTCGCTAAAATAGCAACGAATTAGCAACGAATATTTGGCAACGAATTAGCAACGATTTCGAGTCGTCGCTAATTTAGCAACGAATTAGCGACGATTTCGAAATAGCGACGAAAATGTAATCGTCGCTAAATCGTTGCTAAACGCGTTTAGCAACGATTTAGCAACGATTTTGGTCGTTGCTAAATGTGCAGATTCTTGTAGTGGTTAGATGTTTCATAAGTTCGTCAAACTAGTACAAAGCTCATTGAGACACATATAAGCACTCATGTTGCATGAAACTTGGTTTAGAGTCCTAGAAACCGCGTTGTTAGATGTTTCATAAGTTCGTCAAACAAGTACAAAGCTCATTGAGACACTCATAAGCACTCATGTTGCATGAAACTTGGTTTAGAGTCCTAAAAACGCATTATTAGATGTTTCATAAGTTCGTAAAACTTGTACAAAGCTCATTGAGACACTTATAAGCACTCATGTGGAATGAAACTTGGTTTAGAGTCCTAGAAACGCGTTGTTAGATGTTTCATAAGTTTGTCAAACTAGTAAAAAGCTCATTGAGACAATTATAAGCACTCATGTTGCATGAAACTTGGTTTAGAGTCCTAGAAACGCGTTGTTCGATGTTTCATAAGTTCGTGAAACTAGTACAAAGCTCATTGAGACACTTATAAGCATTGTCCTAGAAACTTGGTTTAGAGTCCTAGAAACTGCGTTGTTAGATGTTTCATAAGTCCGTCAATCTAGTACAAAGCTCATTGAGACACTTATAAGCACTCATGTTGCATGAAACTTGGTTTAGAGTCCTAGAAACGCTTTGTTAGATGATCATAAGTTCGTCAAATTTGTACAAAGCTGATTGAGACGCTTATAAGCACTCATGTTGCATGAAACTTGGTTTAGAGTCCTAGAAATGCTTTGTTAGATGTTTCATAAGTTCGTCAAACTAGTACAAAGCTCATTGAGACACTTATAAGCACTCATGTTGCATGAAACTTGGTTTAGAGTCCTAGAAACCGCGTTGTTAGTTGTTTCATATGTTCGTCAAACTTGTACAAAGCTCATTGAGACACTTATAAGCACTCATGTTGCATGAAACTTGGTTTAGAGTCCTAGAAACGCGTTGTTAGATGTTTCATAAGTTCTTAAAACTTGTACAAAGCTCATTGAGACACTTATAAGCACTCATGTTGCATGAAACTGTGTTTAGAGTCCTAGAAACGCGTTGTTAGATGTTTCATAAGTTCGTAAAACTTGTACAAATCTCATTGAGACACTTATAAGCACTCATGTGGAATGAAACTTGGTTTAGAGTCCTAGAAACGCGTTGTTAGATGTTTCATAAGTTTGTCAAACTAGTACAAAGCTCATTGAGACACTTATAAGCACTCATGTTGCATTAAACTTGGTTTAGAGTCCTAGAAACGAGTTTTTCGATGTTTCATAAGTTCGTGAAACTAGTACAAAGCTCATTGAGACACTTATAAGCACTCATGTTGAATGAAACTTGGTTTAGAGTCCTAGAAACGCGTTGTTAGATGTTTGATAAGTTCTTCAAACTTGTACAAAGTTCATAGAGACAATTATAAACACTCATGTTGCATGAAACTTAGTTTAGAGTCCTAGAAACGCGTTGTTAGATGTTTCATAAGTTCGTCAAACTAGTAAAAAGCTCATTGAGACATTTATAAGCACTCATGTTGCATGAAACTTGGTTTAGAGTCCTAGAAACGCTTTGTTAAATGTTTAATAAGTTCGTCAAAGTTGTACAAAGCTCATTGAGACGCTTATAAGCACTCATGTTGCATGAAACTTGGTTTAGAGTCCTAGAAACAGCGTTGTTAGATGTTTCATAAGTTCGTCAAACTTGTACAAAGCTCATTGAGACACTTATAAGCACTCATGTTGCATGAAACTTGGTTTGGAATCTTAGAAACCGCGTTGTTAGATGTTTCATAAGTTCGTTAAACTAGTACAAAGATCATTGAGACACTTATAAGCACTCATGTGGAATGAAAGTTGGTTTAGAGTCCTAGAAACGCGTTGTTAGATGTTTCATAAGTTCGTCAAACTAGTACAAAGCTCATTGAGACAGATATAAGCACTCATGTTGCATGAAACTTGGTTTAGAGTCCTAGAAACCGCATTGTTAGTTGTTTCAAATGTTCGTCAAACTTGTACAAAGCTCATTGAGACACTTATAAGCACTCGTGTTGCATGAAACTCGGTTTAGAGTCCTAGAAACGCGTTGTTAGATGTTTCATAAGTTTGTCAAACTAGTACAAAGCTCATTGAGACAATTATAAGCACTCGTGTTGCATGAAACTTGGTTTAGAGTCCTAGAAACGCATTGTTAGATGTTTCATAAGTTCGTCAAACTTGTACAAAGCTCATTGAGACACTTATAAATTCTCATGTTGCATGAAACTTGGTTTAAAGTCCTAGAAACGAGTTGTTAGATGTTTCATAAGTTCGTCAAACTAGTACAAAGCTCATTGAGACACTTATAAGCACTCATGTTGAATGAAACTTGGTTTAGAGTCCTAGAAACGCGTTGTTAGATGTTTCATAAGATCGTCAAACTTGTACAAAGCTCATTGAGACACTTATAAACACTCATGTTGCATGAAACTTAGTTTAGAGTCCTAGAAACGCGTTGTTAGATGTTTCATAAGTTCGTCAAACTAGTAAAAAGCTCATTGAGACATTTATAAGCACTCATGTTGCATGAAACTTGGTTTAGAGTCCTAGAAACGCTTTGTTAAATGTTTAATAAGTTCGTCAAACTTGTACAAAACTCATTGAGACGCTTATAAGCACTCATGTTGCAAGAAACTTGGTTTAGAGTCCTAGAAACCGCGTTGTTAGATGTTTGATAAGTTCGTCAAACTTGTACAAAGCTCATTGAGACACTTATAAGCACTCATGTTGCATGAAACTTGGTTTGGAATCTTAGAAACCGCGTTGTTAGATGTTTCATAAGTTCGTTAAACTAGTACAAAGATCATTGAGACACTTATAAGCACTCATGTTGCATGAAACTTCATTTAGAGTCCTAGAAACCGCGTTGTAAGATGTTTCATAAGTTCGTCAAACTAGTACAAAGCTCATTGAGACAGTTATAAGCACTCATGTTGCATGAAACTTTGTTTAGAGTCCTAGAAACGCGTTGTTAGATGTTTCATAAGTTCGTCAAACAAGTAAAAAGCTCATTGAGACACTTATAAGCACTCATGTTGCATGAAACTTGGTTTAGAGTCCTAGAAACGCATTGTTAGATGTTTCATAAGTTCGTAAAACTTGTACAAAGCTCATTGAGACACTTATAAGCACTCATGTGGAATAAAAACTTGGTTTAGAGTCCTAGAAACGCGTTGTTAGATGTTTCATAAGTTTGTCAAACTAGTACAAAGCTCATTGAGACCATTATAAGCACTCATGTTGCATGAAACTTGGTTTAGAGTCCTAGAAACGCGTTGTTAGATGTTTCATAAGTTCGTCAAACTTGTACAAAGCTCATTGAGACACTTATAAACACTCATGTTGCATGAAACTTGGTTTAGAGTCCTAGAAACGCGTTGTTAGATGTTTAATAAGTTCGTCAAACAAGTACAAAGCTCATTGAGACACTCATAAGCACTCATGTTGCATGAAACTTGGTTTAGAGTCCTAGAAACGCATTGTTAGGTGTTTCATAAGTTCGTAAAACTTGTACAAAGCTCATTGAGACACTTATAAGCACTCATGTGGAATGAAACTTGGTTTAGATTCCTAGAAACGCATTGTTAGATGTTTCATAAGTTTGTCAAACTAGTAAAAAGCTCAATGAGACAATTATAAGCACTCATGTTGCATGAAACTTGGTTTAGAGTCCTAGAAACGCGTTGTTCGATGTTTCATAAGTTCGTGAAACTAGTACAAAGCTCATTGAGACACTTATAAGCACTCATGTTGCATGAAACTTGGTTTAGAGTCCTAGAAACTGCGTTGTTAAATGTTTCATAAGTTCGTCAAACTAGTAAAAAGCTCATTGAGACACCTATAAGCACTCATGTTGCATGAAACTTGGTTTAGAGTCCTAGAAACGCTTTGTTAGATGTTTTATAAGTTCGTCAAATTTGTACAAAGCTGATTGAGAAGCTTATAAGCACTCATGTTGCATGAAACTTGGTTTAGAGTCCTAGAAATGCGTTGTTAGATGTTTCATAAGTTCGTCAAACTAGTACAAAGCTCATTGAGACACTTATAAGCACTCATGTTGCATGAAACTTGGTTTAGAGTCCTAGAAACCGCGTTGTTAGTTGTTTCATATGTTCGTCAAACTTGTACAAAGCTCATTGAGACACTTATAAGCACTCATGTTGCATGAAACTTGGTTTAGAGTCCTAGAAACGCGTTGTTAGATGTTTCATAAGTTCGTAAAACTTGTACAAAGCTCATTGAGACACTTATTGATACGCTCTCCCTCCTCAAGGATACTCTTTGAACGTGGCTGAGCAACAAGCGAAACAGTATGGTGTGACGAATCGGTGGAGTAGTGGTATTGCACACGGAACAAGGGAATGGTGGATGGTGGAAGCGTGTATACGGATGGTGATTACTTAGCAAGTGATGGGGAACGAGCTAAGTTCGTGAAGATCTCCTAGGCAGCGAACAACTTGAGAGGAGATCGGACCTAGAACAACACTAGACCGAGAGCGAAACCTTTGTCAAGAGTTTGTGTATAAAAAGTTTGCTCCTTCACAAAGTGTGCGGCGCTTCCTCTTTATAGAGGTGTTACAAAAACGCGTAGGGTTCCGCGTATAAGCAAAAAGGAAACCACTCGGCAAAAAGGAAATCACACGGCAAAAAGGAAACCGCGCAACTTCAACAAAAAGGAAATCCGCCAAAACAACACGGCGTTTAAAAACAAACATGATAAAACAACGAGTAGTTTAAAGTGCCTCGTCTCTTACACTCTTCAAGCTATGATTGCTAAGTGGCCGACGTAGTGTTCTTCTTGGCCTCGTTAAAACCCAGTGGGAAAGAGTACCAAGCGAGACACTTAGCCGCTTAACTCTCATAGCTTGGTCTTCGTACTTAGACGTGGTGATGGATGTTGTAGAAGCTCTCGGTTGCTTCTCTTCTTGGTTCCTCCTTTAGCATCATCGTATGCGCATCCTTAGCTAATTCCTTAGCTCGTGACCTTGTGATAATGCCGCCTTCAATTTTCCCGTTGCTCGGTGATCGGGCATCGGGCTCCGGCTTGCTCGATGCTCGGGCTCCGGTTTTGCTCGATGCTCGGGCTCCGGTTTTGCTCGGGCGTCCGGTTTTGCTCGGGCATCCGGTTCCGGCTCCTTGCTCATATCATCCCCTCCCTCTTGAAAAGGATTTGTCCTCAAATCTGCATCATCAACATAAGGAGACAAGTCAGAAACGTTGAAGGAATCCGATATCATATACTTACCTTGGAGGTCTATCTTGTAGGCGTTGTCGTTGATCCGCCGGGTTACTTTGAAGGGCCCGTCTACTCGAGGCATGAGCTTGGACTTCCTCTCTGCTGGAAACCGCTCCTTTCTCAAGTGGATCCACACCAAGTCGCCTTCTTCAAACACCATTTCTTTGCGGCCCTTGTTGGCATGTTTGGCGTATTGTTCTCTTCTCGGTTCTCTTCTCGATGTTCTCCTTGGCCTTCTCGTGCATTTTCCTAACCTGTTCAGCCTTTTTCTTGCCATCAACACTAGACATTTCACTCAAAGGCAATGCGATCTAACGATCTAACGGGGACATACTAGTTCAAAAGAGTAAAGAGTAGAAGAGTGCTTAGCGTGGTTGTAGAGTGCTTAGCGTGGTTGTAAGCGAACTCAACATGGGGTAGACACTCTTCCCATGACTTGATGTTGCTCTTCACTAGTGTTCTCAAAAGTGTGGACAACGACCGGTTTACCACCTCGGTTTGACCGTCCGTTTGTGGATGACAAGTAGTAGAAAAGGACGACTTGGTCCCTAACTTCGCCCACAGGGTTCGCCAAAAATGGCTCAGGAACTTGGTGTCACGATCGGAAACAATGACTTGGGGCATCCCATGTAGTGTTACCACTTCCCTGAAAAACAAGTTAGCTACACTCACGGCGTCATCCGTCTTGTGGCAAGCGATGAAATGGGCCATTTTGCTGAACCTGTCTACCACAACAAAGATAGAATCTCTACCATTTCTGGTTCGAGGTAAGCCAACAACAAAATCCATTGAAATATGCGTCCAAGGATGAGACGGAATAGGCAAAGGGGTGTACAAACCGTGCGGTTGTACCTTACTCTTAGCCAGTTTACATGTAATGCATCTAGCAAAAATCCTCTCCACGTCTCTTCGCATTTGGGCCCAATAGAAGTAGGCTTGGAGGCTGGCCAAGGTCTTGGCTACTCCAAAGTGCCCGGCCAATCCTCCTCCATGGGCTTCTCTTACTAACAGTTCTCGGATCGATCCGCTAGGTATGCACAGCTTGTTATGGCAAAATAGGTATCCATCCTGTCTAAAGAAGTTCTCATACGCAAACTTAGCACATTTTAAGTATTTCTCACTAAACTCTGAATCTGATTCATACAAGTCCTTTAGCGTTTCAAAGCCAATAAGTCTAGAATGCAACTCGAGAGATTAGGGTGTACCTCCCTGGACAATGCGTCGGCTACGACATTGTCCTTACCTATCTTATATTTGATTACGTAGGGAAAAGTCTCAATGAACTCAATCCAGCGGCCGTGCCTCTTGTTGAGTTTCTGTTGGCCTTTGAGGTGTTTGAGGGACTCATGGTCGGTGTGGACTACAAACTCCTTGGGCCAGAGGTAGTGTTGCCAAGTCTGTAGTGCCCTCACCAGTGCGTACAACTCCTTGTCATAGGTAGGGTAATTCAGCGTGGCTCCTCCCAGCTTCTCACTGAAATAGGCTATGGGTTTCCGTCCCGCATGAGAACCGCTCCAATACCTACACCGAAGCATCGCATTCAATTTCAAACGTTTTGAGAAAATCGGGAAGCATGAGTAAAGGGGCATTGATAAGCTTCTCTTTAAGGCTTTGGAAAGCCTGGTCTTGGGCGTCTCCCCACTTGAAGCCTACATCCTTTTTGATGATCTCGGTGAGTGGTGCCGCAAGTGTGCTGAAGTCTTTGGCAAACCGCCGATAGAAGCCGGCTAGTCCATGGAAGCTCCTGACTTCTCCTACGGTGGTTGGTCTGGGCCATTCTTTGATCGCCTTGATCTTCTCCTCATCCACCTTAACTCCTAATGTACTCACAACAAAACCTAAGAACACAATCTGGTTAGTGCAAAAAGTACACTTGTCTAGGTTAGCAAAGAGATTCTCCCTTCTTAGCACGTCAAGGACAACTTGTATGTGGTCAAGATTCTCGGCTAGGCTCTTGCTAAAGATCAGGATGTCATGAAAGTATACCACCACGAATACACCTATAAAAGATCTCAAGACATGATTCATTAGTCGCATAAAAGTACTAGGCGCATTGGTAAGGCCAAACGGCATCACAAGCCACTCATACAACCCTTGTTTGGTCTTGAAGGCTGTTTTCCACTCGTCACCCTCTTTCATCCTAATCGATGGTAACCACTCTTAAGATCAATCTTAGAGAACACGTTAGAACCACACAATTCATCTAACATATCATCTAATCTAGGGATAGGGTGGCGATACTTCACCGTGATGTTGTTGATGGCTCGGCAATCAACACACATGCGCCAAGATCCATCCTTCTTTGGCACCGCAGCACCGGTACGGCACGGGGACTCATGCTCTCTCGGATGTGCCCTTTGCTCATCGCTCCTCAACTTGTCTCGAAGTTCCTTGGTCTCCACCGGGTTGGTTCGTAGGCGGGCCGGTTGGGAAGGGCTGAGCCGGGGACTAGGTCAATCTGGTGCTCTATGCCGCGGATGGGAGGTAGGCCTGGTGGAATCTCCTTGGGAAAAACGTCACTGTAATCCTGCAAAAGCTTAGACATTCCACTAGGCAACTCCTGTGTAGGGTTAGTGCTAACAAGAGTCTCTTTATAAACAAGCATTAACATAGGATAATCAGAATTTAGGAGTCTAGACACTTCACTATGGTTGATGTGGAGGTTGCTGCTTATAATCGGTTCTTTATCCGTGTCCTCCTTGAGCTTGAGGTAGAGTTGATCTTGGTATACTTCGCTTGGTGTGAGAGGCGCTAATGTGATCTTCCGGCCTTTGAATTCAAACGAATGCTTGTTGGTGTAACCATCATGTAGCACACGGCGGTCGGATTGCCAAGGCCTTCCAAGTAACACATGGCTGGATCCCATGGGTATGACATCACATAGCACTTCATCATCATACTTTCCTATGGAGAAAGAGACCTTGACCTGATGTGTCACGGTTAACGCGCCACTCTCATTCAGCCATTGGAGCTTATACGGCCTGGGGTGGGGAAGGGTCTCTAGGCTAAGCTTCTTAACCATGAGCTCACTGGCGGCATTGGTACAACTACCACCGTCGATGATCAAGCTACATACTTTCCCCTTGATGAGGCATCGGGTGTGAAAGAGGTGATCCCTTTGCACCAATTCAGCCCGGCTGGTTCCGAACACTCAAGGTCCTCCTAGCAACCCAGCATCTCGCCAATAGCAGTGTCTCTTCTTCCTCCCCTTCTTCCTCTTGCTCGATTCAGAGTCCTGGGGAACTATCTCTCCGTTGTCTAGCGTAAGGAATACTTTCTTGTTGGGGCAGGTCTCGGGAGTAGTGACCCATCCCTTGGCATCTAAAGCATCCGACGCTACTTAGAGAGGTGCCGTTCCTGGCCTTAGGATCAGCTTTAGATTCTTCCTTTGACCGTGGAAGTAGGTTTGGCGTCCTTGGTGTAAGGTGGCCGGGTAGTGGAGAAGTCTCTTGGCTTGGATTGGCCGAGTGGTAGCTAGGTTTGACATATCTCCGCTTGTGCCGAGTCTCGACCAGCTACGCCTTATGGACCAGCTCTTCAAGGTCTACATATGTTTGTAGTTCCACCTTATCCTGAATGTCCCGCTAAGTCCACCAACAAACCTGGCCATGGTAACCTCTTCGTCCTCTTCTAGACCGGCTCGGATAAGGAGAGTCTCCATCTCTTGGAAGTAGTCTCTCACCGTGCTGGAGCCTTGGGTCAGCTTTCGAAGTTTGTTGAGGACCTCTCGGTGATAGTGGTTAGGTACAAACCTTTTCCGCATGTGTGTAGTAAGCTGCGGCCAAGTGGTGATGGGTAGCTCATTGTGACGATTCCTGGTGGTGCTGAGCTGATCCCACCATAATAGAGCATAGTCACTGAATTCCGAGATGGCAATCTTCACCTTGTTGGAGGCGTAGGTGTCATGACACAGAAAGCTCGACTCCATCTTCCTCTCCCAATCCGGGTAAGCTTCCGGGTCATTCTTCCCTTGGAACGGCGGAAACTTGGCCTTGATGTGCTTCAATTGTTGCCTCTCGGGATCTCTATCACGCATGTCTCGTCTATAGCTCCTCCTACTACGGTCGAGGCGTTGGAGTGGTAGTACTCGTCATCGGAGTCGACGTAGATTCGTTGGCCGGCTAGGGTCTCCGTTCGGCGATTGCGACCGGGTTGGGGCTCTTTGCCGTGGAGCCCTTAGCTCGGGTTCGGTTGGTCCATTACGCGTGGGGTGTCCCGGTTCCTTGGATGGTCCATTGTCGTTGACGGGACGTAGGTTGCGGATGGCTTGGAATTTGGAGGTACCGGCTACACCTTTACCTCTTATGACCCTCATGGCTTCGGACGGAGTTGGCGTCGACCCACCTTCGGAGTCCGAGGTTACCCTTGTGGCCTCCCTAGCTTGTCTCTCACGTTCCAAGGTGAGCTGTTGAGAAATTTGTTGGGGAAGTAGTTGGGTCATGGCCTCGGTTACTTGGGCTGCTATAAGCTTCTTGAGGTCATCGAGCGCCTCCGGTGATAGGGCCATGGTACCCGTTACACAAACAAACAACTCGCGATAAGTAGTTCACGGAATAGTTAAACAAATAGAACTCCACGCCACACACACAAGAATAAACGCGTGATAAACAAGAAAAGGAAATCAAGGACGCGGTTTTGAAAGAAAAAGGAAATCGGGCAAGTTATTGAAACGCGAGTTTTGACGAAAAGGAAAACGAGTAACCGAAACAAAAAGGAAATTTTGAAAGGGTTTTTCGTTTTATTTTGGACTACTCGCCACCGCCGTTCAACAAAAACGCTCAAGAACACGACGGACAGATTTTAAACAGAAACAAAACTTCAAGCAATCGGATATACGGTGAGGCTCTAGATGCGAACTTATCAAATTTCGTTTTAGGACACACAAGTCTTTCACACAGAATCGTAATCAATAGGTTCATACGGAAACAAGAACACAATCAAACGCTAGTTCTATCAATCTTAACAAACGCTACTAGATCTAGACAGAACAAGATTTAATGTTAGAGAGTTAAGAGATAACTCAGCCTTTTGGTACAGAGGAGGCTCTGATACCAGATGATACGCTCTCCCTCCTCAAGGATACTCTTTGAACGTGGCTGAGCAACAAGCGAAACGGTATGGTGTGACGAATCGGTGGAGTAGTGGTATTGCACACGGAACAAGGGAATGGTGGATGGTGGAAGCGTGTATACGGATGGTGATTACTTAGCAAGTGATGGGGAACGAGCTAAGTTCGTGAAGATCTCCTAGGCAGCGAACAACTTGAGAGGAGATCGGACCTAGAACAACACTAGACCGAGAGCGAAACCTTTGTCAAGAGTTTGTGTATAAAAAGTTTGCTCCTTCACAAAGTGTGCGGCGCTTCCTCTTTATAGAGGTGTTACAAAAACGCGTAGGGTTCCGCGTATAAGCAAAAAGGAAACCACTCGGCAAAAAGGAAATCACACGACAAAAAGGAAACCGCACAACTTCAACAAAAAGGAAATCCGCCAAAACAACACGGCGTTTAAAAACAAACATGATAAAACAACGAGTAGTTTAAAGTGCCTCGTCTCTTACACTCTTCAAGCTATGATTGCTAAGTGGCCGACGTAGTGTTCTTCTTGGCCTCGTTAAAACCCAGTGGGAAAGAGTACCAAGCGAGACACTTAGCCGCTTAACTCTCATAGCTTTGTCTTCGTACTTAGACGTGGTGATGGATGTTGTAGAAGCTCTCGGTTGCTTCTCTTCTTGGTTCCTCCTTTAGCATCATCGTATGCGCATCCTTAGCTAATTCTTTAGCTCGTGACCTTGTGATAATGCCGCCTTCAATTTTCCCGTTGCTCGGTGATCGGGCATCGGGCTCCGGCTTTGCTCGATGCTCGGGCTCCGGTTTTGCTCGATGCTCGGGCTCCGGTTTTGCTCGGGCGTCCGGTTTTGCTCGGGCATCCGGTTCCGGCTCCTTGCTCATATCACTTATAAGCACTCTTGTGTAATAAAAGTTGGTTTAGAGTCCTAGAAACGCGTTGTTAGATGTTTCATAAGTTTGTCAAACTAGTACAAAGCTCATTGAGACAATTATAAGCACTCATGTTGCATGAAACTTGGTTTAGAGTCCTAGAAACGCGTTGTTAGATGTTTCATAAGTTCGTCAAACTTGTACAAAGCTCATTGAGACACTTATAAATTCTCATGTTGCATGAAACTTGGTTTAGAGTCCTAGAAACGAGTTGTTAAATGTTTCATAAGTTCGTCAAACTAGTACAAAGCTCATTGAGACACTTATAAGCACTCATGTTGAATGAAACTTGGTTTAGAGTCCTAGAAACGCGTTGTTAGATGTTTCATAAGATCGTCAAACTTGTACAAAGCTCATTGAGACACTTATAAACACTCATGTTGCATGAAACTTAGTTTAGAGTCCTAGAAACGCGTTGTTAGATGTTTCATAAGTTCGTCAAACTAGTAAAAAGCTCATTGAGACATTTATAAGCACTCATGTTGCATGAAACTTGGTTTAGAGTCCTAGAAACGCTTTGTTAAATGTTTAATAAGTTCGTCAAACTTGTACAAAGCTCATTGAGACGCTTATAACAACTCATGTTGCATGAAACTTGGTTTAGAGTCCTAGAAACCGCGTTGTTAGATGTTTGATAAGTTCGTCAAACTTGTACAAAGCTCATTGAGACACTTATAAGCACTCATGTTGCATGAAACTTGGTTTGGAATCTTAGAAACCGCGTTGTTAGATGTTTCATAAGTTCGTTAAACTAGTACAAAGATCATTGAGACAATTATAAGCACTCATGTTGCATGAAACTTCATTTAGAGTCCTAGAAACCGCGTTGTAAGATGTTTCATAAGTTCGTCAAACTAGTACAAAGCTCATTGAGACAGTTATAAGCACTCATGTTGCATGAAACTTTGTTTAGAGTCCTAGAAACGCGTTGTTAGATGTTTCATAAGTTCGTCAAACAAGTAAAAAGCTCATTGAGACACTTATAAGCACTCATGTTGCATGAAACTTGGTTTAGAGTCCTAGAACATGTTGCATAAGTTCGTAAAACTTGTACAAAGCTCATTGAGACACTTATAAGCACTCATGTGGAATAAAAACTTGGTTTAGAGTCCTAGAAACGCGTTGTTAGATGTTTCATAAGTTCGTCAAACTTGTACAAAGCTCATTGAGACACTTATAAACACTCATGTTGCATGAAACTTAGTTTAGAGTCCTAGAAACGCGTTTTTAGATGTTTCATAATTTCGTCAAACTTGTACAAATCTCATTGGGCCACTTATAATCACTCATGTTGCATGAACTTGGTTTAGAATCCTAGAAACGCGTTGTTAGATGTTTCATAAGTTCGTCAAACTTGTACAAAACTCATTGAGACAATTATAAGCACTCATGTTGCATGAAAATTGGTTTAGAGTCCTAGAAACGCGTTGTTAGATGTTTCATAAGTTCGTCAAACTTGTACAAAGCTCATTGAGACACTTATAAGCACTTATGTTGCATGAAACTTGGTTTAGAATCTTAGAAACCGCGTTGTTTGATGTTTCATAAGTTCGTTAAACTAGTACAAAGATCATTGAGACACTTATAAGCACTCATGTTACATGAAACTTCGTTTAGAGTCCTAGAAATCGCGTTGTTAGATGTTTCATAAGTTCGTCAAACTAGTACAAAGCTCATTGAGACAGTTATAAGGACTCATGTTGCATGAAACTTGGTTTAGAATCCTAGAAAAGCATTGTTAGATGTTTCATAAGTTCGTCAAACAAGTACAAAGCTCATTGAGACAGTTATAAGCACTCATGTTGCATGAAACTTGGTTTAGAGTCCTAGAAACGCGTTGTTAGATGTTTCATAAGTTCGTCAAACAAGTACAAAGCTCATTGAGACAGTTATAAGCACTCATGTTGCATGAAACTTGGTTTAGAGTCCTAGAAACGCGTTGTTAGATGTTTCATAAGTTCGTCAAACAAGTACAAAGCTCATTGAGACACTCATAAGCACTCATGTTGCATGAAACTTGGTTTAGAGTCCTAGAAACGCATTGTTAGGTGTTTCATAAGTTCGTAAAACTTGTACAAAGCTCATTGAGACACTTATAAGCACTCATGTGGAATGAAACTTGGTTTAGATTCCTAGAAACGCATTGTTAGATGTTTCATAAGTTTGTCAAACTAGTAAAAAGCTCAATGAGACAATTATAAGCACTCATGTTGCATGAAATTTGGTTTAGAGTCCTAGAAACGCGTTGTTCGATGTTTCATAAGTTCGTGAAACTAGTACAAAGCTCATTGAGACACTTATAAGCACTCATGTTGCATGAAACTTGGTTTAGAGTCCTAGAAACGCTTTGTTAGATGTTTTATAAGTTCGTCAAATTTGTACAAAGCTGATTGAGAAGCTTATAAGCACTCATGTTGCATGAAACTTGGTTTAGAGTCCTAGAAATGCGTTGTTAGATGTTTCATAAGTTCGTCAAACTAGTACAAAGCTCATTGAGACACTTATAAGCACTCATGTTGCATGAAACTTGGTTTAGAGTCCTAGAAACCGCGTTGTTAGTTGTTTCATATGTTCGTCAAACTTGTAAAAAGCTCATTGAGACACTTATAAGCACTCATGTTGCATGAAACTTGGTTTAGAGTCCTAGAAACGCGTTGTTAGATGTTTCATAAGTTCGTAAAACTTGTGCAAAGCTCATTGAGACACTTATAAGCACTCATGTGTAATAAAAGTTGGTTTAGAGTCCTAGAAACGCTTTGTTAAATGTTTAATAAGTTCGTCAAACTTGTACAAAGCTCATTGAGACGCTTATAAGCACTCATGTTGCATGAAACTTGGTTTAGAGTCCTAGAAACCGCGTTGTTAGATGTTTCATAAGTTCGGTAAACTAGTACAAAGATCATTGAGACAATTATAAGCACTCATGTTGCATGAAACTTCATTTAGAGTCCTAGAAACCGCGTTGTAAGATGTTTCATAAGTTCGTCAAACTAGTACAAAGCTCATTGAGACAGTTATAAGCACTCATGCTGCATGAAACTTTGTTTAGAGTCCTAGAAACGCGTTGTTAGATGTTTCATAAGTTCGTCAAACAAGTAAAAAGCTCATTGAGACACTTAAAAGCACTCATGTTGCATGAAACTTGGTTTAGAGTCCTAGAAACGCATTGTTAGATGTTTCATAAGTTCGTAAAACTTGTACAAAGCTCATTGAGACACTTATAAGCACTCATGTGGAATAAAAACTTGGTTTAGAGTCCTAGAAACGCGTTGTTAGATGTTTCATAAGTTTGTCAAACTAGTACAAAGCTCATTGAGACCATTATAAGCACTCATGTTGCATGAAACTTGGTTTAGAGTCCTAGAAACGCGTTGTTAGATGTTTCATAAGTTCGTCAAACTTGTACAAAGCTCATTGAGACGCTTATAAACACTCATGTTGCATGAAACTTAGTTTAGAGTCCTAGAAACGCGTTTTTAGATGTTTCATAATTTCGTCAAACTTGTACAAATCTCATTGAGCCACTTATAATCACTCATGTTGCATGAACTTGGTTTAGAATTGTTGAGATTTGAGAGAGTATAGAAGAGATTTGAGGAAGTATTGAGGGAGATTTGAGGAGAAGTTTCGGTTTGTAGATTAGAGAGAATAAGAAAGAGTTTCTTGTATTGAGAGAAGAGCATAGGCTCTCTTGGTTTTTACAAAATGTTGATATACACAATATATAGAGGAAGAAGATAGGGTTTCAAAGAGAGAGAAAGGGAGGATAAATTCAAAATTGCTAGAGGCAACTTTGGTCTTTGTCTTGTCGCTCTCAATGCGCGGTCTTCCGTGTCCGGGTCACTATCAGCTCCTTGATGCACGCGCCAGCCCAACGGCTCTTTCCTTTTTGAATCTTCTTCCTTGTTTCTTGCTCTCCTTGTAATGGTAGCAAGAGAGATTGTGACTTCGGCTTTTCCTTCGTCGAGCTCGAGCTTGACTTCGGCATTGCCTTGTTTTCTTTTGTGTTCGGCTTTGCCTTGATGGACCGAACTTGTCCCGGCAATGCCTTGGTTTCTTTGTGTTCGGCTTTGCCTTGATGGACCGGACTTGTCCGGGCAATGCCTTGGTTTCTTTTGTGTTCGACTTTGCCTTGATGGACCGGACTTGTCCGAGCAATGCCTTGGTTTCTTTTGTGTTCGGTTTTGCCTTGATTGACCGAACTTGTCCGGGCAATGCCTTGGTTTCTTTGTGTTCGGCTTTGCCTTGATGGACCGAACTTGTCCGGGCAATGCCTTGGTTTCTTTGTGTTCGGCTTTGCCTTGATGGACCGGACTTGTCCGAGGCAATGCCTTGTTTTCTTTGTGTTCGGCTTTGCCTTGATGGACCGGACTTGTCCGGCAATGCCTTGATCTCTTTTAACACTTGTGACTTCGGCTTTGCCTTAGTCTCTTCCGTATGTTTTGACGTAATGCCCTTTATGGGTTACCATTAGTCTCAACACTCCCCCTCAAGCTTAGCCTAATGAAATGGCTAAGATTGGACATTGCTTAAACAAACCTCATTAAAACTCTTAAACGGGAAACCACTTGGGATAAAACCATGTTTAAGGGAAAAAGAGTGTAAGTCTAGCAATTAGGGGTCTTCTAATCTTGGCTTTGAGTATATTGACGTTGGACGAAGCTCCCCCTTAGGTTAGAACCGGTTTTGATCTTTTCCTTGCCGTGTTCTTCAATGGAGGTTCTTTGATTCGTTGATTTGGTCTTCACGGTTTGTTCTTTACAAACTTGAGTGTGAGACTTAGGTCCGAACACGATGACTTTCTTTCCTTCTCTTTGCTTCTTCTTTGAACTTCCTTGGTTCCTTTGGTTTATCGCTTCTTTGAACCTTTAATTCGTTGTGGAGTGTCTTTTCCTTGTAGTTGCATTTAGGCTTTGAGTTTTGGCTTCTTCTTGAAGTCTTTGCTTCCTCCTTTGTGCAATTGGAACAAGGTTGAATTTGGATTTGGCGCTTGTTCTTGATAGATGCATGGCCATAAGACTCGATGGTTTGACTTTGCTCCTTTGGAGAAGTTTTGGCCAAATGATGATCGATTGGTTCGGCTTTGTTCTTGCCACAAACATGGCCGAATGTGATCGAGGATTAGTTAGACGCTTGATGCCCGAACACCCATGTCGATGCCCGAGCGCCCATGTCCGAGCGCCCATGCCGATGCCCGAGCGCCCATGTCCGAGCGCCCATGCCGATGCCCGAGCGCCTCTGTCCGAGCGCCCATGACGATGCCCGAGCGCCCATGTCCGAGCTCCCATGCCGATGGTGACTTGACTCGGCTTTCCTCCTTGATAGGTGTTTGGCCGAGTATAGATGATGTAATATTTTTATGGATTGCCTCGGCTTGAATTTGCCGAGGATGGTATAGAATGACTCGGCTTGTTTTGACTTGGCCGAGGGATGATTTTTGGTGATTGAGTGACTCGGCTTGACTTGTCTTGGCCGAGTGGTGACCTCGTGTTTGCTAGGGACTTTGGTCGATTGGTGATGGCCTTTGTCTTTGCTAAGGACTTGGCCGATTGAGATTGGTGTTGATGATGGCCTTGTCTTTGCTAGGGACTTTGGCCGAGTAGTGACCTCGTCTTTGCTAGGAACTTTGGTCGAGTGATGATGGCCTTTGTCTTTGCCAATGACTTGGCCGATTGAGATTGGACTCGGCTTGACTTGACTTGGCCGAGAGATGATTTTTGGTGGTATGTCCTTTGTCTTTGCTAAGGACTTGTCCGATTGAGTGATTGGACTCGGCTTGACTTGACTTGGCCGAGTGGTGACCTCGTCTTTCGGCTTGACTTGACTTGGCCGAGTGGTGACCTCGTCTTTGCTTAGGGACTTTGGTCGATGCTTCTTTCTTCAAGAAGACTTCTTGAATCTCCATCTTAATCATGAAGATGATCTTGATCTTTTCTCCCCCCTCATGGTTAAGATGAGATTCTTCTTTGTTGGTTTTCTCTTCACGGCTTGGCAAGCTTGATGTGAAGGTTTCTCATCTCTCTTTTAGAAATTTCCTTTGACATTCTCATGTATCTCCTTTCTTCTCTTCCTTTTAAGTCGGTTGTTGTTTCTCTCAATGCTTAGTGGTTCTTCATTGTGATCTCTTATAGTCTTTGGAATGATGATCCTACATCATCACAAACACAAAATTGATTTAAGTACAATGATTACCGGCATGATTAGCAACTTAAATCTCATTACAAATGCTTAAATACCAAGAGCATGTACACGATAAGATTACAATTAAGAGCTTAAGCCTGAGAATAGTATTGCATCTAATCAAAAGTTCAAGTTCTAGCTTTTAATATTAGCATGTATGAGTACTTAAGCCATAAGTGAACTAAGCATAAATGGATTTAAACAATAACTCTTATGAACACTCAATAACTTAAGCAATATCTTAAATACAAATTAGAGAGAAGGGATTTAGAAATGGCCTTTTCGGTTAAGTTCTTGAGTAGATGGTCATATGGGAAAGTCATTATACTCTTAGAGCACCTTAATTGGTTAGTCTATGATTGAGTTTATGACTTCCCTTATGAAATGCTCTTGATAGCTTAATACCTACATATGAAGCAAGGTTTAGCAAAAAGAGTCTTTTGACATTGGCTCCTTGCCATAAGACTTATATGGGACATGGTCTTTTAAATATTGAAAATCGGACCATGACCTCAAACACACAAAGAATCATTGTGACTTTTGATGCTTTCATGGCGAGTCACTCCTCTTGGATCATAAACTTAGATGCATTTAAGGCGGTTTATGATCTTATCATTAATTAGATCATCATGGCTTATGTATCTTATTTAGATATCATAAGTTAGAATCATTTCTCCATGTGTTAAGGAATTGGATTCAACATGACCTTTGAAGACTTTAGTCCTTTAGTAAGTCATGGATCGCTTCCTATACACATGTTAACCAAGGAAGTATTGGATTCAACGAGCTCTCATGTGTTTAAACACTTAGTGAATCTCGGTTCTCTTTCCTCTAAGGAGCTTTGGAATCCTTAAGACCTTAATTGCTTAATCACAAGCGGGTCTTTGGTTCCTACTCTTTGTGTAACAAGAATAAGACTTAAACCACTTTTCCAAACAAGGACTAGTGATTTGAGTCTTTAAAATTCGAACATGAGCATAGTGACTTGGGGATTAATTGAATTGGAGATTTTAGGGGATAAGGATTTTGTTAAACCTTTCTCACACTTTTAAGACACATGGTCAATGCTCTTTTTCAATCCCTTCATTGTCAAAACATTTTAAAAACAAAACAACCTTATGCTCATGACACAACAAACACCAAGAAGGGGTTTTGAATTCACCAAGTTACTAAAGCTTATGAAAGCTCTATGAACAAGGTTCATACCCTTTAAGCTCACAAGTAACAAGTTTTAATCCTTTAGTGATTATTACATTGTTAACTTGGTCATGGCCGAGAATAAAACTTTAGAGTTTGTTGGATTCAACAAGCATTTGTACTCATAAGAGTCAAAAGACAAGGTTCTCATACTCTTGACTCACAAGTTCTAAGCTTTTAGCTTTAAGAACTAGTTCATTGTCTATTAGTACCTAAGCATAGTCGGATTTGGATTCAACAAGGTTCCCTTGGACTCAAAAGAGTGGAGAATCCATGGTTCTCATCCTCTTGCTTTCGGCCTTACAAAGATCTTAAAGAACAACTCAACCAAAAACATCATGTAGCTAGATTTTCAATCTATGCTCACTATGATTCGGTTTTGATTGGATTGTTCTTGAAAGGAACTTGGATACAACATTTCTCTTTACTCATTAAGAGACAAAGAGATCATGGTTCTCTTCCTAAGAGGAGCATTGATTCACCAAGATCTTTAAGGGTTTTAACCACTTGGATCTTGGCCATTCTTTTTCTCCTCTAGATCTTTGTGTTTATAAGCAAATTAAAGAAGAGATTTTGCGGAAATAATAAGATTAGGAGCATAAATGCTACTGATACCATGTTGAGATTTGAGAGAGTATAGAAGAGATTTGAGGAAGTATTGAGGGAGATTTGAGGAGAAGTTTCGGTTTGTAGATTAGAGAGAATAAGAAAGAGTTTCTTGTATTGAGAGAAGAGCATAGGCTCTCTTGGTTTTTACAAAATGTTGATATACACAATATATAGAGGAAGAAGATAGGGTTTCAAAGAGAGAGAAAGGGAGGATAAATTCAAAATTGCTAGAGGCAACTTTGGTCTTTGTCTTGTCGCTCTCAATGCGCGGTCTTCGTGTCCGGGTCACTATCGGCTCCTTGATGCACGCGCCAGCCCAACGGCTCTTTCCTTTTTGAATCTTCTTCCTTGTTTCTTGCTCTCCTTGTAATGGTAGCAAGAGAGATTGTGACTTCGGCTTTGCCTTCGTCGAGCTCGAGCTTGACTTCGGCATTGCCTTGTTTTCTTTTGTGTTCGGCTTTGCCTTGATGGACCGAACTTGTCCCGGGAAATGCCTTGGTTTCTTTGTGTTCGGCTTTGCCTTGATGGACCGGACTTGTCCGGGCAATGCCTTGGTTTCTTTTGTGTTCGACTTTGCCTTGATGGACCGGACTTGTCCGGGCAATGCCTTGGTTTCTTTTGTGTTCGGTTTTGCCTTGATTGACTGAACTTGTCCGGGCAATGCCTTGGTTTCTTTGTGTTCGGCTTTGCCTTGATGGACCGAACTTATCCGGGCAATGCCTTGGTTTCTTTGTGTTCGGCTTTGCCTTGATGGACCGGACTTGTCCGGGCAATGCCTTGTTTTCTTTGTGTTCGGCTTTGCCTTGATGGACCGGACTTGTCCGGGCAATGCCTTGATCTCTTTTAACACTTGTGACTTCGGCTTTGCCTTAGTCTCTTCCGTATGTTTTGACGTAATGCCCTTTATGGGTTACCATTAGTCTCAACAAGAATCCTAGAAACGCGTTGTTAGATGTTTCATATGTTCGTTAAACTTGTACAAAACTCATTGAGACAATTATAAGCACTCATGTTGCATGAAACTTGGTTTAGAGTCCTAGAAACGCGTTGTTAGATGTTTCATAAGTTCGTCAAACTTGTACAAAGCTCATTGAGACACTTATAAGCACTTATGTTGCATGAAACTTGGTTTAGAATCTTAGAAACCGCGTTGTTAGATGTTTCATAAGTTCGTTAAACTAGTACAAAGATCATTGAGACACTTAAGCACTCGGGTTAAGAAACTTCGTTTAGACTAGAAATCGTTGTTAGGTTTCATAAGTTACATACAAAGAAACAGTTATAAGGACTCGTTTACTTGGAGTCCTAGAAATCGCGTTGTTAGATGTTTCATAAGTTCGTCAAACTAGTACAAAGCTCATTGAGACAGTTATAAGGACTCATGTTGCATGAAACTTGGTTTAGAATCCTAGAAAAGCATTGTTAGATGTTTCATAAGTTCTTCAAACAAGTACAAAGCTCATTGAGACAGTTATAAGCACTCATGTTGCATGAAACTTGGTTTAGAGTCCTAGAAACGCGTTGTTAGATGTTTCATAAGTTCTTCAAACAAGTACAAAGCTCATTGAGACACTCATAAGCACTCATGTTGCATGAAACTTAGTTTAGAATCCTAGAAACGCATTGTTAGATGTTTCATAAGTTCGTAAAACTTGTACAAAGCTCATTGAGAAACTTATAAGCACTCATCTGAAATGAAACTTGGTTTAGAGTCCTAGAAACGCGTTGTTAGATGTTTCATAAGTTTGTCAAACTAGTAAAAAGCTCATTGAGACAATTATAAGCACTCATGTTGCATGAAACCTGGTTTAGAGTCCTAGAAACGCGTTGTTCGATGTTTCATAAGTTCGTGAAACTAGTACAAAGCTCATTGAGACACTTATAAGCACTCATGTTGCATGAAACTTGGTTTAGAGTCCTAGAAACTGCGTTGTTAGATGTTTCATAACTTCGTCAAACTAGTAAAAAGCTCATTGAGACACTTATAAGCACTCATGTTGCATGAAACTTGGTTTAGAGTCCTAGAAACGCGTTGTTAGATGTTTCATAAGTTCGTAAAACTTGTGCAAAGCTCATTGAGACACTTATAAGCACTCATGTGTAATAAAAGTTGGTGTAGAGTCCTAGAAACGCTTTGTTAAATGTTAAATAAGTTCGTCAAACTAGTACAAAGCTCATTGAGACAGTTATAAGCACTCATGTTGCATGAAACTTTGTTTAGAGTCCTAGAAACCGCGTTGTTAGATGTTTGATAAGTTCGTCAAACTTGTACAAAGCTCATTGAGACACTTATAAGCACTCATGTTGCATGAAACTTGGTTTGGAATCTTAGAAACCGCGTTGTTAGATGTTTCATAAGTTCGTTAAACTAGTACAAAGATCATTGAGACAATTATAAGCACTCATGTTGCATGAAACTTCATTTAGAGTCCTAGAAATCGCGTTGTAAGATGTTTCATAAGTTCGTCAAACTAGTACAAAGCTCATTGAGACAGTTATAAGCACTCATGTTGCATGAAACTTTGTTTAGAGTCCTAGAAATGTGTTGTTAGATGTTTCATAAGTTCGTCAAACAAGTAAAAAGCTCATTGAGACACTTATAAGCACTCATGTTGCATGAAACTTGGTTTAGAGTCCTAGAAACGCATTGTTAGATGTTTCATAAGTTCGTAAAACTTGTACAAAGCTCATTGAGACACTTATAAGCACTCATGTGGAATAAAAACTTGGTTTAGAGTCCTAGAAACGCGTTGTTAGATGTTTCATAAGTTTGTCAAACTAGTACAAAGCTCATTGAGACCATTATAAGCACTCATGTTGCATGAAACTTGGTTTAGAGTCCTAGAAACCGCGTTGTTAGCTGTTTCATATGTTCGTCAAACTTGTACAAAACTCATTGAGACACTTATAAGCACTCATGTTGCATGAAACTTAGTTTAGAGTCCTAGAAACGCGTTGTTAGATGTTTCATAAGTTCGTCAAACTAGTAAAAAGCTCATTGAGACTTTTATAAGCACTCATGTTGCATGAAACTTGGTTTAGAGTCCTAGAAACGCGTTGTTAGATGTTTCATAAGTTCGTCAAACTTGTACAAAGCTCATTGAGACACTTATAAACACTCATGTTGCATGAAACTTAGTTTAGAGTCCTAGAAACGCGTTTTTAGATGTTTCATAATTTCGTCAAACTTGTACAAATCTCATTGAGCCACTTATAATCACTCATGTTGCATGAACTTGGTTTAGAATCCTAGAAACGCGTTGTTAGATGTTTCATAAGTTCGTCAAACTTGTACAAAACTCATTGAGACAATTATAAGCACTCATGTTGCATGAAACTTGTTTTAGAGTCCTAGAAACGCGTTGTTAGATGTTTCATAAGTTCGTCAAACTTGTACAAAGCTCATTGAAACACTTATAAGCACTTATGTTGCATGAAACTTGGTTTAGAATCTTAGAAACCGCGTTGTTAGATGTTTCATAAGTTCGTTAAACTAGTACAAAGATCATTGAGACACTTATAAGCACTCATGTTACATGAAACTTCGTTTAGAGTCCTAAAAATCGCGTTGTTAGATGTTTCATAAGTTCGTCAAACTAGTACAAAGCTCATTGAGACAGTTATAAGGACTCATGTTGCATGAAACTTGGTTTAGAATCCTAGAAAAGCATTGTTAGATGTTTCATAAGTTCGTCAAACAAGTACAAAGCTCATTGAGACAGTTATAAGCACTCATGTTGCATGAAACTTGGTTTAGAGTCCTAGAAACGCGTTGTTAGATGTTTCATAAGTTCGTAAAACTTGTACAAAGCTCATTGAGACACTTATAAGCACTCATGTGTAATAAAAGTTGGTTTAGAGTCCTAGAAACGCGTTGTTAGATGTTTCATAAGTTTGTCAAACTAGTACAAAGCTCATTGAGACAATTATAAGCACTCATGTTGCATGAAACTTGGTTTAGAAACCTAGAAACGCGTTGTTAGATGTTTCATAAGTTCGTCAAACTTGTACAAAGCTCATTGAGACACTTATAAATTCTCATGTTGCATGAAACTTGGTTTAGAGTCCTAGAAACGAGTTGTTAGATGTTTCATAAGTTCGTCAAACTAGTACAAAGCTCATTGAGACACTTATAAACACTCATGTTGAATGAAACTTGGTTTAGAGTCCTACAAACGCGTTGTTAGATGTTTCATAAGATCGTCAAACTTGTACAAAGCTTATTGAGACACTTATAAACACTCATGTTGCATGAAACTTAGTTTAGAGTCCTAGAAACGCGTTGTTAGATGTTTCATAAGTTCGTCAAACTAGTAAAAAGCTCATTGAGACATTTATAAGCACTCATGTTGCATGAAACTTGGTTTAGAGTCCTAGAAACGCTTTGTTAAATGTTTAATAAGTTCGTCAAACTTGTACAAAGCTCATTGAGACGCTTATAAGCACTCATGTTGCATGAAACTTGGTTTAGAGTCCTAGAAACCGCGTTTTTAGATGTTTGATAAGTTCGTCAAACTTGTACAAAGCTCATTGAGACACTTATAAGCACTCATGTTGTATGAAACTTGGTTTAGAGTCCTAGAAACGCGTTGTTAGATGTTTCATAAGTTCGTCAAACAAGTACAAAGCTCATTGAGACACTCATAAGCACTCATGTTGCATGAAACTTAGTTTAGAGTCCTAGAAACGCATTGTTAGATGTTTCATAAGTTCGTAAAACTTGTACAAAGCTCATTGAGAAACTTATAAGCACTCATCTGAAATGAAACTTGGTTTAGAGTCCTAGAAACGCGTTGTTAGAAGTTTCATAAGTTTGTCAAACTAGTAAAAAGCTCATTGAGACAATTATAAGCACTCATGTTGCATGAAACTTGGTTTAGAGTCCTAGAAACGCGTTGTTCGATGTTTCATAAGTTCGTGAAACTAGTACAAAGCTCATTGAGACACTTATAAGCACTCATGTTGCATGAAACTTGGTTTAGAGTCCTAGAAACTGCTTTGTTAGATGTTTCATAAGTTCGTCAAACTAGTAAAAAGCTCATTGAGACACTTATAAGCACTCATGTTGCATGAAACTTGGTTTAGAGTCCTAGAAACGCTTTGTTAGATGTTTCATAAGTTCGTCAAATTTGTACAAAGCTGATTGAGAAGCTTATAAGCACTCATGTTGCATGAAACTTGGTTTAGAGTCCTAGAAATGCGTTGTTAGATGTTTCATAAGTTCGTCAAACTAGTACAAAGCTCATTGAGACACTTATAAGCACTCATGTTGCATGAAACTTGGTTTAGAGTCCTAGAAACCGCGTTGTTAGTTATTTCATATGTTCGTCAAACTTGTACAAAGCTCATTGAGACACTTATAAGCACTCATGTTGCATGAAACTTGGTTTAGAGTCCTAGAAACGCGTTGTTAGATGTTTCATAAGTTCGTAAAACTTGTACAAAGCTCATTGAGACACTTATAAGCACTCATGTGTAATAAAAGTTGGTTTAGAGTCCTAGAAACGCGTTGTTAGATGTTTCATAAGTTTGTCAAACTAGTACAAAGCTCATTGAGACAATTATAAGCACTCATGTTGCATGAAACTTGGTTTAGAAACCTAGAAACGCGTTGTTAGATGTTTCATAAGTTCGTCAAACTTGTACAAAGCTCATTGAGACACTTATAAATTCTCATGTTGCATGAAACTTGGTTTAGAGTCCTAGAAACGAGTTGTTAGATGTTTCATAAGTTCGTCAAACTAGTACAAAGCTCATTGAGACACTTATAAACACTCATGTTGAATGAAACTTGGTTTAGAGTCCTACAAACGCGTTGTTAGATGTTTCATAAGATCGTCAAACTTGTACAAAGCTCATTGAGACACTTATAAACACTCATGTTGCATGAAACTTAGTTTAGAGTCCTAGAAACGCGTTGTTAGATGTTTCATAAGTTCGTCAAACTAGTAAAAAGCTCATTGAGACATTTATAAGCACTCATGTTGCATGAAACTTGGTTTAGAGTCCTAGAAACGCTTTGTTAAATGTTTAATAAGTTCGTCAAACTTGTACAAAGCTCATTGAGACGCTTATAAGCACTCATGTTGCATGAAACTTGGTTTAGAGTCCTAGAAACGCGTTGTTAGATGTTTCATAAGTTCGTAAAACTTGTACAAAGCTCATTGAGACACTTATAAGCACTCATGTGTAATAAAAGTTGGTTTAGAGTCCTAGAAACGCGTTGTTAGATGTTTCATAAGTTTGTCAAACTAGTACAAAGCTCATTGAGACAATTATAAGCACTCATGTTGCATGAAACTTGGTTTAGAAACCTAGAAACGCGTTGTTAGATGTTTCATAAGTTCGTCAAACTTGTACAAAGCTCATTGAGACACTTATAAATTCTCATGTTGCATGAAACTTGGTTTAGAGTCCTAGAAACGAGTTGTTAGATGTTTCATAAGTTCGTCAAACTAGTACAAAGCTCATTGAGACACTTATAAACACTCATGTTGAATAAAACTTGGTTTAGAGTCCTACAAACGCGTTGTTAGATGTTTCATAAGATCGTCAAACTTGTACAAAGCTCATTGAGACACTTATAAACACTCATGTTGCATGAAACTTAGTTTAGAGTCCTAGAAACGCGTTGTTAGATGTTTCATAAGTTCGTCAAACTAGTAAAAAGCTCATTGAGACATTTATAAGCACACATGTTGCATGAAACTTGGTTTAGAGTCCTAGAAACGCTTTGTTAAATGTTTAATAAGTTCGTCAAACTTGTACAAAGCTCATTGAGACGCTTATAAGCACTCATGTTGCATGAAACTTGGTTTAGAGTCCTAGAAACCGCGTTTTTAGATGTTTGATAAGTTCGTCAAACTTGTACAAAGCTCATTGAGACACTTATAAGCACTCATGTTGCATGAAACTTGGTTTGGAATCTTAGAAACCGCGTTGTTAGATGTTTCATAAGTTCGTCAAACTAGTACAAAGCTCATTGAGACAGTTATAAGCACTCATGTTGCATGAAACTTTGTTTAGAGTCCTAGAAACGCGTTGTTAGATGTTTCATAAGTTCGTCAAACAAGTACAAAGCTCATTGAGACACTCATAAGCACTCATGTTGCATGAAACTTAGTTTAGAGTCCTAGAAACGCATTGTTAGATGTTTCATAAGTTCGTAAAACTTGTACAAAGCTCAATGAGAAACTTATAAGCACTCATCGAAATGAAACTTGGTTTAGAGTCCTAGAAACGCGTTGTTAGATGTTTCATAAGTTTGTCAAACTAGTAAAAAGCTCATTGAGACAATTATAAGCACTCATGTTGCATGAAACTTGGTTTAGAGTCCTAGAAACGCGTTGTTCGATGTTTCATAAGTTCGTGAAACTAGTACAAAGCTCATTGAGACACTTATAAGCACTCATGTTGCATGAAACTTGGTTTAGAGTCCTAGAAACTGCTTTGTTAGATGTTTCATAAGTTCGTCAAACTAGTAAAAAGCTCATTGAGACACTTATAAGCACTCATGTTGCATGAAACTTGGTTTAGAGTCCTAGAAACGCTTTGTTAGATGTTTCATAAGTTCGTCAAATTTGTACAAAGCTGATTGAGAAGCTTATAAGCACTCATGTTGCATGAAACTTGGTTTAGAGTCCTAGAAATGAGTTGTTAGATGTTTCATAAGTTCGTCAAACTAGTACAAAGCTCATTGAGACACTTATAAGCACTCATGTTGCATGAAACTTGGTTTAGAGTCCTAGAAACCGCGTTGTTAGTTATTTCATATGTTCGTCAAACTTGTACAAAGCTCATTGAGACACTTATAAGCACTCATGTTGCATGAAACTTGGTTTAGAGTCCTAGAAACGCGTTGTTAGATGTTTCATAAGTTCGTAAAACTTGTACAAAGCTCATTGAGACACTTATAAGCACTCATGTGTAATAAAAGTTGGTTTAGAGTCCTAGAAACGCGTTGTTAGATGTTTCATAAGTTTGTCAAACTAGTACAAAGCTCATTGAGACAATTATAAGCACTCATGTTGCATGAAACTTGGTTTAGAAACCTAGAAACGCGTTGTTAGATGTTTCATAAGTTCGTCAAACTTGTACAAAGCCCATTGAGACACTTATAAATTCTCATGTTGCATGAAACTTGGTTTAGAGTCCTAGAAACGAGTTGTTAGATGTTTCATAAGTTCGTCAAACTAGTACAAAGCTCATTGAGACACTTATAAACACTCATGTTGAATGAAACTTGGTTTAGAGTCCTACAAACGCGTTGTTAGATGTTTCATAAGATCGTCAAACTTGTACAAAGCTCATTGAGACACTTATAAACACTCATGTTGCATGAAACTTAGTTTAGAGTCCTAGAAACGCGTTGTTAGATGTTTCATAAGTTCGTCAAACTAGTAGTAAAAGCTCATTGAGACATATATAAGCACTCATGTTGCATGAAACTTGGTTTAGAGTCCTAGAAACGCTTTGTTAAATGTTTAATAAGTTCGTCAAACTTGTACAAAGCTCATTGAGACGCTTATAAGCACTCATGTTGCATAAAACTTGGTTTAGAGTCCTAGAAACCGCGTTGTTAGATGTTTGATAAGTTCGTCAAACATGTACAAAGCTCATTGAGACACTTATAAGCACTCATGTTGCATGAAACTTGGTTTGGAATCTTAGAAACCGCGTTGTTAGATGTTTCATAAGTTCGTCAAACTAGTACAAAGCTCATTGAGACAGTTATAAGCACTCATGTTGCATGAAACTTTGTTTAGAGTCCTAGAAACGCGTTGTTAGATGTTTCATAAGTTCGTCAAACAAGTACAAAGCTCATTGAGACACTCATAAGCACTCATGTTGCATGAAACTTAGTTTAGAGTCCTAGAAACGCATTGTTAGATGTTTCATAAGTTCGTAAAACTTGTACAAAGCTCATTGAGAAACTTATAAGCACTCATCTGAAATGAAACTTGGTTTAGAGTCCTAGAAACGCGTTGTTAGATGTTTCATAAGTTTGTCAAACTAGTAAAAAGCTCATTGAGACAATTATAAGCACTCATGTTGCATGAAACTTGGTTTAGAGTCCTAGAAACGCGTTGTTCGATGTTTCATAAGTTCGTGAAACTAGTACAAAGCTCATTGAGACACTTATAAGCACTCATGTTGCATGAAACTTGGTTTAGAGTACTAGAAACTGCGTTGTTAGATGTTTCATAAGTTCGTCAAATTAGTAAAAAGCTCATTGAGACACTTATAAGCACTCATGTTGCATGAAACTTGGTTTAGAGTCCTAGAAACGCTTTGTTAGATGTTTCATAAGTTCGTCAAATTTGTACAAAGCTGATTGAGAAGCTTATAAGCACTCATGTTGCATGAAACTTGGTTTAGAGTCCTAGAAATGCGTTGTTAGATGTTTCATAAGTTCGTTAAACTAGTACAAAGCTCATTGAGACACTTATAAGCACTCATGTTGCATGAAACTTGGTTTAGAGTCCTAGAAACCCCGTTGTTAGTTGTTTCATATGTTCGTCAAACTTGTACAAAGCTCATTGAGACACTTATAAGCACTCATGTTGCATGAAACTTGGTTTAGAGTCCTAGAAACGCGTTGTTAGATGTTTCATAAGTTCGTAAAACTTGTACAAAGCTCATTGAGACACTTATAAGCACTCATGTGTAATAAAAGTTGGTTTAGAGTCCTAGAAACGCGTTGTTAAATGTTTCATAAGTTTGTCAAACTAGTACAAAGCTCATTGAGACAATTATAAGCACTCATGTTGCATGAAACTTGGTTTAGAAACCTAGAAACGCGTTGTTAGATGTTTCATAAGTTCGTCAAACTTGTACAAAGCTCATTGAGACACTTATAAATTCTCATGTTGCATGAAACTTGGTTTAGAGTCCTAGAAACGAGTTGTTAGATGTTTCATAAGTTCGTCAAACTAGTACAAAGCTCATTGAGACACTTATAAACACTCATGTTGAATAAAACTTGGTTTAGAGTCCTACAAACGCGTTGTTAGATGTTTCATAAGATCGTCAAACTTGTACAAAGCTCATTAAGACACTTATAAACACTCATGTTGCATGAAACTTAGTTTAGAGTCCTAGAAACGCGTTGTTAGATGTTTCATAAGTTCGTCAAACTAGTAAAAAGCTCATTGAGACATTTATAAGCACACATGTTGCATGAAACTTGGTTTAGAGTCCTAGAAACGCTTTGTTAAATGTTTAATAAGTTCGTCAAACATGTACAAAGCTCATTGAGACGCTTATAAGCACTCATGTTGCATGAAACTTGGTTTAGAGTCCTAGAAACCGCGTTTTTAGATGTTTGATAAGTTCGTCAAACTTGTACAAAGCTCATTGAGACACTTATAAGCACTCATGTTGCATGAAACTTGGTTTGGAATCTTAGAAACCGCGTTGTTAGATGTTTCATAAGTTCGTCAAACTAGTACAAAGCTCATTGAGACAGTTATAAGCACTCATGTTGCATGAAACTTTGTTTAGAGTCCTAGAAACGCGTTGTTAGATGTTTCATAAGTTCGTCAAACAAGTACAAAGCTCATTGAGACACTCATAAGCACTCATGTTGCATGAAACTTAGTTTAGAGTCCTAGAAACGCATTGTTAGATGTTTCATAAGTTCGTAAAACTTGTACAAAGCTCAATGAGAAACTTATAAGCACTCATCTGAAATGAAACTTGGTTTAGAGTCCTAGAAACGCGTTGTTAGATGTTTCATAAGTTTGTCAAACTAGTAAAAAGCTCATTGAGACAATTATAAGCACTCATGTTGCATGAAACTTGGTTTAGAGTCCTAGAAACGCGTTGTTCGATGTTTCATAAGTTCGTGAAACTAGTACAAAGCTCATTGAGACACTTATAAGCACTCATGTTGCATGAAACTTGGTTTAGAGTCCTAGAAACTGCTTTGTTAGATGTTTCATAAGTTCGTCAAACTAGTAAAAAGCTCATTGAGACACTTATAAGCACTCATGTTGCATGAAACTTGGTTTAGAGTCCTAGAAACGCTTTGTTAGATGTTTCATAAGTTCGTCAAATTTGTACAAAGCTGATTGAGAAGCTTATAAGCACTCATGTTGCATGAAACTTGGTTTAGAGTCCTAGAAATGCGTTGTTAGATGTTTCATAAGTTCGTCAAACTAGTACAAAGCTCATTGAGACACTTATAAGCACTCATGTTGCATGAAACTTGGTTTAGAGTCCTAGAAACCGCGTTGTTAGTTATTTCATATGTTCGTCAAACTTGTACAAAGCTCATTGAGACACTTATAAGCACTCATGTTGCATGAAACTTGGTTTAGAGTCCTAGAAACGCGTTGTTAGATGTTTCATAAGTTCGTAAAACTTGTACAAAGCTCATTGAGACACTTATAAGCACTCATGTGTAATAAAAGTTGGTTTAGAGTCCTAGAAACGCGTTGTTAGATGTTTCATAAGTTTGTCAAACTAGTACAAAGCTCATTGAGACAATTATAAGCACTCATGTTGCATGAAACTTGGTTTAGAAACCTAGAAACGCGTTGTTAGATGTTTCATAAGTTCGTCAAACTTGTACAAAGCTCATTGAGACACTTATAAATTCTCATGTTGCATGAAACTTGGTTTAGAGTCCTAGAAACGAGTTGTTAGATGTTTCATAAGTTCGTCAAACTAGTACAAAGCTCATTGAGACACTTATAAACACTCATGTTGAATGAAACTTGGTTTAGAGTCCTACAAACGCGTTGTTAGATGTTTCATAAGATCGTCAAACTTGTACAAAGCTCATTGAGACACTTATAAACACTCATGTTGCATGAAACTTAGTTTAGAGTCCTAGAAACGCGTTGTTAGATGTTTCATAAGTTCGTCAAACTAGTAAAAAGCTCATTGAGACATATATAAGCACTCATGTTGCATGAAACTTGGTTTAGAGTCCTAGAAACGCTTTGTTAAATGTTTAATAAGTTCGTCAAACTTGTACAAAGCTCATTGAGACGCTTATAAGCACTCATGTTGCATGAAACTTGGTTTAGAGTCCTAGAAACCGCGTTGTTAGATGTTTGATAAGTTCGTCAAACATGTACAAAGCTCATTGAGACACTTATAAGCACTCATGTTGCATGAAACTTGGTTTGGAATCTTAGAAACCGCGTTGTTAGATGTTTCATAAGTTCGTCAAACTAGTACAAAGCTCATTGAGACAGTTATAAGCACTCATGTTGCATGAAACTTTGTTTAGAGTCCTAGAAACGCGTTGTTAGATGTTTCATAAGTTCGTCAAACAAGTACAAAGCTCATTGAGACACTCATAAGCACTCATGTTGCATGAAACTTAGTTTAGAGTCCTAGAAACGCATTGTTAGATGTTTCATAAGTTCGTAAAACTTGTACAAAGCTCATTGAGAAACTTATAAGCACTCATCTGAAATGAAACTTGGTTTAGAGTCCTAGAAATGCGTTGTTAGATGTTTCATAAGTTCGTCAAACTAGTACAAAGCTCATTGAGACACTTATAAGCACTCATGTTGCATGAAACTTGGTTTAGAGTCCTAGAAACCCCGTTGTTAGTTGTTTCATATGTTCGTCAAACTTGTACAAAGCTCATTGAGACACTTATAAGCACTCATGTTGCATGAAACTTGGTTTAGAGTCCTAGAAACGCGTTGTTAGATGTTTCATAAGTTCGTAAAACTTGTACAAAGCTCATTGAGACACTTATAAGCACTCATGTGTAATAAAAGTTGGTTTAGAGTCCTAGAAACGCGTTGTTAGATGTTTCATAAGTTTGTCAAACTAGTACAAAGCTCATTGAGATAATTATAAGCACTCATGTTGCATGAAACTTGGTTTAGAAACCTAGAAATGCGTTGTTAGATGTTTCATAAGTTCGTCAAACTTGTACAAAGCTCATTGAGACACTTATAAATTCTCATGTTGCATGAAACTTGGTTTAGAGTCCTAGAAACGAGTTGTTAGATGTTTGATAAGTTCGCCAAACTAGTACAAAGCTCATTGAGAAACTTATAAACACTCATGTTGAATGAAACTTGGTTTAGAGTCCTAGAAACGCGTTGTTAGATGTTTCATAAGATCGTCAAACTTGTACAAAGCTCATTAAGACACTTATAAACACTCATGTTGCATGAAACTTAGTTTAGAGTCCTAGAAACGCGTTGTTAGATGTTTCATAAGTTCGTCAAACTAGAAAAAAGCTCATTGAGACATTTATAAGCACTCATGTTGCATGAAACTTGGTTTAGAGTCCTAGAAACGCTTTGTTAAATGTTTAATAAGTTCGTCAAACTTGTACAAAGCTCATTGAGACGCTTATAAGCACTCATGTTGCATGAAACTTGGTTTAGAGTTCTAGAAACCGCGTTGTTAGATGTTTGATAAGTTCGTCAAACTTGTACAAAGCTCATTGAGACACTTATAAGCACTCATGTTGCATGAAACTTGGTTTGGAATCTTAGAAACCGCGTTGTTAGATGTTTCATAAGTTCGTTAAACTAGTACAAAGATCATTGAGACACTTATAAGCACTCATGTTGCATGAAACTTCATTTAGAGTCCTAGAAACCGCGTTGTAAGATGTTTCATAAGTTCGTCAAACTAGTACAAAGCTCATTGAGACAGTTATAAGCACTCATGTTGCATGAAACTTTGTTTAGAGTCCTAGAAACGCGTTGTTAGATGTTTCATAAGTTCGTCAAAAAAGTAAAAAGCTCATTGAGACCCTTATAAGCACTCATGTTGCATGAAACTTGGTTTAGAGTCCTAGAAACGCATTGTTAGATGTTTCATAAGTTCGTAAAACTTGTAGAAAGCTCATTGAGATACTTATAAGCACTCATGTGGAATAAAAACCTGGTTTAGAGTCCTAGAAACGCGTTGTTAGATGTTTGATAAGTTCGTCAAACTTGTACAAAGCTCATTGAGACACTTATAAGCACTAATGTTGCATGAAACTTGGTTTGGAATCTTAGAAACCGCGTTGTTAGATGTTTCATAAGTTCGTTAAACTAGTACAAAGATCATTGAGACACTTATAAGCACTCATGTTGCATGAAACTTCATTTAGAGTCCTAGAAACCGCGTTGTAAGATGTTTCATAAGTTCGTCAAACTAGTACAAAGCTCATTGAGACAGTTATAAGCACTCATGTTGCATGAAACTTTGTTTAGAGTCCTAGAAACGCGTTGTTAGATGTTTCATAAGTTCGTCAAACAAGTAAAAAGCTCATTGAGACACTTATAAGCACTCATGTTGCATGAAACTTGGTTTAGAGTCCTAGAAACGCATTTTTAGATGTTTCATAAGTTCGTAAAACTTGTAAAAAGCTCATTGAGACACTTATAAGCACTCATGTGTAATAAAAGTTTGTTTAGAGTCCTAGAAACGCGTTGTTAGATGTTTCATAAGTTTGTCAAACTAGTACAAAGCTCATTGAGACAATTATAAGCACTCATGTTGCATGAAACTTGGTTTAGAAACCTAGAAACGCGTTGTTAGATGTTTCAAAGTTCGTCAAACTTGTACAAAGCTCATTGAGACACTTATAAATTCTCATGTTGCATGAAACTTGGTTTAGAGTCCTAGAAACGAGTTGTTAGATGTTTCATAAGTTCGTCAAACTAGTACAAAGCTCATTGAGACACTTATAAACACTCATGTTGAATGAAACTTGGTTTAGAGTCCTACAAACGCGTTGTTAGATGTTTCATAAGATCGTCAAACTTGTACAAAGCTCATTGAGACACGTATAAACACTCATGTTGCATGAAACTTAGTTTAGAGTCCTAGAAACGCGTTGTTAGATGTTTCATAAGTTCGTCAAACTAGTAAAAAGCTCATTGAGACATTTATAAGCACTCATGTTGCATGAAACTTGGTTTAGAGTCCTAGAAACGCTTTGTTAAATGTTTAATAAGTTCGTCAAACTTGTACAAAGCTCATTGAGACGCTTATAAGCACTCAAGTTGCATGAAACTTGGTTTAGAGTCCTAGAAACCGCGTTGTTAGATGTTTGATAAGTTCGTCAAACTTGTACAAAGCTCATTGAGACACTTATAAGCACTCAAGTTGCATGAAACTTGGTTTGGAATCTTAGAAACCGCGTTGTTAGATGTTTCATAAGTTCGTCAAACTAGTACAAAGCTCATTGAGACAGTTATAAGCACTCATGTTGCATGAAACTTTGTTTAGAGTCCTAGAAACGCGTTGTTAGATGTTTCATAAGTTCGTCAAACAAGTACAAAGCTCATTGAGACACTCATAAGCACTCATGTTGCATGAAACTTAGTTTAGAGTCCTAGAAACGCATTGTTAGATGTTTCATAAGTTCGTAAAACTTGTACAAAGCTCATTGAGAAACTTATAAGCACTCATCTGAAATGAAACTTGGTTTAGAGTCCTAGAAACGCGTTGTTAGATGTTTCATAAGTTTGTCAAACTAGTAAAAAGCTCATTGAGACAATTATAAGAACTCATGTTGCATGAAACTTGGTTTAGAGTCCTAGAAACGCGTTGTTCGATGTTTCATAAGTTCGTGAAACTAGTACAAAGCTCATTGAGACACTTATAAGCACTCATGTTGCATGAAACTTGGTTAAGAGTCCTAGAAACTGTGTTGTTAGATGTTTCATAAGTTCGTCAAACTAGTAAAAAGCTCATTGAGACACTTATAAGCACTCATGTTGCATGAAACTTGGTTTAGAGTCCTTGAAACGCTTTGTTAGATGTTTCATAAGTTCGTCAAATTTGTACAAAGCTGATTGAGAAGCTTATAAGCACTCATGTTGCATGAAACTTGGTTTAGAGTCCTAGAAATGCGTTGTTAGATGTTTCATAAGTTCGTCAAACTAGTACAAAGCTCATTGAGACACTTATAAGCACTCATGTTGCATGAAACTTGGTTTAGAGTCCTAGAAACCGCGTTGTTAGTTGTTTCATATGTTCGTCAAACTTGTACAAAGCTCATTGAGACACTTATAAGCACTCATGTTGCATGAAACTTGGTTTAGAGTCCTAGAAACGCGTTGTTAGATGTTTCATAAGTTCGTAAAACTTGTACAAAGCTCATTGAGACACTTATAAGCACTCATGTGTAATAAAAGTTTGTTTAGAGTCCTAGAAACGCGTTGTTAGATGTTTCATAAGTTTGTCAAACTAGTACAAAGCTCATTGAGATAATTATAAGCACTCATGTTGCATGAAACTTGGTTTAGAAACCTAGAAACGCGTTGTTAGATGTTTCATAAGTTCGTCAAACTTGTACAAAGCTCATTGAGACACTTATAAATTCTCATGTTGCATGAAACTTGGTTTAGAGTCCTAGAAACGAGTTGTTAGATGTTTCATAAGTTCGCCAAACTAGTACAAAGCTCATTGAGACACTTATAAACACTCATGTTGAATGAAACTTGGTTTAGAGTCCTAGAAACGTGTTGTTAGATGTTTCATAAGATCGTCAAACTTGTACAAAGCTCATTGAGACACTTATAAACACTCATGTTGCATGAAACTTAGTTTAGAGTCCTAGAAACGCGTTGTTAGATGTTTCATAAGTTCGTCAAACTAGTAAAAAGCTCATTGAGACATTTATAAGCACTCATTTTGCATGAAACTTGGTTTAGAGTCCTAGAAACGCTTTGTTAAATGTTTAATAAGTTCGTCAAACTTGTACAAAGCTCATTGAGACGCTTATAAGCACTCATGTTGCATGAAACTTGGTTTAGAGTCCTAGAAACCGCGTTGTTAGATGTTTGATAAGTTCGTCAAACTTGTACAAAGCTCATTGAGACACTTATAAGCACTCATGTTGCATGAAACTTGGTTTGGAATCTTAGAAACCGCGTTGTTAGATGTTTCATAAGTTCGTTAAACTAGTACAAAGATCATTGAGACACTTATAAGCACTCATGTTGCATGAAACTTCATTTAGAGTCCTAGAAACCGCGTTGTAAGATGTTTCATAAGTTCATCAAACTAGTACAAAGCTCATTGAGACAGTTATAAGCACTCATGTTGCATGAAACTTTGTTTAGAGTCCTAGAAACGCGTTGTTAGATGTTTCATAAGTTCGTCAAACAAGTAAAAAGCTCATTGAGACACTTATAAGCACTCATGTTGCATGAAACTTGGTTTAGAGTCCTAGAAACGCATTGTTAGATGTTTCATAAGTTCGTAAAACTTGTACAAAGCTCATTGAGATACTTATAAGCACTCATGTGGAATAAAAACCTGGTTTAGAGTCCTAGAATCGCGTTGTTAGATGTTTGATAAATTCGTCAAACTTGCACAAAGCTCATTGAGACACTTATAAGCACTCATGTTGCATGAAACTTGGTTTGGAATCTTAGAAACCGCGTTGTTAGATGTTTCATAAGTTCGTTAAACTAGTACAAAGATCATTGAGACACTTATAAGCACTCATGTTGCATGAAACTTCATTTAGAGTCCTAGAAACCGCGTTGTACGATGTTTCATAAGTTCGTCAAACTAGTACAAAGCTCATTGAGACAGTTATAAGCACTCATGTTGCATGAAACTTTGTTTAGAGTCCTAGAAACGCGTTGTTAGATGTTTCATAAGTTCGTCAAACAAGTAAAAAGCTCATTGAGACATTTATAAGCACTCATTTTGCATGAAACTTGGTTTAGAGTCCTAGAAACGCATTGTTAGATGTTTCATAAGTTCGTAAAACTTGTACAAAGCTCATTGAGATACTTATAAGCACTCATGTGGAATAAAAACCTGGTTTAGAGTCCTAGAATCGCGTTGTTAGATGTTTGATAAATTCGTCAAAGTTGTACAAAGCTCATTGAGACACTTATAAGCACTCATGTTGCATGAAACTTGGTTTGGAATCTTAGAAACCGCGTTGTTAGATGTTTCATAAGTTCTTTAAACTAGTACAAAGATCATTGAGACACTTATAAGCACTCATGTTGCATGAAACTTCATTTAGAGTCCTAGAAACCGCGTTGTACGATGTTTCATAAGTTCGTCAAACTAGTACAAAGCTCATTGAGACAGTTATAAGCACTCATGTTGCATGAAACTTTGTTTAGAGTCCTAGAAACGCATTGTTAGATGTTTCATAAGTTCGTAAAACTTGTACAAAGCTCATTGAGATACTTATAAGCACTCATGTGGAATAAAAACCTGGTTTAGAGTCCTAGAAACGCGTTGTTAGATGTTTCATAAGTTTTTCAAACTAGTACAAAGCTCATTGAGACCATTATAAGCACTCATGTTGCATGAAATTTGGTTTAGAGTCCTAGAAACGCGTTGTTAGATGTTTCATAAGTTCGTCAAACTTGTACAAAGCTCATTGAGACACTTATAAACACTCATGTTGCATGAAACTTAGTTTAGAGTCCTAGAAACGCGTTGTTAGATGTTTCAAAAGTTTGTCAAACTAGTAAAAAGTTCATTGAGACACTTATAAGCACTCATGTTGCATGAAACTTGGTTTAGAGTCCTAGAAACGCTTTGTTAGATGTTTCATAAGTTCGTCAAACTTGTACAAATCTCATTGAGACGCTTATAAGCACTCATGTTGCATGAAACTTGGTTTAGAGTCCTAGAAACCGCGTTGTTAGAATTTTCATAAGTTCGTCAAACTTGTACAAAGCTCATTGAGACACTTATAAGCACTTATGTTGCATGAAACTTGGTTTAGAACCTTAGAAACCGCGTTGTTAGATGTTTCATAAGTTCGTTAAACTAATACAAAGATCATTGAGACACTTATAAGCACTCATGTTACATGAAACTTCGTTTAGAGTCCTAGAAATCGCGTTGTTAGATGTTTCATAAGTTCGTCAAACTAGTACAAAGCTCATTGAGACAGTTATAAGGACTCATGTTGCATGAAACTTGGTTTAGAATCCTAGAAAAGCATTGTTAGATGTTTCATAAGTTCGTCAAACAAGTACAAAGCTCATTGAGGCAGTTATAAGCACTCATGTTGCATGAAACTTGGTTTAGAGTCCTAGAAACGCGTTGTTAGATGCTTCATAAGTTCGTCAAACAAGTACAAAGCTCATTGAGACACTCATAAGCACTCATGTTGCATGAAACTTGGTTTAGAGTCCTAGAAACGCATTGTTAGATGTTTCATAAGTTCGTAAAACTTGTACAAAGCTCATTGAGAAACTTATAAGCACTCATCTGAAATGAAACTTGGTTTAGAGTCCTAGAAACGCGTTGTTAGATGTTTCATAAGTTTGTCAAACTAGTAAAAAGCTCATTGAGACAATTATAAGCACTCATGTTGCATGAAAGTTGGTTTAGAGTCCTAGAAACGCGTTGTTCGATGTTTCATAAGTTCGTGAAACTAGTACAAAGCTCATTGAGACACTTATAAGCACTAATGTTGCATGAAACTTGGTTTAGAGTCCTAGAAACTGCGTTGTTAGATGTTTCATAAGTTCGTCAAACTAGTAAAAAGCTCATTGAGACACTTATAAGCACTCATGTTGCATGAAACTTGGTTTAGAGTCCTAGAAACGCTTTGTTAGATGTTTCATAAGTTCGTCAAATTTGTACAAAGCTGATTGAGAAACTTATAAGCACTCATGTTGCATGAAACTTGGTTTAGAGTCCTAGAAATGCGTTGTTAGATGTTTCATAAGTTCGTCAAACTAGTACAAAGCTCATTGAGACACTTATAAGCACTCATTTTGCATGAAACTTGGTTTAGAGTCCTAGAAACCGCGTTGTTAGTTGTTTCATATGTTCGTCAAACTTGTACAAAGCTCATTGAGACACTTATAAGCACTCATGTTGCATGAAACTTGGTTTAGAGTCCTAGAAACGCGTTGTTAGATGTTTCATAAGTTCGTAAAACTTGTACAAAGCTCATTGAGACACTTATAAGCACTCATGTGTAATAAAAGTTTGTTTAGAGTCCTAGAAACGCGTTGTTAGATGTTTCATAAGTTTGTCAAACTAGTACAAAGCTCATTGAGATAATTATAAGCACTCATGTTGCATGAAACTTGGTTTAGAAACCTAGAAACGCGTTGTTAGATGTTTCATAAGTTCGTCAAACTTGTACAAAGCTCATTGAGACACTTATAAATTCTCATGTTGCATGACACTTGGTTTAGAGTCCTAGAAACGAGTTGTTAGATGTTTCATAAGTTCGCCAAACTAGTACAAAGCTCATTGAGACACTTATAAACACTCATGTTGAATGAAACTTGGTTTAGAGTCCTAGAAACGCGTTGTTAGATGTTTCATAAGATCGTCAAACTTGTACAAAGCTCATTAAGACACTTATAAACACTCATGTTGCATGAAACTTAGTTTAGAGTCCTAGAAACGCGTTGTTAGATGTTTCATAAGTTCGTCAAACTAGTAAAAAGCTCATTGAGACATTTATAAGCACTCATTTTGCATGAAACTTGGTTTAGAGTCCTAGAAACGCTTTGTTAAATGTTTAATAAGTTCGTCAAACTTGTACAAAGCTCATTGAGACGCTTATAAGCACTCATGTTGCATGAAACTTGGTTTAGAGTCCTAGAAACCGCGTTGTTAGATGTTTGATAAGTTCGTCAAACTTGTACAAAGCTCATTGAGACACTTATAAGCACTCATGTTGCATGAAACTTGGTTTGGAATCTTAGAAACCGCGTTGTTAGATGTTTCATAAGTTCGTTAAACTAGTACAAAGATCATTGAGACACTTATAAGCACTCATGTTGCATGAAACTTCATTTAGAGTCCTAGAAACCGCGTTGTAAGATGTTTCATAAGTTCGTCAAACTAGTACAAAGCTCATTGAGACAGTTATAAGCACTCATGTTGCATGAAACTTTGTTTAGAGTCCTAGAAACGCGTTGTTAGATGTTTCATAAGTTCGTCAAACAAGTAAAAAGCTCATTGAGACACTTATAAGCACTCATGTTGCATGAAACTTGGTTTAGAGTCCTAGAAACGCATTGTTAGATGTTTCATAAGTTCGTAAAACTTGTACAAAGCTCATTGAGATACTTATAAGCACTCATGTGGAATAAAAACCTGGTTTAGAGTCCTAGAATCGCGTTGTTAGATGTTTGATAAATTCGTCAAAGTTGTACAAAGCTCATTGAGACACTTATAAGCACTCATGTTGCATGAAACTTGGTTTGGAATCTTAGAAACCGCGTTGTTAGATGTTTCATAAGTTCTTTAAACTAGTACAAAGATCATTGAGACACTTATAAGCACTCATGTTGCATGAAACTTCATTTAGAGTCCTAGAAACCGCGTTGTACGATGTTTCATAAGTTCGTCAAACTAGTACAAAGCTCATTGAGACAGTTATAAGCACTCATGTTGCATGAAACTTTGTTTAGAGTCCTAGAAACGCATTGTTAGATGTTTCATAAGTTCGTAAAACTTGTACAAAGCTCATTGAGATACTTATAAGCACTCATGTGGAATAAAAACCTGGTTTAGAGTCCTAGAAACGCGTTGTTAGATGTTTCATAAGTTTTTCAAACTAGTACAAAGCTCATTGAGACCATTATAAGCACTCATGTTGCATGAAATTTGGTTTAGAGTCCTAGAAACGCGTTGTTAGATGTTTCATAAGTTCGTCAAACTTGTACAAAGCTCATTGAGACACTTATAAACACTCATGTTGCATGAAACTTAGTTTAGAGTCCTAGAAACGCGTTGTTAGATGTTTCAAAAGTTTGTCAAACTAGTAAAAAGTTCATTGAGACACTTATAAGCACTCATGTTGCATGAAACTTGGTTTAGAGTCCTAGAAACGCTTTGTTAGATGTTTCATAAGTTCGTCAAACTTGTACAAATCTCATTGAGACGCTTATAAGCACTCATGTTGCATGAAACTTGGTTTAGAGTCCTAGAAACCGCGTTGTTAGAATTTTCATAAGTTCGTCAAACTTGTACAAAGCTCATTGAGACACTTATAAGCACTTATGTTGCATGAAACTTGGTTTAGAACCTTAGAAACCGCGTTGTTAGATGTTTCATAAGTTCGTTAAACTAATACAAAGATCATTGAGACACTTATAAGCACTCATGTTACATGAAACTTCGTTTAGAGTCCTAGAAATCGCGTTGTTAGATGTTTCATAAGTTCGTCAAACTAGTACAAAGCTCATTGAGACAGTTATAAGGACTCATGTTGCATGAAACTTGGTTTAGAATCCTAGAAAAGCATTGTTAGATGTTTCATAAGTTCGTCAAACAAGTACAAAGCTCATTGAGGCAGTTATAAGCACTCATGTTGCATGAAACTTGGTTTAGAGTCCTAGAAACGCGTTGTTAGATGCTTCATAAGTTCGTCAAACAAGTACAAAGCTCATTGAGACACTCATAAGCACTCATGTTGCATGAAACTTGGTTTAGAGTCCTAGAAACGCATTGTTAGATGTTTCATAAGTTCGTAAAACTTGTACAAAGCTCATTGAGATACTTATAAGCACTCATGTGGAATAAAAACCTGGTTTAGAGTCCTAGAAATGCGTTGTTAGATGTTTCATAAGTTTTTCAAACTAGTACAAAGCTCATTGAGACCATTATAAGCACTCATGTTGCATGAAATTTGGTTTAGAGTCCTAGAAACGCGTTGTTAGATGTTTCATAAGTTCGTCAAACTTGTACAAAGCTCATTGAGACACTTATAAACACTCATGTTGCATGAAACTTAGTTTAGAGTCCTAGAAACGCGTTGTTAGAAACGCGTGTTTCAGAGTCCTAAAACGTTTGTCAAACTAGTAAAAAGCTCATTGAGACACTTATAAGCACTCATGTTGCATGAAACTTGGTTTAGAGTCCTAGAAACGCTTTGTTAGATGTTTCATAAGTTCGTCATTGTACAAATCTCATTGAGACAAACTTATAAGCACTCATGTTGCATGAAACTTCGTTTAGAGTCCTAGAAACCGCGTTGTTAGAATTTTCATAAGTTCGTCAAACTTGTACAAAGCTCATTGAGACACTTATAAGCACTTATGTTGCATGAAACTTGGTTTAGAACCTTAGAAACCGCGTTGTTAGATGTTTCATAAGTTCGTTAAACTAATACAAAGATCATTGAGACACTTATAAGCACTCATGTTACTTGAAACTTCGTTTAGAGTCCTAGAAATCGCGTTGTTAGATGTTTCATAAGTTCGTCAAACTAGTACAAAGCTCATTGAGACAGTTATAAGGACTCATGTTGCATGAAACTTGGTTTAGAATCCTAGAAAAGCATTTTTAGATGTTTCATAAGTTCGTCAAACAAGTACAAAGCTCATTGAGGCAGTTATAAGCACTCATGTTGCATGAAACTTGGTTTAGAGTCCTAGAAACGCGTTGTTAGATGCTTCATAAGTTCGTCAAACAAGTACAAAGCTCATTGAGACACTCATAAGCACTCATGTTGCATGAAACTTGGTTTAGAGTCCTAGAAACGCATTGTTAGATGTTTCATAAGTTCGTAAAACTTGTACAAACCTCATTGAGACACTTATAAGCACTCATGTTGAATGAAACTTGGTTTAGAGTCCTAGAAACGCGTTGTTAGATGTTTCATAAGTTTGTCAAACTAGTAAAAAGCTCATTGAGACAATTATAAGCACTCATGTTGCATGAAACTTGGTTTAGAGTCCTAGAAACGCGTTGTTCGATGTTTCATAAGTTCGTGAAACTAGTACAAAGCTCATTGAGACACTTATAAGCACTCATGTTGCATGAAACTTGGTTTAGAGTCCTAGAAACTGCGTTGTTAGATGTTTCATAAGTTTGTCAAACTAGTAAAAAGTTCATTGAGACACTTATAAGCACTCATGTTGCATGAAACTTGGTTTAGAGTCCTAGAAACGCTTTGTTAGATGTTTCATAAGTTCGTCAAAATTGTACAAAGCTGATTGAGAAGCTTATAAGCACTCATGTTGGATGAAACTTGGTTTAGAGTCCTAGAAATGCGTTGTTAGATGTTTCATAAGTTCGTCAAACTAGTACAAAGCTCATTGAGACACTTATAAGCACTCATGTTGCATGAAACTTGGTTTAGAGTCCTAGAAACCGCGTTGTTAGTTGATTCATATGTTCGTCAAACTTGTACAAAGCTCATTGAGACACTTATAAGCACTCATGTTGCATGAAACTTGGTTTAGAGAACTAGAAAAGCGTTGTTAGATGTTTCATAAGTTCGTAAAACTTGTACAAAGCTCATTGAGACACTTATAAGCACTCATGTGGAATGAAAGTTGGTTTAGAGTCCTAGAAACGCGTTGTTAGATGTTTCATAAGTTCGTCAAACTAGTAAAAAGCTCATTGAGACATTTATAAGCACTCATGTTGCATGAAACTTGGTTTAGAGTCCTAGAAACGCTTTGTTAAATGTTTAATAAGTTCGTCAAACTTGTACAAAGCTCATTGAAACGCTTATAAGCACTCATGTTGCATGAAACTTGGTTTAGAGTCCTAGAAACCGCGTTGTTAGATGTTTGATAAGTTCGTCAAACTTGTACAAAGCTCATTGAGACACTTATAAGCACTCATGTTGCATGAAACTTGGTTTGGAATCTTAGAAACCGCGTTGTTAGATGTTTCATAAGTTCGTTAAACTAGTACAAAGATCATTGAGACACTTATAAGCACTCATGTTGCATGAAACTTCATTTAGAGTCCTAGAAACCGCGTTGTGAGATGTTTCATAAGTTCGTCAAACTAGTACAAAGCTCATTGAGACAGTTATAAGCACTCATGTTGCATGAAACTTTGTTTAGAGTCCTAGAAACGCGTTGTTAGATGTTTCATAAGTTCGTCAAACAAGTACAAAGCTCATTGAGACACTCATAAGCACTCATGTTGCATGAAACTTAGTTTAGAGTCCTAGAAACGCATTGTTAGATGTTTCATAAGTTCGCAAAACTTGTACAAAACTCATTGAGAAACTTATAAGCACTCATCTGAAATGAAACTTGGTTTAGAGTCCTAGAAACGCGTTGTTAGATGTTTCATAAGTTTGTCAAACTAGTAAAAAGCTCATTGAGACAATTATAAGCACTCATGTTGCATGAAACTTGGTTTAGAGTCCTAGAAACGCGTTGTTCGATGTTTCATAAGTTCGTGAAACTGGTACAAAGCTCATTGACACACTTATAAGCACTCATGTTGCATGAAACTTGGTTTAGAGTCCTAGAAACTGCGTTGTTAGATGTTTCATAAGTTCGTCAAACTAGTAAAAAGTTCATTGAGACACTTATAAGCACTCATGTTGCATGAAACTTGGTTTAGAGTCCTAGAAACGCTTTGTTAGATGTTTCATAAGTTCGTCAAATTTGTACAAAGCTGATTGAGAAGCTTATAAGCACTCATGTTGCATGAAACTTGGTTTAGAGTCCTAGAAATGCGTTGTTAGATGTTTCATAAGTTCGTCAAACTAGTACAAAGCTCATTGAGACACTTATAAGCACTCATGTTGCATGAAACTTGGTTTAGAGTCCTAGAAACCGCGTTGTTAGTTGTTTCATATGTTCGTCAAACTTGTACAAAGTTTATTGAGACACTTATAAGCACTCATGTTGCATGAAACTTGGTTTAGAGTCTTAGAAACGCGTTATTAGATGTTTCATAAGTTCGTAAAACTTGTACAAAGCTCATTGAGACACTTATAAGCACTCATGTGTAATAAAATTTGGTTTAGAGTCCTAGAAACGCGTTGTTAGATGTTTCATAAGTTTGTCAAACTAGTAAAAAGCTCATTGAGATAATTATAAGCACTCATGTTGCATGAAACTTGGTTTAGAAACCTAGAAACGCGTTGTTAGATGTTTCATAAGTTCGTCAAACTTGTACAAAGCTCATTGAGACACTTATAAATTCTCATGTTGCATGAAACTTGGTTTAGAGTCCTAGAAACGAGTTGTTAGATGTTTCATAAGTTCGCCAAACTAGTACAAAGCTCATTGAGACACTTATAAACACTCATGTTGAATGAAACTTGGTTTAGAGTCCTAGAAACGCGTTGTTAGATGTTTCATAAGATCGTCAAACTTGTACAAAGCTCATTGAGACACTTATAAACACTCATGTTGCATGAAACTTAGTTTAGAGTCCTAGAAACGCGTTGTTAGATGTTTCATAAGTTCGTCAAACTAGTAAAAAGCTCATTGAGACATTTATAAGCACTCATGTTGCATGAAACTTGGTTTAGAGTCCTAGAAACGCTTTGTTAAATGTTTAATAAGTTCGTCAAACTTGTACAAAGCTCATTGAGACGCTTATAAGCACTCATGTTGCATGAAACTTGGTTTAGAGTCCTAGAAACCGCGTTGTTAGATGTTTGATAAGTTCGTCAAACTTGTACAAAGCTCATTGAGACACTTATAAGCACTCATGTTGCATGAAACTTGGTTTGGAATCTTAGAAACCGCGTTGTTAGATGTTTCATAAGTTCGTTAAACTAGTACAAAGATCATTGAGACACTTATAAGCACTCATGTTGCATGAAACTTCATTTAGAGTCCTAGAAACCGCGTTGTAAGATGTTTCATAAGTTCGTCAAACTAGTACAAAGCTCATTGAGACAGTTATAAGCACTCATGTTGCATGAAACTTTGTTTAGAGTCCTAGAAACGCGTTGTTAGATGTTTCATAAGTTCGTCAAACAAGTAAAAAGGTCATTGAGACACTTATAAGCACTCATGTTGCATGAAACTTGGTTTAGAGTCCTAGAAACGCGTTGTTCGATGTTTCATAAGTTCGTGAAACTAGTACAAAGCTCATTGAGACACTTATAAGCACTCATGTTGCATGAAACTTGGTTTAGAGTCCTAGAAAGTGCGTTGTTAGATGTTTCATAAGTTCGTCAATGATACGATCTTAGCCGCGGGATCGATCTCTGGACTAGGCTGAATGAAGAGCTGGGGCGTGTGGATGGAATAGAGAGCTAATGGAGGGGGATTAGACAACGAGCAGGGGCAGAGGATGATGGTGACGGTATTATAAGGAATGTGGACGTCTCAAACAAGTGAAGGCAGCTTGTTTGATGGATAGATGGTGAGGTGAATGATGGTGAGAGTGGCGGCGGTATAGTAACACAAGAACAGAACAGAAGTGATGTGGAGGTGATAAGAGGCGAGATGGATGGTGAACTTCTCAAGCAATTGATGGATTGATTGCTAGATGTTTGTAGAAACCTTTGGAAGAGGATTTCTCTTGTAAAGGTCTCGGATTCAAATCTCTCGAATCGATGGATAAACAAGCTCAATCGCTGAGCAAGAAGGAGTCTAAGCAAAAGGGTTTTTCGATAATACTTGACTGCTTTTCATAGATGGTGGCTGCGAGATTATAAAGGAGGAGAAGCACATGTCGCCCTCCCCTTTAGGGTTCTCGCTTATAATCCAAAAAAGGAAAGTATAAAAACAACGCAATGTTTAACCACAAAACAAAAAAACAACAAAGCGTGCGATATAAAACGACGAGTAGCGTGTTAGTGCCTCGTCTCTTACACTCTTCAAGCTAATGTCACTAAGTAACCGACGTAGTGCTCTTCTTGGCCTCGTTAAAACCCTTGCATAGTAAACCCGGTGGGACAAACCTACGCAAAGGGAAAGAGTACCAAGTCGAAACACTTAGTTACCTAGTTACATTACCTTGGTATTCTGTCTAGGCCATGATGAAGATGTTGAAGTGGTCGATGCCGATGTGATCGATGCCGAGGTGGTCGATGCCGATGTGGTCGATGCCGATGTCCGTCTCCGGTTTCGGCTCTATGATCATATCAAAGCTTCTTTTATCCATCTCTTTGGCTTTGAACCTTGTGATCCATTCCTCGGGTACAAGCTCAGCTATATGATCCTCCTCATCGAATGACAAGCTAGGCGAGATCGCATCATCCCCTCCCTCTTGAAAAGGATTTGTCCTCAAATCTGAATATGCAATACAAGGGAACAAGTTAGAAACATTGAAATCATTAGAATTTAGATACGTCCCTTGCAGGTTGATTCGATAAGCGTTGTCATGGATCTTCTCTTCGGCCACATTGATGAGACTAAAGACGTCTCCTGGTTCCCAAATGATCACGGGCTGCTCATGAATATCTCCTATGTGTCTTAGACGTTCCCCTGGTCTCCATATAAAGACTGACGACAAAAACAAAGAATAATTAGTTCAAAGATAAAATAATTATCCTTAAATGAGATTGAATGTGTTCGGTTTAGAAAATGAGTTGATCCAGGGGGTGGTGGCGTGATGTTGATGCTTGAATGGATGATCCAAGGTGGCGCAGCTGCTGGTTTTGACGCCTTAAGCTTCTCCTGAGCTTGAAGATACAATAGATATGTCATGATCCTCCTAAGTCTCAGCTTTGGCTTAGTCTTTCCCTTGATGTCTTTCTTCTTGTGAGGTAAGTAAAAGTGATAGATGAGCTTCTTGAGACTCCTAGTGGTATCCACATATCTTATAAGCCCTCCTCCCTGTGATTCCCTACACAATTGCTCACAAACAACAAAACTAGACAAGCACAAGTTATCATAACACAAGTATAAATCTCTCCTATGGTGATGATTACTAACATACTTTCCACAAGCTTTATATGATTTTCCAAACTCATTACCACTACCATATAGTTCCTTATAAACTCTAGAGCTAACATCATGGGTGCTAATGTTAAAGAGTAGAAAATACCTCCTTGACAATGTGTTGGGCACACCATTGTCCTTACCTGTCTTGGAATGAATGGGATAAGGAAATACCTCATAGAAGTAGACACTTCTATCTCGTTCTTTGTCAATCTCTGGTGGTACTTCAAGATGGGTGAAAGACTCATAATCAACATGGATGAGAGGCTCATTAGTCTCCATGGATTTGGCTCGTCTTAGACATGAGACTTCTCGAGTGTTTGGTAGTTCTTTGTCTTTGGAGAACTCATGATTATGATCCTGCGAAACAATAGAAAACTCACTCGGAAACACCGGTGGAAGATTAGAGAAACTCATAAGAGTTTCTTTATACACAAAGCGTAGTCGAGATTTACTAAAAGCATAGGTTTTCTCGATCTCACCCGATTGGTTCATGAGGTTCGAGTTGTTGGACCTGGTTCCCTCTTGTATTGAACTCATAAGCAGCTGATATCTAGAGTAGCTACGTTCTCTGGTCTTGAACTTAGATGCATGAAAAGAATCACCATACTTACTAGACCTTTGGCTAAGGGGATGCTTGATAAGCATAGTAGCATGTTGCTCCTCATGGCACAGGCTTGGAATCAACGTATTGATATTGACCAGGGGGTTATGAACATGCAAAACGTCTCTAAGAGGGTCTGGTGTATGCCGTGGAGTAACTCCAGGTCGCCATATGAAGTTTTGAAGTGGACCATGCGTGCTCATCTTCATGAATAGCAAGCTGCCGTTAGCTGAACTTTGAACATCGATTGTGGTCAGCTCCGACATGATATTGGGACGAGCTATAGCTTGAAAGATTCCTCTTTGAGTGTAGAATATGGTAGACATCTCCGTTTTAACTCAGTATCTGATATTGGTCCTCTTTTGAGCTTCACAAGCCGCACCTATCAATCTGTCAATTTCTGAACTTGCCAAGTAGTTGCTGGTTTGAGTTGGCGACTCTGTTCTGATCTGATCTGCACTCTTCTTGAGGTTAGACATGGATGTAAGGGATCCTTTTGGGGTGAATAATATGGCATCATCGGCTTCAAGAGGTAGGTTTTGCTCATAGATCACCATAGGCTTTGTAGAAGCTTCTTCTTCGGTTGTGATCATCTCCTTAGCACCTGAAAGTTCCTCAAGTCTCTTGACACAAGACAAGTGTTTTAAGACAGTCATGGAGCTATCAAAATCATATTTGAAATCAGATTTAGAATCAAGAGAAACAAGTGACTCCCTTTGATTTGAAACAGATCGTACAAGCTCTTGATTGTCTCCTTGTTCTTTAACCATACAACACTCAATAAGCTCCAATGCTTCATGTTCCTTATTGTACACCACTTTGTCATTATCTTGTTCCCCCTTCTGTTCCATGTCTCCTCCTTGATCCTTTTGATCTTTATCTACAAGAGAAGACTTTGGCAAAACCAAGTGCATTATACTAGAAATAAAAGCATCATCAAAGACATTATCAACAACTCTTTTAATATCTTCTTCTAGCACATGTTTTGAACTCTTTCTCTTTTTAATTCGTTCATGTTCAACAACAGCTATGTTCTCATTATAACCATAAGGTATTGATTCTTTGGAAACAAATAGATTAGAAGACTTAGCTCGAGGATATGCATCTTGAGGTTTATGGGCAGATCGAGTAGATGTCTTTAACTTAAGGTGTGGAGCATACTTTCTTCTCATTAGTGCTTTTAGTTTTGTCCATGTGTTGATAGGTTGCTTAGGCCATCGTCTCCACTTAATCTCTTCCCACCAAGTAAGAGCATCGTCATGAAAGCTTGAAACAGCGGCTCTTAGTAGCTCATGCTCGGTGAAGCACTCGCACTTAGCGGCGTAGCTCATTCCAACCTCCCAATCAACATACTCGAAGGATCGTCGCTTCCGTGAAACGGTGGAGTACTCCTATGCGAGTTCTTCATAGCGATACATCCTTCGGTGTCTATGAGATCCTCGAGAAACCTCCATTGTACCTGTTTCAAACAAAGATAACTCGCAGTAAGAAGTTCTAAGGATGATAAACACAAATAACTTACAAGAACAAGAAAGATTAGTAAAGCTTCAAGCAAAGGATTCAAAACAGATTAGGACACAAGCTTATTACGTGATCAACAAGTTCTATTTAAGCAAGCAATGGGTTGGCAACTCATGAGACAAAAACAAGTTCAAAAAGACAATATCAATCAGATTAATCCAAAAGGAAAAGAAGAAACACGTTTTTAAAGGTTTTGTCAAGTTGTGAAAAAAATGGAAAACTCTTTAAAACCGAAAAAAGGAAAACTCTTTAAAATCGAAAAAAAAGGAAAACTATCTTCACAACTTGCTAGGCAAGTTCTAACAATGGAACACGAAATTCTCCTTATAAGAACAATTCTAAGCTATCTAGGAGTCTTGACAAAGAGTTTTATCCAATGAAACACGAACAGATTCGAAGCAAATTCAAGACAGACAATGTATGTATGCTAAACAAGCTTTAAACGAATAACGAGTGATATATAATGAAGAACACAACTGAGCTACCAGTTTTCGAGTATCTTAGCAACCTAACAATCTGTTTATGACAATTATAACAAGCTAAGATCAGTCACACAATGAAAACAAATTCAATTATGCGATTTAAGTAAACCTGAAGCTAAGTTCTTAATGAAGCGAGTTTAGTTCTTTGACAAAGCAGGTCAGATTTAATTCAATGAGGCACAAAGAGCACGAGATCCTTGATTCACTAACAACCTACAATCAGATTTATAACAATAACACGAGCTGAAATCAAGAGACAAACGAAACAGATTCTAAACAAGCGATATTGTTCCTATGAAAATAGTTCGGTTTAAATCGTGTTCATAAGCAATTAAATCAGGGTGAGCCAGTTCTAATCAAGCACATATCTGAAACTAAAGAGCAAAAGGGTAAGAAAAACTCAGCCTTGGTTCAGAGTTGGCTCTGATACCACATGATACGATCTTAGCCGCGGGATCGATCTCTGGACTAGGCTGAATGAAGAGCTGGGGCGTGTGGATGGAATAGAGAGCTAATGGAGGGGGATTAGACAACGAGCAGGGGCAGAGGATGATGGTGACGGTATTATAAGGAATGTGGACTTCTCAAAGAAGTGAAGGCAGCTTGTTTGATGGATAGATGGTGAGGTGAATGATGGTGAGAGTGGCAGCGGTATAGTAACACAAGAACAGAACAGAAGTGATGTGGAGGTGATAAGAGGCGAGATGGATGGTGAACTTCTCAAGCAATTGATGGATTGATTGCTAGATGTTTGTAGAAACCTTTGGAAGAGGATTTCTCTTGTAAAGGTCTCGGATTCAAATCTCTCGAATCGATGGATAAACAAGCTCAATCGGCGAGCAAGAAGGAGTCTAAGCAAAAGGGTTTTTCGATAATACTTGACTGCTTTTCATAGATGGTGGCTGCGAGATTATAAAGGAGGAGAAGCACATGTCGCCCTCCCCTTTAGGGTTCTCGCTTATAATCCAAAAAAGGAAAGTATAAAAACAACGCAACGTTTAACCACAAAACAAAAAAACAACAAAGCGTGCGATATAAAACGACGAGTAGCGTGTTAGTGCCTCGTCTCTTACACTCTTCAAGCTAATGTCACTAAGTAACCGACGTAGTGCTCTTCTTGGCCTCGTTAAAACCCTTGCATAGTAAACCCGGTGGGACAAACCTACGCAAAGGGAAAGAGTACCAAGTCGAAACACTTAGTTACCTAGTTACATTACCTTGGTATTCTGTCTAGGCCATGATGAAGATGTTGAAGTGGTCGATGCCGATGTGATCGATGCCGAGGTGGTCGATGCCGATGTGGTCGATGCCGATGTCCGTCTCCGGTTTCGGCTCTATGATCATATCAAAGCTTCTTTTATCCATCTCTTTGGCTTTGAACCTTGTGATCCATTCCTCGGGTACAAGCTCAGCTATATGATCCTCCTCATCGAATGACAAGCTAGGCGAGATCGCATCAGTCAAACTAGTAAAAAGCTCATTGAGACACTTATAAGCACTCATGTTGCATGAAACTTGGTTTAGAGTCCTAGAAACGCTTTGTTAGATGTTTCATAAGTTCGTCAAATTTGTACAAAGCTGATTGAGAAGCTTATAAGCACTCATGTTGCATGAAACTTGGTTTAGAGTCCTAGAAATGCTTTGTTAGATGTTTCATAAGTTCGTCAAACTAGTACAAAGCTCATTGAGACACTTATAAGCACTCATGTTGCATGAAACTTGGTTTAGAGTCCTAGAAACGCGTTGTTAGATGTTTCATAAGTTCGTCAAACATGTACAAAGCTCATTGAGACACTTATAAGCACTCATGTTGCATGAAACTTGGTTTAGAGTCTTAGAAACGCGTTGTTAGATGTTTCATAAGTTCGTAAAACTTGTACAAAGCTCATTGAGACACTTATAAGCACTCATGTGTAATAAAAGTTGGTTTAGAGTCCTAGAAACGCGTTGTTAGATGTTTCATAAGTTTGTCAAACTAGTACAAAGCTCATTGAGATAATTATAAGCACTCATGTTGCATGAAACTTGGTTTAGAAACCTAGAAACGCGTTGTTAGATGTTTCATAAGTTCGTCAAACTTGTACAAAGCTCATTGAGACACTTATAAATTCTCATGTTGCATGAAACTTGGTTTAGAGTCCTAGAAACGAGTTGTTAGATGTTTCATAAGTTCGCCAAACTAGTACAAAGCTCATTGAGACACTTATAAACACTCATGTTGAATGAAACTTGGTTTAGAGTCCTAGAAACGCGTTGTTAGATGTTTCATAAGATCGTCAAACTTGTACAAAGCTCATTGAGACACTTATAAACACTCATGTTGCATGAAACTTAGTTTAGAGTCCTAGAAACGCGTTGTTAGATGTTTCATAAGTTCGTCAAACTAGTAAAAAGCTCATTGAGACATTTATAAGCACTCATGTTGCATGAAACTTGGTTTAGAGTCCTAGAAACGCTTTGTTAAATGTTTAATAAGTTCGTCAAACTTGTACAAAGCTCATTGAGACGCTTATAAGCACTCATGTTGCATGAAACTTGTTTTAGAGTCCTAGAAACCGCGTTGTTAGATGTTTGATAAGTTCGTCAAACTTGTACAAAGCTCATTGAGACACTTATAAGCACTCATGTTGCATGAAACTTGGTTTGGAATCTTAGAAACCGCGTTGTTAGATGTTTCATAAGTTCGTTAAACTAGTACAAAGATCATTGAGACACTTATAAGCACTCATGTTGCATGAAACTTCATTTAGAGTCCTAGAAACCGCGTTGTAAGATGTTTCATAAGTTCGTCAAACTAGTACAAAGCTCATTGAGACAGTTATAAGCACTCATGTTGCATGAAACTTTGTTTAGAGTCCTAGAAACGCGTTGTTAGATGTTTCATAAGTTCGTCAAACAAGTAAAAAGGTCATTGAGACACTTATAAGCACTCATGTTGCATGAAACTTGGTTTAGAGTCCTAGAAACGCATTGTTAGATGTTTCATAAGTTCGTAAAACTTGTACAAAGCTCATTGAGATACTTATAAGCACTCATGTGGAATAAAAACCTGGTTTAGAGTCCTAGAAACGCGTTGTTAGATGTTTCATAAGTTTGTCAAACTAGTACAAAGCTCATTGAGACCATTATAAGCACTCATGTTGCATGAAATTTGTTTTAGAGTCCTAGAAACGCGTTGTTAGATGTTTCATAAGTTCGTCAAACTTGTACAAAGCTCATTGAAACACTTATAAACACTCATGTTGCATGAAACTTAGTTTAGAGTCCTAGAAACGCGTTGTTAGATGTTTCATAAGTTTGTCAAACTAGTAAAAAGCTCATTGAGACAATTATAAGCACTCATGTTGCATGAAACTTGGTTTAGAGTCCTAGAAACGCGTTGTTCGATGTTTCATAAGTTCGTGAAACTAGTACAAAGCTCATTGAGACACTTATAAGCACTCATGTTGCATGAAACTTGGTTTAGAGTCCTAGAAACTGCGTTGTTAGATGTTTCATAAGTTCGTCAAACTAGTAAAAAGCTCATTGAGACACTTATAAGCACTCATGTTGCATGAAACTTGGTTTAGAGTCCTAGAAACGCTTTGTTAGATGTTTCATAAGATCGTCAAACTTGTACAAAGCTCATTGAGACACTTATAAACACTCATGTTGCATGAAACTTAGTTTAGAGTCCTAGAAACGCGTTGTTAGATGTTTCATAAGTTCGTCAAACTAGTAAAAAGCTCATTGAGACATTTATAAGCACTCATGTTGCATGAAACTTGGTTTAGAGTCCTAGAAACGCTTTGTTAAATGTTTAATAAGTTCGTCAAACTTGTACAAAGCTCATTGAGACGCTTATAAGAACTCATGTTGCATGAAACTTGGTTTAGAGTCCTAGAAACCGCGTTGTTAGATGTTTGATAAGTTCGTCAAACTTGTACAAAGCTCATTGAGACACTTATAAGCACTCATGTTGCATGAAACTTGGTTTGGAATCTTAGAAACCGCGTTGTTAGATGTTTCATAAGTTCGTTAAACTAGTACAAAGATCATTGAGACACTTATAAGCACTCATGTTGCATGAAACTTCATTTAGAGTCCTAGAAACCGCGTTGTAAGATGTTTCATAAGTTCGTCAAACTAGTACAAAGCTCATTGAGACAGTTATAAGCACTCATGTTGCATGAAACTCTGTTTAGAGTCCTAGAAACGCGTTGTTAGATGTTTCATAAGTTCGTCAAACAAGTAAAAAGCTCATTGAGACACTTATAAGCACTCATGTTGCATGAAACTTGGTTTAGAGTCCTAGAAACGCATTGTTAGATGTTTCATAAGTTCGTAAAACTTGTACAAAGCTCACTCAAATACTTATAAGCACTCATGTGGAATAAAAACCTGATTTAGAGTCCTAGAAACGCGTTGTTAAATGTTTCATAAGTTTGTCAAACTAGTACAAAGCTCATTGAGACCATTATAAGCACTCATGTTGCATGAAATTTGGTTTAGAGTCCTAGAAACGCGTTGTTAGACTTTTCATAAGTTCGTCAAACTAGTACAAAGCTCATTGAGACACTTATAAGCACTCATGTTGCATGAAACTTGGTTTAGAGTCCTAGAAACGCGTTGTTAGATGTTTCATAAGTTTGTCAAACTAGTAAAAAGCTCATTGAGACAATTATAAGCACTCATGTTGCATGAAACTTGGTTTAGAGTCCTAGAAACGCGTTGTTCGATGTTTCATAAGTTCGTGAAACTAGTACAAAGCTCATTGAGACACTTATAAGCACTCATGTTGCATGAAACTTGGTTTAGAGTCCTAGAAACTGCGTTGTTAGATGTTTCATAAGTTCGTCAAACTAGTAAAAAGCTCATTGAGACACTTATAAGCACTCATGTTGCATGAAACTTGGTTTAGAGTCCTAGAAACGCTTTGTTAGATGTTTCATAAGATCGTCAAACTTGTACAAAGCTCATTGAGACACTTATAAACACTCATGTTGCATGAAACTTAGTTTAGAGTCCTAGAAACGCGTTGTTAGATGTTTCATAAGTTCGTCAAACTAGTAAAAAGCTCATTGAGACATTTATAAGCACTCATGTTGCATGAAACTTGGTTTAGAGTCCTAGAAACGCTTTGTTAAATGTTTAATAAGTTCGTCAAACTTGTACAAAGCTCATTGAGACGCTTATAAGAACTCATGTTGCATGAAACTTGGTTTAGAGTCCTAGAAACCGCGTTGTTAGATGTTTGATAAGTTCGTCAAACTTGTACAAAGCTCATTGAGACACTTATAAGCACTCATGTTGCATGAAACTTGGTTTGGAATCTTAGAAACCGCGTTGTTAGATGTTTCATAAGTTCGTTAAACTAGTACAAAGATCATTGAGACACTTATAAGCACTCATGTTGCATGAAACTTCATTTAGAGTCCTAGAAACCGCGTTGTAAGATGTTTCATAAGTTCGTCAAACTAGTACAAAGCTCATTGAGACAGTTATAAGCACTCATGTTGCATGAAACTCTGTTTAGAGTCCTAGAAACGCATTGTTAGATGTTTCATAAGTTCGTAAAACTTGTACAAAGCTAACTCAAATACTTATAAGCACTCATGTGGAATAAAAACCTGATTTAGAGTCCTAGAAACGCGTTGTTAAATGTTTCATAAGTTTGTCAAACTAGTACAAAGCTCATTGAGACCATTATAAGCACTCATGTTGCATGAAATTTGGTTTAGAGTCCTAGAAACGCGTTGTTAGATGTTTCATAAGTTCGTCAAACTTGTACAAAGCTCATTGAGACACTTATAAACACTCATGTTGCATGAAACTTAGTTTAGGGTCCTAGAAACGCGTTGTTAGCTGTTTCAAAAGTTTGACAAACTAGTAAAAAGCTCATTGAGACACTTATAAGCACTTATGTTGCATGAAACTTGGTTTAGAGTCCTAGAAACGCTTTGTTAGATGTTTCATAAGTTCGTCAAACTTGTACAAATCTCATTGAGAGGCTTATAAGCACTCATGTTGCATGAAACTTGGTTTAGAGTCCTAGAAACCGCGTTGTTAGAATTTTCATAAGTTCGTCAAACTTGTACAAAGCTCATTGAGACACTTATAAGCACTTATGTTGCATGAAACTTGGTTTAGAACCTTAGAAACCGCGTTGTTAGATGTTTCATAAGTTCGTTAAACTAGTACAAAGATCATTGAGACACTTATAAGCACTCATGTTACATGAAACTTCGTTTAGAGTCCTAGAAATCGCGTTGTTAGATGTTTCATAAGTTCGTCAAACTAGTACAAAGCTCATTGAGACAATTATAAGGACTCATGTTGCATGAAACTTGGTTTAGAATCCTAGAAAAGCATTGCTAGATGTTTCATAAGTTCGACAAATAAGTAAAAAGCTCGTTCAGGCAGTTATAAGCACTCAAGTTGCATAAAACTTGGTTTAGAGTCCTAGAAACGCGTTGTTAGATGTTTCATAAGTTCGTCAAACAAGTACAAAGCTCATTGAGACACTCATAAGCACTCATGTTGCATGAAACTTGGTTTAGAGTCCTAGAAACGCATTGTTAGATGTTTCATAAGTTCGTAAAACTTGTACAAAGCTCATTGAGACACTTATAAGCACTCATGTGGAATGAAACTTGGTTTAGAGTCCTAGAAACGCGTTGTTAGATGTTTCATAAGTTTGTCAAACTAGTAAAAAGCTCATTGAGACAATTATAAGCACTCATGTTGCATGAAACTTGGTTTAGAGTCCTAGAAACGCGTTGTTCGATGTTTCATAAGTTCGTGAAACTAGTACAAAGCTCATTGAGACACTTATAAGAACTCATGTTGCATGAAACTTGGTTTAGAGTCATAGAAACTGCGTTGTTAGATGTGTCATAAGTTTGTCAAAATAGTAAAAAGCTCATTGAGACACTTATAAGCACTCATGTGGCATGAAACTTGGTTTAGAGTCCTAGAAACGCTTTGTTAGATGTTTCATAAGTTCGTCAAATTTGTACAAAGCTGATTGAGAAGCTTATAAGCACTCATGTTGCATGAAACTTGGTTTAGAGTCCTAGAAATGCGTTGTTAGATGTTTCATAAGTTCGTCAAACTAGTACAAAGCTCATTGAGACACTTATAAGCACTCATGTTGCATGAAACTTGGTTTAGAGTCCTAGAAACCGCGTTGTTAGTTGTTTCATATGTTCGTCAAACTTGTACAAAGCTCATTGAGACAATTATAAACACTCATGTTGCATGAAACTTGGTTTAGAGAACTAGAAACGCGTTGTTAGATGTTTCATAAGTTCGTAAAACTTGTACAAAGCTCATTGAGACACTTATAAGCACTCATGTGGAATGAAAGTTGGTTTAGAGTCCTAGAAACGCGTTGTTAGATGTTTCATAAGTTCGTCAAACTAGTACAAAGCTCATTGAGACACATATAAGCACTCATGTTGCATGAAACTTGGTTTAGAGTCCTAGAAACCGCGTTGTTAGTTGTTTCATATGTTCGTCAAACTTGTACAAAGCTCATTGAGACACTTATAAGCACTCATGTTGAATGAAACTTGGTTTAGAGTCCTAGAAACGCGTTGTTAGATGTTTCATAAGTTCGTCAAACTTGTACAAAGCTCATTGAGACAATTATAAACACTCATGTTGCATGAAACTTAGTTTAGAGTCCTAGAAACGCGTTGTTAGATGTTTCATAATTTCGTCAAACTAGTAAAAAGCTCATTGAGACATTTATAAGCACTCATGTTGCATGAAACTTGGTTTAGAGTCCTAGAAACGCTTTGTTAAATGTTTAATAAGTTCGTCAAACTTGTACAAAGCTCATTGAGACGCTTACAAGCACTCATGTTGCATGAAACTTGGTTTAGAGTCCTAGAAACCGCGTTGTTAGATGTTTCATAAGTTCGTCAAACTTGTACAAAGCTCATTGAGACACTTATAAGCTCTCATGTTGCATGAAACTTGGTTTGGAATCTTAGAAACCGCGTTGTTAGATGTTTCATAAGTTCGTCAAACTAGTACAAAGCTCATTGAGACACATATAAGCACTCATGTTGCATGAAACTTGGTTTAGAGTCCTAGAAACCGCGTTGTTAGTTGTTTCATATGTTCGTCAAACTTGTACAAAGCTCATTGAGACACTTATAAGCACTCATGTTGCATGAAACTTGGTTTAGAGTTCTAGTAACGTGTTGTTAAATGTTTCATAAGTTCGTAAAACTTGTACAAAGCTCATTGAGACACTTATAAGCACTCATGTGGAATGAAACTTGGTTTAGAGTCCTAGAAACGCATTGTTAGATGTTTCATAAGTTTGTCAAACTAGTACAAAGCTCATTGAGACGCTTATAAGCACTCATGTCGCATGAAACTTGGTTTAGAGTCCTAGAAACCGCGTTGTTAGAATTTTCATAAGTTCGTCAAACTTGTACAAAGCTCATTGAGACACTTATAAGCACTTATGTTGCATGAAACTTGGTTTAGAATCTTAGAAACCGCGTTGTTAGATGTTTCATAAGTTCGTTAAACTACTACAAAGATCATTGAGACACTTATAAGCACTCATGTTACATGAAACTTCGTTTAGAGTCCTAGAAACCGCGTTGTTAGATGTTTCATAAGTTCGTCAAACTAGTACAAAGCTCATTGAGACAGTTATAAGGACTCATGTTGCATGAAACTTGGTTTAGAATCCTAGAAAAGCATTGTTAGATGTTTCATAAATTCGTCAAACAAGTACAAAGCTCATTGCGACAGTTATAAGCACTCATGTTGCATGAAACTTGGTTTAGAGTCCTAGAAACGCGTTGTTAGTTGTTTCATAAGTTCGTCAAACAAGTACAAAGCTCATTGAGACATTCATAAGCACTCATGTTGCATGAAACTTGGTTTAGAGTCCTAGAAACGCATTGTTAGGTGTTTCATAAGTTCGTAAAACTTGTACAAAGCTCATTGAGACACTTATAAGCACTCATGTGGAATGAAACTTGGTTTAGATTCCTAGAAACGCATTGTTAGATGTTTCATAAGTTTGTCAAACTAGTAAAAAGCTCAATGAGACAATTATAAGCACTCATGTTGCATGAAACTTGGTTTAGAGTCCTAGAAACGCGTTGTTCGATGTTTCATAAGTTCGTGAAACTAGTACAAAGCTCATTGAGACACTTATAAGCACTCATGTTGCATGAAACTTGGTTTAGAGTCCTAGAAACTGCGTTGTTAGATGTTTCATAAGTTCGTCAAACTAGTACAAAGCTCATTGAGACACTTATAATCACTCATGTTGCATGAAACTTGGTTTAGAGTCCTAGAAACGCTTTGTTAGATGTTTCATAAGTTCGTCAAATTTGTACAAAGCTGATTGAGACGCTTATAAGCACTCATGTTGCATGAAACTTGGTTTAGAGTCCTAGAAACGCTTTGTTAAATGTTTAATAAGCTCGTCAAACTTGTACAAAGCTCATTGAGACGCTTATAAGCACTCATGTTGCATGAAACGTGGTTTAGAGTCCTAGAAACGGCGTTGTTAGATGTTTCATAAGTCCGTCAAACTTGTACAAAGCTCATTGAGACACTTCTAAGCACTCATGTTGCATGAAACTTGGTTTGGAATCTTAGAAACCGTGTTGTTAGATGTTTCATAAGTTTGTTAAACTAGTACAAAGATCATTGAGACCCTTATAAGCACTCATGTGGAATGAAAGTTGGTTTAGAGTCCTAGAAACGCGTTGTTAGATGTTTCATAAGTTCGTCAAACTAGTACAAAGCTCATTGAGACAGTTATAAGGACTCATGTTGCATGAAACTTGGTTTAGAGTCCTAGAAACCGCGTTGTTAGATGTTTCATAAGTTCGTCAAACTTGTACAAAGCTTATTGAGACACTTATAAGCATTCATGTTGCATGAAACTTGGTTTGGAATCTTAGAAACCGCGTTGTTAGATGATTCATAAGTTCGTTAAACTAGTACAAAGATCATTGAGACACTTATAAGCACTCATGTGGAATGAAAGTTGGTTTAGAGTCCTAGAAACGCGTTGTTAGATGTTTCATAAGTTCGTCAAACTAGTACAAAGCTCATTGAGACACATATAAGCACTCATGTTGCATGAAATTTGGTTTAGAGTCCTAGAAACCGCGTTGTTAGTTGTTTCATATGTTCGTCAAACTTGTACAAAGCTCATTGACACACTTATAAGCACTCATGTGGAATGAAACTTAGTTTAGAGTCCTAGAAACGCGTTGTTAGATGTTTCATAAGTTTGTCAAACTAGTACAAAGCTCATTGAGACACTTATAAGCACTCATGTTGCATTAAACTTGGTTTAGAGTCCTAGAAACAAGTTGTTAGATGTTTCATAAGTTCGTCAAACTAGTACAAAGCTCATTGAGACATTTATAAGCACTCATGTTGAATGAAACTTGGTTTAGAGTCCTAGAAACGTGTTGTTAGATGTTTCATAAGTTCGTCAAACTTGTACAAAGCTCATTGAGACAATTATAAACACTCATGTTGCATGAAACTTAGTTTAGAGTCCTAGAAACGCGTTGTTAGATGTTTCATAAGTTCGTCAAACTAGTAAAAAGCTCATTGAGACATTTATAAGCACTCATGTTGCATGAAACTTGGTTTAGAGTCCTAGAAATGCTTTGTTAAATGTTTAATAAGTTCGTCAAACTTGTACAAAGCTCATTGAGACACTTATAAGCACACATGTTGCATGAAACTTGGTTTGGAATCTTAGAAACCGCGTTGTTAGATGTTTCATAAGTTCGATAAACTAGTATAAAGATCATTGAGACACTTATAAGCACTCATGTGGAATGAAAGTTGGTTTAGTGTCCTAGAAACGCGTTGTTAGATGTTTCATAAGTTCGTCAAACTAGTACAAAGCTCATTGAGACACATATAAGCATTCATGTTGCATGAAACTTGGTTTAGAGTCCTAGAAACCGCGTTGTTAGATGTTTCATAAGTTCGTCAAACAAGTACAAAGCTCATTGAGACACTCATAAGCACTCATGTTGCATGAAACTTGGTTTAGAGTCCTAGAAACGCATTGTTAGATGTTTCATAAGTTCGTAAAACTTGTACAAAGCTCATTGAGACACTTATAAGCACTCATGTGGAATGAAACTTGGTTTAGAGTCCTAGAAACGCGTTGTTAGATGTTTCATAAGTTTGTCAAACTAGTAAAAAGCTCATTGAGACAATTATAAGCACTCATGTTGCATGAAACTTGGTTTAGAGTCCTAGAAACGCGTTGTTCAATGTTTCATAAGTTCGTGAAACTAGTACAAAGCTCATTGAGACACTTATAAGCACTCATGTTGCATGAAACTTGGTTTAGAGTCCTAGAAACCGCGTTGTTAGATGTTTCATAAGTTCGTCAAACTTGTACAAAGCTCATTGAGACACTTATAAGCACTCATGTTGCATGAAACTTGGTTTGGAATCTTAGAAACCGCGTTGTTAGATGTTTCATAAGTTTGTCAAACTAGTACAAAGCTCATTGAGACAATTATAAGCACTCATGTTGCATGAAACTTGGTTTAGAGTCCTAGAAACGCATTGTTAGATGTTTCATAAGTTCGTCAAACTTGTACAAAGCTCATTGAGACACTTAAAAATTCTCATGTTGCATGAAACTTGGTTTAGAGTCCTAGAAACGCATTGTTAGATGTTTCATAAGTTCGTCAAACTTGTACAAAGCTCATTGAGACACTTAAAAATTCTCATGTTGAATGAAACTTGGTTTAGAGTCCTAGAAACGCGTTGTTAGATGTTTCATAAGATCGTCAAACTTGTACAAAGCTCATTGAGACACTTATAAACACTCATGTTGCATGAAACTTAGTTTAGAGTCCTAGAAACGCGTTGTTAGATGTTTCATAAGTTCGTCAAACTAGTAAAAAGCTCATTGAGACATTTATAAGCACTCATGTTGCATGAAACTTGGTTTAGAGTCCTAGAAACGCTTTGTTAAATGTTTAATAAGTTCGTCAAACTTGTACAAAACTCATTGAGACGCTTATAAGCACTCATGTTGCATGAAACTTGGTTTAGAGTCCTAGAAACCGCGTTGTTAGATGTTTGATAAGTTCGTCAAACTTGTACAAAGCTCATTGAGACACTTATAAGCACTCATGTTGCATGAAACTTGGTTTGGAATCTTAGAAACCGCGTTGTTAGATGTTTCATAAGTTCGTTAAACTAGTACAAAGATCATTGAGACACTTATAAGCACTCATGTTGCATGAAACTTCATTTAGAGTCCTAGAAACCGCGTTGTAAGATGTTTCATAAGTTCGTCAAACTAGTACAAAGCTCATTGAGACAGTTATAAGCACTCATTTTGCATGAAACTTTGTTTAGAGTCCTAGAAACGCGTTGTTAGATGTTTCATAAGTTCGTCAAACAAGTAAAAAGCTCATTGAGATACTTATAAGCACTCATGTTGCATGAAACTTGGTTTAGAGTCCTAGAAACGCATTGTTAGATGCTTCATAAGTTCGTAAAACTTGTACAAAGCTCATTGAGACACTTATAAGCACTCATGTGGAATAAAAACTTGGTTTAGAGTCCTAGAAACGCGTTGTTAGATGTTTCATAAGTTTGTCAAACTAGTACAAAGCTCATTGAGACCATTATAAGCACTCATGTTGCATGAAACTTGGTTTAGAGTCCTAGAAACGTGTTGTTAGATGTTTCATAAGTTCGTCAAACTTGTACAAAGCTCATTGAGACACTTATAAACACTCATGTTGCATGAAACTTAGTTTAGAATCCTAGAAACGCGTTGTTAGATGTTTCAAAAGTTTGTCAAACTAGTAAAAAGCTCATTGAGACACTTATAAGCACTCATGTTGCATGAAACTTTGTTTAGAGTCCTAGAAACGCTTTGTTAGATGTTTCATAAGTTCGTCAAACTTGTACAAAGCTCATTGAGACGCTTATAAGCACTCATGTTGCATGAAACTTGGTTAAGATTCCTAGAAACCGCGTTGTTAGAATTTTCATAAGTTCGTCAAACTTGTACAAATCTCATTGAGACACTTATAAGCACTTATGTTGCATGAAACTTGGTTTAGAACCTTAGAAACCGCGTTGTTAGATGTTTCATAAGTTCGTTAAACTACTACAAAGATCATTGAGACACTTATAAGCACTAATTTTACATGAAACTTCGGTTAGAGTCCTAGAAATCGCGTTGTTAGATGTTTCATAAGTTCGTCAAACTAGTACAAAGCTCATTGAGACAGTTATAAGGACTCATGTTGCATGAAACTTGGTTTAGAATCCTAGAAAAGCATTGTTAGATGTTTCATAAGTTCGTCAAACAAGTACAAAGCTCATTGAGACAGTTATAAGCACTCATGTTGCATGAAACTTGGTTTAGAGTCCTAGAAACGCGTTGTTAGATGTTTCATAAGTTCGTCAAACAAGTACAAAGCTCATTGAGACACTCATAAGCACTCATGATGCATGAAACTTGGTTTAGAGTCCTAGAAACGCATTGTTAGATGTTTCATAAGTTCGTAAAACTTGTACAAAGTTCATTGAGACACTAATAAGCACTCATGTGGAATAAAACTTGGTTTAGAGTCCTAGAAACGCGTTGTTAGATGTTTCATAAGTTTGTCAAACTAGTACAAAGCTCATTGAGACCAATATAAGCACTCATGTTTCATGAAACTTGGTTTAGAGTCCTAGAAACGCGTTGTTAGATGTTTCATAAGTTCGTCAAACTTGTACAAAGCTCATTGAGACACTTATAAACACTCATGTTGCATGAAACTTAGTTTAGAATCCTAGAAACGCGTTGTTAGATGTTTCAAAAGTTTGTCAAACTAGTAAAAAGCTCATTGAGACACTTATAAGCACTCATGTTGCATGAAACTTGGTTTAGAGTCCTAGAAACGCTTTGTTAGATGTTTCATAAGTTCGTCAAACTTGTACAAAGCTCATTGAGACGCTTATAAGCACTCATGTTGCATGAAACTTGGTTAAGAGTCCTAGAAACGCGTTGTTAGATGTTTCATAAGTTCGTCAAACTAGTACAAAGCTCATTGAGACACATATAACCACTCATGTTGCATGAAACTTAGTTTAGAGTCCTAGAAACGCGTTGTTAGATGTTTCATAATTTCGTAAAACTTGTACAAAGCTCATTGAGACACTTATAAGCACTCATGTGGAATGAAACTTGGTTTAGAGTCCTAGAAACGCGTTGTTAGATGTTTCATAAGTTTGTCAAACTAGTACAAAGCTCATTGAGACACTTATAAGCACTCATGTTGCATTAAACTTGGTTTAGAGTCCTAGAAACGAGTTGTTAGATGTTTCATAAGTTCGTCAAACTAGTACAAAGCTCATTGAGACACTTATATTGAATGAAACTTGGTTTAGAGTCCTAGAAACGTGTTGTTAGATGTTTCATAAGTTCGTCAAACTTGTACAAAGCTCATTGAGACAATTATAAACACTCATGTTGCATGAAACTTAGTTTAAAGTCCTAGAAACGCGTTGTTAGATGTTTCATAAGTTCGTCAAACTAGTAAAAAGCTCATTGAGACATTTATAAGCACTCATGTTGCATGAAACTTGGTTTAGAGTCCTAGAAACGCTTTGTTAAATGTTTAATAAGTTCGTCAAACTTGTACAAAGCTCATTGAGACGCTTATAGGCACTCATGTTGCATGAAACTTGGTTTAGAGTCCTAGAAACCGCGTTGTTAGATGTTTGATAAGTTCGTAAAACTTGTACAAAGATCATTGAGACACTTATATGCACTCATGTTGCATGAAACTTAGTTTTGAATCTTAGAAACCGCGTTGTTAGATGTTTCATAAGTTCGTTAAACTAGTACAAAGATCATTGAGACACTTATAAGCACTCATGTTGCATGAAACTTCATTTAGAGTCCTAGAAACCGCGTTGTAAGATGTTTCATAAGTTCGTCAAACTAGTACAAAGCTCATTGAGACAATTATAAGCACTCATGTTGCATGAAACTTTGTTTAGAGTCCTAGAAACGCGTTGTTAGATGTTTCATAAGTTTGTCAAACAAGTACAAAGCTCATTGAGACACTTATAAGCACTCATGTTGCATGAAACTTGGTTTAGAGTCCTAGAAACGCATTGTTAGATGTTTCATAAGTTCGTAAAACTTGTACAAAGCTCATTGAGACACTTATAAGCACTCATGTGGAATAAAAACTTGGTTTAGAGTCCTAGAAACGCGTTGTTAGATGTTTCATAAGTTTGTCAAACTAGTACAAAGCTCATTGAGACCATTATAAGCCCTCATGTTGCATGAAACTTGGTTTAGAGTCCTAGAAACGCGTTGTTAGATGTTTCATAAGTTCGTCAAACTTGTACAAAGCTCATTGAGACACTTATAATCACTCATGTTGCATGAAACTTAGTTTAGAGTCCTAGAAACGCGTTGTTAGTGTTGGATTTCGGAGAGATTAGTGTATAGATCCGAGTTGGTTAGGCTCGGATCTTGAGTGTATAGAAGCGAAGCAAGGTTGCTTGGTTCTTGAGTGTATGGAGAGAGTATTTGAGAATAGAAAGAGAGAGATTATGTGAGAGAAAGTGTATTTTAGTATATTGAAAGAGGAACCACCTCCTTGAAGGTTTTACAAGAGTTTATCACACTTATATAAAGAAAAGATACAACAAGAGAAGTCTCCAACGGCTAGAATTCAAATTTGAATTCTCTAACGGCTCTTTAGTCTTGCGATGTAGTCGACTACATGACTCAACTACATTAGTCGACTACACGCCTCAACTATATTTTCCCTCTCTTGATTCCATTGGTCCATAGCTCTAACGGCTCTTTAGTCTTGCGATGTAGTCGACTACATGACTCAACTATATTAGCCGACTACACGCCTCAACTACACTTTTCCCTTCTTTGATGTATCTTGATCTAATGCCTTTGTAGGTTATCATTAGTCTTAATACTCCCCCTCAAGCTTAGCCCAATGAAATGGCTAAGATTGGACATTGCTAAACAAACCTCATTAAAACCCTTAGTAAGCAAAACCACTTGGGATAAAAGCATTACTAAGGGAAAAAGAGTGTAAGTCTTTGCAATAGGGGTCTTCTTAATCTTGGCCTTTATCTTCTTGACTTGGCCGAAACTCCCCCTTAAGATAGAACCGGTTTGATCTTCTTGACTTTGCCGTGTTCTTCAATGAGGGTTCTTTGGATACTTGATTTGGTCTTCACGGTTTGTTCTTCACAAACTTTGGTGTGAGACTTTGATTTGATTCCTATCCACGGCTTTGTTCTTCACAAGCTTGGGTGTGGATGGACTTGACAAAAACATAGTGACTTCCTTTCCTTTTCTTTTGTTTCTTCTTTGAGACTTCCTTCTTGCCTTTGGTCTACCACTTCTTTGAACCTTCAAGGATCCAAGGAAATTAAGACTTAGTAAAGACAATTTGGATAAGGATAAGCTTAATCTAAAGTCAATTTAGAACATTGATTTAAGCAATTCCTTTTTAGCAAGTGATTGACCATAGACTTAAACAAGATAATGAGGTTTAGTTCTAGTCTAATGATTCCTATTAAGTATGTTAAAGAGAGGGTTTAGGGACAGCCTTTAGTTTGTAGAGGAATGACTTGTCCTTGTAGTCGCATCTAGGTTTGAGCTTTGGCTTCTTCTTGAAGTCTTGCTTTCTTCTTTGTGCGGTTGGAAGAAGGATTTGTCGGAGTATTTTGGCTTATCTCTTGATAGATGCATAAGCCGAGTAACAAGATTAGGCCTTGCACTTGGTAGTTGCTTTGGCCGATAGTGAGTAGAGCCGATTGGTCATGTTGATTCATCTGTCTCTTTCTAGGACATGAATGGCTCGGTTTAGTCTTTGCCATGTACTTGGCCGAGCCTAGTGTTGATGATGATGATGGTCTTACTTCTTGTAGAGGCTTGACCGAATGATTGATGAGAGCTCTTTACATCTTGGGACACTTTAGCATTCTCCAAGTGCATTTAGCCAAATGATGGTTCTTCTTGGTTCTAAAGAAACTTTGGCCTTGTATCTTTTTGGTACTTAAGTCGAAATGGATTGGTTGTGGAGGCTTCGTCCTTCTTGGTACTTTAGCCGAGAGTGAGAGCTTTGTATTGACTTCGTCCTTATTGGTACTTTAGTCAATACATAGCCGGATTGGTGGTAGTGAAGACTTAGTCCTTCTTGATACTTTGGCCGGGTTTGTTGGTGGTTGAATGGAGGTCTTTGACTTGCTAGATCTTGACCAAATGTTGATGATAAGATGGATCGGCTTGCTCTTGTAGAAGATTTGGCCGAGAGTGAATGAGGAAGCTTTTGCATTCATGGTTGAGATGTTTTGCCTAAGTTTGGTGGTAGATGATTTGGTGGTAGATGGTTTGACCTTTCCCTTTGACGAGTTTGGCCGAGTGATGATGAATTGAGGAGGCTTTTGCATTCTTGGTTGAGATGCTTTGCCTAAGTTTGGTGGTAGCGGTGATTGGCTTCCATTTGATCATGAAGAGTTGTGTGATTTAACACTTCTTCTCCCCCCTTCATGATTAAGATGGAATGCATGAACTATTTCCCTTTCTCGACTTTGTTCTTCACAAGCTTCATGAGAAAGGTTTCTCATCTTTTCCTTTGGACACCATTCATGGCTTCTTTCATTCTTCTCTTTACTTCTTTTCTCTTTAGCACTTCTTTGTTACTTCTTTATGCTTAGGGGTTTTCATGATGATCTCTTTCAATCTTTAGACATGATGATCCTACATCATACCAAAGATAAAAATTGATTTAAATTTCATGACTAACCGGCACAAGATAATAACCTTTAACAATTTACAAACTATTGATTAACCATTCACAAGTACAAGCAAGAATGCAAGGAAGAGTTTAAGACAATAGTTCAAGATGTTCCCTATGTCTTTTGATTAAACCCGAGTATAGTATGCACCTTAACAAGTTCAAGTTTCGGTCTTATAGTTTTGAAATTGACAAACAAATTTCTAAGTGATCTAAGGCATATAACAATTTCAAGCACACATGAACACTTAGACAAGTATCTAATAATATAAATAAGGGAGTAAAGAGGGTTTAGAAATGGCCTTTTTCGGTTAAGTCCTTGAGTAGATGGTCATATGGGAGAGTCATTACACTCTTAGAGCACCTTTATTTGGTTAGTCTATGATTGAGTTTATGACTTCCCTTATGAAATGCTCTTAATAGCTTAATACCTACACATGAAGAAGGTTTAGCAACAAGAGTCTTTTGCAAATGGCTTCTTGCCATTTTGAAATTAAAGGGACCAGGATCTTAAGTGCACAAAGGCGGATCTTGGTCTTAGGAACACACCAACAAGATTCATTGTAACTTAAATGCTTTCATAGCTAGTTACTCATCTTGTATCATAAACTTACATGCCCATAGGCGGTTTATGACAAACAAACATAGATCATCATTCCATTCTTCACCTTATATAGATGTTAAAGTAAGGAATCATTTCCCCATTAGTCTAAAGATGGATTCATCATGACCCTTTAAAGTATCACCTTTTAAGTAGTCATGGATCTCTTCTTAGACTTATGTTATCCGAGGGACTAAGAGATTCATCAAGCTCACGGTGTTATCAAACACTTAAGGATGCTCGGTTCTCTTTCCTCTAAGGAGCTTTGGAATCCTTAAGACCTTAATTGCTTAATCACAAGCGGGCCTTTGGTTCCTACTCTTTGTGAAAAACGAAGATCTTTTGGATTAACCAAGGTTTTAAAATCACTTAGTATTTCACCAAGATTCAAACCACTTTACCAAACAAGGACTAGTGATTTGGTCTTAGACAAAGACATAAGTGGACCTTGTATCCTAGATCTTTAAAAGACTTAAACAAGAAACAAGAAACAAGACTTAGATGTATAGTTGTTGGCAACATATAGTCGACTACATCACAACATAGTTGATACATGTAGTCGACTATGTCACATGACTACATAACATCTGAGTCTTGGAGATTTAAAATTCGGACACACATGAGCACATACTAAAACATTTGAAATTACATGCTCATGAATTTTCAAAATAAACAGGAGGTTATGGATTCAACTATCTTGTATTCTCATAAGATACACAAGAAAGGTTCTCATACCTTTAGCTCACAAGTCTCAAGCTTTGAGCTTTGAGGTTCTTGTTCATCGCTTAATGCCTTAGCGTAGTCGGATTTGGATTCATCAAGGTTCCCTTGGACTCATAAGAGTGGGGAGACCATGGTTCTCATCCTCTCGCTTTCGGCCTTACAAAGATGAAGTAATTATCTTCGAATTTGGATACAACACTTATCGCTCATGGCGAATCATGGATCTCATCCTTTTATCTTTGTATCTTAAGAAAAGCATAGAGTTTCGGATTCAACAAGGCATTGTTCTTAAAGAATCAATGAGCATGGTTCTCTCACTCTTTAGCTCACAAGTTTCAAGCTTTATGCTTTGAATACTTGGTCATTGCCTAATGCCTAAGTTAGATGGATTTTGAATTCATCAAGGTTCCTTTTAAACTCATAAGAGTGAGGAAACAATGGTTCTCATCCACAACTTTCGGCCTAACAAGGATCTTTAAGAACAACTCAACCAAAAACATCATGTAGCTAAATCCATTGATTTATGCTCACTATGATTCGGTTTTGATTGAATTGTTCTTGAAAGGAACTTGGATTCAACATGTCTCTTTACTCATTAAGAGACAAAGAGATCATGGTTCACTTCCTAAGAGGAGAATTGATTCACCAAGACCTTTAATGCTTTTAACAAGCGGATCTTGGCCATTCTTCTTCTCCTCTAGATCCTTGTGTCTATAAGCAAATAAAAGAGAGGAGAATGGCGGAAGCAACTTACCTATGGGTCTCAAGAGCTTTGCTCTGATACCATGTTGGATTTCGGAGAGATTAGTGTATAGATCCGAGTTGGTTAGGCTCGGATCTTGAGTGTATAGAAGCGAAGCAAGGTTGCTTGGTTCTTGAGTGTATGGAGAGAGTATTTGAGAATAGAAAGAGAGAGATTATGTGAGAGAAAGTGTATTTTAGTATATTGAAAGAGGAACCACCTCCTTGAAGGTTTTACAAGAGTTTATCACACATATATAAAGAAAAGATACAACAAGAGAAGTCTCCAACGGCTAGAATTCAAATTTGAATTCTCTAACGGCTCTTTAGTCTTGCGATGTAGTCGACTACATGACTCAACTACATTAGTCGACTACACGCCTCAACTATATTTTCCCTCTCTTGATTCCATTGGTCCATAGCTCTAACGGCTCTTTAGTCTTGCGATGTAGTCGACTACATGACTCAACTATATTAGCCGACTACACGCCTCAACTACACTTTTCCCTTCTTTGATGTATCTTGATCTAATGCCTTTGTAGGTTATCATTAGTCTTAATAGTTAGATGTTTCAAAAGTTTGTCAAACTAGTAAAAATCTCATTGAGACACTTATAAGCACTCATGTTGCATGAAACTTGGTTTAGAGTCCTAGAAATGTGTTGTTAGATGTTTCATAAGTTCGTCAAATTTGTACAAAGCTGATTGAGAAGCTTATAAGCACTCATGTTGCATGAAACTTGGTTTAAAGTCCTAGAAATGCGTTGTTAGATGTTTCATAAGTTCGTCAAACTAGTACAAAGCTCATTGAGACACTTATAAGCACTCATGTTGCATGAAACTTGGTTTAGAGTCCTAGAAACCGCGTTGTTAGTTGTTTCATATGTTCCTCAAACTTGTACAAAGATCATTGAGACACTTATAAGCACTCATGTTGCATGAAACTTGGTTTAGAGTCCTAGAAACGCGTTGTTAGATGTTTCATAAGTTCGTAAAACTTGTACAAAGCTCATTGAGACACTTATAAGCACTCATGTGTAATAAAAGTTGGTTTAGAGTTATAGAAACGCGTTGTTAGATGTTTCATAAGTTTGTCAAACTAGTACAAAGCTCATTGAGACAATTATAAGCACTCATGTTGCATTAAACTTGGTTTATAGTCCTAGAAACGCGTTGTTAGATGTTTCATAAGTTCGTCAAACTTGTACACAGCTCATTGAGACACTTATAAATTCTCATGTTGCATGAAACTTGGTTTAGAGTCCTAGAAACGAGTTGTTAGATGTTTCATAAGTTCGTCAAACTAGTACAAAGCTCATTGAGACACTTATAAGCACTCATGTTGCATGAAACTTGGTTAAGAGTCCTAGAAACGCGTTGTTAGATGTTTCATAAGTTCGTAAAACTTGTACAAAGCTCATTGAGACACTTATAAGCACTCATGTGGAATGAAAGTTGGTTTAGAGTCCTAGAAACTCATTGTTAGATGTTTCATAAGTTCGTAAAACTTGTACAAAGCTCATTGAGACACTTATAAGCACTCATGTGGAATAAAAACTTGGTTTAGAGTCCTAGAAACGCGTTGTTAGATGTTTCATAAGTTTGTCAAACTAGTACAAAGCTCATTGAGACCATTATAAGCACTCATGTTGCATGAAACTTGGTTTAGAGTCCTAGAAACGCATTGTTAGATGTTTCATAAGTTCGTCAAACTTGTACAAAGCTCATTGAGACACTTATAAACACTCATGTTGCATGAAACTTAGTTTAGAGTCCTAGAAACGCGTTGTTAGATGTTTCAAAAGTTTGTCAAACTAGTAAAAAGCTCATTGAGACACTTATAAGCACTCATGTTGCATGAAACTTGGTTAAGAGTCCTAGAAACGCGTTGTTAGATGTTTCATAAGTTCGTAAAACTTGTACAAAGCTCATTGAGACACTTATAAGCACTCATGTGGAATGAAAGTTGGTTTAGAGTCCTAGAAACGCGTTGTTAGATGTTTCATAAGTTCGTCAAACTAGTACAAAGCTCATTGAGACACATATAAGCACTCATGTTGCATGAAACTTGGTTTAGAGTCCTAGAAACCGCGTTGTTAGTTGTTTCATATGTTCGTCAAACTTGTACAAAGCTCATTGAGACACTTATAAGCACTCATGTTGAATGAAACTTGGTTTAGAGTCCTGGAAACGCGTTGTTAGATGTTTCATAAGTTCGTAAAACTTGTACAAAGCTCATTGAGACACTTATAAGCACTCATGTGGAATGAAACTTGGTTTAGAGTCCTAGAAACGCGTTGTTAGATGTTTCATAAATTTGTCAAACTAGTACAAAGCTCGTTGAGACACTTATAAGCACTCATGTTGCATTAAACTTGGTTTAGAGTCCTAGAAACGAGTTGTTCGATGTTTCCTAAGTTCGTCAAACTAGTAAAAAGCTCATTGAGACATTTATAAGCCCTCGTGTTGCATGAAACTTGGTTTAGAGTCCTAGAAACGCTTTGTTAAATGTTTAATAAGTTCGTCAAACTTGTACAAAGCTCATTGAGACGCTTATAAGCACTCATTTTGCATGAAACTTGGTTTAGAGTCCTAGAAACCGCGTTGTTAGATGTTTCATAAGTTCGTCAAACTTGTACAAAGCTCATTGAGACACTTATAAGCACTCATGTTGCATGAAACTTGGTTTGGAATCTTAGAAACCGCGTTGTTAGATGTTTCATAAGTTCGTTAAACTAGTACAAAGATCATTGAGACACTTATAAGCACTCATGTGGAATGAAAGTTGGTTTAGAATCCTAGAAACGCGTTGTTAGATGTTTCATAAGTTCGTCAAACTAGTACAAAGCTCATTGAGACACATATAAGCACTCATGTTGCATGAAACTTGGTTTAGAGTCCTAGAAACCGCGTTGTTAGTTGTTTCATATGTTCGTCAAACTTGTACAAAGCTCATTGAGACACTTATAAGCACTCATGTTGCATGAAACTTGGTTTAGAGTCCTAGAAACGCGTTGTTAGATGTTTCATAAGTTCGTAAAACTTGTACAAAGCTCATTGAGACACTTATAAGCACTCATGTGGAATGAAACTTGGTTTAGAGTCCTAGAAACGCGTTGTTAAATGTTTCATAAGTTTGTCAAACTAGTACAAAGCTCATTGAGACACTTATAAGCACTCATGTTGCATTAAAATTGGTTTAGAGTCCTAGAAACGAGTTGTTCGATGTTTCATAAGTTCGTGAAACTAGTACAAAGCTCATTGAGACACTTATAAGCACTCATGTTGAATGAAACTTGGTTTAGAGTCATAGAAACGCGTTGTTAAATGTTTGATAAGTTCGTCAAACTTGTACAAAGTTCATTGAGACAATTATAAACACTCATGTTGCATGAAACTTAGTTTAGAGTCCTAGAAACGCGTTGTTAGATGTTTCATAAGTTCGTCAAACTAGTAAAAAGCTCATTGACACATTTATAAGCACTCATGTTGCATGAAACTTGGTTTAGAGTCCTAGAAACGCTTTGTTAAATGTTTAATAAGTTCGTCAAACTTGTAAAAAGCTCATTGAGACGCTTATAAGCACTCATGTTGCATGAAACTTGGTTTAGAATCTTAGAAACCGCGTTGTTAGATGTTTCATAAGTTCGTTAAACTAGTACAAAGATCATTGAGACACTTATAAGCACTCATGTGGAATGAAAGTTGGTTTAGAGTCCTAGAAACGCGTTGTTAGATGTTTCATAAGTTCGTCAAACTAGTACAAAGCTCATTGAGACACTTATAAGCACTCATGTTGCATGAAACTTGGGTTAGAGTCCTAGAAACGCATTGTTAGATGTTTCATAAGTTCGTAAAACTTGTACAAAGCTCATTGAGACACATATAAGCACTCATGTTGCATGAAACTTTGTTTAGAGTCCTAGAAACCGTGTTGTTAGTTGTTTCAAATGTTCGTCAAACTTGTACAAAGCTCATTGAGACACTTATAAGCACTCATGTTGCATTAAACTTGGTTTAGAGTCCTAGAAACGAGTTGTTAGATGTTTCATAATTTCGTCAAACTAGTACAAAGCTCATTGAGACACTTATATTGAATGAAACTTGGTTTAGAGTCCTAGAAACGTGTTGTTAGATGTTTCATAAGTTCGTCAAACTTGTACAAAGCTCATTGAGACAATTATAAACACTCATGTTGCATGAAACTTAGTTTAGAGTCCTAGAAACGCGTTGTTAGATGTTTCATAAGTTCGTCAAACTAGTAAAAAGCTCATTGACACATTTATATGCACTCATGTTGCATGAAACTTGGTTTAGAGTCCTAGAAACGCTTTGTTAAATGTTTAATAAGTTCGTCAAACTTGTACAAAGCTCATTGAGACTCTTATAAGCACTCATGTTGCATGAAACTTGGTTTAGAGTCCTAGAAACCGCGTTGTTAGATGTTTGATAAGTTCGTCAAACTTGTACAAAGCTCATTGAGACACTTATAAGCACTCATGTTGCATGAAACTTGGTTTGGAATCTTAGAAACCGCGTTGTTAGATGTTTCATAAGTTCGTTAAACTAGTACAAAGATCATTGAGACACTTATAAGCACTCATGTTGCATGAAACTTCATTTAGAGTCCTAGAAACCGCGTTGTAAGATGTTTCATAATTTCGTCAAACTAGTACAAAGCTCATTGAGACAGTTATAAGCACTCATGTTGCATGAAACTTGGTTTAGAGTCCTAGAAACGCATTGTTAGATGTTTCATAAGTTCGTAAAACTTGTACAAAGCTCATTGAGACACTTATAAGCACTCATGTGGAATAAAAACTTGGTTTAGAGTCCTAGAAACGCGTTGTTAGATTTTTCATAAGTTTGTCAAACTAGTACAAAGCTCATTGAGACCATTATAAGCACTCATGTTGCATGAAACTTGGTTTAGAGTCCTAGAAACGCGTTGTTAGATGTTTCATAAGTTCGTCAAACTTGTACAAAGCTCATTGAAACACTTATAAAAACTCATGTTGCATGAAACTTAGTTTAGAGTCCTAGAAACGCGTTGTTAGATGTTTCAAAAGTTTGTCAAACTAGTAAAAAACTCATTGAGACACTTATAAGCACTCATGTTGCATGAAACTTGGTTTAGAGTCCTAGAAACCTTTGTTAGATGTTTCATAAGTTCGTCAAACTTGTACAAAGCTCATTGAGACGCTTATAAGCACTTATGTTGCATGAAACTTGGTTTAGAATCTTAGAAACCGCGTTGTTAGATGTTTCATAAGTTCGTTAAACTAGTACAAAGATCATTGAGACACTTATAAGCACTCATGTTACATGAAACTTCGTTTAGAGTCCTAGAAACTGCGTTGTTAGATGTTTCATAAGTTCGTCAAACTAGTACAAAGCTCATTGAGACAGTTATAAGGACTCATGTTGCATGAAACTTGGTTTAGAATCCTAGAAAAGCATTGTTAGATGTTTCATAAGTTCGTCAAACAAGTACAAAGCTCATTGAGACAGGTTATAAGCACTCATGTTGCATGAAACTTGGTTTAGAGTCCTAGAAACGCGTTGTTAGATGTTTCATAAGTTCGTCAAACAAGTACAAAGCTCATTGAGACACTCATAAGCACTCATGTTGCATGAAACTTGGTTTAGAGTCCTAGAAACGCATTGTTAGATATTTCATAAGTTCGTAAAACTTGTACAAAGCTCATTGAGACACTTATAAGCACTCATGTGGAATGAAACTTGGTTTAGAGTCCTAGAAACGCGTTGTTAGATGTTTCATAAGTTTGTCAAACTAGTAAAAAGCTCATTGAGACAATTATAAGCACTCATGTTGCATTAAACTTAGTTTAGAGTAGTAGAAACGCGTTGTTCGATGTTTCATAAGTTCGTGAAACTAGTACAAAGCTCATTGAGACACTTATAAGCACTCATGTTGCATGAAACTTGGTTTAGAGTCCTAGAAACTGCGTTGTTAGATGTTTCATAAGTTCGTCAAACCAGTACAAAGCTCATTGAGACACTTATAAGCACTCATGTTGCATGAAACTTGGTTTAGAATCCTAGAAACACTTTGTTAGATGTTTCATAAGTTCGTCAAATTTGTACAAAGCTGATTGAGACGCTTATATGCACTCATGTTGCATGAAACTTGGTTTAGAGTCCTAGAAATGCGTTGTTAGATATTTCATAAGTTCGTCAAAGTAGTACAAAGCTCATTGAGACACTTATAAGCACTCATGTTTCATGAAACTTGGTTTAGAGTCCTAGAAACCGCGTTGTTAGTTGTTTCATATGTTCGTCAAACTTGTACAAAGCTCATTGAGACAATTATAAGCACTCATGTTGCATGAAACTTGGTTTAGAGTCCTAGAAACGCGTTGTTAGATGTTTCATAAGTTCGTAAAACTTGTACAAAGCTCATTGAGACACTTATAAGCACTCATGTGGAATGAAAGTTGGTTTAGAGTCCTAGAAACGCGTTGTTAGTTGTTTCATAAGTTCGTCAAACTAGTACAAAGCTCATTGAGACACGTATAAGCACTCATGTTGCATGAAACTTGGTTTAGAGTCCTAGAAACCGCGTTGTTAGTTGTTTCATATGTTCGTCAAACTTGTACAAAGCTCATTGAGACACTTATAAGCACTCATGTTGCATGAAACTTGGTTTAGAGTCCTAGAAACGCGTTGTTAGATGTTTCATAAGTTCGTAAAACTTGTACAAAGCTCATTGAGACACTTATAAGCACTCATGTGGAATGAAACTTGGTTTAGAGTCCTAGAAACGCGATGTTAGATGTTTCATAAGTTTGTCAAACTAGTACAAAGCTCATTGAGACACTTATAAGCACTCATGTTGCATTAAACTTGGTTTAGAGTCCTAGAAACGAGTTGTTCGATGTTTCATAAGTTCGCGAAACTAGTACAAAGCTCATTGAGACACTTATAAGCACTCATGTTGAATGAAACTTGGTTTAGAGTCCTAGAAACGCGTTGTTAGATGTTTCATAAGTTCGTAAAACTTGTACAAAGCTCATTGAGACAATTATAAACACTCATGTTGCATGAAACTTAGTTTAGAGTCCTAGAAACGCGTTGTTAGATGTTTCATAAGTTCGTCAAACTAGTAAAAAGCTCATTGAGACATTTATAAGCACTCATGTTGCATGAAACTTGCTTTAGAGTCCTAGAAACGCTTTGTTAAATGTTTAATAAGTTCGTCAAACTTGTACAAAGCTCAATGAGACTCTTATAAGCACTCATGTTGTATGAAACTTGGTTTAGAGTCCTAGAAACCGCTTTGTTAGATGTTTCATAAGTTTGTCAAACTTGTACAAAGCTCATTGAGACACTTATAAGCACTCATGTTGCATGAAACTTGGTTTGGAATCTTAGAAACCGCGTTGTTAGATGTTTCATAAGTTCGTTAAACTAGTACAAAGATCATTGAGACACTTATAAGCACTCATGTGGAATGAAAGTTAGTTTAGTGTCCTAGAAACGCGTTGTTAGATGTTTCATAAGTTCGTCAAACTAGTACAAAGCTCATTGAGACACATATAAGCACTCATGTTGCATGAAACTTGGTTTAGAGTCCTAGAAACCTTTGTTAGATGTTTCATAAGTTCGTCAAACTTGTACAAAGCTCATTGAGACGCTTATAAGCACTTATGTTGCATGAAACTTGGTTTAGAATCTTAGAAACCGCGTTGTTAGATGTTTCATAAGTTCGTTAAACTAGTACAAAGATCATTGAGACACTTATAAGCACTCATGTTACATGAAACTTCGTTTAGAGTCCTAGAAACTGCGTTGTTAGATGTTTCATAAGTTCGTCAAACTAGTACAAAGCTCATTGAGACAATTATAAGGACTCATGTTGCATGAAACTTGGTTTAGAATCCTAGAAAAGCATTGTTAGATGTTTCATAAGTTCGTCAAACAAGTACAAAGCTCATTGAGACAGTTATAAGCACTCATGTTGCATGAAACTTGGTTTAGAGTCCTAGAAACGCGTTGTTAGATGTTTCATAAGTTCGTCAAACAAGTACAAAGCTCATTGAGACACTCATAAGCACTCATGTTGCATGAAACTTGGTTTAGAGTCCTAGAAACGCATTGTTAGATATTTCATAAGTTCATAAAACTTGTACAAAGCTCATTGAGACACTTATAAGCACTCATGTGGAATGAAACTTGGTTTAGAGTCCTAGAAACGCGTTGTTAGATGTTTCATAAGTTTGTCAAACTAGTAAAAAGCTCATTGAGACAATTATAAGCACTCATGTTGCATTAAACTTAGTTTAGAGTAGTAGAAACGCGTTGTTCGATGTTTCATAAGTTCGTGAAACTAGTACAAAGCTCATTGAGACACTTATAAGCACTCATGTTGCATGAAACTTGGTTTAGAGTCCTAGAAACTGCGTTGTTAGATGTTTCATAAGTTCGTCAAACCAGTACAAAGCTCATTGAGACACTTATAAGCACTCATGTTGCATGAAACTTGGTTTAGAGTCCTAGAAACACTTTGTTAGATGTTTCATAAGTTCGTCAAATTTGTACAAAGCTGATTGAGACGCTTATAAGCACTCATGTTGCATGAAACTTGGTTTAGAGTCCTAGAAATGCGTTGTTAGATGTTTCATAAGTTCTTCAAAGTAGTACAAAGCTCATTGAGACACTTATAAGCACTCATGTTTCATGAAACTTGGTTTAGAGTCCTAGAAACCGCGTTGTTAGTTGTTTCATATGTTCGTCAAACTTGTACAAAGCTCATTGAGACACTTATAAGCACTCATGTTGCATGAAACTTGGTTTAGAGTCCTAGAAACGCGTTGTTAGATGTTTCATAAGTTCGTAAAACTTGTACAAAGCTCATTGAGACACTTATAAGCACTCATGTGGAATGAAAGTTGGTTTAGAGTCCTAGAAACGCGTTGTTAGTTGTTTCATAAGTTCGTCAAACTAGTACAAAGCTCATTGAGACACGTATAAGCACTCATGTTGCATGAAACTTGGTTTAGAGTCCTAGAAACCGCGTTTTTAGTTGTTTCATATGTTCGTCAAACTTGTACAAAGCTCATTGAGACACTTATAAGCACTCATGTTGCATGAAACTTGGTTTAGAGTCCTAGAAACGCGTTGTTAGATGTTTCATAAGTTCGTAAAACTTGTACAAAGCTCATTGAGACACTTATAAGCACTCATGTGGAATGAAACTTGGTTTAGAGTATTAGAAACGCGTTGTTAGATGTTTCATAAGTTTGTCAAACTAGTACAAAGCTCATTGAGACACTTATAAGCACTCATGTTGCATTAAACTTGGTTTAGAGTCCTAGAAACGAGTTGTTCGATGTTTCATAAGTTCGCGAAACTAGTACAAAGCTCATTGAGACACTTATAAGCACTCATGTTGAATGAAACTTGGTTTAGAGTCCTAGAAACGCGTTGTTAGATGTTTCATAAGTTCGCAAAACTTGTACAAAGCTCATTGAGACAATTATAAACACTCATGTTGCATGAAACTTAGTTTAGAGTCCTAGAAACGCGTTGTTAGATGTTTCATAAGTTCGTCAAACTAGTAAAAAGCTCATTGAGACATTTATAAGCACTCATGTTGCATGAAACTTGCTTTAGAGTCCTAGAAACGCTTTGTTAAATGTTTAATAAGTTCGTCAAACTTGTACAAAGCTCATTGAGACTCTTATAAGCACTCATGTTGTATGAAACTTGGTTTAGAGTCCTAGAAACCGCGTTGTTAGATGTTTCATAAGTTTGTCAAACTTGTACAAAGCTCATTGAGACACTTATAAGCACTCATGTTGCATGAAACTTGGTTTGGAATCTTAGAAACCGCGTTGTTAGATGTTTCATAAGTTCGTTAAACTAGTACAAAGATCATTGAGACACTTATAAGCACTCATGTGGAATGAAAGTTAGTTTAGTGTCCTAGAAACGCGTTGTTAGATGTTTCATAAGTTCGTCAAAGTAGTACAAAGCTCATTGAGACACATATAAGCACTCATGTTGCATGAAACTTGGTTTAGAGTCCTAGAAACCGCGTTGTTAGTTGTTTCATATGTTCGTCAAACTTGTACAAAGCTCATTGAGACACTTATAAGCACTCATGTTGCATTAAACTTGGTTTAGAGTCCTAGAAACGAGTTGTTAGATGTTTCATAAGTTCGTCAAACTAGTACAAAGCTCATTGAGACACTTATAAGAACTCATGTTGAATGAAACTTGGTTTAGAGTCCTAGAAACGCGTTGTTAGATGTTTCATAAGTTCGTCAAACTTGTACAAAGCTCATTGAGACAATTATAAACACTCATGTTGCATGAAACTTAGTTTAGAGTCCTAGAAACGCGTTGTTAGATGTTTCATAAGTTCGTCAAACTAGTAAAAAGCTCATTGAGACATTTATAAGCACTCATGTTGCATGAAACTTGGTTTAGAGTCCTAGAAACGCTTTGTTAAATGTTTAATAAGTTCGTCAAACGTGTACAAAGCTCATTGAGACGGTTATAAGCACTCATGTTGCATGAAACTTGGTTTAGAGTCCTAGAAACCGCGTTGTTAGATGTTTGATAAGTTCGTCAAACTTGTACAAAGCTCATTGAGATACTTATAAGCACTCATGTTGCATGAAACTTGGTTTGGAATCTTAGAAACCGCGTTGTTAGATGTTTCATAAGTTCGTTAAACTAGTACAAAGATCATTGAGACACTTATAAGCACTCATGTTGCATGAAACTTCATTTAGAGTCCTAGAAACCGCGTTGTAAGATGTTTCATAAATTGGTCAAACTAGTACAAAGCTCATTGAGACAGTTATAAGCACTCATGTTGCATGAAACTTTGTTAAGAGTCCTAGAAACGTGTTGTTAGATGTTTCATAAGTTCGTCAAACAAGTACAAAGCTCATTGAGACACTTATAAGCACTCATGTTGCATGAAACTCGGGTTATAAGTTCGTAAAACTTGTACAAAGCTCATTGAGACACTTATAAGCACTCATGTGGAATAAAAACTTGGTTTAGAGTCCTAGAAACGCGTTGTTAGATGTTTCATAAGTTTGTCAAACTAGTACAAAGCTCATTGAGACCATTATAAGCACTCATGTTGCATGAAACTTGGTTTAGAGTCCTAGAAACGCGTTGTTAGATGTTTCATAAGTTCTTCAAACTTGTACAAAGCTCATTGAGACACTTATAAACACTCATGTTGCATGAAACTTAGTTTAGAGTCCTAGAAACGCGTTGTTAGATGTTTCGAAAGTTTGTCAAACTAGTAAAAAGCTCATTGAGACACTTATAAGCACTCATGTTGCATGAAACTTGGTTTAGAGTCCTAGAAACGCTTTGTTAGATGTTTCATAAGTTCGTCAAACTTGTAAAAAGCTCATTGAGACGCTTATAAGCACTCATGTTGCATGAACTTTGGTTTAGAGTCTTAGAAACCGCGTTGTTAGAATTTTCATAAGTTCGTCAAACTTGTACAAAGCTCATTGAGACACTTATAAGCACTTATGTTGCATGAAACTTGGTTTAGAATCTTAGAAACCGCGTTGTTAGATGTTTCATAAGTTCGTTAAACTAGTACAAAGATCATTGAGACACTTATAAGCACTCATGTTACATGAAACTTCGTTTAGAGTCCTAGAAACCGCGTTGTTAGATGTTTCATCAGTTCGTCAAACTAGTATAAAGCTCATTGAGACAGTTATAAGGACTCATGTTGCATGAAATTTGGTTTAGAATCCTAGAAAAGCATTGTTAGATGTTTCATAAGTTCGTCAAACAAGTACAAAGCTCATTGAGACAGTTATAAGCACTCATGTTACATGAAACTTGGTTTAGAGTCCTAGAAACGCGTTGTTAGATGTTTCATAAGTTCGTCAAACAAGTACAAAGCTCATTGAGACACTTATAAGCACTCATGTGGAATGAAACTTGGTTTAGAGTCCTAGAAACGCGTTGTTAGATGTTTCATAAGTTTGTCAAACTAGTAAAAAGCTCATTGAGACAATTATAAGCACTCATGTTGCATGAAACTTGGTTAAGAGTCCTAGAAACCGCGTTGTTAGATGTTTCATAAGTTCGTCAAACTAGTACAAAGCTCATTGAGACACTTATAAGCACTCATGTTGCATGAAACTTGGTTTAGAGTCCTAGAAACACTTTGTTAGATGTTTCATAAGTTCGTCAAATTTGTACAAAGCTGATTGAGACGCTTATAAGCACTCATGTTGCATGAAACTTGGTTTAGAGTCCTAGAAATGCGTTGTTAGATGTATCATAAGTTCGTCAAACTAGTACAAAGCTCATTGAGACACTTATAAGCACTCATGTTGCATGAAACTTGGTTTAGAGTCCTAGAAACCGCGTTGTTAGTTGTTTCATATGTTCGTCAAACTTGTACAAAGCTCATTGAGACACTTATAAGCACTCATGTTGCATGAAACTTGGTTTAGAGTCCTAGAAACGCGTTGTTAGATGTTTCATAAGTTCGTAAAACTTGTACAAAGCTCATTGAGACACTTATAAGCACTCATGTGGAATGACAGTTGGTTTAGAGTCCTACAAAAGGCGTTGTTAGATGTTTCATAAGTTCGTCAAACTAGTACAAAGCTCATTGAGACACATATAAGCACTCGTGTTGCATGAAACTTGGTTTAGAGTCCTAGAAACCGCGTTGTTAGTTGTTTCATATGTTCGTCAAACTTGTACAAAGCTCATTGAGACACTTATAAGCACTCATGTTGCATGAAACTTGGTTTAGAGTCCTAGAAACGCGTTGTTAGATGTTTCATAAGTTCGTAAAACTTGTAAAAAGCTCATTGAGACACTTATAAGCACTCATGTGGAATGAAACTTGGTTTAGAGAAACGCGTTGTTAGATGTTTCATAAGTTTGTCAAACTAGTACAAAGCTCATTGAGACACTTATAAGCACTCAAGTTGCATTAAACTTGGTTTAGAGTCCTAGAAACGAGTTGTTCGATGTTTCATAAGTTCGTGAAACTAGTACAAAGCTCATTGAGACACTTATAAGCACTCATGTTGAATGAAACTTGGTTTAGAGTCCTAGAAACGCGTTGTTAGATGTTTCATAAATTCTTCAAACTTTTACAAAGCTCATTGAGACAATTATAAACACTCATGTTGCATGAAACTTAGTTTAGAGTCCTAGAAACGCGTTGTTAGATGTTTCATAAGTTCGTCAAACTAGTAAAAAGCTCATTGAGACATTTATAAGCACTCATGTTGCATGAAACTTGGTTTAGAGTCCTAGAAACGCTTTGTTAAATGTTTAATAAGTTCGTCAAACGTGTACAAAGCTCATTGAGACGCTTATAAGCACTCATGTTGCATGAAACTTGGTTTAGAGTCCTAGAAACCGCGTTGTTAGATGTTTGATAAGTTCGTCAAACTTGTACAAAGCTCATTGAGATACTTATAAGCACTCATGTTGCATGAAACTTGGTTTGGAATCTTAGAAACCGCGTTGTTAGATGTTTCATAAGTTCGTTAAACTAGTACAAAGATCATTGAGACACTTATAAGCACTCATGTTGCATGAAACTTCATTTAGAGTCCTAGAAACCGCGTTGTAAGATGTTTCATAAATTGGTCAAACTAGTACAAAGCTCATTGAGACAGTTATAAGCACTCATGTTGCATGAAACTTTATTCAGAGTCCTAGAAACGTGTTGTTAGATGTTTCATAAGTTCGTCAAACAAGTACAAAGCTCATTGAGACACTTATAAGCACTCATGTTGCATGAAACTCGGGTTAGAGTCCTAGAAACGCATTGTTAGATGTTTCATAAGTTCGTAAAACTTGTACAAAGCTCATTGAGACACTTATAAGCACTCATGTGGAATAAAAACTTGGTTTAGAGTCCTAGAAACGCGTTGTTAGATGTTTCATAAGTTTGTCAAACTAGTACAAAGCTCATTGAGACCATTATAAGCACTCATGTTGCATGAAACTTGGTTTAGAGTCCTAGAAACGCGTTGTTAGATGTTTCATAAGTTCTTCAAACTTATACAAAGCTCATTGAGACACTTATAAACACTCATGTTGCATGAAACTTAGTTTAGAGTCCTAGAAACGCGTTGTTAGATGTTTCGAAAGTTTGTCAAACTAGTAAAAAGCTCATTGAGACACTTATAAGCACTCATGTTGCATGAAACTTGGTTTAGAGTCCTAGAAACGCTTTGTTAGATGTTTCATAAGTTCGTCAAACTTGTAAAAAGCTCATTGAGACGCTTATAAGCACTCATGTTGCATGAACTTTGGTTTAGAGTCCTAGAAATCGCGTTGTTAGAATTTTCATAAGTTCGTCAAACTTGTACAAAGCTCATTGAGACACTTATAAGCACTTATATTGCATGAAACTTGGTTTAGAATCTTAGAAACCGCGTTGTTAGATGTTTCATAAGTTCGTTAAACTAGTACAAAGATCATTGAGACACTTATAAGCACTCATGTTACATGAAACTTCGTTTAGAGTCCTAGAAACCGCGTTGTTAGATGTTTCATAAGTTCGACAAACTAGTACAAAGCTCATTGAGACAGTTATAAGGACTCATGTTGCATGAAACTTGGTTTAGAATCCTAGAAAAGCATTGTTAGATGTTTCATAAGTTCGTCAAACAAGTACAAAGCTCATTGAGACAGTTATAAGCACTCATGTTACATGAAACTTGGTTTAGAGTCCTAGAAACGCGTTGTTAGATGTTTCATAAGTTCGTCAAACAAGTACAAAGCTTATTGAGACACTTATAAGCACTCATGTGGAATGAAACTTGGTTTAGAGTCCTAGAAACGCGTTGTTAGATGTTTCATAAGTTTGTCAAACTAGTAAAAAGCTCATTGAGACAATTATAAGCACTCATGTTGCATGAAACTTGGTTTAGAGTCCTAGAAACCGCGTTGTTAGATGTTTCATAAGTTCGTCAAACTAGTACAAAGCTCATTGAGACACTTATAAGCACTCATGTTGCATGAAACTTGGTTTAGAGTCCTAGAAACACTTTGTTAGATGTTTCATAAGTTCGTCAAATTTGTACAAAGCTGATTGAGACGCTTATAAGCACTCATGTTGCATGAAACTTGGTTTAGAGTCCTAGAAATGCGTTGTTAGATGTATCATAAGTTCGTCAAACTAGTACAAAGCTCATTGAGACACTTATAAGCACTCATGTTGCATGAAACTTGGTTTAGAGTCCTAGAAACCGCGTTGTTAGTTGTTTCATATGTTCGTCAAACTTGTACAAAGCTCATTGAGACACTTATAAGCACTCATGTTGCATGAAACTTGGTTTAGAGTCCTAGAAACGCGTTGTTAGATGTTTCATAAGTTCGTAAAACTTGTACAAAGATCATTGAGACACTTATAAGCACTCATGTGGAATGACAGTTGGTTTAGAGTCCTACAAAAGGCGTTGTTAGATGTTTCATAAGTTCGTCAAACTAGTACAAAGCTCATTGAGACACATATAAGCACTCGTGTTGCATGAAACTTGGTTTAGAGTCCTAGAAACCGCGTTGTTAGTTGTTTCATATGTTCGTCAAACTTGTACAAAGCTCATTGAGACACTTATAAGCACTCATGTTGCATGAAACTTGGTTTAGAGTCCTAGAAACGCGTTGTTAGATGTTTCATAAGTTCGTAAAGCTTGTACAAAGCTCATTGAGACACTTATAAGCACTCATGTGGAATGAAAGTTGGTTTAGAGTCCTAGAAACGCGTTGTTAGATGTTTCATAAGTTCGTCAAACTAGTACAAAGCTCATTGAGACCATTATAAGCACTCATGTTGCATGAAACTTGGTTTAGAGTCCAAGAAACGCGTTGTTAGATGTTTCATAAATTCGTCAAACTTTTACAAAGCTCATTGAGACAATTATAAACACTCATGTTGCATGAAACTTAGTTTAGAGTCCTAGAAACGCGTTGTTAGATGTTTCATAAGTTCGTCAAACTAGTAAAAAGCTCATTGAGACATTTATAAGCACTCATGTTGCATGAAACTTGGTTTAGAGTCCTAGAAACGCTTTGTTAAATGTTTAATAAGTTCGTCAAACTTGTACAAAGCTCATTGAGACCCTTATAAGCACTCATGTTGCATGAAACTTAGTTTAGAGTCCTAGACACCGCGTTGTTAGATGTTTCATAAGTTCGTCAAACTTGTACAAAGCTCATTGAGACACTTATAAGCACTCATGTTGTATGAAACTTGGTTTGGAATCTTAGAAACCGCGTTGTTAGATGTTTCATAAGTCCGTTAAACTAGTACAAAGATCATAGAGACACTTATAAGCACTCATGTGGAATGAAAGTTGATTTAGAGTCCTAGAAATGCGATGTTAGATGTTTCATAAGTTCGTCAAACTAGTACAAAGCTCATTGAGATACATATAAGCACTCATGTTGCATGAAACTTGGTTTAGAGTCCTAGAAACCGCGTTGTTAGTTGTTTCATATGTTCGTCAAACTTGTACAAAGCTCATTAAGACACTTATAAGCACTCATGTTTCATGAAACTTGGTTTAGAGTCCTAGAAACGCGTTGTTAGATGTTTCATAAGTTCGTAAAACTTGTACAAAGCTCATTGAGACACTTATAAGCACTCATGTGGAATGAAACTTGGTTTAGAGTCCTAGAAACGCGTTGTTAGATGTTTCATAAGTTTGTCAAACTAGTACAAATCTCATTGAGACACTGATAAGCACTCATGTTGCATTAAACTTGGTTTAGAGTCCTAGAAACGAGTTGTTAGATGTTTCATAAGTTCGTCAAACTAGTACAAAACTCATTGAGACACTTATAAGCACTCATGTTGAATGAAACTTGGTTTAGAGTCCTAGAAACGCGTTGTTAGATGTTTCATAAGTTCGTCAAACTTGTACAAAGCTCATTAGGACAATTATAAACACTCATGTTGCATGAAACTTAGTTTAGAGACCTAGAAACGCGTTGTTAGATGTTTCATAAGTTCGTCAAACTAGTAAAAAGCTCATTGAGACATTTATAAGCACTCATGTTGCATGAAACTTGGTTTAGAGTCCTAGAAACGCTTTGTTAATTGTTTAATAAGTTCGTCAAACTTGTACAAAGCTCATTGAGACGCTTATAAGCACTCATGTTGCATGAAACTTGGTTTAGAGTCCTAGAAACCGCGTTGTTAGATTTTTGATAAGTTCGTCAAACTTGTACAAAGCTCATTGAGACACTTATAAGCACTCATGTTGCATGAAACTTGGTTTGGAATCTTAGAAACCGCGTTGTTAGATGTTTCATAAGTTCGTTAAACTAGTACAAAGATCATTGAGACACTTATAAGCACTCATGTTGCATGAAACTTCATTTAGAGTCCTAGAAACCGCGTTGTAAGATGTTTCATAATTTCGTCAAACTAGTACAAAGCTCATTGAGACAGTTATAAGCACTGATGTTGCATGAAACTTTGTTTAGAGTCCTAGAAACGCGTTATTAGATGTTTCATAAGTTCGTCAAACAAGTACAAAGCTCGTTGAGACACTTATAAGCACTCATGTTGCATGAAACTTGGTTTAGAGTCCTAGAAACGCATTGTTAGATGTTTCATAAGTTCGTAAAACTTGTACAAAGCTCATTGAGACACTTATAAGCACTCATGTGGAATAAAAACTTGGTTTAGAGTCCTAGAAACGAGTTGTTAGATGTTTCATAAGTTCGTCAAACTAGTACAAAACTCATCGAGACACTTATAAGCACTCATGTTGCATGAAACTTGGTTTAGAATCTTAGAAACCGCGTTGTTAGATGTTTCATAAGTTCGTTAAACTAGTACAAAGATCATTGAGACACTTATAAACACTCATGTGGAATGAAACTTGGTTTAGAGTCCTAGAAACGCGTTGTTAGATGTTTCATAAGTTTGTCAAACTAGTACAAATCTCATTGAGACACTTATAAGCACTCATGTTGCATTAAACTTGGTTTAGAGTCCTAGAAACGAGTTGTTAGATGTTTCATAAGTTCGTCAAACTAGTACAAAACTCATTGAGACACTTATAAGCACTCATGTTGCATTAAACTTGGTTTAGAGTCCTAGAAACGCGTTGTTAGATGTTTCATAAGTTCGTCAAACTTGTACAAATCTCATTAGGACAATTATAAACACTCATGTTGCATGAAACTTAGTTTAGAGACCTAGAAACGCGTTGTTAGATGTTTCATAAGTTCGTCAAACTAGTAAAAAGCTCATTGAGACATTTATAAGCACTCATGTTGCATGAAACTTGGTTTAGAGTCCTAGAAACGCTTTGTTAAATGTTTAATAAGTTCGTCAAACTTGTACAAAGCTCATTGAGACGCTTATAAGCACTCACGTTGCATGAAACTTGGTTTAGAGTCCTAGAAACCGCGTTGTTAGATTTTTGATAAGTTCGTCAAACTTGTACAAAGCTCATTGAGACACTTATAAGCACTCATGTTGCATGAAACTTGGTTTGGAATCTTAGAAACCGCGTTGTTAGATGTTTCATAAGTTCGTTAAACTAGTACAAAGATCATTGAGACACTTATAAGCACTCATGTTGCATGAAACTTCATTTAGAGTCCTAGAAACCGCGTTGTAAGATGTTTCATAAGTTCTTCAAACTAGTACAAAGCTCATTGAGACAGTTATAAGCACTGATGTTGCATGAAACTTTGTTTAGAGTCCTAGAAACTTGTTGTTAGATGTTTCATAAGTTCGTCAAACAAGTACAAAGCTCGTTGAGACACTTATAAGCACTCATGTTGCATGAAACTTGGTTTAGAGTCCTAGAAACGCATTGTTAGATGTTTCATAAGTTCGTAAAACTTGTACAAAGCTCATTGAGACACATATAAGCACTCATGTGGAATAAAAACTTGGTTTAGAGTCCTAGAAACGAGTTGTTAGATGTTTCATAAGTTCGTCAAACTAGTACAAAACTCATTGAGACACTTATAAGCACTCATGTTGCATGAAACTTGGTTTAGAGTCCTAGAAACGCGTTGTTAGATGTTTTATAAGTTCGTCAAACTTGTACAAAGCTCATTGAGACATTTATAAACACTCATCTTGCATGAAACTTAGTTTAGAGTCCTAGAAACGTGTTGTTAGATGTTTCAAAAGTTTGTCAAACTAGTAAAAAGCTCATTGAGATACTTATAAGCAATCATTTTGCATGAAACTTGGTTTAGAGTCCTACAAACGCTTTGTTAGATGTTTCATATGTTCGTCAAACTTGTACAAAGCTCATTGAGACACTTATAAGCACTCATGTTGCATGAAACTTGGTTTAGAGTCCTAGAAACCGCGTTGTTAGAATTTTCATAAGTTCGTCAAACTTGTACAAAGCTCATTGAGACACTTATAAGCACTTATGTTGCATGAAACTTGGTTTAGAATCTTAGAAACCGCGTTGTTAGATGTTTCATAAGTTCGTTAAACTAGTACAAAGATCATTGAGACACTTATAAGCACTCATGTTACATGAAACTTCGTTTAGCGTCCTAGAAACCGCGTTGTTAGATGTTTCATAAGTTCGTCAAACTAGTACAAAGCTCATTGAGACAGTTATAAGGACTCATGTTGCATGAAACTTGGTTTAGAATCCTAGAAAAGCATTGTTAGATGTTTCATAAGTTCGTCAAACAAGTACAAAGCTCATTGAGACAGTTATAAGCACTCATGTTGCATGAAACTTGGTTTAGAGTCCTAGAAACGCGTTGTTAGATGTTTCATAAGTTCGTCAAACAAGTACAAATCTCATTGAGACACTCATAAGCACTCATGTTGCATGAAACTTGGTTTATAGTCCTAGAAACGCATTGTTAGATGTTTCATAAGTTCGTAAAACTTGTACAAAGCTCATTGAGACACTTATAAGCACTCATGTGGAATGAAACTTGGTTTAGAGTCCTAGAAACGCGTTGTTAGATGTTTCATAAGTTTGTCAAACTAGTAAAAAGCTCATTGAGACAATTATAAGCACTCATGTTGCATGAAACTTGGTTTAGAGTCCTAGAAACGCGTTGTTCGATGTTTCATAAGTTCGTGAAACTAGTACAAAGCTCATTGAGACACTTATAAGAACTCATGTTGCATGAAACTTGGTTTAGAGTCCTAGAAACTACGTTGTTAGATGTTTCATAAGTTCGTCAAACTAGTACAAAGCTCATTAACTACAAGAAAACAACCCGATTTCCGACGGATTTTCCGAGGGACAAGTTTCCGTCGGAAATTCCCGAGGGAATTCCGACAGATTTCCCAGGGAAAGAAGCCGTCGGAAAACTGTCGGAAATTTCCGACGGATATATTTTTCCGTCGGAAATTTCCGACGGATTTCCCACGGCTACTTTCCCTGGGAAATCTGTCGGAATTCCCTCGGAAATTTCCGACGAAATTCTGACAAATATAGCCGTTTGAACCTTTCCGACGGTTTTCCGAGGATTAAAAAATGACCGTTTATATTTATGACGGATTTCCGACGAACTTTTGAACCGTTGAAAATTAGCCGTTAAATCCCTCGAAATCCGTCGGAAATACGTCGAAAGCTGAGAATGTTTTCCTATAAATACCTCTTTGGTTCTCATTCAAAACACACTTTTGTATATCATTCTCTCTCTAAAATTCAAAATAATTTAAATTTTTTAAATGTCTAACTATTATCGAGCATGGATGGATAAACCGAAGATGGATCCGGTGACAAATTTACTTACCGATGAATACGCTAACGGAATTGGAGAATTCATAGGCGTGGCTCAAAATCAACCGGAAAGCATTAGAACCGGTAAGTTTAAATGTCCATGTTCTCAATGTAGGAATTTGAGAAATGTCAGGGTAGATGAAGCATGGCCTCATTTGTATGCGAATGGTTTTATGCCTAGTTATAAGATTTGGTATTTTCATGGAGAAAGATCTGCAGTTTATGGTGCTCATAATTCTAGTGGAACATATATTGGCGATAGTTCAAGAGAAAATAGAGTAGAAGAAGAAACTAGAGGTCATATAGGTAACACTATTCGGATGGTCAATAATGCATATAGGGAAAATATGCAACGGTTTGACGGAGGTTATGATCAGGGTATTAGGATCGAAGAACCGAACTTGGAAGCACGACGTTTTTTTGATATGTTAGATGCAGCAAAACATCCTTTGTACAAAGGTTGTCAGGAGGGTCTTTCCCCTTTATCATCCGCAAGCCGTTTAATGAGCATAAAGACGGATTATAATTACCGGAAGAATGTGTGGATGCAGTTGCGAATTTTGTAAAGAGCGTTCTACCCGAAGATAATCTTTCACCGGCATCATACTATGACGTGCAAAAACTAGTAGCTGGTCTCGGATTACCGTATCAAGTTATAGATGTGTGCATTGACAATTGCATGATCTATTGGAGAAGAGACGAAAATCGGACTAGATGTCGTTTTTGTCGTAAACCTCGATATATGGAGACTAGTGGAAGAGTCTCAGTTCCATATAAGCGGATGTGGTACCTACCTTTGTCGGAAAGATTGAAGAGGTTATATCAATCTGAGCGCACGGCTGAACCAATGAGATGGCATGCTGAACATACTACTACAAACGGGGAAGTTACGCATCCATCCGATGCACAAGCATGGAAACATTTTCGAGGCATTATATCCAGAATTTGCATACGAGCGAAGAAACGTGTATTTGGGGTTATGTACGGACGGGTTCAACCCTTTTGGAAAGCATGGAAGACAATACTTGTTATGGCCGGTGATCCGACACCTTACAATTTGCCGCCTTCTTTGTGTATGCGTCGTGAGTACTTGTTCCTTAGCATTCTTGTTCCAGGACACGAGCATCCGAAGAGATCCCTTGATGTGTTCCTTCAACCATTGATATACGAATTGCAAATGTTATGGGAACACGAAGTTGAAGCATTTGACGTTTCATGGCAACAAAATTTTCAGATGCGCGCGGTACTTATGTGGACCATAAGTGATTTTCCAGCATATGGTATGCTTTCGGGATGGACGACTCATGGTCGGTTGTCTTGTCCATATTGTCAAGATAACAACGATGCTTTCCAATTAAGACATGGACGTAAAACGTGTTGGTTTGATTGTCATAGGAGATTTTTGCCAAGTGATCATCCTTACCGTCGGAATGTAAAGTTATTTACGAAGAAGAAGAAAGTGTATGATGGACCACCACCTGAAGCAGACGGTGATAATTTGTTGGAGCAGTTACGAGACTTTGGGGCGGAGAGAACTCCCGATTGCGGTGGTAACGGACATTATCCAGTAGATGGTTGTGGTGTAAACCACAATTGGCATAAAAAGAGTATTTTTTGGGATTTGCCTTATTGGAAAGATCATCTTCTAAGGCACAACTTGGATGTGATGCACGTTGAGAAGAATTTTTTTGACAACATCATGAACACCGTGTTAAATGTGCAAGGAAAAACGAAAGACAATTTGAAATCTCGTTTGGACTTACCTGAGATTTATGCTCGACATGAACTTCATGTTAATGCAGATGGGAAAAGTGCTTTCCCAGCGTATCGGTTATCTAACAATGGAAAGGAAGAATTTTTCAATTGGATCTTGCATAGTGTTAGATTTCCTGATGGTTATGCGTCAAATTTGCGTAACTGCGTTGATTTGAGAGAAGGTAAATTTTCCGGAATGAAGAGTCATGACTGTCATGTTATCATGCAACGACTACTTCCATTTGCGTTTGCAAATTTGTTACCACAAGACGTTCATAAAGCAATTGCTTCTATCGGTGCATTTTTTCGGGATTTATCCACAAGGACACTAACATTGGAAGGGATTACCACACTCGATCGACAAATACCGGTAATTCTTTGTAATTTGGAGAAGATATTCCCACCTTCTTTCTTTGATGTGATGGAACATCTTCCGATTCATCTTCCAAGAGAAGCGGCACTTGGGGGGTCCGGTTCAATACCGGTGGATGTATCCTTTTGAGCGATATATGTTTCATTTGAAGAAAAAAGTGAAGAATTTGAGCAGAGTGGAGGGATCTATAATTGCTCAATGCATCAACGAGGAAGCATCAAATTTTGCTGAATATTACTTTCCTTCAGAAGTGCGTACAAAAAGTCGTAGGCCTGCGAGACATGATGATGGTGACGAACGACCAAAATATCCCGTCTATGTTCCAGATATGTTCACCCAAGTAGGACGACTTAGCGGGAAAGGAAAAAACGACGTCTAACTGAGCAGGAGCAGGTGCACTTGCACACGTACATACTCTCGAACTGCGACGATATTGATGAATATGAGAGGTAAATTAAATACATTTTTATATATATATATATATGTTTGATGTGAAATTTAACATTTTTTAACATTGTATGTTATGTTTCAAATAGGATATACATGGCCCAAATTCGCATTCATTACAACAATTACACGGAGGATGAACTACAAACAATTAAAAAAAACGAGTTTGCGAAATGGTTGCAATATTCCGTAAGTGTGAAGAAATTTTTCCTTTTTAATTTAAATTAATTATAATATTACTAATTAATTAACAATTCATTTGTAGGTTACTTCTTGTGGTCAATCATTTCCCACATGGTTAATGGATATTGTAAACAGTCCAATGGTCGAAGCACGGTCGTATCCGAGATATTGTACTCGAGGATATGCATTTAGGATTCAACAAGCTGAGAGTTCATCAAGGAGCACTTCGGATTATGGAGTGTCGACTCAGACTCGAGACAATGTTTATTACGACATTCTCCGTGAGGTTTTAGAGATTCAATATCCAGGCATTTTAGGATTGAAGTGCATAGTTTTTTTATGCGACTGGTACGATAACACTATGGGCCATGGAGTACAAATAGATGCATTTGGAGTTACATCGATACATTCAAGAAAAAAATTACGGCACTATGACCCTTTCATCATGGCTTCGCAAGCAGATCAGGTATATATATACACTTAATTGTAAATATATACAAGTTTTAAAAAAATATATTTTAAACATATTAATAATTTTAACTTATTAATGCAGGTTTGTTATATTCAATATCCTCGACTAACTAGAAAAGATGATCCATGGATTACCGTTACTCCAATTAACCCGCGAGGAAGAATTTATGGCGTTGCGGAGCATGATCCACTACAACCAAGTGGTAATTTGATCCCAATGGGTCCGGTGGAAGAATCTCTCCACGTTGACCTCATTGTTGATTTGACCGATTATAGATCGGATGATGAAGAAGCATTACATTCGCTATCGAAGAGGAAATTGGCGAATTTGACGATGAAGATTCGATTTCTTCTAACAACTCTTCGATTCGAGTAGTTACTTTTTAAATTATGTGTTTGTGTAATAAAACAAATTTTAAGTTTTAATTTTAATTTCAAATTTTACTCCAGATTCATATTTTAATTTAAGTTTTATTTTTGTTTTAAGTTTAATTTTAATTTGTCAAATATAATTATGCTATTTCTTCTAAAATTAAACAAAAAGTTTTTTTTATAAAAATATAAATGTACAAAAATGATAAATTATATGTCCAAAATTACTTTCTTTCATCCTATTTTTAGGATCTTCTCACAAAAATATGTGTTTATTATTTGAGTTAAGACAAATTTGTAATAAAAATCTGTCGGAAATCCCTCGCAAATTTGCGACAAATTTCCGACGGAAACAAAATTACAATTTTGTTGAACCCCTAAAACATAATTGTTGAACCCCTAAAATTTAAATATCCGTCGGAAATCCCTCAGAAATTTCCGAGGGATTTCCGACGGATTAAGCATTCCGTCGGAAATCCCTCGGAAATTTCTGAGGGATTTCCGACGGATATTTAAATTTTAGGGGTTCACATCAAATATTGTTAAAGCAAGTTTATATCCTACTTATTTGAACTTTTATACATTCACATGATAATGAAAATATATTACGAAAAAAATAAAAAATTAAAAAATTTAATTCAATAAGGGTTTAAAACTCCTTAAGTAATATGTTTATATTTGTAAAAGTTTTAAAGAGAGTTGTCATTTTTTGTAAATGTTATGTTTTAAGGTTTCTAGTTATGTTCTAAAGTATAAATGTGCACAAAAGTTACATATAAATTATATATGTGTCTAATTATGTAATTTTGGGGTAATTAAACACCTAAATTAACAATCCGTCAGAAATCCCTCATAAATTTCCGACGGATTTCTGACAAAATTTAATTTCCGTCGGAATTCTGTCGTAAATTTCTTAGGGATTTCCGACGGGTTTTGATATTTTATGGGTTCGACAACAACCTCGTACACGTTTATGAATTAAAATTTCCGACGGAATACCGAGGGATTCAAAATTTCCGACGGAATTACGAGGGATACAATCCGTCGGAAATCGGGAAACCCTATTTCTTCTTCTCCTTTCTCTTTTCTCCTCTATTTTCTTCTTCTTTGTTTTCTCCTCCTCCTCGGCGATTTACGGCGGCTCCACGGCGATTCTCCTCCTCGGCGATTTCTTCCTTTCCACGGCGGGCCCTCCTCTCCACGGCGGCGGCCCTTCCTCTCTGCGGCTGCTCCTCCTCTCCACGGCGTCTCTTCCTGTCCGCGGCTGCTCCTCCTCTCCACGGCGGCTCCTTCTCTCCACGGCGGCTCCTCCTCTCCACGGCGGCGGCCCTTCCTCTCTGCGGCTGCTCCTCCTCTCCACGGCGTCTCTTCCTGTCCGCGGCTGCTCCTCCTCTCCACGGCGGCTCCTTCTCTCCACGGCGGCTCCTCCTCTCCACGGCGGCTCCTCCTCTCCACGGCGGCTCCTCCTCTCCACGGCGGCTCCTCCTCTTCCACGGCAGCTCTTCCTCTCCCATTTCATCTCCTATAATCAATGTAAGAAACTCAACTTTTAAATTTTAGATTTGGGTTTTGTTAGATTTATGCAGATTTGAGAGCTTTTGGTTTTGTTTAAGATAATAGACTTTTCATTAAACAAGATTTTGTTACAATTTTGAATTTTTGGTGTGGTATATTTGATATGGTATGATTTTGAATGTTTGGTGGTATTTTAGAAAGTATTGTTGTTTTTGTAATTTGTTATATTTATGGATTTATTTATAACGTTTTGTGGTATTTATAAGAAAATTATAGTATTTTTTACATTAGTGACGATTTTTAAATTTGTTGTATTTATGAAACGTAGAATGTTTTGTAAACAATTTTAGTGTGTTTGTGAATATTATTGGACTATTTACTAGGTTTTTAAAAATTATGTGGTATTTTTGAACAAAATTGTAGTATCTTTAAATTATTGGGGATTTTTTATTTGTAGTAGTTATGGAACTATATCAAACGTTTTATGGTATAACTCAAAACTATTTTAGTGTGTTTGAGAATGAGTTATTTACTAGGTTATTAAACATTATGTGCATTATTGAAAATTGGTATTTTTGGAAAAGTGGTAATTTTGAAAATCACAAAATGATCAAAAAATTTTTAGGGACGGTAACTACTCCTCATTTATAGCTTCGCCTTCTAGCCGTGGTGGACACTCGGCTAGAGGTCGTGGTTTGAGTCCCCAAAATCACTCTCCAACTCCAGATGCGGTCTCAGATTCACCGCCTTCGATTGGGCAAACTTCGGTGCCTCTCCCGTCGTACATATCGATTCAGGAGTTGGTGCAAAAGGATGGTCGGGAATGGTTACCGGTCATCCATCCCAATACCAATATCGGAACGACATGGTTCGAGGACTCACACAACGGCATGAGCAAGTGTGTTTTAAGGATGATGCATTCTCTCCTTAAGCTTCCATATCCGAAGTATACAAAGATGCCTCTTGAAGATCGCGAGTCGCGAGTTGTGGTTTCACACTTTTGCGGGTAATTTTTTTAATCTTACATCTCACTTAGCTACTTTTTTAAACTATCTTGTTAATCTTTTCGTTTCAAATTTGTAGCAAGAATTTAATTGGGCTCCGAGCATACTTTCACGATCCGAACGAGTTTAATAGGTATGCGGCGCTACAATACTCACATCACGTCAATGAGTGGAAACAATTGTGGCAAAAGGGCAAAGTGCCGAAAAACGTGTTACCTGCGGTTTTTGATGGCTTAAAGTTGCATTGGGTTAAACCATCAACAGCGAAGGAGTCTAATACGAATTCAATAAACCGAAAAAGTAACAAAAACGGCTTAGGACCTTCAACCCATAACCTTGGAGCTACAAGTTCTAAATCTCGAAAAAAACAATTGGTAAGTTTTATATTTATTATAGTAAGTTTATATTTTTTAAATCATTGGTAAATAAGTATATGTTTGAAACATTTTTTGTTGTGAAGACGATCGACGGAGTCGAACCTGATTATGGGACCCTCTTGGAGGATGCTCATACAAACCGCAAGACGGGTTTGATTCAGGATCCGTTAGCTTCCCAAGTCGTTGAGATCATAAAAAAGAAGAAGATCGAGCGGATGACTCAACTATCGCAAGAAGAATAGGCGGATTCAAATGAACTATCTCGGGAAGAAATTAACAAAAATTTTTTCGAGGTAATTAGTATAAATTAATATCTTCTATATTGCAATACTTATAAACTAATACTAATAAATTTATTAATTTAACAGGCGACTCCGCAGTCTAAAGGTCGCATTTTCGGGTTAGGTAAAAGTTCTCGAAGTATTATTTCTTCCACATCGTCGGGTAACTACAACACGGAGATCCTTCAGGAACTCGAAAAGAAGGACGAACGCATTAAAGCCCTCGAGAAAGCTAATGAGGATATAATGGCTCAAAACACTGAGATTCGAGAGCAAAACTTGGAGATTCTTCGTCAACAAGCCGAAACTACAAAGTTCATAGCCAAAATGAAAGACAAATTAAACATTAATTAGTTTTTTTTTAAATGTTTTTGTTGTTTTAAAAACAATTTCGTTTTTGTATTTTGTTTTAAATGGTGTATTATATAATATGAGATTTCTTTTAAATTATTTTTTTAATTTAAATTTATTAATATTTTATATTTTTTTAAATATTATTTTTTTTGTTGAAAATAATATTATCCCTCGGAAATCCGTCGGAAAAAAATCCGTTGGAAATCCGTCGGAAACACATCCGTCGGAAATCCGTCGGAAAACCATCCGTTGGAAATCCGTCGGAAACAAAGCCGTGGGAAATCCGTCGGAAAACAAAGTCCGTTGGAAATCCGTCGGAAATAAAACCGTGGGAAACCCGTCGGAAATGATTGTCGGAAATCTGTCGGAAATCCATCGGAAATATATCTGACAGATTTCCGACGGATGAATTTCCGACAAACTTCCGAGAGTTTTTGTTGTCGGAAATTCCTTCGGGAATCCGTCGGAAAATTTCCGTCGGAAATCCCTCGGGTATTTCCGACGGAATTCCGACGTATTTCCTTTTCCGACGACTTAGTTCCGACGAATCAATTTCGTCGGAAATCCGTGGGAAATCGTTGTTTCCGACGGATTTCCGAGGGATTTGTCCCTCGGAAATCGACAGTTTTCTTGTAGTGATTGAGACACTTATAAGCACTCATGTTGCATGAAACTTGGTTTAGAGTCCTAGAAACGCTTTGTTAGATGTTTCATAAGTTCGTCAAATTTGTTCAAAGATGATTGAGACGCTTATAAGCACTCATGTTGCATGAAACTTGGTTTTGAGTCCTAGAAATGCGTTGTTAGATGTTTCATAAGTTCGTCAAACTAGTACAAAGCTCATTGAGACACTTATAAGAACTCATGTTGCATGAAACTTGGTTTAGAGTCCTAGAAACCGCGTTGTTAGTTGTTTCATATGTTCGTCAAACTTGTACAAAGCTCATTGAGACACTTATAAGCACTCATGTTGCATGAAACTTGGTTTAGAGTCCTAGAAACGCGTTGTTAGATGTTTCATAAGTTCGTAAAGCTTGTACAAAGCTCATTGAGACACTTATAAGCACTCATGTGGAATGAAAGTTGGTTTAGAGTCCTAGAAACGCGTTGTTAGATGTTTCATAAGTTCGTCAAACTAGTACAAAGCTCATTGAGACCATTATAAGCACTAATGTTGCATGAAACTTGGTTTAGAGTCCAAGAAACGCGTTGTTAGATGTTTCATAAGTTCGTCAAACTTGTACAAAGCTCATTGAGACACTTATAAATACTCATGTTGCATGAAACTTAGTTTAGAGTCCTAGAAACGCGTTGTTAGATGTTTCAAAAGTTTGTCAAACTAGTAAAAAGCTCATTGAGACACTTATAAGCACTCATGTTGCATGAAACTTGGTTTAGAGTCCTAGAAACGCTTTTTTAGATGTTTCATAAGTTCGTAAAACTTGTACAAAGCTCATTGAGACGCTTATAAGTACTCATGTTGCATGAAACTTGGTTTAGAGTCCTAGAAACCATGTTGTTAGAATTTTCATAAGTTCGTCAAACTTGTACAAAGCTCATTGAGACACTTATAAGCACTTATGTTGCATGAAACTTGGTTTAGAATCTTAGAAACCGCGTTGTTAGATGTTTCATAAGTTCGGTAAACTAGTACAAAGATCATTGAGACACTTATAAACACTCATGTGGAATGAAACTTGGTTTAGAGTCCTAGAAACGCGTTGTTAGATGTTTCATAAGTTTGTCAAACTAGTACAAATCTCATTGAGACACTTATAAGCACTCATGTTGCATTAAACTTGGTTTAGAGTCCTAGAAACGAGTTGTTAGATGTTTCATAAGTTCGTCAAACTAGTACAAAACTCATTGAGACACTTATAAGCACTCATGTTGCATTAAACTTGGTTTAGAGTCCTAGAAACGCGTTGTTAGATGTTTCATAAGTTCGTCAAACTTGTACAAAGCTCATTAGGACAATTATAAACACTCATGTTGCATGAAACTTAGTTTAGAGACCTAGAAACGCGTTGTTAGATGTTTCATAAGTTCGTCAAACTAGTAAAAAGCTCATTGAGACATTTATAAGCACTCATGTTGCATGAAACTTGGTTTAGAGTCCTAGAAACGCTTTGTTAAATGTTTAATAAGTTCGTCAAACTTGTACAAAGCTCATTGAGACGCTTATAAGCACTCATGTTGCATGAAACTTGGTTTAGAGTCCTAGAAACCGCGTTGTTAGATTTTTGATAAGTTCGTCAAACTTGTACAAAGCTCATTGAGACACTTATAAGCACTCATGTTGCATGAAACTTGGTTTGGAATCTTAGAAACCGCGTTGTTAGATGTTTCATAAGTTCGTTAAACTAGTACAAAGATCATTGAGACACTTATAAGCACTCATGTTGCATGAAACTTCATTTAGAGTCCTAGAAACCGCGTTGTAAGATGTTTCATAAGTTCGTCAAACTAGTACAAAGCTCATTGAGACAGTTATAAGCACTGATGTTGCATGAAACTTTGTTTAGAGTCCTAGAAACACGTTGTTAGATGTTTCATAAGTTCGTCAAACAAGTACAAAGCTCTTTGAAACACTTATAAGCACTCATGTTGCATGAAACTTGGTTTAGAGTCCTAGAAACGCATTGTTAGATGTTTCATAAGTTCGTAAAACTTGTACAAAGCTCATTGAGACACTTATAAGCACTCATGTGGAATAAAAACTTGGTTTAGAGTCCTAGAAACGAGTTGTTAGATGTTTCATAAGTTCGTCAAACTAGTACAAAACTCATTGAGACACTTATAAGCACTCATGTTGCATGAAACTTGGTTTAGAGTCCTAGAAACGCGTTGTTAGATGTTTCATAAGTTCGTCAAACTTGTACAAAGCTCATTGAGACACTTATAAACACTCATCTTGCATGAAACTTAGTTTAGAGTCCTAGAAACGTGTTGTTAGATGTTTCAAAAGTTTGTCAAACTAGTAAAAAGCTCATTGAGATACTTATAAGCAATCATTTTGCATGAAAGTTGGTTTAGAGTCCTAGAAACGCTTTGTTAGATGTTTCATATGTTCGTCAAACTTGTACAAAACTCATTGAGACACTTATAAGCACTCATGTTGCATGAAACTTGGTTTAGAGTCCTAGAAACCGCGTTGTTAGAATTTTCATAAGTTCGTCAAACTTGTACAAAGCTCATTGAGACACTTATAAGCACTTATGTTGCATGAAACTTGGTTTAGAATCTTAGAAACCGCGTTGTTAGATGTTTCATAAGTTCGTTAAACTAGTACAAAGATCATTGAGACACTTATAAGCACTCATGTTACATGAAACTTCGTTTAGCGTCCTAGAAACCGCGTTGTTAGATGTTTCATAAGTTCGTCAAACTAGTACAAAGCTCATTGAGACAGTTATAAGGACTCATGTTGCATGAAACTTGGTTTAGAATCCTAGAAAAGCATTGTTAGATGTTTCATAAGTTCGTCAAACAAGTACAAAGCTCATTGAGACAGTTATAAGCACTCATGTTGCATGAAACTTGGTTTAGAGTCCTAGAAACGCGTTGTTAGATGTTTCATAAGTTCGTAAAACTTGTACAAAGCTCATTGAGACACTTATAAGCACTCATGTGGAATGAAACTTGGTTTAGAGTCCTAGAAACGCGTTGTTAGATGTTTCATAAGTTTGTCAAACTAGTAAAAAGCTCATTGAGACAATTATAAGCACTCATGTTGCATGAAACTTGGTTTAGAGTCCTAGAAACGCGTTGTTCGATGTTTCATAAGTTCGTGAAACTAGTACAAAGCTCATTGAGACACTTATAAGCACTCATGTTGCATGAAACTTGGTTTAGAGTCCTAGAAACTACGTTGTTAGATGTTTCATAAGTTCGTCAAACTAGTACAAAGCTCATTGAGACACTTATAAGCACTCATGTTGCATGAAACTTGGTTTAGAGTCCTAGAAACGCTTTGTTAGATGTTTCATTAGTTCGTCAAATTTGTACAAAGATGATTGAGACGCTTATAAGCACTCATGTTGCATGAAACTTGGTTTAGAGTCCTAGAAATGCGTTGTTAGATGTTTCATAAGTTCGTCAAACTAGTACAAAGCTCATTGAGACACTTATAAGAACTCATGTTGCATGAAACTTGGTTTAGAGTCCTAGAAACCGCGTTGTTAGTTGTTTCATATGTTCGTCAAACTTGTACAAAGCTCATTGAGACACTTATAAGCACTCATGTTGCATGAAACTTGGTTTAGAGTCCTAGAAACGCGTTGTTAGATGTTTCATAAGTTCATAAAGCTTGTACAAAGCTCATTGAGACACTTATAAGCACTCATGTGGAATGAAAGTTGGTTTAGAGTCCTAGAAACGCGTTGTTAGATGTTTCATAAGTTCGTCAAACTAGTACAAAGCTCATTGAGACCATTATAAGCACTCATGTTGCATGAAACTTGGTTTAGAGTCCAAGAAACACGTTGTTAGATGTTTCATAAGTTCGTCAAACTTGTACAAAGCTCATTGAGACACTTATAAATACTCATGTTGCATGAAACTTAGTTTAGAGTCCTAGAAACGCGTTGTTAGATGTTTCAAAAGTTTGTCAAACTAGTAAAAAGCTCATTGAGACACTTATAAGCACTCATGTTGCATGAAACTTGGTTTAGAGTCCTAGAAACGCTTTTTTAGATGTTTCATAAGTTCGTAAAACTTGTACAAAGCTCATTGAGACGCTTATAAGTACTCATGTTGCATGAAACTTGGTTTAGAGTCCTAGAAACCATGTTGTTAGAATTTTCATAAGTTCGTCAAACTTGTACAAAGCTCATTGAGACACTTATAAGCACTTATGTTGCTTGAAACTTGGTTTAGAATCTTAGAAACCGCGTTGTTAGATGTTTCATAATTTCGTTAAACTAGTACAAAGATCATTGAGACACTTATAAACACTCATGTTACATGAAACTTCGTTTAGAGTCGTTAGATGTTAGATGTTTCATAAGTTCGTAAAAAGCTCATTGAGACATTTATAAGCACTCATGTTGCATGAAACTTGGTTTAGAGTCCTAGAAACGCGTTGTTAGATGTTTCATAAGTTCGTCAAACTTGTACAAAGCTCATTGAGACAATTATAAACACTCATGTTGCATGAAACTTAGTTTAGAGTCCTAGAAACGCGTTGTTAGATGTTTCATAAGTTCGTCAAACTAGTAAAAAGCTCATTGAGACATTTATAAGCACTCATGTTGCATGAAACTTGGTTTAGAGTCCTAGAAACGCTTTGTTAAATGTTTAATAAGTTCGTCAAACTTGTACAAAGCTCATTGAGACGCTTATAAGCACTGATGTTGCATGAAACTTGGTTTAGAGTCCTAGAAACCGCGTTGTTAGATGTTTCATAAGTTCGTCAAAGTTGTACAAAGCTCATTGAGACACTTATAAGCACTCATGTTGCATGAAACTTGGTTTAGAATCTTAGAAACCGCATTGTTAGATGTTTCATAAGTTCGTCAAACAAGTACAAAGCTCATTGAGACAGTTATAAGCACTCATGTTGCATGAAACTTGGTTTAGAGTCCTAGAAACGCGTTGTTAGATGTTTCATAAGTTCGTCAAACAAATACAAAGCTCATTGAGACACTTATAAGCACTCATGTTGCATGAAACTTGGTTTAGAGTCCTAGAAACGCATTGTTAGATGTTTCATAAGTTCGTAAAACTTGTACAAAGCTCATTGAGACACTTATAAGCACTCATGTGGAATGAAACTTGGTTTAGAGTCCTAGAAACGCGTTGTTAGATGTTTCATAAGTTTGTCAAACTAGTACAAAGCTCATTGAGACAATTATAAGCACTCATGTTGCATGAAACTTGGTTTAGAGTCCTAGAAACGCGTTGTTCGATGTTTCATAAGTTCGTCAAACTAGTACAAAGCTCATTGAGACACTTATAAGCACTCATGTTGCATGAAACTTGGTTTAGAGTCCTAGAAACTGCGTTGTTAGATGTTTCATAAGTTCGTCAAACTAGTACAAAGCTCATTGAGACACTTATAAGCACTCATGTTGCATGAAACTTGGTTTAGAGTCCGAGAAACGCTTTGTTAGATGTTTCATAAGTTCGTCAAATTTGTACAAAGTTGATTGAGACGCTTATAAGCACTCATGTTGCATGAAACTTGGTTTAGATCTAGTCCTAGAAATGTGTTGTTAAATGTTTAATAAGTTCGTCAAACTTGTACAAAGCTCATTGAGACGCTTATAAGCACTGATGTTGCATGAAACTTGGTTTAGAGTCCTAGAAACCGCGTTGTTAGATGTTTCATAAGTTAGTCAAAGTTGTACAAAGCTCATTGAGACACTTATAAGCACTCATGTTGAATGAAACTTGGTTTAGAATCTTAGAAACCGCGTTGTTAGATGTTTCATAAGTTTGTTAAACTAGTACAAAGATCATTGAGACACTTATAAGCACTCATGTTGCATGAAACTTTGTTTAGAGTCCTAGAAACTCGTTGTTAGATGTTTCATAAGTTCATCAAACAAGTACAAAGCTCATTGAGACACTTATAAGCACTCATCTTGCATGAAACTTGGTTTAGAGTCCTAGAAACGCATTGTTAGATGTTTCATAAGTTCGTCAAACTAGTAAAAAGCTCATTGAGACACTTATAAGCACTCATGTTGCATTAAACTTGGTTTAGAGTCCTAGAAACGCTTTGTTAGATGTTTCATAAGTTCGTCAAACTTGTACAAAGCTCATTGAGACCATTATAAGCACTCATGTTGCATGAAACTTGGTTTAGATTCCTAGAAACCGCGTTGTTAGATGTTTCATAAGTTCGTCAAACTTGTACAAAGCTCATTGAGACACTTATAAATACTCATGTTGCATGAAACTTAGTTTAGAGTCCTAGAAACGCGTTGTTAGATGTTTCAAAAGTTTGTCAAACTAGTAAAAAGCTCATTGAGGCACTTATAAGCACTCATATTGCATGAAACTTGGTTTAGAGTCCTAGAAACGCTTTTTTAGATGTTTCATAAGTTCGTAAAACTTGTACAAAGCTCATTGAGACGCTTATAAGTACTCATGTTGCATGAAACTTGGTTTAGAGTCCTAGAAACCATGTTGTTAGAATTTTCATAAGTTCGTCAAACTTGTACAAAGCTCATTGAGACACTTATAAGCACTTATGTTGCATGAAACTTGGTTTAGAATCTTAGAAACCGCGTTGTTAGATGTTTCATAATTTCGTTAAACTAGTACAAAGATCATTGAGACACTTATAAACACTCATGTTACATGAAACTTCGTTTAGAGTCGTTAGATGTTAGATGTTTCATAAGTTCGTAAAAAGCTCATTGAGACATTTATAAGCACTCATGTTGCATGAAACTTGGTTTAGAGTCCTAGAAACCGCGTTGTTAGTTGTTTCATATGTTCGTCAAACTAGTACAAAGCTCATTGAGACACTTATAAGCACTCATGTTGAATGAAACTTGGTTTAGAGTCCTAGAAACGCGTTGTTAGATGTTTCATAAGTTCGTCAAACTTGTACAAAGCTTATTGAGACAATTATAAACACTCATGTTGCATGAAACTTAGTTTAGAGTCCTAGAAACGCGTTGTTAGATGTTTCATAAGTTCGTCAAACTAGTAAAAAGCTCATTGAGACATTTATAAGCACTCATGTTGCATGAAACTTGGTTTAGAGTCCTAGAAACGCTTTGTTAAATGTTTAATAAGTTCGTCAAACTTGTACAAAGCTCATTGAGACGCTTATAAGCACTGATGTTGCATGAAACTTGGTTTAGAGTCCTAGAAACCGCGTTGTTAGATGTTTCATAAGTTCGTCAAAGTTGTACAAAGCTCATTGAGACACTTATAAGCACTCATGTTGCATGAAACTTGGTTTAGAATCTTAGAAACCGCATTGTTAGATGTTTCATAAGTTCGTCAAACAAGTACAAAGCTCATTGAGACAGTTATAAGCACTCATGTTGCATGAAACTTGGTTTAGAGTCCTAGAAACGCGTTGTTAGATGTTTCATAAGTTCGTCAAACAAATACAAAGCTCATTGAGACACTTATAAGCACTCATGTTGCATGAAACTTGGTTTAGAGTCCTAGAAACGCATTGTTAGATGTTTCATAAGTTCGTAAAACTTGTACAAAGCTCATTGAGACACTTATAAGCACTCATGTGGAATGAAACTTGGTTTAGAGTCCTAGAAACGCGTTGTTAGATGTTTCATAAGTTTGTCAAACTAGTACAAAGCTCATTGAGACAATTATAAGCACTCATGTTGCATGAAACTTGGTTTAGAGTCCTAGAAACGCGTTGTTTGATGTTTCATAAGTTCGTCAAACTAGTACAAAGCTCATTGAGACACTTATAAGCACTCATGTTGCATGAAACTTGGTTTAGAGTCCTAGAAACTGCGTTGTTAGATGTTTCATAAGTTCGTCAAACTAGTACAAAGCTCATTGAGACACTTATAAGCACTCATGTTGCATGAAACTTGGTTTAGAGTCCGAGAAACGCTTTGTTAGATGTTTCATAAGTTCGTCAAATTTGTACAAAGTTGATTGAGACGCTTATAAGCACTCATGTTGCATGAAACTTGGTTTAGAGTCCTAGAAATGTGTTGTTAAATGTTTAATAAGTTCGTCAAACTTGTACAAAGCTCATTGAGACGCTTATAAGCACTGATGTTGCATGAAACTTGGTTTAGAGTCCTAGAAACCGCGTTGTTAGATGTTTCATAAGTTAGTCAAAGTTGTACAAAGCTCATTGAGACACTTATAAGCACTCATGTTGAATGAAACTTGGTTTAGAATCTTAGAAACCGCGTTGTTAGATGTTTCATAAGTTTGTTAAACTAGTACAAAGATCATTGAGACACTTATAAGCTCTCATGTTGCATGAAACTTTGTTTAGAGTCCTAGAAAGTCGTTGTTAGATGTTTCATAAGTTCGTCAAACAAGTACAAAGCTCATTGAGACACTTATAAGCACTCATGTTGAATGAAACTTGGTTTAGAGTCCTAGAAACGCATTGTTAGATGTTTCATAAGTTCGTCAAACTAGTAAAAAGCTCATTGAGACACTTATAAGCACTCATGTTGCATGAAACTTGGTTTAGAGTCCTAGAAACGCTTTGTTAGATGTTTCATAAGTTCGTCAAACTTGTACAAAGCTCATTGAGACGCTTTTAAGCACTCATGTTGCATGAAACTTGGTTTAGATTCCTAGAAACCGCGTTGTTAGATGTTTCATAAGTTCGTCAAACTTGTACAAAGCTCATTGAGACACTTATAAGCACTTATGTTGCATGAAACTTGGTTTAGAATCTTAGAAACCGCGTTGTTAGATATTTCATAAGTTTGTTAAACTAGTACAAAGATCATTGAGATACTTATAAGCACTCATGTTACATGAAACTTCGTTTAGAGTCCTAGAAACCGCGTTGTTAGATGTTTCATAAGTTCGTCAAACTATTACAAAGCTCATTGAGACAGTTATAAGCACTCATGTTGCATGAAACTTGGTTTAGAATCCTAGAAAAGCATTGTTAGATGTTTCATAAGTTCGTCAAACAAGTACACAGCTCATTGAGACAGTTATAAGCACTCATGTTGCGTGAAACTTGGTTTAGAGTCCTAGAAACGCGTTGTTAGATGTTTCATAAGTTCGTCAAACAAGTACAAAGCTCATTGAGACACTTATAAGCACTCATGTTGCATGAAACTTGGTTTAGAGTCCTAGAAACCGCGTTGTTAGTTGTTTCATATGTTCGTCAAACTTGTACAAAGTTCATTGAGACACTTATAAGCACTCATGATGCATGAAACTTGGTTTAGAGTCCTAAAAACGCGTTGTTAGATGTTTCATAAGTTCGTAAAACTTGTACAAAGCTCATTGAGACACTTATAAGCACTTATGTTGCATGAAACTTGGTTTAAAATCTTTGAAACCGCGTTGTTAGATGTTTCATAAGTTCGTTAAACTAGTACAAAGATCATTGAGACACTTATAAGCACTCATGTTACATGAAACTTCGTTTAGAGTCCTAGAAACCGCGTTGTTAGATGTTTCATAAGTTCGTCAAACAAGTACAAAGCTCATTGAGACAGTTATAAACACTCATGTTGCATGAAACTTGGTTTAGAGTCCTAGAAACGCGTTGTTAGATGTTTCATAAGTTCGTCAAACAAGTACAAAGCTCATTGAGACACTTATAAGCACTCATGTTGCATGAAACTTGGTTTAGAGTCCTAGAAACGCATTGTTAGATGTTTCATAAGTTCGTAAAACTTGTACAAAGCTCATTGAGACACTTATAAGCACTCATGTGGAATGAAACTTGGTTTAGAGTCCTAGAAACGCGTTGTTAGATGTTTCATAAGTTTGTCAAACTACTACAAAGCTCATTGAGACAATTATAAGCACTTATGTTGCATGAAACTTAGTTTAGAGTCCTAGAAACGCATTGTTCGATGTTTCATAAGTTCGTGAAACTAGTACAAAGGTCATTGAGACACTTATAAGCACTCATGTTGCATGAAACTTGGTTTACAGTCCTAGAAACTGCGTTGTTAGATGTTTCATAAGTTCGTCAAACAAGTACAAAGCTCATTGAGACATTTATAAGCACTCATGTTGCATGAAACTTGGTTTAGAGTCCTAGAAACGCATTGTTAGATGTTTCATAAGTTCGTAAAACTTGTACAAAGCTCATTGAGACACTTATAAGCACTCATGTGGAATGAAATTTGGTTTAGAGTCCTAGAAACGCGTTGTTAGATGTTTCATAAGTTCGTCAAACTAGTACAAAGCTCATTGAGACACATATAATCACTCATGTTGCATGAAACTTGGTTTAGAGTCCTAGAAACCGCGTTGTTAGTTGTTTCATATGTTCGTCAAACTTGTACAAAGCTCATTGAGACACTTATAAGCACTCATGTTGCATGAAGCTTGGTTTAGAGTCCTAGAAACGCGTTGTTAGATGTTTCATAAGTTCGTAAAACTTGTACAAAGCTCATTGAGACACTTATAAGCACTCATGTTGAATGAAACTTGGTTTAGAGTCCTAGAAACGCGTTGTTAGATGTTTCATAAGTTCGTCAAACTTCACTACAAGAAATCAGGACTTTTACCACGACCATAATCGTTGTAAAATCGTGGTAAAATTGAGTTTACCACGATTTTACGACGATTTCCATTTCGTCGTTAATCGATCGAAGTAAAAGCTAAATCGTCGTAAAATCGTGGTAAATTTTACGACGAATAAAATTCGTTGTAAATTCGTGGTAAAATATTCGTTGTAAAATCGTTGTAATTGTTACAACGATTTTACAACGAATATTTGGTTGTAAATTTGTATTTATAATAAATCGAAAATTCTTACAATCGTGGTAAAATCGTCCCTAATTAGGGACGATTTTACGACGAATTGTAAAATTTATATTTCTCACAATCGTCGTAAAATCGTCCCTAATTAGGGACGATTTTACGACGATTGGAAGAAATATAAATTTTACTAATCGTGGTAAAATCGTCCCTAATTAGGGACGATTTTACCACGATTGTAAGAAATATAAATTTTACAATTCGTGGTAAAATCGTCCCTTATTAGGGACGATTTTACCACGATTAATATTATTATAAATAAAAAAAAATAATATTTTATAAAATAAAATATTATTTTTTTAAAATATTTTTATTACAATTTCAAAATACAAAATACAAAAATAATTAGTCGTCTAAATTGAAATTAGGCCCGAAATAGTCCCGCGTTGCGTTCTCGGGATCTACGTTGCTTGTTCCGGCCGGTCGGGTCGTCGGACGGAGGGGATGTGTCCGCATCGTCCGAAGTAGTTCCGGGTTAGATGCGTAAAGCACCGTGAACAGCCGTTGTAGAATCGCATGTTGTTCGCCCGAGTCGAATGCGAGTTCGAATCTCACCGCAACTCACCCCGAGATCGGTAATTGGGAGGAGCAAGTGGGACGTCCCGCATGGATCCCATGCCTAGAACCCGTCCTTTCTTCTTAGGAGCAACCTATAAAATTAAACAATTAATAAATGAATGTTTTAAAAAATAATTTTACAAGTAAAATTTTACCTCATGATATATTTGATCGAGCTCGGCGGTTGTAAGCGGCTCGCCCGGATATTGAGTGCCTCCCGGGGATCTCTCGAGATCGTTGAGTCTCGATCTCCGTCTTCCGAGCTTCAAGATCGTTGAATATCCGCTCGGAATGGGAGTCAACGAACTCGCCGGTCTTTTTCCGGTGCGTCTTCTCGAAGACGCGCATCGACGGCCGGTTTGTGACCCGGCTCCTTGGCCTACAAACAAATAATAAAATTTATGTGCATTAGTATAATATTAGTAATTTGAAAATAAAAATAATTTGGAAGAGTTAGTAAGAGAGACTTACCATTTCGTGCGCCCGACCCGCGAACGGGATTTGTCCGGACGTGTGAGCCATCGCTTCGGCGTCCCGTCGGGTAGCTTCGCGTTCCCGGAGGTGGAACACTTCTCGCCTACGGTCGCGTTGTGGCCATCCGTCCAATATTTCTTCAAGCCGTCCCGTACCGCGACCGAGAGATATACCGGCTTCCCGCGTCGCCGACGACTCTCCACTTGTCCTTCCAGTCGGAGACCGTGTTGGCGAGACGGAATTTCGCCGTCTTGTTGAACTCCGTCCTCACGGTCTCGCCGATCGAGACATCCCAATGCCACTTTTGCTGCAAAATATGAAAAATTATAAGTTACTTAGCTTTACGCGAATAATATATAATAAAAAATTTAAAGTTAAATAAATAAATTTAATTGAAATTAAATAAGAACATTACCGCGAAACATTTGAACCACGTTCTCTTGATGTGCTCGGGTGTCTTGCTCCAATTGGGATGCGACTCGGTGAAGTATCCCTTGATTATGTCCGCGATAGAACGCGAGACCTGGTTGTCGTACTTGAACCCGAAAAAAACATTAATTAATTTATTAATATAATAAAAAATAATAAAAAAAAAATTAAGTTAATTACCGTAAGTGTCCGGAGACTTGTACGGATCCAACCGGCGGAGATCGTCATGTCCGGGTTGAGCGAGAATATCCTCAACCCGGAGGTTGGAGTACGGCGCGTGTCCCGCACATCCAACTCGGGATGTACGTGGCCCGGGATATCGTCGGCCGCGGGGTCCGCGGCGTCGGCGGCGGCGGCGGGCACAGAAGGAGGAGGAGGAGGATGCTCGCCTTGGACAGGAGATGTCCGGGAAGCTGAACCGGAAGCCGAACCTTCCCGGGAAGTCGAGCCTTCCCGGAAGCCCTCCTATCCGCCAACATCTGCATGTAGTCCGGCGGTAAGGTCTTCCCTCTCCTACGAGGCATATCTAAGTACCGCCAAAAAAAACATTAAATATTTAAATAATAATAAAATTATATAAGTATTTTAATGACATTATATGTCCTAAACATATAATTCTAAAATTTGAATCATAAAACTAAAATCCGAGCCTAAAACTAAATTCTAAATCCTAAAACTAAATTCCAATTCCTAAAACTAATTCTAAAATCCGGTTTTATAACACATATATTAAAAATATTTACCTTTGGGGATGTTGAAGAGTGTGAAAGTTGTAGAGTTTTAGAGAGAGAAAGTTTTAGAGAGATAGAGAGATTTAGAGAGAATGAGTGAAAATGAAAAATTTTGGTCCACTATATATAGTATAAGCAATCGTCGTAAAATCGTCGTAAATTTACGACGATTTTACGACGATTTCGTCGTTAAATCGTTGTAAAAAAATTGAAACGTTTTGGTTCGTTTCGTTTGCCGCGTTTTGGGAATGATGAAAATAATATCGTGGTAAAATCGTGGTATATTTACCACGATTTTACCACGACTTATAAGGTAATCGTCGTAAAATAGTGGTAAATTTACCACGATTTTACGACGATTTGATTTAATAAATTCGTTGTTAAATCGTGGTAAATTTACCACGATTTAACAACGATTACCTTATAAGTCGTGGTAAAATCGTGGTAATAGTTGACGTTGACAACCTCGTAGAAACAAAACTCCCGAGGATTTGACGTTTAGAGTTTCATTTTTGGTCGTAAATTCGTTGTTAACTTACCACGAATTTCCATCGATTTTGTGTGAATCGTCGTTAATTCGTGGTAAATTTACCACGAATTTACGACGATTTATTACACTAAATGGATTTTGCTAAAATTCATCTCGCCATTTGACTTCATGTTGCATATAATTATGATATTGTATGCATATGAAATCATACTAAGTCGTATGATTGCGTAAAAACAAGTTTTGGTAAAATTAGAACATATAGACATATTAACAACAATATATTATAGTACACTTTATCTTAAACTTTATTAATTCTAAGAATATGTAAACAAAACTTATTGATAAGCAATTTTAACATTGTTTTTATAGTTATTCATTAACTTTAGAGGTCTTAAAGAGTGTTTGTAAGTAATATAAGACATACTTTTAAAAATGTTTGGGGTTTAGGGGTTTATACAAAAAGACGTTGTAAAATAGTGGTAAATTTACCACGATTTTACAACGATTACCTTTTAAATCGTCGTAAAATCGTGGTAACTTTACCACGACTTAACAACGTCTTTTTGAACTTTTAAATCGTTGTAAAATAGTGGTAATAGTTGACGTTGACAACCTCGTACAAACAAAACTCCTGAGGATTTGACGTTTAGAGTTTCATTTTTGGTCGTAAATTCGTTGTTAACTTACCACGAATTTCCATCGATTTTGTGTGAATCGTCGTAAATTCGTGGTAAATTTACCACGAAGTTACGACGATTTATTACACTAAATGGATTTTGCTAAAATTCATCTGCCATTTGACTTCATGTTGAATATAATTATGATATTGTATGCATATGAAATCATTCTAAGGCGTATGATTGCGAGAGAAAAACAAGTTTTGATAAAATTAGAACATATATACATATTAACAACACTATATTATAGTACACTTTATCTTAAACTTTATGAATTCTAAGAATATGTAAACAAAACTTATTGATAAGCAATTTTAACATTGTTTTTATAGTTATTCATTAAGTTTAGAGGTCTTAACGAGTGTTTGTACATAATATAAGACATACTTTTAAAAATGTTTAGGGTTTAGGGGTTTATACAAAAAGACGTTGTAAAATCGTGGTAAATTTACCACGATTTTACAACGATTTCGTTTTAAAGCGTTGTAAACTCGTGGTAATCGTTGACGTCGACAACCTCGTACAAACAAAACTCCTGAGGATTAGATGTCTTTAAAAGACTACGAATTATAAGATTATTCGTGGTAAAGTCGTCGTACATTTACGACGATTTTACCACGATTTGTGAAATTTACACATATCGTGGTAAAATCGTTGTAAATTTACGACGATTTTACCACGATTTGTTAAATTTACACAAGTCGTGGTAAAATCGTTGTAAATTTACCACGAATTTACCACGATTGTTAATTTATTTTATAAAAAAAAATTTAAATACATTATTTTCTTAAAATACATTATTTTCTTATTTATTACTCGAGTCATCGCGGACTCATGTTCGTCCTCGTAGTCGATTCATCAAATTCGTCGGCCTCTTCGACTTCTTCTTCGTCCTCATTCACCTCTTCAGCCTTCCCTATTATGTGGATCAACGAGTAAGACCATGTCCGTGTTTAGTTCGGCGAAGGAATATCGACGGACGTGTCATTCCGTAGTGGTGATTCTTCTTCCCCGACTATGTACCCTCTCGGGCAATTTTGATGACGGATAGCCAATGTATTCCCGTGGACTTAAGACGCGGATAAGGAATGAAGCTTACTTGCTCGGCTTGCGATGCAAGTATGAAAGGCTCGAACTTGTTGTATCTTCTACTCTTATTGACATCAACGATCCCGTACTTGTTGATTCGTACACCTCTTCCGATCGTAGGATCAAACCACTCGCACTTGAAGAGTACGCACTTCAACATGAGCAACCCGGAAACGTTATTTCTATGATTTCTTGGATGATTCCGTAGAAATCAATGTCTCCTCTAACACAAACACCGTAGTTAACACTTGTTCGATGTCGCCCGTAATCGTACGCGTGGAAAGCATAACCTCTTGTAAAATACATTGGCGATGTCCGAATCTTCGCAAGGGGACGTTGTAGCATCTCGTGGAACCACACCGGATAAGATTCGTCCTCGTACTCAATCTGCGTACACCAACAATAATTTTGTTTAAATATATTATGTTTATATGTAATTTCATATTTGATATTTTCATATACCCGTGTTTGCAACCACATCACAAAGTGTTGAGTTTTACGGGAATCGAGCTCATCTTCGATATCCCCGAATCCCTTTTTGAACTTGTTCGACGAAGATACTATATATATATGAAAATATCATAAGTAACAATATTTCATGAGTGTTGTAATGAATTAAAGAGTATTAAAAAACATTTACTTTTACCTTTCCCATGGAGTAACAATATCGCAATTCAATACAATGTACGTGTGGGCACAATGAATTTCATCCTCGTTGCTCCACCAAACCTCTTTTATGCGTCCGCTAAGCCGACCAATGGGACAAAATATGTCAGGTACTCCTTCCACCGCGTACGTTGTTTGAATGCCTCCGTCATCATATCTCCTCGGCGCTCTTTTACGTGTCCTCACGCTTGGTGCAAAGTAGTACGACGTAAAGTGAGACGTTTCCTCTGTAATACTACCCGCAACGATTGAACCCTCGACTTTAGCTAAATTCTTCGCCTTCCCTTTTAGATGTTTCATAAATCGTTCGAAAGGGTACATCCATCGGAAGTGAACGGGCCCCCCTAGTTCTGCTTCGTGTGGGAGATGTACTGGTAGGTGCTCCATAACATCAAAAAAGGATGGGGGAAATATCTTCTCCAAATTGCACAAAATGAGAGGAATGTTCTCGTCGAGTTGTGTTATTACTTCATCGTTCAACGTTCTTGTGGAAAGATCACGAAAGAACAACCCAACACCTACACAAATTATATAAAACGTACGTATTACGATATATTCAGTTATGAAATATTTTATTAGACATTACGTATACGTACCAGCAATTGCTTCGTGCACATTTTGTGGAACAAGTTCGGCCAAGACAAATGGTAGCAGTCGTTGCATGAACACATGACAATCGTGACTTTTCATACCTGTGAATTTACTACCATCTACACACCGAGAAAGATTAGAAACAAAACCATCGGGAAACTTAACTTCGAGATCACCCACCGGAACAACGACGTCTTCGCCGCACTCGATAATCCGAATATAGGTATTGGGGCTTTTCCGTCATTATCAATGTGCAATTCGGATCTCGCACATATCTCAGCCAAGTCAAGACGTGATTTAAAATTGTCTTTTGTCTTTCCCCGCACATTCAAAAGAGTGTTCATAATGTTATCGAAAAAGTTCTTCTCTATGTGCATCACGTCAAGATTGTGTCGGAGTAGATGATCTTTCCAAGTATGGAAGCTCCCGAAAATGCTTTTCTTATGCCAATTGTGTTCCGTAAGATAACCATCAGTGCATATTAGGCGGGACATGCCAGCTTTCCTCCTTGGGGAACCGTGTAATTCGCACGTAATGATCCATATGCGCCTCAACTTGTTCGCCCGTGTAATAAATCGGCGGAGGATCACGAACCACTTTGTTCTTTTTAAACAATCGTTTGTTTTTCCGATATGGGTGGCGCAAACTAAGAAACTTACGGTGACAATCGAACCAACTAGTTTTCCTTCCATGCTTCAATTGGAAGGCGTCGACGATGCATGCAAGTAAGGACAAGATAGTCGTCCGTGTGTAGTCCAGCCCGACAACATTCCATAAGCGGGAAAGTCGCTAATCGTCCATAGAAGCACCGCGCGCATTGTAAAATTCCGTTTCCTCGAACAATCGTAAGTCTTTACTCCAGTGTGCCATAACTCCTTCAACTCTTCCACCAAAGGCTGTAGAAAAACATCAAGGGATCTTTTTGGATGTTTAGGTCCAGGGACTAAAATGCTCGAAATAAAAATTCCCTTTGCATACACATCTCTCGGTGGGAGGTTATAAGGGGTGACGATGACGGGCCATAAAGAATACTGCCTACCTGACATACCAAATGGACTAAATCCATCCGTACACAAACCAAGGTAGACGTTACCTTTTCGTCTAGCAAAATCGGGGTACACTGAGTTAAAGTGTTTCCACGCTTTCGCATCGGATGGGTGAGTCACCTCTCCAGGCTTCTGTGTATGTTCTCCATGCCACCTCATTGAAGAAGCTGTCCTCTCCGAGTGATACATCCTTTGTAGCCTCGTCCGTTATAGGAAGATACCACATCTTCCGGTACGGTACCCTCTTCGACCTACTCCTTCCGGCCTATATCTTGGTTTTTTGCAAAAACGACATTCCTCAAGAATGTCGTCGTCTTTCCAAAATATCATACAATTGTCTACACAGACATCAATTGACTGATACGGAAGACCAAGACCGATAACCAATTTTTGAACCTCATAAAACGTTTCAGCCTAAATTATCGAGGGTAGATATTCTTTTAACAATGAGGCCCAATCATCCATGCAAACCTCGGATAAGTTATGGTCTGTTTTAATATTCATCATTCTAGCAGCCTAATGACAATTTAGAGTGCCCTTCTCTACAATTATCATATATTGGTTGATTTGCGGCATTTAACATGTCGTAGAATTTTTTAGCATCTAAATTAGGTTCTTCAACTAAATTTCCATCGATGCAACTTCAGGACGAAATGCATCGCTAACCATGTCATTTATCCTATCCGGTTCATTTCCATGATCATGACGAAAATTATAAAAATCATACTCATTTTCTACATGTTGGTCATAGTCTACGTATTCCCCGATGATAATTACTACTACTAGCAACATTACCAGAATAACCTTCCCCATGCCGAAACCATATATAATATTGTGGTGTAAATCCTCTATTTAACAAATGCTTCCAAACATTTTCAACCAAAATGAACCGTCTATTGTCGCATTTGATACAAGGACAAAACATCTTACCGCTTTCGAGAGTGACAGGTAGATTTGTGGCTTGCTGCATGAATACTTCAACCCCGTCGAGGAACTCCCTTGTCACCGATCCGTCATCGCATCGATGTATGTACATCCATTTTCGGATTTCGTAAATATCGCCTCCGTACATTTTTTTTTTATAAAAAGAGTTTTTTTTTGTAAGTGAGAGAGATAGAGAGATATAAAATTGATGGTGTGATTTATGGTGAAAGATGAGGAGGTATTTATAGGATTTTTAAAAATTTTCCAACTTTTTACCAAGGAAATTAACTACTAATTTACAACGATTCATAATTCTACAAGGAATTAACAACGATTTTACAACGATTTAACGACTAAAATGAAAGTTGTAAATAATTAGGTGCAACAAGTAAATACACGTTTTCAACTACCAGATTAAATGTCTTTAAATCGTTGTTAAAAAGTCCCAAAATAAGAAGTTGTAAATTCGTGGTAAATTAGCAACGATATAGCGACGAAATATCCTTATAAACCAAAACGTTGTAAAATCGTGGTAAATTTACCACGATTTTACAACGATTTGGTGTTTGATCGGAAATTCGTTGTAAAATCGTCGTAAATTTACGACGATTTTGATCGTTGTAACTTTTACGACGATTTTACGACGATTACCAATATCGTCGTAAAATCGTCGTAATATCGTCGTAAGTTTACGACGATTCAAATCGTTGTAAATTTTTCGTGGTAATTTGCGCAGATTCTTGTAGTGCTTGTACAAAGCTCATTGAGAAAATTATAAACACTCATGTTGCATGAAACTTAGTTTAGAGTCCTAGAAACGCGTTGTTAGATGTTTCATAAGTTCGTCAAACTAGTAAAAAGCTCATTGAGACATTTATAAGCACTCATTTTTCATGAAACTTGGTTTAGAGTCCTAGAAACGCTTTGTTAAATGTTTAATAAGTTCGTCAAACTTGTACAAAGCTCATTGAGACGCTTATAAGCACTGATGTTGCATGAAACTTGGTTTAGAGTCCTAGAAACCGCGTTGTTAGATGTTTCATAAGTTCGTCAAAGTTGTACAAAGCTCATTGAGACACTTATAAGCACTCATGTGGAATGAAATTTGGTTTAGAGTCCTAGAAACGCGTTGTTAGATGTTTCATAAGTTCGTCAAACTAGTACAAAGCTCATTGAGACACATATAAGCACTCATGTTGCATGAAACTTGGTTTAGAGTCCTAGAAACCGCGTTGTTAGTTGTTTCATATGTTCGTCAAACTTGTACAAAGCTCATTGAGACACTTATAAGCACTCATGTTGCATGAAGCTTGGTTTAGAGTCCTAGAAACGCGTTGTTAGATGTTTCATAAGTTCCTAAAACTTGTACAAAGCTCATTGAAACATTTATAAGCACTCATGTTGCATGAAACTTGGTTTAAAGTCCTAGAAACGCTTTGTTAAACGTTTAATAAGTTCGTCAAACTTGTACAAAGCTCATTGAGACGCTTATAAGCACTGATGTTGCATGAAACTTGGTTTAGAGTCCTAGAAACCGCGTTGTTAGATGTTTCATAAGTTCGTCAAAGTTGTACAAAGCACATTGAGACACTTATAAGCACTCATGTTGCATGAAACTTGGTTTAGAATCTTAGAAACCGCATTGTTAGATGTTTCATAAGTTCGTAAAACAAGTACAAAGCTCATTGAGACAGTTATAAGCACTCATGTTGCATGAAACTTGGTTTAGAGTCCTAGAAACGCGTTGTTAGATGTTTCATAAGTTCGTCAAACAAGTACAAAGCTCATTGAGACACTTATAAGCACTCATGTTGCATGAAACTTGGTTTAGAGTCCTAGAAACGCATTGTTAGATGTTTCATAAGTTCGTAAAACTTGTACAAAGCTCATTGAGACACTTATAAGCACTCATGTGGAATGAAACTTGGTTTAGAGTCCTAGAAACGCGTTGTTAGATGTTTCAAAAGTTTGTCAAACTAGTACAAAGCTCATTGAGACAATTATAAGCACTCATGTTGCATGAAACTTGGTTTAGAGTCCTAGAAACGAGTTGTTCGATGTTTCATAAGTTCGTGAAACTAGTACAAAGCTCATTGAGACACTTATAAGCACTCATGTTGCATGAAACTTGGTTTAGAGTCCTAGAAACTGCGTTGTTAGATGTTTCATAAGTTCGTCAAACTAGTACAAAGCTCATTGAGACACTTATAAGCACTCATGTTGCATGAAACTTGGTTTAGAGTCCTAGAAACGCTTTGTTAGATGTTTCATAAGTTCGTCAAATTTGTACAAAGCTGATTGAGACGCTTATAAGCACTCATGTTGCATGAAACTTGGTTTAGAGTCCTAGAAATGTGTTGTTAAATGTTTAATAAGTTCGTCAAACTTGTACAAAGCTCATTGAGACGCTTATAAGCACTGATGTTGCATGAAACTTGGTTTAGAGTCCTAGAAACCGCGTTGTTAGATGTTTCATAAGTTCGTCAAAGTTGTACAAAGCTCATTGAGACACTTATAAGCACTCATGTTGCATGAAACTTGGTTTAGAATCTTAGAAACCGCGTTGTTAGATGTTTCATAAGTTCATTAAACTAGTACAAAGATCATTGAGACACCTATAAGCACTCATGTTGCATGAAACTTCATTTAGAGTCCTAGAAACCGCGTTGTTAGATGTTTCATAAGTTCGTCAAACTAGTACAAAGCTCATTGAGACAGTTATAAGCACTCATGTTTCATAAGTTCGGCCGAGAGTGGCCGAGAGTTTTGTGCGGAAGCGAAATAGGTTCAGGAGCAAGGTTGCTCTGACACCATGTTAGATTTAGGAGAGTATAAACGAGATTGGAGAGTTTATGTTCTTGAGTTCATGAAGAACATCAAGAACATGATAGAGAGAATAGAGAGAGAGTTTAATCGGAAAAGAGTATATTAGATTCAAAAGTGTTAATCGGTTTCATTACAAAGGGTAAGCTATAAATAGGCAACAACAAAGGATCCCAAAATAGCATAAAGGAATATGCTAAAAACGTCCTAGTCTTGCTCGGTTAGCCGCGCCACACGTCGCTATCCCTTGTGTAGTCGCGCCTTCCTTAAGGCAACCCGTGACAAGTCAGGACGAGTTGGATACACGCGCCCTTAAGGCGCACATGTGACTCTGCCCAACGGCTCTCTTGGCAACGGTCTTCTTGCGTTTCCTTTTGCAACGGTAACTAAGAGAGCTAGTGACTTCGGCAGCTTGCCTTCGGCCTTCGTCACATGATAGGTCATCGTCTTGATAGACAAGGCTTGTCCGGACGATGCCTTGGTCTCTTTTGACTTCGGTTTTGCCTTAGTCGAACTCAGCTTTGGTTTTGTCTTAGCCGAACTTGAGTTTTGACTTCGGCCTTGCCTTGATGGACGAAACTTGTCCGGGCAATGCCTTAGTCTCGTTTACATTACCCCGCAAGCTTAGCCTAGTGGAATGGCTAAGCTTGGAACCCGTATGACCTTGCCTCGTTAAAAACCTTGGTGAGAAAACCACTTGGGATAAAACTCACCTAAGGGAAAAGAGTACAAGACCATACGGTTAGGGACTTAGGCGTTGAGAGCTCGGATGAGTCCAAGTCTTGGTAGAATGGACTCGCATACTTTTAAGCTTGCGGACTTGGTGAAAATGTCCGCGAGTTGATCTTGACTCTTCGTGTAGCAAGGTAGGATAGTGCCCTTGACCATTTGCTCTCTAACCTTGTGACAATCCACCTCTATGTGTTTAATCCTCTCATGGAAGACCGAGTTTGTTGCTATGTGGATGGCCGCTTGATTCTCACAATGCATGGTCATCGGTGCTTCAATCTTGAGACCCAAATCCCCTAGCAAGTTCTTTAGCCACATGAGTTCTTGAGTCAACTTCCTCATGGCTCTATACTCGGCTTCGACGGTTGAGCAAGATACTATCTTTTGCTTCTTCGTCTTCCATGTGACAAGGTTGCCACCAATGAAAGTGCAATAGCCGGTGGTTGACCGTCTACTCTCTAGATCCCCGACATAGTCCGCGTCACAATATCCAATGACCTCCGTGTTCTTGTTGCAACCCATCCAAATACCCAAACTTGAGGTTCCTTTGAGATAGCCTAAGATCCTCATGATCATGTTCCAATGATGTTGCTTCAGCATTTGCATGTGTTGGGAGACTTGGTTCACGGCAAAGCATAAGTCCGGTCTAGTGATCGTCAAGTAGATGAGCTTACCCACTAGACGTCTATAGAGCATTGGGTCTCGGTACGGTTGATCGTCCTCACTACCTTCTTGAATGGTCTTGTAGCCGTCTTCAAGAGGAGTCTTAGCCACCTTTGTTCCTATCATATTGACAACACTCAAAAGATCATGGGTGTACTTCCTTTGGGAAAGAAATAGACCTTCTTCCGATCTACACACTTCAATCCCAAGGAAGTACTTAAGAATTCCGAGGTCCTTAATGTCAAATTTAGATTTGAGGAAGGATTTGGTTTCTTGAATACCTCACTTGTTGTTTCCGGAGATTATGATGTCGTCTACATACACTAGTACCACTACTATACCTTCTTGGTGTTGAAGGGTAAAAAGGGTATATTCGGCTTGTGATCTCTTGAATCCTTTTGCCATCAATGTTGAGCTAAGCTTGTGATACCAAGCTCTTGGTGATTGTTTGAGACCGTATATGGCTTTTCTTAACCGTAGGACTTTCCCGGGAGTGATTTCTAGGCCGGGTGGTGGAGTCATGTAGACTTCCTCTTCAAGCTCTCCTTGTAGGAAGGCGTTCTTCACATCCATTTGGAAGAGATCCCATGATAGGTTAGTGGCAAGTGATAAGATTACTTACTTCACATCCATTTGGAAGTTTCATTACCCGAACCGTGTGGAGTTTTGCAACCGGGGCAAATGTGTCTAGGTAGTCCTCTCCATAAGTTTGAGTAAAGCCTCTTGCTACCAATCTTGCCTTGTGTCTCTCTATCTCTCCATTGCTTAGATATTTGATGGTGAAGACATATCTTGAGCTCACGGCCTTCTTCCCTTTTGGTAGGTTGGTTTCATAGAAAGTTTCATTGTCTTCCATGGCCTTGTTCTCGGCTTCAACCGCTTTAACCCAAACTTCCTCCTTTATTGCCTCTTCATAAGTCCTTGGAATAACTTGTTGATCCATGGAGGTGGTAAAGGCTTTATGTTCCTTTGGAAAGCTTGCAAGAGAGCACACGGCTTGATTAGGATGTGCCTCGGCTTTGTTGTTAAAGTACACCCTTGTGTTGACCCAATTGGATGGATGCCTCTTGACTCTAGTGCTCCTTCTTAGAACCAGCGGCTCTTCTTCTTGGGACACACCTTGGTCATGGACTTCTTGATCACTTTGTTGTTGAGCATTAGTCTTGGTTGAGGCTTGAGGTTCTTCTTGACCATTTGACTCTCCCCCGGACGTAGTTGGTTCTTGAGTATCGGCTTGCTCATTGTTCTCCCCCTCATGATCAAGGTGGGTCTCTTGAGTTGGTTCCTCATTTCTTGTATCTTCGTCAATCTCCATACCAAGATTTCTCATCAAGTTTCTAAGGCTTGTAGCTCTATCCGTAACAACTTCGGGTAAGTCCTTCACACTTTCCCAATTGTTTTCCTTGTAGTAGCTTTGTCCTTCTAGAAACTTGACCTCCCTTGATACTAATACCCTTCTTGTTTCGGGTACATAGCATTTGTACCCCTTTTGTGTGTTCGAGTAGCCGATGAACATAGCCTTGGTGCTTTTAGCTTCTAGCTTGTTCCTTTGCTCACTAGGTACGAACACATAACACACACAAACGAACACTCTTAGATGGTTAATAAAAGGATTAGTCTTATTCAATACCTTGAACGGAGATTCATTCTTCAAGACTTGTGTTGGTGTTCGTTTGATAAGGTAGCACGCCGTGAGAACCCCATCGGACCAAAACCTCTTCGGTATGTTCATGTGGAACATCATGGACCGAGTCACTTCCATCAAGTGCCGATTCTTCCGTTCGGCTACCCCATTTTGTTGTGGTGTATATGGGCATGTGGTTTGATGGAGGATGCCATGCTTGGCTATGTGTTCTTTAAAGGCTCTACTTGTGTACTCTCCACCATTATCGGACCTAAAGGTCTTAATCTTGACATTATAATGGTTAGTCACATAGTTTTGAAAGTTTTGAAAAGCTTCTAATACCCTATCTTTTGTTTGTAAAAGGGTAACCCAAGTGTATTTAGAGCTTTCATCTATGAATGTGACAAAGTAAGAGTTATTATCCCTAGATTTACAAGGTGATGACCACACATCCGAATGCACAAGTTCAAAAGGTTTATTGATATGAGCGTGGAACCAGAATCGGATACCGATGCCGATCAACATCGACCACTCGGCATCGACCGACATCGACCACTCGATACCGACCAACATCGACCACTCGGCATCGACCAACATCGACCACTCGACATTGATGCCGATCAACAAGGCGCACGTGCACCAATCACCGAAGGACGGGAAGGCGTGATCACACGGTCCAAAGCTAAGGAGCTAGCCAAGATAGCTTTAGCAAGTACCATGGAAAAGGAAGTATCACCTAGGAGCTACTTCAACATATTCACCGCCACCACTTAAGAAGACCAAGCTATGAAAGCTAAGCGGACTAGGTGTCTCGCTTGATACTCTTTTTCCCACCGGGTTTTAATGAGGTCAAGAAGAACACCACGTCGTCCATTAGTAATCATGGCTTGAAGAATGTAAGAGACGAGGCATTTCTCACACTACTCGTTGTTCTATCTTTTCTTTAAGGAACGCCGCGTTGTTTTGGCGATTTCCTTTTTTCTTTGCGTTTTCCATTTTGATGCGGATTTCCTTTTCTCGGATTTCCTTTTTGTTTAAACGCGCAACCCTAAAAGAGAGTTGCGACTTGTGCCTCCTCTATATAAGGGATGCGCCGCACCACCTTCTTCTTTAGTCAACTTTTTACCTAAAACTTCTTATAGTCGACTCCTCTCGGTTCCTTTGCGAACTTGAGCCGCTTACAAGCATACTTGCTTCCAAGCGTCTCTTCTATCCATCAGGGCGGTTGCTCCATAGCCTCCTTGAGACGTTCCCCTTCCACCCATCGACTCCACCGCTCCATCTCCCCATCCTAACCCGGAGTTATTCGTTGTTTCTCTCCGCATCCGCCAAGATCTATCCCCAACGTAGTACTCACCTTCTCACGGAGTTTCGGTCCGAACAAAGGGCGTATCACGTGGTATCAGAGCCATCCTCCGTACTAAAAGGCTGAGTTATCTCTAAAACTATCATCGCTTTAATCTCGTTTCGATTAGATCTAGTGGCGCTTGTTAGGATTGATAGATTCATCGGATATTTGTGTTGTTATTTGCGGTGTGAATTTGTCTGAGTTAAATCTGCTTGAATGTTGTTTGAAAACTTGTTCGATTTAGTTGAAACTTGATAAGATCGCATCTAGAGCCTCACCCTTACTTCCGCGGCGGCAAGCTAGACAAGGCGAAAACCCTTTTCAAATTTCCTTTTTGTTTTGAATTGCCGATTTCCTTTTCCCAAAAACGCGCGTTTCATTAAAACCACCGATTTCCTTTTTGTTAAAACATCCAACCGGGTTTCCTTTTTCCTTGCTTGCCTATCAAGCGTTGTCTTCTTGTGTTGTGAAGTTGTTTGCTTACGTTATCCGGGAACTACTTTACTCGCGAGCTGCGTTTCCGTGCAACGGGTACCATGTCCCTATCACCGAAGCGATTGACGACCTCAACAAACTCATAGCAACGCAGTGGCCGAAGCAATGGCCCAATTGCTTCCTCAACAAATTGCCCAGCAACTTACTCGGAACGTGAGAGGCAAACCAAGGAAACCGCAAAGGGAACCTCGGACTCTGAGGGTGGGTCAACTCCAACCCCATCCGATGCCATGCGGATTTGCAAAGGTAAGGGCGTTGCCGGTACATCTAGGTTCCAAGCAGTCCGCAACCTCCGTCCAACCAACGCAAACGAGCAGAGGGTACCACGGCAACGGGTGCATGCCGAGCCGAGCGAGCCAGAGGACGAGCTCCCGGGCGTAGGCCACACGCTGCTCCACGCCGTCCTACACAGACCATAGCCGGGCAACGCGTCTACATCGGCTCTAGCGACGAGTATTATGGCGTCAACGTCTCGGACCGTAGTAGGCGAAGCCGGAGACGTGAGAGACGAGACAGGGACGACCCGAGAGACTCGGAGAGCCAGCAGCTAAAGCATATCAAGGCCAAGTTCCCACCATTCCTCGGCAAGAATGATCCGGAAGCCTATCTTGACTGGGAAAGGAAGATGGAGTCCAGCTTCTTGTGCCATGATACGTATGCCTCAAACAAGGTAAAGATAGCCGTCTCAGAATTCAGTGAGTACGCACTTTTGTGGTGGGATCAGCTTTGCACCACACGGAACCGCCATAATGAGCTGCCCATCACCACTTGGCACCAACTCACCACCCACTTGAGAAAGAGGTTTGTGCCGAGCCATTACCACCGGAAGTTCTCAACAAGCCGAGGAAGCTCACCCAAGGGTCCACCACGGTCCGAGACTACTTCCAAGAGATGGAAACCCTTCTCATCCGAGCCGGACTAGAGGAAGATGAGGAAGTAACCATGGCGCGGTTCATTGGTGGACTCGGCCGGGACATCCAGGACAAGGTGGAGCTCCGGACTTATATGGATCTTGAGGAACTCGTGCACAAGGCAGAACTAGTGGAGAGTCAGAACAAAAGAAGATACGCCAAGCCGAGCTTCTCCTCCACGACCAACAAACCCAAGGAATTCCTACCTTCTCGGCCACCTTTCTCCAAGGATGCCAAGCCTTCTTCCACGACGAAAGAAGAGGTCAAGTTTGATCCCAAAGGCCGAACCAACACCTCCTCCAGCAATGTTAGGTGTTTTAGATGCCAAGGGATGGGACACTACTCGAGAGATTGTCCCAACAAGAAAGTCTTCATGATTCGGACAACGGAGAGGTAGTTCCACAAGATTCGAGTCGGATCCGGAAGATGGAGAGGAGGGGGGGAAGCCGCAGCTGTTGGAGAGATGCTGGTCGTCGGGGAGGGCGTTGAGTGTCCGGAACCAGCCGGAGGAGTTAGTGCGAGAGAAACCACCTCTTCCACACACGCCGCCCGGTCAAAGGAAAGGTATGCATGCGGCTCGATCATAGATGGGGGTTGCTGCACCAATGCCGCCAGTGAGCTAATGGTCCGAAACTAAGCCTAGAACCCATCACCCATCCCCGGCCATACAAGCTGCAGTGGCTCAACGATAGTGGTGCTCTCACCGTCACACAACAGTCCGTTTCACTCGTCCATAGGCAAATATGAAGATGAGGTCCTTTGTGATGTCATACCCATGGGATCCAGCCATGTGCCGCTTGGCCGACCGTGGCAATCTGACCGGAAGGTACTCCATGACGGCTACACCAACAAGCACACGTTTGAGTTCAATGGCCGCAAGATCACTCGGTTCCTCTTACTCCAAGTGAAGTGTACCAAGACCAGCTCTATCTCAAACTCAAGGAAGAGAAGGAGAAGACACCTGGCCCACACGCCAACCTCTACATTAACCAAAGAGAAGTTTCGAACTTATGAATTCCAATTGCTCTATGTTATTGTTTGTGTACAAGGAAAGCCTTGTTAGTACTAACCCCTCACGGGAGCTTCCTAGTGAAATGACTAAGCTATTGCAGGATTATAGTGACGTTTTTCCCCAGGAAACCCCACCAGGCTTGCCTCCTATACGCGGCATTGAGCACCAGATTGACTTTGTGCCGGGTTCCGCACTCCCCAATAGACCCGCCTACCGAACCAATCCGGTGGAGACCAAGGAGCTTCGAAACAGGTGGAGGAGCTAATGCGGAAGGGGCACATCGGAGAGAGCATGAGTCCATGTGCTGTACCGGTGTTGCTTGTGCCCAAGAAGGATGGATCATGGCGCATGTGTGTTGATTGCCGAGCCATCAATAACATCACGGTGAAGTATCGCCACCCTATTCCTAGGCTTGATGATATGCTTGATGAATTGTGTGGTTCTAACCTTTTCTCTAAGATAGATCTTAAGAGTGGTTATCATCATATTAGGATGAAGGAGGGTGACGAATGGAAAACAACCTTCAAAACTAAGCAAGGCTTGTATGAGTGGCTTGTAATGCCGTTCGGTCTAACTAACGCACCTAGTACTTTCATGAGACTAATGAACCATGTGTTGAGATCTTTTATAGGTGTGTTCGTGGTGGTGTACTTCGACGATATCCTCATCTTTAGCAAGAACTTGGCCGAGCACATTGACCACATACGAGCCGTCCTTGAAGTCCTACGGAAGGAAAACTTATTCGCCAACATTGATAAATGCACTTTACGTACTAAGCGGGTTGTTTTCTTAGGTTTTGTTGTGAGTGCAGAAGGAGTACGAGTTGATGACGAGAACATAAAGGCCATCGTGGATTGGCCGAGACCTACCACCGTAGGAGAAGTCCGAAGTTTCCATGGTCTAGCCGGTTTCTATCGGCGCTTTGTCAAGGATTTCAGCACCCTTGCGGCACCACTTACGGAAGTCATCAAGAAAGACGTCGGTTTCAAGTGGGAGGAAGCCCAGGACCAGGCTTTCCAAAGCCTTAAAGAGAAGCTTATCAATTCCCCTTTACTTGTGCTTTGCCCGATTTTCTTAAAACATTCGAGATTGAGTGTGATGCTTCGGTGTAGGTATTGGTGCGGTTCTTATGCGGGATAAGAAGCCAATTGCCTATTTCGGTGAGAAATTAGGGGGAGCCACGCTGAACTATCCTACCTATGACAAGGAGTTATATGCATTGGTGAGGGCTTTGCAAACCTGGCAACATTATCTTTGGCCGAAGGAGTTTGTAATCCACACGGACCATGAGTCGCTCAAGCATTTGAAGGGACAACGAAGCTGAACAAGAGGCATGGCCGCTGGATAGAGTTCATCGAGACGTTTCCCTATGTCATCAAGTATAAGAAAGGTAAAGACAATGTCGTAGCCGACGCATTGTCTCGGAGGTACACTTTAATCTCGGAATTGACATCTAGACTCATAGGATTTGAGGTGCTTAAAACGTTATATGAATCGATTCCGAGTTTAGTTCTTATTACTTGAAGTGTGCTAAGTTTGCTTGTGAGAATTACTATAGACGGGACGGCTACCTGTTCTTCCACCATCGGTTGTGCATACCTACCGGGTCGGTTAGGGAACTACTTGTCCGAGAAGCCCACGGTGGAGGACTAGCCGGACACTTCGGGGTGGCCAAGACCTTGGCAAGTCTTCAAGCCCACTTCTATTGGCCGCATATGAGAAGAGATGTGCAGAGGATATGTCTTAGGTGTGTCACTTGTAAGCAAGCCAAGAGTAAGGTTCAGCCGCACGGTTTGTATACCCCGTTACCCATTCCTTCTCACCCTTGGACTCATATATCCATGGACTTTGTAGTTGGCTTACCTCGAACCAGAAATGGTAGAGACCCCATCTTTGTGGTTGTAGACAGGTTCAGCAAAATGGCCCATTTCATTGCATGCCACAAGACGGATGACGCCGTGGGTGTAGCTAATCTGTTTTTCCGGGAAGTGGTAAGGCTACACGGCATGCCTCAAGTCATTGTCTCCGACCGTGACACCAAGTTCCCGAGCCATTTTTGGCGTACGTTGTGGGCCAAGCTAGGAACCAAACTGTCCTTTTCCACCACATGTCATCCGCAAACGGACGGTCAAACCGAGGTGGTGAATAGGTCGTTATCCACGCTCTTGAGAACCCTGGTGAAGAGCAACATTAAGTCATGGGAAGAGTGTCTACCCCATGTTGAGTTCGCCTATAACCACGCTAAGCATTCTTCGACTCTCTACTCTCCTTTTGAACTAGTATACGGATTTAATCCCATGTCTCCCTTAGATCTAATTGCCTTACCTTTGAGTGAAATGTCTAGTGTTGATGGCAAGAAAAAAGCTGAACAGGTTAGGAAAATGCATGAGAAGGCCAAGGAGAACATTGAGAGGAGAACCGAGCAATACGCCAAGCATGCCAACAAGGGCCGGAGAAAAATGGTGTTTCAAGAAGGCGACTTGGTGTGGATCCATCGAGGAAAGAACGGTTCCCAGCCGAGAGGAAGTCCAAACTCATGCCCCGAGTTGACGGACCTTTCAAGGTGGCCCGGCGGATCAACGACAACGCTTACAAGATCGACCTCCAAGGTAAGTACACGATATCGGATTCCTTCAATGTTTCTGACTTGTCTCCCTTTATTTATGATGCGATTTGAGGACAAATCCTTTTCAAGAAGGAGGGGATGATATAAGCGTGGAACCAGAATCGGATACCGATGCCGATCAACATCGACCACTCGGCATCGACCGACATCGACCACTCGATACCGACCAACATCGACCACTCGGCATCGACCAACATCGACCACTCGACATCGATGCCGATCAACAAGGCGCACGTGCACCAATCACCGAAGGACGGGAAGGCGTGATCACACGGTCCAAAGCTAAGGAGCTAGCCAAGATAGCTTTAGCAAGTACCATGGACAAGGAAGTATCACCTAGGAGCTACTTCAACATATTCACCGCCACCACGTAAGAAGACCAAGCTATGAAAGCTAAGCGGACTAGGTGTCTCGCTTGATACTCTTTTTCCCACCGGGTTTTAATGAGGTCAAGAAGAACACCACGTCGTCCATTAGTAATCATGGCTTGAAGAATGTAAGAGACGAGGCATTTCTCACACTACTCGTTGTTCTATCTTTTCTTTAAGGAACGCCGCGTTGTTTTGGCGATTTCCTTTTTTCTTTGCGTTTTCCATTTTGATGCGGATTTCCTTTTCTCGGATTTCCTTTTTGTTTAAACGCGCAACCCTAAAAGAGAGTTGCGACTTGTGCCTCCTCTATATAAGGGATGCGCCGCACCACCTTCTTCTTTAGTCAACTTTTTACCTAAAACTTCTTATAGTCGACTCCTCTCGGTTCCTTTGCGAACTTGAGCCGCTTACAAGCATACTTGCTTCCAAGCGTCTCTTCTATCCATCGGGGCGGTTGCTCCATAGCCTCCTTGAGACGTTCCCCTTCCACCCATCGACTCCACCGCTCCATCTCCCCATCCTAACCCGGAGTTATTCGTTGTTTCTCTCCGCATCCGCCAAGATCTATCCCCAACGTAGTACTCACCTTCTCACGGAGTTTCGGTCCGAACAAAGGGCGTATCATTTATAATTCATGTTTGATTTTTGAAAAACGGTTCGGCAATGTTTACCTAAGATGCATGCTTCACAAGTTTCATGATTAAACTTAACATTAGGCAAAATGGTTTTCAAAGCATTTAAGTGAGGATGACCGAGTCTAAAATGCCAAATAACATTGTTGGCTTCGGATAAAACCGATTTAAAAGCATGACAAAGAAAGGAACTAGAGGTGTTTTCTTCAAGAACATAGAGATCGCCTCTTGTGACCCCTTTCTCGATGATCTCCTTACTCTTAATATCCTGAAAAATCACATCATTAGGACCGAAGATAACATTGCAATTCAAATCACAAGCAATGCGTTTCACGGATATAAGGTTTGAGGTAAAACTAGGCATGTAAAGCGCTTGAGAGTCTCTATCAAATAACTTAAGGTTCCCTAATCCTTCTATAGGAATTTCACTACCATTTGCAATAATGACATTTCCTAAAGCCGGTTGAATATTACTAATCAAGTCCAAGTTACTAATCATATGATGAGAAGCACCCGAATCAATAATAATAGGCTTAAACGATTTATTGTCTATATTTTGAGCACTAAGTGAATAGAAGGTTGAAATACCGGAGCCCTTAAGGGCTTTGATGAGAGCGTCAAGGTCGGACTTCCTCACATACTCATCCATGTAGGGAACAATAGCCGAAGACTCCTCTTCCTTGCCATGGTTCGGTCCACTTGAGCTTGAGTTCGGCACACTTGCCGAGTCATCATGAGAGTAGTTGGCCTTGGCGTCCTTGAACTTGGCCGGCTTGAGGTTCGGATGTAGAATCCAACACTTCTCTTTGAGGTGGCCCTTCTTCTTGCAATGATCACACGTTAAGGCCCTCCTTTCTTCATATGTCTTGGACGTTGGTTTAAAAACCACCTTGTTTGCGGTTACAAGTTCCCTCTTGCCTTCAAAGAGCTCAATGGAGCCTTGTTCCCTTTGAAGTTGAGCACACACCTCTTCAAGGTTTGGTAGGGTATCGGCTCGGAGAAGATGTTTGGTAATCTCCTTATAGCTGCCGTTGAGTGTTAAGAGCAAACCGAACACCTTGTCTTGTTCTCTTCGTTCATTTAGCACCTTCGGGTCGATAGTGCTTGGACGGAGCATTTCCAGTTCGGCCCATAGGAACCTAAACTTTCCGAAGTGCTTTGTGAACTCGGTGTCTTCTTGGTTCAAATCATTGATAGCCTTCTTGACTTCATAGACCCGACTTAGGTTCGATGTGTTGCCATAGACGGTTTGGAGAGTGTCCCATAATTCCTTGGCATTCTCACAATAGGAATAGGCTTCCAAGATAGACGGCTCAAGGGATCCTTGGATGATTCCAAGAACCTTTTGGTCTAGTTGGAACCATTTCTCATCGTCACTTGTGAGCTCATTATTAAACTCAATAGGAGCATCTTGCCGAGTGAGGATGTGGTTCCAATAGCCGCGGCCACAAAGAGCAATCTTCATGGTTCTCTCCCATAGGAGATAGTTGATACCTTTCAAGGTAACCGGACAAGGGATCTTCTTGTGTTCCTTGTCTTCCATGATAGTGGTTTGGTGAGTTTTTGAAGTATCTTGACTTGACTTGAGAGTTCAGATCTGGAAAAATTTGAATCGAAGGAAACCGAGGAACCGTTACCGAGACTAGTTATCGAGAGTGCCCGGTATCGAGAGTGCTCGGTATCGAGAGTGCTCGGTATCGAGAGTGCTCGGTATCGAGAATGTCCGGTATCTAGAATGTCCGGTATCGAGAAATTTGTAACCGAGAGATTTGTGGCCGAGAGTGGCCGAGAGTTTTGTGCGGAAGCGAAATAGGTTCAGGAGCAAGGTTGCTCTGACACCATGTTAGATTTAGGAGAGTATAGACGAGATTGGAGAGTTTATGTTCTTGAGTTCATGAAGAACATCAAGAACATGATAGAGAGAATAGAGAGAGAGTTTAATCGGAAAAGAGTATATTAGATTCAAAAGTGTTAATCGGTTTCATTACAAAGGGTAAGCTATAAATAGGCAACAACAAAGGATCCCAAAATAGCATAAAGGAAAATGCTAAAAACGTCCAAGTCTTGCTCGGTTAGCCGCGCCACACGTCGTTATCCCTTGTGTAGTCGCGCCTTCCTTAAGGAAACCCGTGACAAGTCAGGACGAGTTGGATACACGCGCCCTTAAGGCGCACATGTGACTCTGCCCAACGGCTCTCTTGGCAACGGTCTTCTTGCGTTTCCCTTTGCAACGGTAACTAAGAGAGCTAGTGACTTCGGCAGCTTGCCTTCGGCCTTCGTCACATGATAGGTCATCGTCTTGATGGACAAGGCTTGTCCGGACGATGCCTTGGTCTCTTTTGACTTCAGCTTTGCCTTAGTCGAACTCAGCTTTGGTTTTGTCTTAGCCGAACTTGAGTTTTGACTTCGGCCTTGCCTTGATGGACGAAACTCGTCCGGGCAATGCCTTAGTCTCGTTTACAGTTTAGAGTCCTAGAAACTCGTTGTTAGATGTTTCATAAGTTCGTCAAACAAGTACAAAGCTCATTGAGACACTTATAAGCACTCATGTTGCATGAAACTTGGTTTAGAGTCCTAGAAACTGCGTTGTTAGATGTTTCATAAGTTCGTCAAAGTTGTACAAAGCTCATTGAGACACTTATAAGCATTCATGTTGCATGAAACTTGGTTTAGAATCTTAGAAACCGCGTTGTTAGATGTTTCATAAGTTCGTTAAACTAGTACAAAGATCATTGAGACACTTATAAGCACTCATGTTGCATGAAACTTGGTTTAGAGTCCTAGAAACCGCGTTGTTAGATGTTTCATAAGTTCGTCAAACTAGTACAAAGCTTATTGAGACAGTTATAAGCACTCATGTTGCATGAAACTTGGTTTAGAGTCCTAGAAACGCTTTGTTAGATGTTTCATAAGTTCGTCAAATTTGTACAAAGCTGATTGAGACGCTTATAAGCACTCATGTTGCATGAAACTTGGTTTAGAGTCCTAGAAATGCTGTTGTTAAATGTTTAATAAGTTCGTCAAACTTGTACAAAGCTCATTGAGACGCTTATAAGCACTGATGTTGCATGAAACTTGGTTTAGAGTCCTAGAAACCGCGTTGTTAGATGTTTCATAAGTTCGTCAAAGTTGTCAAAGCTCATTGAGACACTTATAATTACTCATGTTGCATGAAAATTGGTTTAGAACTTAGAAACCGTGTTGTTAGATGTTTCATAAGTTCGTTAAACTAGTACAAAGATCATTGAGACACTTATAAGCACTCATGTTGCATGAAACTTGGTTTAGAGTCCTAGAAACTCGTTGTTAGATGTTTCATAAGTTCGTCAAACAAGTACAAAGCTCATTGAGACACTTATAAGCACTCATGTTGCATGAAACTTGGTTTAGAGTCCTAGAAACGCATTGTTAGATGTTTCATAAGCTCGTCAAACTAGTAAAAAGCTCATTGAGACACTTATAAGCACTCATGTTGCATGAAACTTGGTTTAGAGTCCTAGAAACGCTTTGTTAGATGTTTCATAAGTTCGTCAAACTTGTACAAAGCTCATTGAGACGCTTTTAAGCACTCATGTTGCATGAAACTTGGTTTAGAATCTTAGAAACCGCGTTGTTAGATATTTCATAAGTTCGTTAAACTAGTACAAAGATCATTGAGATACTTATAAGCACTCATGTTACATGAAACTTCGTTTAGATTCCTAGAAACCGCGTTATTAGATGTTTCATAAGTTCGTCAAACTAGTACAAAGCTCATTGAGACAGTTATAAGCACTCATGTTGCATGAAACTTGGTTTAGAGTCCTAGAAACGCATTGTTCGATGTTTCATAAGTTCGTGAAACTAGTACAAAGCTCATTGAGACACTTATAAGCATTCATGTTGCATGAAACTTGGTTTAGAGTCCTAGAAACTGCGTTGTTAGATGTTTCATAAGTTCGTCAAACTAGTACAAACCTCATTGAGACACTTATAAGCACTCATGTTGCATGAAAATTGATTTAGAGTCCTAGAAACGCTTTGTTAGATGTTTCATAAGTTCGTCAAAGTTGTACAAAGCTCATTGAGACACTTATAAGCACTTATGTTGCATGAAACTTGGTTTAGAATCTTAGAAACAGCGTTGTTAGATATTTCATAAGTTCGTTAAACTAGTACAAAGATCATTGAGATACTTATAAGCACTCATGTTACATGAAACTTCGTTTAGAGTCCTAGAAACCGCGTTGTTAGATGTTTCATAAGTTCGTCAAACTAGTACAAATCTCATTGAGACAGTTATAAGCACTCATGTTGCATGAAACTTGGTTTAGAATCCTAGAAACCGCGTTGTTAGATGTTTCATAAGTTCGTCAAACTAGTACAAATCTCATTGAGACAGTTATAAGCACTCATGTTGCATGAAACTTGGTTTAGAATCCTAGAAAAGCATTGTTAGATGTTTCATAAGTTCGTCAAACAAGTACAAAGCTCATTGAGACAGTTATAAGCACTCATGTTGCATGAAACTTGGTTTAGAGTCCTAGAAACCGCGTTGTTAGATGTTTCATAAGTTCGTCAAACAAGTACAAAGCTCATTGAGACAGTTATAAGCACTCATGTTGCATGAAACTTGGTTTAGAGTCCTAGAAACACGTTGTTAGATGTTTCATAAGTTCGTCAAACTTTTACAAAGCTCATTGAGATACTTATAAGCACTCATGTTGCATGAAAATGATACTTGGTTTAGAGTCCTAGAAACGCATTTGTTAGATGTTTCATAAGTTCGTAAAACTTTTACAAAGCTCATTGAGATACTTATAAGCACTCATGTGGAATGATACTTGGTTTAGATTGAGACAATTATAAGCACTCATGTTGCATGAAACGCGGTTTAGAGTCCTAGAAACACATTGTTCGATGTTTCAAAAGTTTGTCAAACTAGTACAAAGCTCATTGAGACAATTATAAGCACTCATGTTGCATGAAACTTGGTTTAGAGTCCTAGAAACTGCATTGTTCGATGTTTCATAAGTTCGTGAAACTAGTACAAAGCTCATTGAGACACTTATAAGCACTCATGTTGCATGAAACTTGGTTTAGAGTCCTAGAAACTGCGTTGTTAGATGTTTCATAAGTTCGTCAAACTAGTACAAACCTCATTGAGACACTTATAAGCACTCATGTTGCATGAAACTTGATTTAGAGTCCTAGAAACGCTTTGTTGGATGTTTCATAAGTTCGTCAAACTTGTACAAAGCTGATTGAGACGCTTATAAACACTCATGTTTCATGAAACTTGGTTTAGAGTCTTACAAATGCGTTGTTAAATATTTCATAAGTTCGTCAAACTAGTACAAAGCTCATAGAGACACTTATAAGCACTCATGTTGCATGAAACTTGGTTTAGAGTTCTAGAAACCGCGTTGTTAGTTGTTTCATATGTTCGTCAAACTTGTACAAAGCTCATTGAGACACTTATAAGCACTCATGTTGCATGAAACTTGTTTTAGAGTCCTAGAAACGCGTTGTTAGATGTTTCATAAGTTCGTAAAACTTGTACAAAGCTCATTGAGACACTTATAAGCACTTATGTTGCATTAAACTTGGTTTAGAATCTTAGAAACCGCGTTGTTAGATGTTTCATAAGTTCGTTAAACTAGTACAAAGATCATTGAGACACTTATAAGCACTCATGTTACATGAAACTTCGTCTAGAGTCCTAGAAACCGCGTTGTTAGATGTTTCATAAGTTCGTCAAACTAGTACAAAGCTCATTGAGACAGTTATAAGCACTCATGTTGCATGAAACTTTGTTTAGAATCCTAGAAACAGCATTGTTAGATGTTTCATAAGTTCGTACAAACAAGTACAAAGCTCATTGAGACAGTTATAAGCACTCATGTTGCATGAAACTTGGTTTAGAGTCCTAGAAACACGTTGTTAGATGTTTCATAAGTTCGTAAAACTTGTACAAAGCTCATTGAGACACTTATAAGCACTCATGTGGAATGAAACTTGGTTGAGAGTCCTAGAAACACGTTGTTAGATGTTTCATAAGTTTGTCAAACTAGTACAAAGCTCATTGAGACAATTATAAGCACTCATGTTGCATGAAACTTGGTTTAGAGTCCTAGAAACACGTTGTTAGATGTTTCATAAGTTTGTCAAACTAGTACAAAGCTCATTGAGACAATTATAAGCACTCATGTTGCATGAAACTTGGTTTAGAGTCCTAGAAACGCGTTGTTTGATGTTTCATAAGTTCGTGAAACTAGTACAAAGCTCATTGAGACACTTATAAGCACTCATGTTGCATGAAACTTGGTTTAGAGTCCTAGAAACCGCGTTGTTAGTTGTTTCATATGTTCGTCAAACTTGTACAAAGCTCATTGAGACACTTATAAGCACTCATGTTGCATGAAACTTGGTTTAGAGTCCTAGAAACGATTTGTTAGATGTTTCATAAGTTCGTCAAACTAGTACAAAGCTCATTGAGACACTTATAAGCACTCATGTTGAATGAAACTTGGTTTAGAGTCCTAGAAACGCGTTGTTAGATGTTTCATAAGTTCGTCAAACTTGTACAAAAGCTCATTGAGACACTTATAAACACTCATGTTGCATGAAACTTAGTTTAGAGTCCTAGAAACGCGTTGTTAGATGATTCATAAGTTCGTCAAACTAGTAAAAAGCTCATTGAGACATTTATAAGCACTCATGTTGCATGAAACTTGGTTTAGAGTCCTAGAAACCGCTTTGTTAAATGTTTAATAAGTTTGTCAAACTTGTACAAAGCTCATTGAGACGCTTATAAGCACTCATGTTGCATGAAACTTAGTTTAGAGTCCTAGAAACCGCGTTGTTAGATGTTTCACAAGTTCGTCAAACTTGTACAAAGCTCATTGAGACACTTATAAGCACTCATGTTGCATGAAACTTGGTTTAGAATCATAGAAACCGTGTTGTTAGATGTTTCATAAGTTCGTTAAACTAGTACAAAGATCATTGAGACACTTATAAGCACTCATGTTGCATGAAACTTCATTTAGAATCCTAGAAACCGCGTTGTTAGATGTTTCATAAGTTCGTCAAACTAGTACAAAGCTTATTGAGACAGTTATAAACACTCATGTTGCATGAAACTTTGTTTAGAGTCCTAGAAACGCGGTGTTAGATGTTTCATAAGTTCGTCAAACAAGTACAAAGCTCATTGAGACACTTATAAGCACTCATGTTGCATGAAAATTGGTTTAGAGTCCTAGAAACGCGTTGTTCGATATTTCATAATTTCGTCAAACTAGTACAAATCTCATTGAGACACTTATAAGCACTCATGTTGCATGAAACTTGGTTTGAGTCCTAGAAAATGCGTTGTTAGATGTTTCATAAGTTCGTCAAACTAGTACAAAGCTCATTGAGACACATATAAGCACTCATGTTGCATGAAACTTTGTTTAGAGTCCTAGAAACCGCGTTGTTAGTTGTTTCATATGTTCGTCAAACTTGTACAAAGCTCATTGAGACACTTATAAGCATTCATGTTGCATGAAACTTGGTTTAGAGTCCTAGAAACGCGTTGTTAGATGTTTCATAAGTTCGTAAAACTTGTACAAAGCTCATTGAGACACTTATAAGCACTCATGTGGAATGAAACTTGGTTTAGATTCCTAGAAACGCGTTTGGTTCGCTTGAGGTATGAGACATCTTGAGTGTTTGGTAGCTCTTTGTCTTTGGGGAACTCATGATCATGCTGCGAAACAAAAGAAAACTCACTTGGAAACACCGGTGGAAGATTAGAGAAACTCATAAGAGTTTCTTTATACACAAAGCGTAGTCGAGATTTACTAAAAGCATAGGTTTTCTCGATCTCACCCGATTGGTTCATGAGGTTCGAGTTGTTGGACCTGGTTCCCTCTTGATATGAGCGTGGAACCAGAATCGGATACCGATGCCGATCAACATCGACCACTCGACATCGACCGACATCGACCACTCGATACCGACCAACATCTACCACTCGGCATCGACCAACATCGACCACTCGACATCGATGCCGATCAACAAGGCGCACGTGCACCAATCACCGAAGGACGGGAAGGCGTGATCACACGGTCCAAAGCTAAGGAGCTAGCCAAGATAGCTTTAGCAAGTACCATGGACAAGGAAGTATCACCTAGGAGCTACTTCAACATATTCACCGCCACCACTTAAGAAGACCAAGCTATGAAAGCTAAGCGGACTAGGTGTCTCGCTTGATACTCTTTTTCCCACCAGGTTTTAATGAGGTCAAGAAGAACACCACGTCGTCCATTAGTAATCATGGCTTGAAGAATGTAAGAGACGAGGCATTTCTCACACTACTCGTTGTTCTATCTTTTCTTTAAGGAACGCCGCGTTGTTTTGGCGATTTCCTTTTTTTCTTTGCGTTTTCCATTTTGATGCGGATTTCCTTTTCTCGGATTTCCTTTTTGTTTAAACGCGCAACCCTAAAAGAGAGTTGCGACTTGTGCCTCCTCTATATAAGGGATGCGCCGCACCACCTTCTTCTTTAGTCAACTTTTTACCTAAAACTTCTTATAGTCGACTCCTCTCGGTTCCTTTGCGAACTTGAGCCGCTTACAAGCATACTTGCTTCCAAGCGTCTCTTCTATCCATCGTGGCGGTTGCTCCATAGCCTCCTTGAGACGTTCCCCTTCCACCCATCGACTCCACCGCTCCATCTCCCCATCCTAACCCGGAGTTATTCGTTGTTTCTCTCCGCATCCGCCAAGATCTATCCCCAACGTAGTACTCACCTTCTCACGGAGTTTCGGTCCGAACAAAGGGCGTATCACGTGGTATCAGAGCCATCCTCCGTACTAAAAGGCTGAGTTATCTCTAAAACTATCATCGCTTTAATCTCGTTTCGATTAGATCTAGTGGCGCTTGTTAGGATTGATAGATTCATCGGATATTTGTGTTGTTATTTGCGGTGTGAATTTGTCTGAGTTAAATCTGCTTGAATGTTGTTTGAAAACTTGTTCGATTTAGTTGAAACTTGATAAGATCGCATCTAGAGCCTCACCCTTACTTCCGCTTGCTTAAAATCTCGTGTGTAGTCTTGAAAGTTCGTCGCTGTTTTGCTTGAACAAGCTTTGTCTAAGCGGCGGCAAGCTAGACAAGGCGAAAACCCTTTTCAGATTTCCTTTTTGTTTTGAATTGCCGATTTCCTTTTCCCAAAAACGCGCGTTTCATTAAAACCACCGATTTCCTTTTTGTTAAAACATCCAACCGGGTTTCCTTTTTCCTTGCTTGCCTATCAAGCGTTGTCTTCTTGTGTTGTGAAGTTGTTTGCTTACGTTATCTGTGAACTACTTACTGCGAGCTGCGTTTCCGTGCAACAGGTACCATGTCCCTATCACCGGAAGCGATTGACGACCTCAAAAAACTCATAGCAACGCAGGTGGCTGAAGCAATGGCCCAATTGCTTCCTCAACAAATTGCCCAACAACTTACTCTGGAACGTGAGAGGCAAACCAAGGAAACCGCAAAGGGAACCTCGGAATCTGAGGGTGGGTCAACTCCAACTCCATCCGATGCCATGCGGATTTGCAAAGGTAAGGGCGTTGCCGGTACATCTAGGTTCCAAGCAGTCCGCAACCTCCGTCCAACCAACGCAAACGAGCAGAGGGTACCACGGCAACGGGTGCATGCCGAGCCGAGCGAGCCAGAGGACGAGCTCCCGGGCGTAGGCCACACGCTGCTCCACGCCGTCCTACACAGACCATAGCCGGGCAACGCGTCTACATCGGCTCTAGCGACGAGTATTATGGCGTCAACGTCTCGGACCGTAGTAGGCGAAGCCGGAGACGTGAGAGACGAGACAGGGACGACCCGAGAGACTCGGAGAGCCAGCAGCTAAAGCATATCAAGGCCAAGTTCCCACCATTCCTCGACAAGAATGATCCGGAAGCCTATCTTGACTGGGAAAGGAAGATGGAGTCCAGCTTCTTGTGCCATGATACGTATGCCTCAAACAAGGTAAAGATAGCCGTCTCAGAATTCAGTGAGTACGCACTTTTGTGGTGGGATCAGCTTTGCACCACACGGAACCGCCATAATGAGCTGCCCATCACCACTTGGCACCAACTCACCACCCACTTGAGAAAGAGGTTTGTGCCGAGCCATTACCACCGGAAGTTCTCAACAAGCTGAGGAAGCTCACCCAAGGGTCCACCACAGTCCGAGACTACTTCCAAGAGATGGAAACCCTTCTCATCCGAGCCGGACTAGAGGAAGATGAGGAAGTAACCATGGCTCGGTTCATTGGTGGACTCAGCCGGGACATCCAGGACAAGGTGGAGCTCCAGACTTATATGGATCTTGAGGAACTCGTGCACAAGGCAGAACTAGTGGAGAGTCAGAACAAAAGAAGATACGCCAAGCCGAGCTTCTCCTCCACGACCAACAAACCCAAGGAATTCCTACCTTCTCGGCCACCTTTCGCCAAGGATGCCAAGCCTTCTTCCACGACGAAAGAAGAGGTCAAGTTTGATCCCAAAGGCCGAACCAACACCTCCTCCAGCAATGTTAGGTGTTTTAGATGCCAAGGGATGGGACACTACTCGAGAGATTGTCCCAACAAGAAAGTCTTCATGATTCTGGACAACGGAGAGGTAGTTCCACAAGATTCGAGTCGATCCGGAAGATGGAGAGGAGGGGGAGGAAGCCGCAGCTGTTGGAGAGATGCTGGTCGTCGGGAGGGCGTTGAGTGTCCAAAACCAGCCGGAGGAGTTAGTGCAGAGAAACCACCTCTTCCACACACGCTGCCTGGTCAAAGGAAAGGTATGCAGCTCGATCATAGATGGGGGTAGCTGCACCAATGCCGCCGGTGAGCTAATGGTCCAGAAACTAAGCCTAGAACCCATCACCCATCCCCGGCCATACAAGCTGCAAGTGGCTCAACGATAGTGGTGCTCTCACCGTCACACAACAGTCCGTTTCACTCTGTCCATAGGCAAATATGAAGATGAGGTCCTTTGTGATGTCATACCCATGGGATCCAGCCATGTGCCGCTTGGCCGACCGTGGCAATCCGACCGGAAGGTACTCCATGACGGCTACACCAACAAGCACACGTTTGAGTTCAATGGCCGCAAGATCACTCTGGTTCCTCTTACTCCAAGTGAAGTGTACCAAGACCAGCTCTATCTCAAACTCAAGGAAGAGAAGGAGAAGACACCTGGCCCACACGCCAACCTCTACATTAACCAAAGAGAAGTTTCTGAACTTATGAATTCCAATTGCTCTATGTTATTGTTTGTGTACAAGGAAAGCCTTGTTAGTACTAACCCCTCACAGGAGCTTCCTAGTGAAATGGCTAAGCTATTGGAGGATTATAGTGACGTTTTTCCCCAGGAAACCCCACCAGGCTTGCCTCCTATACGCGGCATTGAGCACCAGATTGACTTTGTGCCAGGTTCCGCACTCCCCAATAGACCCGCCTACCGAACCAATCCGGTGGAGACCAAGGAGCTTCAGAAACAGGTGGAGGAGCTAATGCGGAAGGGGCACTTCAGAGAGAGCATGAGTCCATGTGCTGTACCGGTGTTGCTTGTGTCCAAGAAGGATGGATCATGGTGCATGTGTGTTGATTGCCGAGCCATCAATAACATCACGGTGAAGTATCGCCACCCTATTCCTAGGCTTGATGATATGCTTGATGAATTGTGTGGTTCTAACCTTTTCTCTAAGATAGATCTTAAGAGTGGTTATCATCAAATTAGGATGAAGGAGGGTGACGAATGGAAAACAGCCTTCAAAACTAAGCAAGGCTTGTATGAGTGGCTTGTAATGCCGTTCGGTCTAACTAACGCACCTAGTACTTTCATGAGACTAATGAACCATGTGTTGAGATATTTTATAGGTGTGTTCGTGGTGGTGTACTTCGACGATATCCTCATCTTTAGCAAGAACTTGGCCGAGCACATTGACCACATACGAGCCGTCCTTGAAGTCCTACGGAAGGAAAACTTATTCGCCAACATTGATAAATGCACTTTCTGTACTAAGCAGGTTGTTTTCTTAGGTTTTGTTGTGAGTGCAGAAGGAGTACAGGTTGATGACGAGAAGATAAAGGCCATCAGGGATTGGCCGAGACCTACCACCGTAGGAGAAGTCCGAAGTTTCCATGGTCTAGCCGGTTTCTATCGGCGCTTTGTCAAGGATTTCAGCACCCTTGCAGCACCACTTACGGAAGTCATCAAGAAAGACGTCGGTTTCAAGTGGGAGGAAGCCCAGGACCAGGCTTTCCAAAGCCTTAAAGAGAAGCTTATCAATTCCCCTTTACTTGTGCTGCCTGATTTTCTTAAAACATTCGAGATTGAGTGTGATGCTTCGGTGTAGGTATTGGTGCGGTTCTTATGCGGGATAAGAAGCCAATTGCCTATTTCGGTGAGAAATTAGGGGAGCCACGCTGAACTATCCTACCTATGACAAGGAGTTATATGCATTGGTGAGGGCTTTGCAAACCTGGCAACATTATCTTTGGCCGAAGGAGTTTGTAATCCACACGGACCATGAGTCGCTCAAGCATTTGAAGGGACAACGAAGGCTGAACAAGAGGCATGGCCGCTGGATAGAGTTCATCGAGACGTTTCCCTATGTCATCAAGTATAAGAAAGGTAAAGACAATGTCGTAGCCGACGCATTGTCTCGGAGGTACACTTTAATCTCGAATTGACATCTAGACTCATAGGATTTGAGGTGCTTAAAACGTTATATGAATCGATTCTGAGTTTAGTTCTTATTACTTGAAGTGTGCTAAGTTTGCTTGTGAGAATTACTATAGACAGGGACGGCTACCTGTTCTTCCACCATCGGTTGTGCATACCTACCGGGTCGGTTAGGGAACTACTTGTCCGAGAAGCCCACGGTGGAGGACTAGCCGGACACTTCGGGGTGGCCAAGACCTTGGCAAGTCTTCAAGCCCACTTCTATTGGCCGCATATGAGAAGAGATGTGGAGAGGATATGTCTTAGGTGTGTCACTTGTAAGCAAGCCAAGAGTAAGGTTCAGCCGCACGGTTTGTATACCCCGTTACCCATTCCTTCTCACCCTTGGACTCATATATCCATGGACTTTGTAGTTGGCTTACCTCGAACCAGAAATGGTAGAGACTCCATCTTTGTGGTTGTAGACAGGTTCAACAAAATGGCCCATTTCATTGCATGCCACAAGACGGATGACGCCGTGGGTGTAGCTAATCTGTTTTTCCGGGAAGTGGTAAGGCTACACGGCATGCCTCAAGTCATTGTCTCCGACCGTGACACCAAGTTCCTGAGCCATTTTTGGCGTACGTTGTGGGCCAAGCTAGGAACCAAACTGTCCTTTTCCACCACATGTCATCCGCAAACGGACGGTAAAACCGAGGTGGTGAATAGGTCGTTATCCACGCTCTTGAGAACCCTGGTGAAGAGCAACATTAAGTCATGGGAAGAGTGTCTACCCCGTGTTGAGTTCGCCTATAACCACGCTAAGCATTCTTCGACTCTCTACTCTCCTTTTGAACTAGTATACGGATTTAATCCCATGTCTCCCTTAGATCTAATTGCCTTACCTTTGAGTGAAATGTCTAGTGTTGATGGCAAGAAAAAAGCTGAACAGGTTAGGAAAATGCATGAGAAGGCCAAGGAGAACATTGAGAGGAGAACCGAGCAATACGCCAAGCATGCCAACAAGGGCCGGAGAAAAAATGGTGTTTCAAGAAGGCGACTTGGTGTGGATCCATCCGAGGAAAGAACGGTTCCCAGCCGAGAGGAAGTCCAAACTCATGCCCCGAGTTGACGGACCTTTCAAGGTGGCCCGGCGGATCAACGACAACGCTTACAAGATCGACCTCCAAGGTAAGTACACGATATCGGATTCCTTCAATGTTTCGACTTGTCTCCCTTTATTTATGATGCGATTTGAGGACAAATCCTTTTCAAGAAGGAGGGGATGATATGAGCGTGGAACCAGAATCGGATACCGATGCCGATCAACATCGACCACTCGGCATCGACCGACATCGACCACTCGATACCGACCAACATCGACCACTCGGCATCGACCAACATCGACCACTCGACATCGATGCCGATCAACAAGGCGCACGTGCACCAATCACCGAAGGACGGGAAGGCGTGATCACACGGTCCAAAGCTAAGGAGCTAGCCAAGATAGCTTTAGCAAGTACCATGGACAAGGAAGTATCACCTAGGAGCTACTTCAACATATTCACCGCCACCACTTAAGAAGACCAAGCTATGAAAGCTAAGCGGACTAGGTGTCTCGCTTGATACTCTTTTTTCCCACCAGGTTTTAATGAGGTCAAGAAGAACACCACGTCGTCCATTAGTAATCATGGCTTGAAGAATGTAAGAGACGAGGCATTTCTCACACTACTCGTTGTTCTATCTTTTCTTTAAGGAACGCCGCGTTGTTTTGGCGATTTCCTTTTTTCTTTGCGTTTTCCATTTTGATGCGGATTTCCTTTTCTCGGATTTCCTTTTTGTTTAAACGCGCAACCCTAAAAGAGAGTTGCGACTTGTGCCTCCTCTATATAAGGGATGCGCCGCACCACCTTCTTCTTTAGTCAACTTTTTACCTAAAACTTCTTATAGTCGACTCCTCTCGGTTCCTTTGCGAACTTGAGCCGCTTACAAGCATACTTGCTTCCAAGCGTCTCTTCTATCCATCGGGCGGTTGCTCCATAGCCTCCTTGAGACGTTCCCCTTCCACCCATCGACTCCACCGCTCCATCTCCCCATCCTAACCCGGAGTTATTCGTTGTTTCTCTCCGCATCCGCCAAGATCTATCCCCAACGTAGTACTCACCTTCTCACGGAGTTTCGGTCCGAACAAAGGGCGTATCATAAATTGTCTCGCCTCGAAGAAGAGAACTCTGCCATTTCAGACGGTGCTTCGCGACCTCGTGAGCTCACACCTGATGACTATACCGCCATCTTTCTTGAGGTAAAATAAAACATTTTTCATAACCAACATTCATACACTTTATTTATTATTGGTTTTGTCTATTGTTTTGCTCTTTCTATTCACGTCTCTTGAAAAGGATTCACGTGGCAATATCTATGGACTTGGAAGCCTCAAGGACAGTCTTGGCATGAGCAACACACAGGGGATTCTTCAATGTTTATGTCTATGCAAGAGCGGTGAAGAGAGCACAACAACAAATCGAAGAACAAGCTCTTACTAATAAAAGGCGGGAAGAAGAGCATCAAAAAGCTTTGGAAGAACAACGAGCGAAGGTCGCACAATTGTCCTTGGTGGAGAAGTATTTGCGCAAAACTGATCCGGCATTTCTTGACTTCATGGAGAATGAAGCAGCTCAAGACACCACCACACCTCGATCAAGTTCCCCTTCTTCTTAGGTTATCCCTTTTTGGGTCCTATTGCTAAATCCGCACAATTTCCTCTTCATGTATGGTTACCTGATGCGATGGAGGGCCCTACTCCTATTTCGGCTCTTATACATGCTGCTACTATGGTAGCGGCGGGAATTTTTCTTGTAGCTCGTCTTCTTCCTCTTTTTCTGTATCTGCATAAAATCAGAATTTTATTTAATTTTATTAATTTTATTTTATTTAATAGTAATAAAAAAAAGACAAATCATTTTTTTTTACAGTAACTTAGGAATATTATTTAATAACTTCTAATTATTGGATTTGAATATATATTTCTTTTCAAAGATTTATGAAGGATTATACAAATTCGAAAAAATTTCTATTTAGGTTGGAAATAGCGTGTTTTTTTATTGTCCCCTTTGAAAAAAAATATATATATATATACAAACCAGTGAATAAGAAATAATAAATTTAAGAATAAAATAAAAAAGGTTTTTTATTTTATGGAACATACATATCAATATTCATGGATCATCCCTTTCATTCCACTTCCGGTACCTATTTTACTAGGGGTTGGACTTCTACTTTTTCCGACAGCAACCAAAAATCTTCGACGCATGTGGACTTTTCTGAGTATTTTTTTGTTAAGTATAGTTATGATCTTTTCACTCTATCTATCTATTCAACAAATTTTTATAAGTTGCATTCATCAAAATGTATGGTCGTGGACCATAAATAATGAATTTTCTTTTGAGTTTGGTTACTTTATTGATCCACTTACTTCTATTATGTCAATATTAATTACAACTGTTGGAATTTTGGTTCTGATTTATAGTGACAATTATATGTCTCATGATCAAGGATATCGAGGTTTTTTGCTTATATGGGTTTTTTTAATACTTCAATGTTAGGATTAGTTACTAGTTCTAATTTGATCCAAGTTTATTTTTTTTGGGAATTAGTTGGAATGTGTTCGTATTTATTAATAGGGTTTTGGTTCACACGACCTATTGCAGCGAATGCTTGTCAAAAAGCTTTTATAACTAATCGTGTAGGGGATTTTGGTTTATTATTAGGAATTTTAGGTCTTTATTGGATAACTAGCAGTTTCGAATTTCAGGATTTGTTCAAAATATTTAATAATTTAATTTTAAATAGTAGAGTAAATCTTTCATTCTTTACTTTGTGTGCATTTCTATTATTTTTGGGTCCTATTGCTAAATCCGCACAATTTCCTCTTCATGTATGGTTACCTGATGCGATGGAGGGCCCTACTCCTATTTCGGCTCTTATATATGCTGCTACTATGGTAGCGGCGGGAATTTTTCTTGTAGCTCGTCTTCTTCCTCTTTTTATAGTTATCCCTTCTATAATGTATATAATATCTTTGATCGGAATAATAACAGTACTCTTAGGAGCCACTTTAGCTCTTGCTCAAAAAGACATTAAAAGAGGTTTAGCCTATTCTACAATGTCTCAATTGGGTTATATGATGTTAGCTCTAGGTATGGGGTCTTATCGATCTGCTTTATTTCATTTGATTACTCATGCTTATTCGAAAGCTTTGTTGTTTTTAGGATCTGGATCCATTATTCATTCAATGGAAGCGATAGTTGGATATTCTCCCGATAAAAGTCAGAATATGATTCTTATGGGTGGTTTGACAAAACATGTGCCGATTACAAAAACTGCCTTTTTAGTAGGAACACTTTCTCTTTGTGGTATTCCCCCCTTGCTTGTTTTTGGTCGAAAGATGAAATTCTTAATGATAGTTTGTTGTTTTCGCCAATTTTTGCAATAATAGCTTGTTCAACAGCGGGATTAACCGCATTTTATATGTTTAGGATTTATTTACTTACTTTTGAAGGACATTTAAACACTTATTTTATAAATTACAGTGGAAAAAAAGTAGCTCATTATATTCAATCTCTTTATGGGGTAAAGACGAAGAAAAAAGACTTAATAGAAATTTTGGGTTAGTACCATTATTAACAATGAATAATATGAAACGAGCTTCTTTTTTTGCAAGAAAACATATAAAATTAGTAATAATGTAAGAAATCAAACTTTTATTACTATTGAAAATTTGGGACTTAATACAAGAACTTTGTATTATCCCCATGAATCAGACACTACTATTCTATTTCCTATGCTTGTATTGTTTTTAT